>JAVTVJ010000711.1:0-600000 GCA_034509425.1 Eopsaltria australis
GTTGTCACTTCCTCTTCGTCGTCTGACAAGGAAGAAGACGATGATCAGAATTCCACAGGCGATGGAAGCAGCGACGAGCAGAAGATCAGGCCGGTGACTGAGATGCTGTCTGCTGATGCTGGATTTTGCCAGTCATCAGGTGTGCAAAAGATGTTCGTGTACATGTATTAAAATACTGACAGAGGGATTTTGTTGGATTTGGGTGACATTTAATAATCTAGAAGCGAAAAACACTCATCAGTAGGTAATTAGACGTTTAAATGTTTGCAGCCTGTCAGGTTTTCTGGTTCTGGATTTGGAAGCACGTGTTGTAAAGTTCCCTTCCAGCCAAACTGTCCTGTGGCTGTAAGATTTCATGGATTCAGTTTGTGCAGCTCGTGCCTTGAGGAAAAAAATTATGCCATTGTAAATGGAGGTGCTTTGGAATCTCCAGGCAGTATTTGCAGCCTTGCAGTCCAGCTTTCCAAAGTCTGGCCCTGCCCTCACCTGCCCAGGGACTATTTAGCAGAAGCTGATTGGAAGGAATAGATAACTTGGTGAACTCAAATTTATCACCTCCTGTCTGTGCCCTGGAAGTGACTCTGGAGACCTGCAGCATTGTAATATACTTTTAAAAATCAAGTAGATGATTTCTGTGCCTCACAAGAGCCATGGAGGCTTAGAACAGCTGCTTAGAAATCTGTCATTGCTTGTTGTTTTCATCTGTTGTGTCTCTATGCAGATAATACTGGCACTTGTAGGGCTTTTCTGGGGAAATTGCAGATAATTCATGGTTTATATAGTAATGAACTGGCTTTTTGCATGTGGTTGCTGCCACAGCCATTAAAGCTCTCCTATAGACAGACAATTGGTGGCACTGGGTGACAGATTTCAGCACCACTGGATCATCCGTGAAAAACACCTTAAAAATGGAATTGCTCATGTACAGTTCATGGACTTGGTATTGAAATGGCCCAAGAGGAAAAAATGTTGGTTTTAATATATCAGAAGGTGTCTGAGGCATTGGGAGCTGCTGTTTCATTTGCAGGTCACAAGTGGAAAGATTGGGTCATTATTGGAGAGATGGATGGCAGGGTACAAACTGAACAAGACAGTGGTGTGGGATGGTCAACAGGAGAGTTTGACTGAGAGAGAAGTGGCTTGGTTTAGACTGGAGACAGAACGGTAAAATTTCTAAAAATGTCTAAATTTCTGTCTGCAAATCACCTCATGGGCAGTTTTGGGGGAGACTGAGCTGGATGTGTGCCCAAAGGATGAGAGGCAGTGGATACTCATTCAGCAGGGAAAACTGATACTGATAGTAGAAGTATTCCTAATTGAGCATGGTCAAAGCTTGGACCTGGTCGCCCTGTGGAATTTCAGAATCCCTGTCCTTGGAAATGCTCAAAACTTGACTGGCCAAGGCCCTGAAGTAACTGACCTGACTTTGGAGTTAGCTTTGCTTTGAGGCTGGAGTTGGAGTAGAGCATGTCCAGATGTCTCTTTCAGCTTTAGTTATCATTTGATTTTATGAAATTCTATGTTAGAGTATTTTCAGAAGAGAAGAATATGGGCTTTGTCTGCAGTTTGCTTCTGGCTTAATAGGTGAATTACTAAAATAAAGGGTCTGTTCTGTGTCTGAATAAGCTGTGTAGATTGATCATTGAATGAGACTTGGGATCTGCTTTAACCAACAGGATGCTTTTATTTATCCACATGAGGGACTTCCTGCGATCACCTTGGAGTGTGCCCCTCACAGCTCAGTTTTACTCCAGTCTTCCAGTTCCCACAGATAGAAAATAAGCAGAAATTATGAATGAGGGGATCTCAGCTCATTGGGATTGAGACGTTTCTTTCCCCAAGCTTAATTTTACCACCTATCAGATTTGTCTGATTTACAAGCAAGAAAAAAAGACAGAAAAGCAGGGGGAGAATGTGCTAGAAACAATCCAAATTCCTCAGTCCAGCCAGGAGTGTGCAGAGGAGCTCAAGGGCAGGGTTCACACTGTGCTGTTCCTTCTGTCATATGTCCCACACTGTTGGTTTTGATGTCCTTTTTGTGAGGCAGTGCCATGTAGTGCAGCTGAGTTTGGATATTTGCAGTAAGGGTAGCATGTGGAATTCTCAAAATACAGCTCTTGTAGTGTGAAAGCAAAAATAGGATTAATGTTCTCCAGTACTTCCCTCCAGGCAGCAGGGCAGCCCATGGGCTTGGGATGCAGTTCTGTCCTATATTTATTTGTGCCTTTTCAGTTTGCACAAATTCACTGGTGGAGCTTCTGACAGAGCAAATAACTTCTTAGGAAACTAATTTCTGCTTCCTGGGTAGAGTATTTAGTCTCAATGTTTTGGTGTAAAATCCCGAATTCACAGTATGTAATTAGGAACGAGTTGTGAGTTGTGTGTAGCAGCAAGCAAAATTGAAAAAACCAGATTGATTTTTATTTGTCAAGACAGGTAGCTGTTAGAAAAGTGATATTACCAAGCTGTTTTTAGGTAGGGATTGTTGATGGAGATGCACTTTGTGTGTTGTTTATTGCTCTGTCACATATTAGTTATCATTTATTGCTGGATTTACACATATTAAGTATTTCTGCTGGGCTTTTTTCCCAGGAGATGAGGGAGAGGCTCTATCAAGGACTGTCCCAAAACTGGAAAAACTAGATTGATTTTTATTTGTCAAGACAGGTAGCTGGTAGAAAAGTGGTATTACCAAGCTGTTTATAGGTGGAGATTGTTGATGGAGATGCAGTTTGTATGTTGTTCATTGTGCTGTCACATATTAGTTATCATTTATTGCTGGATTTACACATATTAAGTATTTCTGCTGGGCTTTTTTCCCAGGAAATGAGGGAGACACTCTATCAAGGACTATCCCAAAACTGGAAAAATTAGATTTATTTTTACTTGTCAAGACAGGTAGCTGGTAGGAAAGTTGTATTTCCAAGCTGGGGATTGTTGATGGAGATGCACTTTGTGTGTTGTTCATTGTGCTGTCACATATTATCATTTACTGCATAATAAGTACTTCTGCTGGGCTCTTTTTCCAGGAGATGAGGGAGACGCTCTAGCAAGGACTATCCCAATGGAGGAGGAGGAAGATGATGATGATGACGACCCTGAGAATAGGTATGATACCCTCCATAAGGACTTAAAAACGATTATAACACACCCTAGGCGTGGGCGCAAAGCGGCGCAACGGAGGAGCAAGCAGGTGGTAAAAAGCTCGGCTGCCTGCCCGGTAAAGACTCGCTCATGGGCCTTCCGCAAGCGTGAACACGGGGCCAGAAAACAGAGGCCCAGAGCCAGAAATGCAAAGCAAATGTTTAGAAGTGGTAACTGAGAGCTCTGGCTAGGGGGCAGTGTTCTCCGTGCGCTGCAACACTGCCCCGCTGGGGTTCTCGGTGCAGGTGGGAGGTTGGTGATAAGGATTTTGCAGGCAGGTTAAAAGCTGCTGCTGCTGCTAAATGTGAATTTCAGCTAGTTCTGGGGAGTAGAAGGTGATAGTTTGCATCTGTCCAGTATGTAGTGCTGCAATATTTTCAGAATGAATTTGGTTATTACTGTTACTTATTATGCTTTTTTAATTGAAACGCCTTTTCTCAATAAAGAGAAAGTACAAATGTGGGGAAAACCATATTAGATATTTTCAGCTGTTAATTCAAGTGAGTTTTAATCCACTAAAAAGTACCTTAAGTGACTAATGTGAGTTAAGGCCATGATTCTACAAGCACTGTGCACAGGCTCAACTGGTATCAAAGAGAATAATTATATATTTCAAATCTTTGCATAGATATTTTCAGAATTGTGGCTTATATGTATTGCTTCAGTTTGGAATTCAATAAAAAAGAACCTCTGTAAGACACAGTTAGCTGAGACATGTCATATTTTACCAGTACCATTGTAGCTATCAAAATTAGCCTGGCTAGAGATGTAAAAGCTTCATTTCCTAAGGAGTAAATGCACAACATGAAGTTTTGCTCAGCTTCGAGCCACAGTTTCTTTTTGGAAGTTACTGTAGTCAGACTGAAGAGCTGCTCAACAAATTTTTATACAGTGTTTCAGAAATTGATTTTTTCTGTTGTTGTTTTGGCCATATAGCATGTGTGGGACCAGTTACTGGTGGTGTCTTTTTCTGCTTCTGAGCCTTACTAGTTTAGAATATGGAATCCTTGTTTCACAGAGTTGGATGTTTTGATGTGTGGCTGAAGTAAATTTTAAAAACACTGTTTGATATCCTTTACAGACCTCAGTTTGGCATCAAAAATGCTGCTGCTGAATTAGTTCTTGTGTGTTTTCAGTCATCAAATTTAACCCAGTAATTCAGCTCTTTAAAGAAGGATGCTTTTTAGGGACTTGACAGCACAGGGTCATAAGCAGAACATGTAAACTTTGGTATAACAGGATTTTTGAAAATTCTGCTTTAATTTCAGTCCTGTTTTAATTAATTTTTTTCCTTTTTAAAATTTTTTAATTTTTTTATTTTTTTGTTGTTGTGGGTGTCTGGTTGATAATGAAACCAATGTACTTTTGTCAGAAGTTCAGTGTTTACTGCACAAACATCTCTGACAGAACTCAGTCATGGCTTAGTTTAAGAACTATATTGGGAAATGAATGAACCTTACTAATAACAAACAGTAATATCAATCTGGGTTTTAAAAATCTATTTCTGTACTTTGTTTTGAAGCTGCCTCTTTGTTAAGTTTTTATCTAGGGGATCTTTTGAACATCTATTTCTGAGATGGGGAGGTGTTTTGTCAATAAACAGTGTTGTCAACCTTCAGACATGTTAACTGGTAATGCAGTCTGACTTTACCTGCATCGTGTGTTGTACTTGGCACCAAAATCAGAGCTATAAATTGTAAAAAGATGGAACAAATTTCGAGAAGTTAAAACCTTGTTCTTCTGTTCACTCAACACGAAGTGTTGAAATAATTTACCTACTGATTCAGAGAAGTTGCCTATTTTCTTCCAGGCCAAAGAGGGTACCTAGTGCTTGCTGGGTGTTTGTAGTGTGGGAATCTCCTGTTTGCAAGTCTCTAGTTTAGATGTTCTGTTATTTGCATACCTGGGGATGTGCATGACATGAATATGAATAGTCTTGAAATAATCTTTTTTTTTGCCAAAATGCAATATCCAAGTGGGTCATACTATGCCATACAGTGCTGTATGCTTTCATCTTCTGTTGTGTAACTATTATTGGTCCTTCTGATCTTTTAAATGGTACTGTTTGATATGTTTGCAGTAGTTCTGTTTATTAAGAAGTTAATAGTGTAATGCAGAATGCCTTTAAGTATTTGATGGTTACAATAAATTTTTGTAAAACGTTTTTCTTGTCCAAGCATTTAATTTAATCCAACTCTTGACAGCTTGAAAAATCAGCCTCTTCCAACAAAGACAGCACAGTATTTAGAACAAGGTGTTTGGCAATTTTCACTCAATTTTAGACATGTATGACATTTCATCCAAATATTAATTTCTTAAAATATATTTGAAAGGGTTTTGAATTTTCTGGTAGTATCCTGAAGGCCCATTTAAGTTGGAATTCTGGTGGCTTTCATGAGCCACATCCCACCATCCTCCCCCACCCGAGGGCTCGTGTCGGGCAACCTTATTTCTACATAAAAATTAGTAGGTATTTATGAACACTGAGTGTGAGTTGATGGAATCTAATTGGTAATAAAGCATCCCACTAATGAACTAAAATTGAAAATCGTGGCTTTTAAGAAAAAATAATTTTTCCAGTGGTGCAGTGTCTCACCAAGCTTTTGAACGATCTCTAAAAGAGTCCATTCATTGTATTGGCACTGTGAAATTCCTGAACAAGAATGGTGCAAATTACCATGGGGGCTTAACTCCACATCATGAGAGGCTGCACCTGCTGTTGCAGTTCTGCTGCAATGTCTGAAGGAGCTTTTTAAAGTAGTCCTGCAGTGTAACTAAGCAACCCCTGGGTGATTTCCAGTTTGCCTGTCTCTTGTGAAAACTCTTTTCTTTTAGCACGACTTAAAAATCCATAGGAATCAATTCATTATTTAGAAATGTATTCTTCTGGTGTTGTTCTTACAGAGGGGAAATATCTTTAAATCCCAGTTGATACAAAATTGTGCATCTCTGTGCTATTATTTGATTCTAGAGGTGGTTTTGTGTGTCCTGGTTGAGGTTGCAGCCCCATTCTGTGAGGCACTGGGTAAATGTGTGTTGGGAGAGTGCCCTTCATACAAATGTCACCATAAGTTTAGATAAGATGGAGTGGGGCAACATGACAAGCTCAAGGTCACAGCAGATCAGTGCAGAAATGAGTGAAATGCAGGGATTTAAAATTTTTATTTTACTTTTTACTTTATTTTTTACTGCCTGAAACCCTGTGCTGGAGGTCTCTCTGTGCCTCTTAATTAAATCCATTGCTGGTGCTCAACTGTTATATCTGGATGGCCAAGAATCTTTTATATCCTTGACCTGAGTAAATTTTGATTTCCATGGTTTTCTCTGGAAGAATATGAGTGAGGAGAATTTTCACACTATCACAGCTTGTTTTTCTTGCTGCTGTATTAATGCAAATACTAAAATGTTAAAGCTACCATGTGAAGTTTCTTAGCTTAGAAACCTGGTGAGTTGAAATGGGTTTTATCATAAAATAGAAATATAATGTGTTATCCTGGTCAACATCTATTGTGGTTTAATTTCAACCCAGCTTCCAGAGTCCAGTACTCAATTTATGTTCATTCCTATAAGCCATTTGTTACAGCAGTCATTTGTCACATGCATTTACAAGGCTTCATCTCTTTGGGTCTAATATTGCTGACACTGATCATTCTTATCAGATCTGTAGTTAATTAAAAACGGGCATCTTTTAAATCATGAACATCTTAATAATGTCTCACATTTTTTGCCTAAATTCATACCAGTAAATGCATTGAAGAAAATGTTGCTTTCCTCACTAACAAACAGTCCCATCTCAATTTGGTTGCAAGTGGTTAAGTCTTTATCCTAGATAAAAATAGGAGTAATTTTCTATCATAGTAATAACTTCTTAATCAATACTATTATAAATTATTAGAAACTAATCAGTTACCCATTCTGGTTGTTGATTATGCTGATGATTAACAGGAAAATGAGAGCATCTTTTCTTTATAGATGGTAGATCTTGTGCATGGTTTTTTTAAGTGTTAGATACATTTACTGTTTTCTGTTCCTCTTTAAAAAATACTTCATTAAAGGACAAATAAAAAGGTCTTGTTTTGCTAAGAACCAAAGTCAGCCTTTTAAAGGTGACTTGTGTAGAGGTAAGTATTGCCATCCACAAGCTGTGTTAACTTTGCTGATGCACTTGCCAAAATAAGTCAAAGGCAGGACTTTCAGGATCCAATTTCCATTTTTTTTCAGGTCTTCTAGGTTTTTTTTTCTCTTTCAAAACTTGGGTTTTTTATTTAACAAGAAGAGTAGCCAGACCACTGCTCTCTGTACTTCCTGGAGTAGGAGTCAAGGATAATAATTTATGTTAAAAGCTGTTAAAGGGAAGCCAACCTGTGACATTCCAAGCAGTTTCATTTTGAAGAAAAAGTTCTGACCATTAAGAGGTGGAAGAAATATAGTCTGAATTTCTTATATAAGGAGCTGGTTATTTTTTTTTTTTGCTGTTACACGTGATGTGCTGGGTTTTGGAAAAATCAGCAACCAAGCAACCCCTAAGTCCCTTTTCCAAATATCCTCTGGGAGGACCTAATGCAAAAAGCATTTGGAAGAGAATGTTACTTATCTGTGGAGTTTAGTAAGTTTTCCTTGGGTTCATGCTGTGATCTCTTGATAGAAGTGGAATTAAAGTTCTCCAAGGGTACTGCTTGGTAAAGTTTTAATCAGCTTTTTCTTCTCAAGAGAGAGGGAGAGGGTGTGTTTTGGATGCTGATGGATGGTCTGACTCACTGAACAATCTGAAGTGTTTATTAAACTATTTTGCTTCCATCTTTTAATAATGACCAAATATGAATTAGCGTGAGAGTGTTTTTAAAAAATACACTATTGCTGAAAAATTAGAAAATACTGTGTGGAGTGTTAGGAAAGATAGCTTGGGAACATTCCCTTTGAAAAAATCCTTTTGTTTTAGGGACACACTGCAGGCTGGAAAATGAAATAGTGATTGTTGAAAGCCTATTTGATAGTGCTCCATAGAAGCAACAACTCCATTTTCTGTTGTAGAGGAAGCTTTGCTTGAGAGATCCCTGTTCCTTTGCCTGGGTTGTGGTTCAGTTCCATGGCTCCTGAGCTCTTGTTCTGACTGGTGTGAAAGCTTTCCCATCCTGAGCTATGCACACACAGTGCACAGTAATTCCCCCAAAAGGCAAGACAGATGAGGTTTCACCTAGAAAACGCATATTTCATTTAAAATGGATGCCCTCAGAGTGAAAATTGTCTTATTCCTGATATATTTATATGAGGAAGACCTGGTTTATTTTTTTTTCCTAGAAGTCCAAGTAGTCCACTGTTTTCCTGTGCTTTTGAAATACCATTTTATATCCTGCCTTGGGTGGACTCAGACAAGATTTTTATGTTGCAAGTGCATGTAAAGAAATAATTTTTCCATAGTCACTTGTGCTGGAAACTTGTTCTGCAGTGAAACCATGGGAAGCTGAGAGGCCAGTTTGTGGAGCAGGGAATAAGATGATGATTTTTATCTGAAATTCAGGTCCTGTAGTGTTGGTCAGACTTTTTGGGTATAAACACGTAAGGATTTTTGCTAGAGGTGCTGTAAGGCAAGTGCTTGTGGTTAGTTAACCCAGATAGACCATGAATAAAATGAAATCTCTAAGTCTGTACATTTTATAAGCATTTCCAGTCTGCTGTAAAGCAGGAAGCTTCTCTTTTAAAGAAGCTTTATCCAAACCTGCTCTCTAAAAGCAAGTCAACACATTACATTTAACGTGAGATTTTTGCTGATAGATCCTGTCTTGCCACAATGACTTTTCATCACGTGTCTCTTTTTTTGTTCAGCTTTCAGCCCTTTTTTTGAAGTTCTGAATGGTGTAGGATTACACTTGTCGTTCATAGATTTACTTGAACAATGGAATAAATAGTGTTTTCTGTTTCACTTCAAAGAATTGCCAAGAAAATGCTTTTAGAAGAAATCAAAGCCAATCTTTCCTCTGATGAGGATACGTCTTCAGAGGAGCCACCGGAGGAAGGAAAAAAGAAACCTGCAAAGCAAACTGAAAACACAGGAGATGATGGTAAGCACCAAAAAACATCTGGGAAAAAGTGGTGCTGTGGCACCTGTCATGATTTCAAGGGTCACTTGGGAAAATGATGATTGTTAGAGTGTTCAGCAAAAAATGTTATTGATATGTATTTGCCATGTAGGGGCCAACATATGTGGTCATGAGGATTATCATCTCTTTTAGTCTTCTGTATATTTATTTTTTTGTTACAGTCTGGTTTTTGTAAGCAGTTAAGAAGTCCTAGAGGTTTGTGATGGTAAGCACCAAAAAGCATCTGGGAAAAAGTGGTGCTGTGGCACCTGTCATGCTTTCAAGGGTCACTTGGGACAATGATGATGGTTAAAGTTTTCAGTAAAAAATATTATTGCTGTTGATATGTATTTGCCACATCAAGGCCATGTATGTAGTCATGAGGATTATTATCTCTTTTGTTCTTCTATGTTTTTATTTCTGTGTTATAGTCTGGGTTTTGTAAGCAATTAAAGAAGTCCTGGGGGTTTGTGAGGTATAATCTCTACAGGACAGTGAGTCCTGCAAGTGCAAGGAGAGATTTGGGCTAACACAGCCATTGGAACAGGCATCCCAAGCATTCAGGCAGTAGGAAATACTCAACATTTGAGGAAACAGGAATGTTGTTGCTTGTAATTCCCTGGAAAGGCACAAGATTTAACCTAAATTAATTCAGATTTTAATTCGTGCCCAGTTTATGTAAGATGAGAAAGTGACTGGTGTGCATGTGGTACTGACTCTTCTGTGTGACAGGAGAGAAAGAAAAGGAAGACAAGAAGTCAGAAAAGGAAGAAGGGGATTCTGAGTCGGATTCAGAGGAAGAAGAAACATCCAAGAAGCCCAGATACAGGCACAGACTGTTGAGGCACAAGCTCACCGTGAGTGACGGCGAGTCTGGAGAAGAAAAAAAGGTGGTGAAACCCAAAGAGAAGAAAGAAGGGGGGAAGCGCAGAAATAGAAGGAAAGGTACATAATCCACATCTTCTTTTTGGTCATAAAAAGTATTTGCTTCTATAAAATACATCCAGAGCTTGTCAGAATGGAGATCTCAACCTGTGTGATTTTAAAATCCCTGTATAAACTTCCTTGTGTATGAAACCTAGAATTCCCCTATGTTTTTTTGGTGAATAATTTTATTTGAAATGTTGAGTACAAGTGCAGCTCTCTCCACTTACTGTATCCTCTGAATTGGATTAATCTTGTGGAGTCTTAGAATATCCATCTTAAACAGCAGAGGCAAGGCCAGGATGTCTAAATCTGGGAAGATCAGTCTTGTCCTTTATGTAATTTCTCTCTTGGACTGGCAGTAGTGCCTGAGGAGTTTCTCCATACTGGAATTGCAGAGGAGCAGGCTGGAGCTGAGCAGCAGATGGCACTGTGAAATGAGCCTGGCCTGGGGTTTTATTACTGCAGGCAGGAACAAAGAAGCTGTGGGTGTTTCCTGGCCAGGAAAGGTGCACTGGGCTCCCCTGATCCCTGTGTTGCTCTGATGCCAGCCAGCTTTTTTTGTGGTCTTGCACACAATAAAAGATGCAATGGGATTTGTTTAGCATTTTCTTCTGTGAAAACTCTTCATTTTCAGCTGTTTGCATATTCATGTTTTTCCTCACTTACGGGATTAAAACTCTACCTACAACATTTCATTCAGGAGGAATAACTGTAAATTACCTTTGAATTAATGTGCAAATGAGAGGCAGCTCAGGGATCTTTAGCTGCAAGCCTTTGAAGCTGACTGCCCTCAAACAGAACAATATATTTGATTTCAGTTTGCCCTTTTTAGCCTTATATTATTAATGTTACCTTTTCCCACGTAGGGAGAACCACCACCCATGTTTTAAAGCCTTGTCATTCATAAAACAATTAAACTTTCCACTGTGTTCAAGGTCAAGCTGAAATTAAAGGTGTTAAATGCCACGCTGGTGTCTTCATTACCTAAAAATGCCAGTGTTAGCTCCTCACAGTGGTTAGGAGAGCATTGCTAATGCTGCTGGTTTAGGTGTATTTAAAATTGCTTTTTGAGGCAGTTTTGAGCTTGCATTACCTGAAGAAATGCCAAGCCATAAATGCAGCAATGCAATTCTGTGTGTTGTTAGAAAATAAGGGTCCTTTTCTTGAATTGTGGTTAGGAAATGACATCTAAAGCATTGGTAACAAAAACTTCTGCTTAACTAAAAATCACCTTTTGTTTTCTGAAGTTCCATACTGTTCCCCACTGTTCTCCTCCATCATTCAGTGCTCTCTCTCATTTGATTGTAAAATAAATGTGATATTCATGCATAAAGACCTCGAGGCTTGTTGGCAAAATAAGCCAGGACTCAGTGCTTAAATTTCAGCCTTTTCTTCTCTGTACCCCTTTGTTGTTTTGGTTTTTATAGTGTTCTATGTTTTTACTTCAGTAGTAAAATTTCCCATACATTTTCTATAAACATAATCCTTGTTTTCCTAACCAACAGAAATTATTTTAAACTTCTAAATTGTTTTTTGTTCTTTTCTCCTAAAACGGAAAAAAATAATAAACTGTGTCATTATCCTCTAAAATTGTAAAAGTAGTAACCTCATTAACCAATCCACAATTATCTTTAAAAAGATGTAAAATTAAAAAAATTAAAAAAGGCAGGACCTAAACTACTACTAAAATCTACATATTTCTTTCATGTCCAACAATGCAACACCCCTTTTACCCCTCTTGCTTCTTATCAATCTGGATCCCATACTGTCTGAAATGAACCTTGGCAGTGCTTGTTGCTCTTCACCAGTTTGCTGTACAGTGAGGAGCTGCTGCCTTTGCAGTGATCCTATGAAATCAATGTATAAATGCTGCTTTCTCTTCCAAGTGAGCAGTGATGACTCCAATGACTCCGAGTTCCACGAGTCTGCAGTGAGTGAGGAGGTCAGTGAGTCTGAGGATGACCAACGGCCAAGGACAAGGTAGGAATAAAACTGAGCTGTGCTTACCCCGTGCTTATTTGGGGTTTTAATAGTCCAGTTTAGGCAGGGGAGGTGGTGAAAGTTAAAACACTTTGGCACTGCTCTTAAACCCCTTGATGATATTTGTCTATAGGAATTACAGACCATTAGTTTATCTTGCAGCAAATTTGGGGGAATTTTGAATTTGTACCACAGTAGGGGATATACAACAATTTGATGAGCCAGTAAAAAAAAAAAGATCAGCAAAAAAGTGGACATTTTAATGCCAAATACATCAGTGTCAGATGGTGGATTGCAGTATAAAATTAATGCTTAACAGTTCTGAGATTTCTGTAGGGTTTTCTCATTGCTGTGTGTGTTCAGTGGGCTGAGCAGGAAGGGATTTGGAAGTCACTTCAACTGCATAAAAGGAGTGCATATTTTACTAGTTAATGATGCAGTACTCTTTTACCATTGTTTTTCAGTGAGGCAGTGGATTATTATGGTTAATCAATGATTTTGCCTTTTTGCTTTTTTAATAGATCTGCCAAAAAAGCTGAGGCAGAAGAAAACCAGCGCAGCTACAAACAGAAAAAGAAACGAAGGAGGATAAAGGTTCAAGAGGATTCATCAAGTGAAAATGAGAATAAGGTGCTTTATCATGTTTTGAGGGAATAAATGGGGAGTTCCTGTCTCTTCTGCTCAGGGTATCTCAAATCGCTCTGCACAAAGAAGAGTAAAAAAATTAAAGCTTTTCTCAATGGCAATTCAGGCTAAAATTTGTAAAATGCCACCATTGTGACAGGAAAACATTATATTTAACTAAAACTTTCTAGATCTTGATAAAAATGATACTGAAGTAAATTGAATTTTAATCTAAATGCAGATGAGACAAATTGAAGATGAAGGCTTTAGTAGTGTTGGGGTTTCTTTTCCTTTGTGGTGCAGGTGAGGGCTGATCTGATTAACACCATTATAATAGGAAAAAAGTGTTTTATTAATAATCATTAGCTCCTATCAAATGATAACAGTGCCTTCAGTGCTGCCTTTGCACAGCTGGGCTTATCTTTGATATCTCAGAGTACATTACAGTTAAGGTGGCACTTTTGTCAGACTTCTAAAAAAGGTTCCTTTTTCTTATTAGCTGAACTTCACCTGTGTGTATAAGAATTTCTGGGAGCTTGTTTAAAAAAGAAGGGTTTGATGGTTTGTGCCACAATTTTCATGCTAATGTGTGCTTTATTTAATTTCTAATAGAGTAACTCTGAGAATGAGGACAATGATGACTCAAAATCTCCTGGAAAAGGCAGGAAGAAAATCAGGAAAATTATTAAAGATGATAAGCTTAGAACAGAAACACAAAATGCACTTAAAGAAGAAGAAGAAAGAAGAAAACGTATAGCAGAGAGAGAACGGGAGAGAGAGAAATTGAGAGAGGTATGGTCTGGTTTCTGTGTGAAATTCTGTGACCTTGAATTCCTGATGGTGTTTAAGATGATAGATTTCAACTTCATTGTAAATTGATGAGTGGTTTTTGAAAACTGCTCACATGCAGCCTTGTAAGGCACAAGATTTTTCTGCAGTTTCCTGCAGGTTGACCTTGGTAAGTTTTATTTGATGCTGTGTTCTTTAGAGAGTTGTTTCAGTTCCCTGCTGCTTCACTTCAGTGCCAGAGTAAGTTGTGATGCAGTAAAGAATTGCAAGTTTCTCCTTACTAAATAAATTATGACTTCCAGTTGTGCTCAGTCTGCTGTGTCTCAAATGCTGGGTGTTACTCACATGAGAGTATTTCTCTGATGCTGTTTCTGTTTGCAGGTGATAGAGATCGAAGATGCTTCACCTCTGAAATGTCCCATTACAACCAAGCTGGTTTTAGATGAAGATGAAGAAACCAAAGAACCATTAGTGCAGGTGCACAGGAGTATAGTGACCAGACTGAAACCACACCAAGTAGATGGTAAGGAAAGAATTTAAAGAAAAAAGGTAAATTTTTCTCCCCAGGGGCACAGCACCTTATGCAGACTGAATTAGAATAATAAAGACTTCTTGACTGGCAGAACCAGAATGTGTCTTCTTTTCTCCCTGTCCCCAAGATCAGGCAATCTTCATCCTCAGTATTTTCCAACCCAGTTGTCACATCTTCCATTAAACTGGGAATATTATCAAGTTCAAGACAAAGATCATCCCACATACAACCCACTGGACAGAAATTAAGCAATAATTATCCTGACAGCTGCTCTCCTAAGAGTTATCATAATCTCAGTGATCACAGCTGTCTCTTATCAGGTGAACTTTAATAAAATTAATGTTTAATCAGAAAACTTCAATAATTTCCTCAGGTGTTCAGTTCATGTGGGATTGCTGTTGTGAATCTGTAAAAAAAACCAAGACATCTCCTGGCTCTGGCTGCATTCTTGCTCACTGTATGGGCCTGGGGAAAACATTACAGGTAAGAAAAGAATTTATTTCTGTGTAGTTCCCTTGCAAGTCAGAAAAAGAAAATAAATATAGCTGGTAGGAGAGAGGCTCCAGGAACCTATTCTGAGACAGTGGAATAATATTAAGCAGATTGTGTTTTTTCTGTCTTCCTCATTCGTTTTTTTTTCCCTGAAGTGATTTGTTTACTTGACTGATTTTTAAATTAATTTGCTGCTGATAAAGTACAAGTTTATCAGGTTTGGTTGCTTTAATTTTTTAATGCAGAGTTTGTGTGTAAAGGCAGATGGGTTTGTGGGGGTTTTTGGAGTGACAGAGCTGAGGATGATCAGAGGGACTGAGGTCACTCATGGTATGACCAGTTCAGGCAAACCAAGCTGCTGCTGTGCTTGGTGCTGGTGTTCAGCAGGATTTTAACCCCAGCTCCAGTAGATACCAAAACTTGCTTAGTTTAGGGAAATTGGGGTGACAGACACAGTATTTTGACAGTCTGCAATTCTGCAGATCACTTCAAAAATCACCTTTGAAAGGTATATTTTTACACACTTGATCCTAGCTGAGGTGGTGTGGTTCTTGAGGAGTTAATCACACCTTTTAGTGTGATTTTTTCACTTTTTAGTGGAGATTTGCAATGCTCTGCAGAACTGTTGTGCAGGGGACTTTTTCCACCTACACTTCACACACCCTGCAGTTTGATGAAATACAGCAGAAGGTACTTTTACAGTGATCCAGATGTGTTAATGACAGTAATTTCAGCTACAACTTCTTGATAATCAAAGAAAGCCACAGTTAGAAACATCTATCAATATGAAGCATTTTGAAGGCTGGTGTTTGAGGCTGAGGTGGTTGTTTTTTCCACATGTGTCCATTTGCAAGTCACTCCGCTGTGCTCTGTGATGCCATTTCTTGTTCAGCTCCTAAAAGGGCTGAACCAGCCACGAGTTCAAGCAGAGTTTGCCACCTCCAGGGCAGCAGAGATCAGGGAAATCAGGGAATTGGCGACCTGCTGGCCAGGACAGAGGACTTTGTCATGAATCTTCCTGAGTACTTTTGTCTTAAACAGAACCACCAGTGAATCCTTTTGCTTTAAAAGCACTTCCCTGCCCAGTGTTCCAGGCACAGTCATGCAGTTCAAAATTCCTCCATTAAATCAGAGATGCCAAGATTCGATGCAGAAAAAAAATTCTGCTGTTGTGCATTAAAAATCCAGTGGGAGAGCTGGAGCTGCCATGGGATCACTGACTCTCCTCCACTCCTGCCTTTGTTTGCTGCTGCTCAAAACAGGCAGCCCAGCAAGAACACTGAGTGTCACCCAAAGATTTTGGGTTTTTCCCAGGCCTCAAGGAGGTGTTGTCATCCTCAGCACACAGCCAGGCTGGCTGCAGGGTGAATCCTTGGGAAACACTGCCAGAACCTGCTGCTGAGCTCTGCTGAGAGGATCTGCCCTGGAATACCTTGGAAAAAGTGTGAGGAACTGCTTTAAGATTGAATTTCACTTCTAAGAAACTTGACTGAGAATTTATTTTATGTTTGAGACAAATGTTGGCAGAAAGCTTAAAAACGACCTGGTAGAAATGTTTAATTTGTGAAAATGATTGGTGAAATGTAAAGGGGAGGTTCTCTGTGAAACCCTTCAGCAATTCAGAAGTTTATCTCAGTATGTGAAGGATGTGTGCAGCCATGGAACACACAGTGAGGAGTGCACGAACTCCAAATACACCTGTATGAAATTCTAACCAAGAATTCAATTTGTTTAGCCAAAAAACATATTTAAACAAGACTGTTTTCGGTAGTTCAATTCCAGAATTGAATAGATACATTTACCTTTCTTTCCTGGTGTTTACTTGGTGTTCTGCCTGTTTTTTCTCTTGCAGGTAGTGAGTTTTCTTCACACAGTTTTGCTGTGTGACAAACTGGATTTTCGGACAGCTCTGGTCGTGTGTCCACTCAACACTGCCTTGAACTGGCTGAATGAGTTTGAAAAGTGGCAAGAAGGTTTAGAAGATGATGAAAGACTAGAGGTAAGAGGCTTAAAAAGAGTTCTCCATGAAATAACTGAATGATTTGCATAATTGGGAAGGTCCACCATTCAAAATACAGCCTAACAAATGCACTTTATGTGAAAAATCTGCCTGTGTTAATATGTTGGAAGTATTAAAAGTTGCACAATTCTTTGAGTATTTTAAGAGGAATTAAAGGTTTTTTTTTTCCTCTTTGGAAGGTCTGTGAGCTGGCAACTGTGAAAAGGCCCCAGGAGAGGAGCTACATGCTGCAGCACTGGCAGGATGAGGGAGGGGTGATGATCATTGGCTACGAGATGTACAGAAACCTGGCACAGGGCAGGAATGTGAAGAGTAGGAAACTTAAAGAAATATTTAATAAAGCTTTAGTGGACCCAGGTAAGTGAAAATTCATACAGGTGGTAGAGATTGGACTTGCAGGTTTATGTCTATGGGCAAAAAAAAATAAATAGTGTTGGTGAGATTAATCAGATTTTTCTTTGTTGGCTTTTGCTGAGTTACAGAAGTTTGTTCAGAATCTCCCCCCATCTGCTTTTGTAAATAGATTTCTGTAGCAATCTTTTCTATTAAATCAAATATAAGGAAAATATTCTGGAGACTTTTCCTATCAAGTATTTTTATTTGCTGGCATTGCTTCCATTCCAAAGTAATTGGAGGTGTCTGTTGGGAACCCAAGGCTGTTTTAATCTGTTCATTTGTTACAACCACAATCTGTTTTGTCCCTGATGGAAATCTATCACTAAGGGGGCACCTACTCATGGAAGTAATCTTCAGTGTACCTTATAAGTGTGAGAAAACACGTGTTAATGAAGTGCTAATTAAGGGAATGCAGATAAAGCAGTTAAGTATTTTTTCAGTCTTGAGAAACAGATGTCTGGTTTGAGCTGAGCTGAACTGAGCAAACTTATATCAACATGTATGGAAACACTTGAAAATATTCCAAGTTAATGTAACTGATTTGTATTTTTGGTCACCAAAAAGGACTAAAAATTTTAGGATTAGCAAATTTCACCAAAATAGCAAAATTACCCTACAAATTCTGAACTGGCAGCTGATACCTGAAAATAACTTAGGTTTATGCAGGATGTCTTAAAAACTGTTTTTAAAAGGTACCTTTGCTGTAGTGTTGGTATTTCTCCTTGAGAATGCAGATATGGAAGGCAGAGTAAATGAAACTGGGTTTTCTTGGATTTTAGTTACGTGACTGGACTATCCATTGACAGTGTGTGATTGATTTTCTTTTTTTTCCTCTTTCTGATTGATAATTGGACTTGTTGAGCTTGATTTTGTGAAGTTTCAGTTCATAGTAGGGCTGTGAATTTTATTCTGACAGACAAAGAGTTTATTCTAAAGGGAAAAATAACTTTGTGATTCTTGGCATTGGCCAAGTGGAATTGGCATCTCCAGCTCTGCAGAAAGGCTGTTGGAGCAGCTAAAACATTCATTAATTAATTTTCTGCCAGCTTCACTAGGTCATACAATGGCTGTGGAGTCAGGGAAGCTCCAGTCCAGCAGCTGATGAACTCCTTTAACTCTTTTTGTTGATATCTAATGTGTGGACTCCACACACATTATGTAAGCAGTGAAGGAAATGCACTTCTTGCCAGTGGGTTTTTTGTTTCCTCCTACCTAAGCTGTAGTTATAAAGAACAAAAAAAACCCCAACAACAAACCAAAAACCAGGAAAGAGTGAGGGAAATCCTGTGCTGTCAGTGCTATTCTGTATCTGATTTTCTCAGGATATTGCATTTATTGAGAATATTGTCAGGAAAGTCAAAGCTAAGGGAGAAAAGGAGTGTATTGCTGTCTCAAAGTAGTGTGACAGGACAGTAATTTTGTATTTAGTGGGTCTTGTTCTGGTGCAGTGATGAAATAAAGTATTACACAGTGATTGATTTTTGTGGGGATTTTTCTTGGTGGAAAATGTGAGGGAGGACAAACATCAGGGTTGTCACTGTGTGTCTTTACAGCAGCATTGTCCCTTCATGGATTTGTGTTTGTTTCACCCCAAAAATACTGGACTGGGGGATGTTAGGAGGAGACAGTGACTGGTGTAACCTTCCCTCTCCCATCCCATGGTTTTACATCCTGCTGTGTTCCTGTTCTCCTTCCAGACCTCCTCAGACACTGGGACAGAGCAGTGTTTGGGATTAGTGCACGGATTTGTGCAGTTTTAATTGGGTCTGGAACCCGCAGCACATTGAACCTCACAGATTTTGAATAATTCCATATGAACCTGGAGCCTCCTGTTCAGGACTGGTTGGTAGAGTGCAATCAGACCATTGGGAAAGTCAGCCTTGAAATGGCTCCTTAATTATTTTTATAGAATCGTGGAACCTTTAGGGTTGGAAAAGACCTCCAAGATCAAATCCAGCCTTTGACTGATCACCAGCATGCCCACTAAATTGTGCCATGATCTTCTGTGTCTGCTCATTTGCTGATCACTTCAGGGGTGATGATTCCCTGGGCAGCTCCTTCCATGCTTGACCATTCTTTCAGTGAAGAACTTCTCCAAATATCCAGCCTGAACCTCTCCTGGCACACCCTGAGGGTGTTTCATGTTGCCTCATCTCTTTCTCTATTTTAACTAATTGCAGAAAGGCAGAAGTGTCCATGTGTTGCTACCCTTAATTTTTGGAGCCATTTGGATTGGCTAAATGTGCATTTCAAGATTCTCATTTGTTTCTTGGTGAGTCAGCATGGACAGTTGCAGGTTCCAGAGCAGGACAAAGCCATGTGCTGGCTTCTGCTGGGACTGCAAACAGGAAAACCTTGGCCTGTGGGAGCACTTCCCATTGAAAAAGCTGCAAATTTGGGATTTGAGTGCTAATTTAATGAGATGTGTCTGGTGAATACTGTTGGGATAAGATATTGTGTAGGAGAAGCTTGTCAAGGGGACCAGAGGGGGAAGGTTTAGCCAAAGTTTATGGGTGGAGAAATGATTTCATAAATGAACCAGCTCTGCTGTGTGGAAGAGTGGCAGGATTTTATACTCATCCAGGATTTCCAGGCTGCCTTGTGGCACTGCTGAAGGGCTGTTGGTTATTGATCACTGCTGTGCTCTGCTTGAAGCACTTCAGTAACTTTTTCTTTTCTAAACTTGTTTTTACTAACAAAAATTCAGGTACTGTTTAACTTGGAAACTGCTCTTTATTGGCAGTTGTATAAAGTTCTTGTAGACTTCAGAGGAACAGCAGAACTGTATAAATATATCTATATATTTATCTTTTATGTATTTCAGTATCTTAACATGAGCAAGTACAGCAGGAAGGATGAGAAAATGATAATTTTGAGGAAAAATTGCAAGAGTAGGGCTTTTTAGCCTAGGATAAAGCCAACTAAACTGACAAATTTTCCACCATTTAAGAGCTGGTTAATGAAAGGATTGTTGTCAGTTGGTTTTGACATGATTAGGAGAAAGGAAAGAGCAGAATTTACTCAGATTTGCAGCAAATTGGGTGTTACTGCACAGTGTTTTAGTCAGAGAGAGGCTGTGGAGTTTCCCACTTGGGTCAGGTCTGCCCCTTTCTCATAACCCTTATCTCAGATGGAGAAAATGATCTGAATGATCCCCTGAGATCCCTTTAAGCTTTACATTCCTTTATCATATTTTGAGGAATGTTCTGTCCATAATGATTTGCATTTGTGTTTTGTAAGAACAAGGGAAAAACCCCACAAATGGATGAAAATCCCTGCTGCTGAACTGTAGCCAAGATGTGAGTTCAAGATATCAGTGCTCCACGCCTGCCAAGCAAACCATGAATAATTGTACTGAGATAGGGTTTTTTGTCATATTTTTCTGTCATTCACTTACTCTAAACAGCAGATTTTGAGGTGGTTTTTAAATTTAATTCATTTAACTTCATGTGAATGAATCACAGTCTTTAATGAAAGGAGGACTAGAGAAAGGATCTGTCACTGCTAGAGATGGTTACATAAAATAAAAGGAAGACTTTGTAAAAAACACTCAGTGTTTTTCATGCTGTCAGAACTGGGAGGGTACAAAAGTCAGGAAATGTTTCTGTGGCAGGTGGGAAAATTCAGAAATATATTGGCTTGGACAAACCTCAGTGCATTTGGAATTCACATGTGGATTTTCATAATTGTCTTCTAGACTTGTTTCAAAAGTTTGGGTTTTGTTTTGTTTGGGTTTTTTTTGGAAAGAAATTGGAAAGAAATATCTTCTTGATTCCTGTCTCTTCACATGTAAGATTCAAATCACTGTTAAATGGCATGATTAAGGTAACTGGCACTGTCAGAGTAGTCAGAGGTGTAATTGATTTTCTGTTGTTGATCACTGCCCTAGAATTAATTTTATTCTTTACAAGGCAGTTTGAATTTAATCTGAGAAAAAATACTCTCAGTAAGTTCTAAAAGATTAGACTGTTCTTGCTGACAAATCTTCCTTTGCTCCTCAAATATTGGCCCTTTTAGAGCTGAATTGCTGAACTTAACTGGTGGCTTTCCTCCAAGGTGCAGCAACTTGTCACGAGCTGCTTTCAGAGCTGAGAGTGCTGGGACTGAGGTCAGGTTTAGAGCTGGTAAAACATTTATTCTCAGTTCCTAGTTGGATCCTGGAATATCTTTTACTTCATTTTCAAGGAAAGAAATTCCAGAAATTGTGCTAAGTCTGAAAACAATTAGAAGTGAGTCTGTTCTGCCAAGTTGGGTATTATTTATCTCATTATTGGAGTTGCTTTGCATGCTGTGGGAATGTGTTGTGGTGTGGTTTTGACATTCCTGCTGCAGCTCACTTAAACCAGACTGATATTTTATCTCCTGGAAGAAAGCTGAGGACATTCCTGAGGTGACTTTCAGCTGCAAGGTGGCAGTTCACTTGTCTGTAATTCTGATCAAATCTCCTTGTGTTTTATATTATCTAAGACTTCTGATTGCACTCTGTCCCCCTGTTGGTACTGTTGCCTTGATGAAAAATTTCAGATTACCTGGTTTTGGGGATTTTTGGGAATGCCCAAGTGTCAGTAGATGGCAGCCTAAAGCTGGAGAGAAGGAAGTTTTTACTGAGTTTTGACAGGGTGGATGGAGGTGCAGCCATGCACAAGCAGCTGCAGGAAGAGAACATTTTAGCAGGAATATATTGCAAAGCTGAATTTAACCCTCGCCATGAAGACTTTACAAGCAACAGCCTTGAGTTTACCAGAGTGACTCCTCTGAATGTTTGTGCAAAAGCTGAGCGAGAACCCAATCAGTGCTAAAAGATCTCACCACAAAATACACAAAAAAGTTGAAAAAACCCTTTAAGTAACATTGGTAGAACAAATTTTGGATACTTCATGCTGTCAGGTTCTTTGTGGCAATAAAAAATATGGGAGAGATTTAATGTTGTTTCTTTCCAGGTCCTGACTTTGTGGTGTGTGATGAAGGACACATACTGAAAAATGAAGCATCTGCTGTCTCTAAAGCAATGAATTCTATTAAATCTAGGAGAAGAATAATTCTGACAGGAACACCACTGCAGAATAATCTTATAGAATGTGAGTAGTTGTCTTTTATTTCCTTCAGCACACATTTGCCTGTCAGCCACATAAGATATATTTAGTTGGACTGGAAGAAAAGGATTTGATACAGAGCAGCTGCCTGCTGGGTTTCTCTGTATTTAGATGTGACACATTTCTTTTCTATTTGCATTAATCCCATTCTGAAGCACTCAAGCCTGATCTGTTCCTCTTAGATCACTGCATGGTGAACTTCATTAAGGAGAATTTGCTTGGCTCAATTAAGGAGTTCCGGAATCGCTTCATCAACCCCATCCAGAACGGGCAGTGTGCAGACTCCACCCTGGCAGATGTCAGAGTGATGAAGAAACGAGCTCACATCCTCTATGAGATGTTGGCTGGCTGTGTTCAGGTGAGAGCAGCTTGTCCCTAACCCATCACTTCATTTCACTGCAGGCAGGAGATGAGTTATTTCACCTAACTCTGATAAAAGCACCCAAAGGCCTGTGAACTTCTGATTTGAGAGCTCCATAAATCTTTTAACTTCAGTATTTCTGATTTGAGAGCTCCATAAATCTTTTTACTTCAATATTTCTGATTTGAGAGCTCCATAAATCTTTTAACTTCAGTATTTCTGATTTGAGAGCTCCATAAATCTTTTTAACTTCAATATTTCTGATTTGAGAGCTCCATAAATCTTTAAACTTCAATATTTTTACTGATTGTTAGATCCCTGCATTATTTGTGGAAAAACTTCATAGTTTTTCTCCAAATGTCAATGTATTCTAAAATGCAAGGATTTTAGACAATACAGCTGTTTCCTGCTGGGAGACAAGAACATTTCATGGTAGAGTAGGATATGAGTTGCTTTGAAACACTCTTTTTTAAATTCCATATGCACATTTAAGAACTGCCTTAAAGTCTGCACAGCAAGTTGCTCATCCACAGTTTGTCAGTTCTTCCTGAATACCATTTTTTTTCTCATCTGTGAGAATCAGAACACAAGAAAACAAGAGAAAACGAAAATTATTCAGGTCCAAAAGGGTGAAGAATTTAGACCTTAGATTAAAAAAAGCTTTGGATGGAGCCCACATGGATTTTCTGCCAGCCCTGTCCATAGAGAGCAGGTGGTCATGGGGTGAGTGGAGAGACAGAGTAGTGTAAGTGTCAAAAAAACCCAAACCAGGAGTAAAATCTGGTTTTAGTATTCTAAAAAACCTCCCAAAAGTAGTTCCCAGAGCAGGTCTGGAGTTGCAGACAACTTTGCAAGGACTTGGAACTGGGCATGGGCTTAGCAGGTCATGGAAGCACCTGAGTGGGGCAGGTGGGTTCCTGCTGCAGGGCCTGCAGGGAATTGCATTTCTTGGGCTGCTTTTCCTCCTTTGGGGCTGGCACTGATCCACAGTGCTTTGTCCTTTGAGATGCCACAAGTCCTGAAGCTGTCAGGAGCTGTTCCCATGTTTCTGTGACTGAAGCCCTGTTTGTACCATTGCAGAGGAAGGATTACACAGCATTAACCAAGTTCCTGCCCCCCAAATACGAGTACGTGCTCGAGGTGAGGATGACCCCAATCCAGTGCAAGCTCTACCAGTATTACCTGGATCATTTGACAGGTAGGTGCCTGCAGATCTGGTGGCATTTAATGAGGGGCATTTTGCCACAGCTGGTGGCTGTAAATCAACTTTTTGAACATTGTTCTATGCACTGAAGTGCTTGGACAATGAACAAATAAACTGCTGTTTTTTAGGGGTTTTTTGTAATAGAATCCTGCAGCATTACAGGTCATTAAAACTCCAATTAATTAGCCAAATTCATTGAAACCTAAATGCAAATGTTATTCTGTGTTTTCTACCTTTTACAAAAGCTAAATAGACATGGCTGTCTTTTTAAGAGGATTTGTGTACATTCCTGTACCGGGGAGCAATGTGCTTTTATGTAAAAAACATCATCATGTTTCTCATTATCAAGAAAAAAGGGGAAAATCTAATTTTGACAGCTTTAACTAGGAGAAAAAATGGCTGTGACTGAGTAATTTGAGTCCTTTTACAAGAGATGTTGCAGTGTGATGTGCAGCTGGAGAGAGCACTCAGATCTGCACTGCCGGGCTCTTCAAAGGGCAGCAGAGTGTGGCAAACTCACTTCAGGGCTCACTCTAAAACCTGAACTTTATTGTCAGGTGTTGGTGGTGGCAATGAAGGTGGAAGAGGCAAAGCTGGAGCTAAACTATTCCAGGATTTCCAGATGTTGAGCAGAATCTGGACTCACCCTTGGTGCTTGCAGCTGGACTATATTAGCAAAGAAAATAAGGTAAATTAGATCTATCAAAATACTCTCACTTGAGAACTTTCCAAATAAGTTCTGCCAAACTCTAGGTAAAGTTTCATCAAATTAATGGAAATCTTTGTTGCTGTGGGGTCATTTTGCTGCTGGTTTTGTCATATTTTTTTTGCTGGGTATGTTGTCATTCTTAAAACATTTTGCAAGGCCAGGCCTTTGTAGAACTTACCATTGTTTAAATGAAGAGTAAGCAGATGGCTAAAGGTTTAATGAAAGCTTCTGGATGAACACACTTAATAATTCCTGTTTTTTTTCTCTTTTGAGGGCTATTTTGATGAAGACAGCATGGATGACTTCATAGCTTCAGATTCTGATGAAACGTCCATGAGCTTAAGTTCTGATGATTATGCAAAGTAATTGAGCTTTTATTTTGTTTTTGGTTTTGTTTCCCTTACAGAACAGATTTCTATAAAATGAATGCTTATTTTGTGTTTTGTGAGTCTGTTAGAATATGTTCCCTTTCAGTGAAAGGGATTTTGAAAAATAATGGGGTGTATAATGTTGCTTTTTAGGAAAAAAAAATCCAAGGGGAAGAAGGGGAAGAAGGAATGTAGCTCAAGTGGAAGTGGCAGTGATAATGATGTTGAAGTCATTAAAGTCTGGAATTCAAGATCTCGTGGAGGTGGAGAAGGAACTGTAGAAGATCTCACAAACAACCCTGCATCAATAAAGTCAGAGGAAGGTGAGGATGACACAGAGTGATGGAAACGTGAGGCAGCTTCATTTTGCAAAAGGCAATTTGAGAGGACTCGCAGGAATTCTGCTGTGTGGCAGCATGGAAAATTCCTTAATTCCACACTTACAGCTCCTGCTACTTCTAATTATGTATTTATCCTGCAAAAACAATGGGCATCGACTTAAAACTCAGGGGTTTTGAGGCAGGGAAGCTGCACAGTGAAATTTTTTAATTCAGAAGTACAAAATTAAATAAACTTAAGAGGAATTGTGCCGCTTTTCAACTTCTTCAAACATATTGCTGCAAGATTGATGGAAAGGCTAGGAAATACATGTGTCATAATTTGTTGCATCTGGAATTTGAATTGGATGCTGAGCAAGCAGATCCAGTGCAGCAGGAATACAAGACCTTTTAAAATTTGTTACTCAAACTTCTTACAGCTGCACGCTTATTTTTGGTTTTTTTCCTTTAATAATCTAGTTTTTGTCTGGTATCACAGAGATGACTTTCTGATTCTATCATTTCATGTGTTTCTCATCCTTTTCCCTAAGTAATTTAAATTTCTGGGGACAGTTCAGGTGAGAAATCTTTTTTTTTTTTTTTTTTGCCTCCATCCCAATGACAGACATCTTGTAAATGTGTAAGGAGGGGCTTGGGGAGGGGTGTGTATGTGAAACATTTACACACAGAAATTAAATGTGTTAAAGGAATTACATTCTAGGCAGGGTGAGTTTGTGTCTGTTCATCCCTTAAATATTTAACTCTGTAATTGCTGATAGTGCAAAGGCTGTTTTTTCTTTGCCTCTTTAACTCTTTTTATACCAATTAAATCTAATAATGAGGGAAGAATTCTGTAGTTCAGACATTAAAGCATTTAAACGGAGCCCATGTTCTCATCTTTGATTTTTATTTCTTTTCCTTTGTTTTCTTTATAGGCAAAGCTACATCCTCTTCCAATCCTGGCAGCCCATCTCCAGACTGGTACAAAGATTTTGTCACTGATGCAGATGCTGAGGTGTTGGAACATTCTGGGAAAATGGTGCTGCTCTTTGAAATCCTTCGAATGGCAGAGGAGCTGGGAGACAAAGTGTAAGTCAGCTCTGGACATGTCATTAAAGCCTTTGGGAATATATTGGTGTGGCAGTGATCCCCATCCACTCCTCATTCTGCTGGGGCTGTTTCCTGCAGCAGACAAGCCTGTTACACTCATTTTTGTCAGGGATCTTCCCACACCTGCCTGTGCTCTGCTGAAGTCTTGCTCTGTTTGCCTCAGAGCTCGTATCAAAGGGAACAGAAATGAAGCAGTACAATAATTAAAACAACTCCAGAGATGAATTCTATGTTTCCTTGTTTCTTTTTTCAGCCTAGTGTTCAGCCAGTCCCTAATATCTCTGGATTTGATAGAAGATTTCCTGGAGCTGGCTAACAGGGATAAATCTGACAGAGATAAGCCTTCTATCTATAAAGGTGAGTGTTTCAACAACTGCAGTGCTCAGACCTCTTTCACAAGTCTATGCAGGGTTTGAAATCAGTGTTTTCATTAGGGTATTGCATGCTCTGGGCTGTCCCTGAGGCTGGCCAGGGTTACTGGGCTCCTCATGGACTCTCTGATTTCATTCTGTATCATCCATGCTTGTTGTAGCCTAAGCAAATTAAATGTTCACATCTGAGAGGAGGCATTTTGTTAAATTCTGTACAAAAATGATGTTAAATTCTGGTGCGTGGCAAATCCTGATTTTTCCTCCTGGGAGAGAGAAAATGGAAGAAAATGAAGCTGCTTTAAACCAGCATGTAAAACATGGAAAATGTGAATTTAGGCTTTATGTGTACAGCAGCAGGTTGGTTTATGGATTTCATAAGGGAGCAAGTATTGAATTAATGATTACCCTAATGATGCTCAGATGGGAGGGAATTCTTCACTGGGATGTTCCCAGAGCTCCTGAGGATGCTGTTCCTCCTTACCTGGAGTTTCATTCCCAGGACACGTGGATTGAAGAACTCCTTCAAGTCTGCTTTGTCTTTCCAGTCTCATCCAGCTCTTCCAGGTGTTTGCATTTAGAGATAAAGGAAAAGTGGCTCAATGATGGTGGCTGGAGATCTCCAGTATCTCTCAAAGATTTCTTGTTCCTGCCTGTTGCTTCCTATTCTGAATTTTGTCATCTTCAGTCATCACAAGGTGTCTTTTTGTGGAGTTTGTGCCTTTATTCTGAGATAATGTTTTAAAGAGTTTGGGGTTTTTCATGTGTGGTAGTTCTGCCAGCAATTAGATGATTTTTTCATGGCAAAATTCACCTTTCCTGACACAACTCACCAATCTGCCTCTCACAGTGGATTGAATTGAGCAGTGCAGCTCCCAGAAATGCTGTTTTCTTGATGATTGAGGCTCAGGGGTGTTAATTTTGTGTACCTACACCTTGATGGCCAGAGAAGTTGGAAGGTTACTGTGAGCTGGGGAGAGAGGAAAATCCTCCATCAGCTGGAGTTATTTTTTCCCCACTCTGACAAGAAGTTGCTGTAACTCACAGGGTAATTAAACCCAAATATTTTGCTGGATTTCAGTCCCAAAATGATTGGAGTTTGACCTTTGAAATCTCCTTTGGAGCATTGATTTATCAGTGCTGGTTGTGTGGGAGACTCCCTGACACTGGTGCTGCAACGTGAGCCTGCCTGGATCAGTGGAAAAGTGCAATGAGTGCTGCAGCACCTAAAGATGAGATGTAACAACATCTTTGGGACTTTTTAAATTAACTTTGGCTCCAAGTTAAGCTATAGCTCTGCAAATTAATTTATAAATGCAGGTAGAAATTGTGAAAAATAAGAGGACTTTCCCTCCCCCCCCCCCCCGAAAAGCTCCATTATTTTCAAATAATTAAATTTACCCTTAAAACACTTTTTTTTATAATAAATTTCTATCTTTATATTCCAGTTGGTATAAAACTGCATTGAAGAGTTAATCCTTTTGTAAAATAATAAAATTTTCAGAAGGAATGGGTAGGGAGTGATACTGGATACATTCTGCAAGGTAAAACGATACTGACAGCATTTATTCTGCCTTTGAATAATTTTAGACAAAGTTAGCTTTGGGTTTGTACAAACCATTTGCAGGCTTGTGGATGATCATTGTCATCACAAATCAATTGCTGTTATTATCTGTTCTTATACATATTTTCTATATTGTTATTCAGGCTGTGCTACACAATTTTCAAGGCACATCTGTGGCAAATACCTGTTATCCTCCAAAAATGTGTGGTCTTCTCCCATTGTCACATCAGTGTATTTTATGTTCCATGTTTGTTCTGCACTAGTTAGGGAGTTGTCTTTATCCAGAGTTATCAGCCTGGTTATTTACACCATCAGCATTTTGATACCTTGGCTGTTGCATTTCCAGGGGAAGGAAAATGGTTCAGAAATATCGATTATTATCGCTTGGATGGCTCAACCACAGCTCAGTCCAGGAAGAAATGGGCTGAAGAGTTCAATGATGAAACTAATGTGAGGTGAGGTCTCTCCTGAGATAGATACTTGCTTTATTTTCCCCTTTTTCTTTCTTTTATTGCCTGGTTTTTATTACTTTTATTAGCTTAATGACCTCAAGACCAGGCAGGTAATGATCAGAACTCGCACAAAACGTGCAGCAATGTGTTCCTGACTTCAGATTAATCCCATTGTACTCACCAGTGTTTCCTTGCTGTTTTCACTGTCCTTTAGATTGCAACCAATTTTAATCAGTTTTTTTATTGCAACTACTTCAAGGATACAAGGACCTGGGAAGGGTGTGGCCAGGAGCAAATTAACCCTTTTAGCTGCCTTCAGAATTGGCTCCCAGCCCACACTTCTCATCCAAAATGGGACTTTATAAAGAGGTACAAACTTGTATTTGAAGGAAATTAAGGAGCTTCACCTTCCTAGATTTGTTTAAAAAATAAAGTATGTAATTGTGGTGCAGTCATCTATAATGTGCAGGGGAAGAAGGTTAAATGAAGAAGTGAACTAATGCAGTGTTAATACTTTAAAACAGTTTATTCTGCCAGGTGTCTGTCAAGAGCTGGTTCCAAGGTGAATCTGAGTGAGACTTTTTGAATCTCAGAAAAATCAGATATATCAAAGAGCCAGTGTCACTGGAGAGTTACCCTGAGAGTTTGCAGGCCAGGAAAGAGTTTCAACGGCATGGAATCTGCCTGTTTAACATTATGGTTTAATTTGATCTAACTAATTTCATTAGAGCTTGAAAATGCAAACCCCAACGTTTTTTCTTCCTCACCAGTTTTTGGTAACAGCTGGTTTGCAAAAGGCCTTGATGTGTATTTTTGGGAGTGTATGTTTTGCTAAAAGTGTTGTTCTTGTAAAATCTGCATCTGTTTTATGCTTAATACATTATTCTAATGAAGTTTTAGAGTTATTTCAGTGTGTGAACAACTCCAGAGTAACACAGCAACAACAGTTATTTTCCAAAATACTCACATTTTGCAACAATTCTGTGTTCCAGAGGCCGCTTGTTCATCATATCCACCAAAGCAGGTTCCCTGGGAATAAACCTGGTGGCTGCTAACAGAGTCATCATCTTTGATGCCTCTTGGAACCCCTCCTATGACATCCAGAGCATCTTCAGGGTTTATCGCTTTGGGCAGAACAAGCCTGTGTTTGTCTACAGGTTTCTGGCTCAGGTATGTTCCTGGCTGCTGTTTCTGTGCTGCTTCATCCTGCAGTGAAATTTGGGAGCTGGGACTGTGGGGACTGTGCCTGTTTGGGCTGGTGTTGGAGTCTGTGGGGATCCAGCTTGATCCAGTCATGTTGCAGCCCTGATGTGGAGCAGAGCTGGCCACGTGAAGGAAAGAATGGTAAAATAAATGACAGATTATTTCCTGTTAAATCCCCCTCGTCTGACACTTTGTGTAACCCAAATTCTGGAATTCCAGCAGTGATCCACATGTCCAGACTCAGAACAGGGGACTCTGGACTTTTAATTTGCACACCACTAAAAACTCTGAATGGAGCAGAGCCTGCAGAGGATGATGATGATGTTGTTAGGGAATGGCCCTGCCCAGGGCAGCTTCTTCTGCACACCCTGATGCTCCAACTGCAATAAAACCATGGGCAGACAAGTTAATTTTTATAAAAAGGTATCCAGTCCACACCTGAAAACTTGTAGCACACCCTGCAGATGTTAAAGATGGGTAATAACTGGTGGACACTGCTCTGTGCTTTGTGTAAGGCCATTATTTCTGTTAGGAAGTGCCTTGCTTCAGCTTCTGCTTCCTCAGGTGTCACAGAGGGGCCTGGAGACCTTTCCCAGTAGCACTTAACCCTTGATCCAGTCACTCTTTCCATCCCAGCTGAAGCAAATCCTTGCCTGGGGCACTTTACTGTCAGAAATGGGGTTTTTCCTCAGGCTTCAGTTTATTTTTGTAGTTCTCTCAGTGCACTTTTGAACTGTTGATATCCTTTTTAAATTACACTGTTCAGAACACGCTGTGCTGTTCTTGTCCTTCTCAGTCATCTCTTTTTTTTTTTTTTTTTTTTTTTTTTTCCAAAAAAATAAGTAATATTCCTTTTTTTCATCAAAGATCTAATTTTTTTGTACACAGCTGTGGTGAATTAGACTTGACTGCTTTCCTTCCCCTCTCCCCTCCACCACAGTGATATGGTATCTGTTTTCCTTTTTACAGGCTGCTCAAAGCAGCAAAATAAGGTACATGCTGTGAAAATTGCCATTTTTTGGTCATAATCCTACTTTGGGGAATTGAAGCAAAACTGGATCTCTTAAAAACACCACTAAAAGGCCAATTTTCTTCCTTCTAGTCAACAGCTAGATGACATCTGTCCCATGCACAATTCCTGCCGTGCTGCTTCCAGCAGGTTTTTTCTTTTATTACGCCAGCAAACAAAACGCTTGAAAAAGGGGTCATGGAAACAGGGAAAACAGAAGAATATTTTGGGGTTTTTTTTCTATGTGTAAGAGGCTGTGGATGAGCAGTTGGGTGTGTCTGTGTGCAGGGAACCATGGAGGACAAGATCTACGACAGGCAGGTGACGAAGCAGTCGCTGTCCTTCAGGGTGGTGGACCAGCAGCAGGTGGAGCGGCACTTCACCATGAACGAGCTCACCGAGCTCTACACCTTCGAGCCAGACCTGCTGGATGACCCCAACTCTGAGAAGAAGAAGAAGAGGGACACCCCCATGCTGCCAAAAGTGAGTGGTGGCCATCAGCAGGAGTTCTGTGGGTGTGTTGAAAGGTGTTGCAGGTTTTTAGGGTGGAGCGGTGCTGGCTGCTTGGAGTGGAGGTGAATAGCAGGGAACACAAAATGAATACAACAAAGGAGTTTGCCCTCAGTGTAGTTGACACTGTGAGAGAAAGATGCTCATTAAAAGACCCAAACTTTCAGGTCAGAACAAACAAAGACATTTTTTTCACACATTGTGAATGAATAGAAGTTTCCACTGCATGAAACTCTGGAAAATTCCAGTCAGCATCTGAGTGGGTGCTGGTGATACCCAGCACGATCTCAGTTTGGGAGAACACATCTGTGAGGTGGCACTGGAGGTAAGAGTCAGCTTAATCCATGTTTTCCCTTGCCAGAACTTTGTGGGTTTTAGTTCCCTGTTTAAATTCCTGTGGGGACCATTAGTAGGGTTATGGTAAAGATAAGGGAAGAGTTGCACTTAGCCAGGTAAGAAGAAACTTCAGGGGAAAGAATAACTGCTTCCATTATTTTATTCTTGTTCTCCAAGTCAGTTTGTATTTCAGATCAAGTTGTGGGTTTGTATTTCATTTATGATCTCTGTGGAGTGCTAAAGGGTAATTCACATCCTGTAGCTGTTGTGGAAATCTCTGCTTCTTAGCATGTGGGGAACAGGAACACGTCAGGGAGTGGCCAGTGGCTCATGAACTGGTTAAATTCCTGTGGTTTGGTCACTCTGCAGTGTCTGGGTGTTATATTATATAATATAATTAATAGTATTTTATTTTTTTTGCATTCTTAGTTATTTCATGCTTTGTGCATTTATGCCTCCTCAAATAGAGCCAATCCCTCACCATTTGCTGATGCTGCTACTTATTTAAAAAAACAAAAAAATAGCTCAAAAACCTGTGAAGCAACTGAATCTGTTTGCTTGAAACATTGATCCATCCAATGCAATAATTACATTTCGAAGGTTGCTGGTTTTCTTTTACAAAAATAAATAAATTAATTAATTGATGTGTTTACAAGCTCAGAACTTGTTCTATCACTCAGTTTTACATAAGATTGAGGAGGAATAATTCAGAGCTGAGTGTTGGGGTTCTTCTAACTCCTTTTTAACTTCTTGGGTGTAAGAAGAAACAAATACTTAGTTCTTTTGCTTTTAAGGGGATAGGAGAATTCATTCTCTATTGTTTTAAAAGTCAGTGAATGAAGAAGCAAATCCAGTTTGATTTTAAATCATATCCTTGAGAATCCTGGCTTCACAACAATCCAGCTTTGAGTCCAAGAGCAGTTTTCTTCGAAAGTGCTGTTAAGGGGGGAGAAGATGCTGAATGCTTTTATTTTCTGTAAAGAATAGCAGTGCAGATGTGCAGTCTGCTGTTTTCCTGGAAGTTTATCCAGGTTTCATGTCCAGTTTTAATTGGAGCAGCAGTTTTCTGCCCTCTGTGGTCTAACAAGACCTTGAGGTGTGGAGATTCTCAGGAAAAAAGTGCCTGTGGTGCCACAGCCCCAGTTTGAATTCCTGTGTTCTGCCCTCCCCTCAGAAACAGCCCCTGGTCTTCAACTCTCTAAATACCTGGGGTTAGCAGAGTATTTGTAATATCCATGTGGTTCACATGAATTATTTACTCTTAACTTCCACTCTTTGATTTCATTCATCCCCTATCCCTGCCCAGGGGGAAAAGGCTGCTTTGGAATTTCAGTCCAAAACAAGGTGTCTTAATGCTGAGTGATCACTTGGTCACCTTTGCTGCGTTTAAATACAGAAATAATGACATTATAATTTACAGAAAGAGTGAAGTACAGACCATGAGCTTTTTGTAAATGTGGTGACTCCTTGGCTAACCCAAGGCAGTTTTCAGGGCAGATTTTGTTGTTTCTGTTGACGAGCAGCAATTCAAAAGGTGTCAAGTGAGAGAATTCTGTTGAGTTATTATGGTTGGATTTTGGGTGTTAGGTTTTGCTTTGCTCTGAATTCAGACTCTGATCTGGAGTCTTCTTTTAAATGAGAAATGTTTATGGCTGAGCTGTTGTTTGGGAGTTTCTTAAAGCAGGTTCTCACAGACTCCAAACACCTGCAGGGAATTTGTGTGCTGGGATGGACTGGGCTGGTGTGGAGCTAACAGGAAGAGGGTTTTTTGCCCCAAATCCTGGCAGTGAGACTCAGGGACCAGTGGGTGACTCTTGGGACTGCCCTGGCACTGGGGGACATTTCAGAGCAGGGTGGGTGAGGTGGGAGCTGGACAAAGGCAATAGTGGGGCACTGCTGTTGTTGCACCCCTGCCCTGGGCTCATTCCCCATTCCTCAGGCAGGGATTCAGACTTGAAGTCACTTTTTTATTGATGTGAAATGAAAACCTGGCTCAGTTGAGGTCATGTAACGCAGATTGGAAAAGCAGATTAAAATCCCAGTTCAGATTCAGTTGGATATGGTCTGTCAGTATTTTGTACTACCAGAGAAATGTGCTTTACTGTGGTTCCATACTCAGGGACAACTTTATGAATTTTGATCTCAGGATTACAAGAATTTGCTTCTTATTTAATTTTTTTAAAATTTTTAACTTTATTATTAAATGTTCAGCTGATTGACAAAAATCTGTGAATTACAACATAACTAGCATTCTTTCATGGGAGATTTCCTTTCTAATACACTGATCTCTCTGTGGCATTTAATTTCCATCAGGATTCTGCAAACACAAATGTCTTTTTTAAAATTCAAACCCCTTTTTCAGTCTCTCTTCGTATTCTCATTTCTCACCAGGATTTCATCCTAAAGCTTACAAACCAATTATAATAATAATAATGAATAATCATTATTCTATCAATAAGCTAAACAAACATAAAGAAATAATTATTCTGATGATTTTCTGTGTGTAAGGTGGATTTATTATTTCTTTTATTGTAAGATTGAACTGAATGGGAGTTTATTCCACATCCCCATTTCCGAGCTCCCATCATTAAAGTCAACACAAAATAAAGTTTAGACAAAGAAAAGCAAGCAGCCAGTTGGATGTCATTTAAAGCACATTTGGAGGGCTGAGGGAGGCTGGGTTATATTCCAGGGTTTGCAGCCCTGCTGATCCCAGGGCAGTTCCTGCTCCTCCAGGAGCCCCCACATCTGGGGGACACATCCTGGCTTCCTCAGCCACCTCCTCCTTTTTGTGTCACCCCATCCCTGGGTGACACAAACACACATCTCTGTCCCTCCCAGCACCCCAAACCCCCCATCCTCTGTTGCCTGTGCCCAGCAGTGGTGCAGACACCATTCTGGGACAGGCTGGTGATGGAAGCAATGCTTGACACCAGACAGGAGGAGAGTGGGACAAAGAGCAGCTCACTGATAATTTGTTAATGTGATTAACTCTGCAAACACACAGAAACAAGCAGCTCTGTGCAGCTGCTGGGACAGAACCCCTGCTCAGGACTTCCACACCCAGTTCCCAGAGTGGCTGCAGGAATCTGTTTGTTTGTGGGCACTGCTTGGCTGGGATTATAAAATACCAGGGTGGGACAGGCTGGATTCCTGCTTGTGAAACCCTGGCACAAGGAGGGCAGGATGTGGAGGGGCTGGAGGGACTCAGATAATTCCCGGACTGTAATTCCTCTCAGGAGTGGTGAAATGATGTTTTCATATTAGGAATTGCAGCCTGAATGCTGAGGTTTGTTGGAGTTCCTTAATTCATGAAGCTCATCAGCCACACAAATCATGTAAAAAAAACCCCTGTTCAGTAATGACCTTAGAAAAGGAGCTCTTGAGGTGCAGCAGGAGCAGTTCTTCATAGTCCTGTAGGGATGTTTCTCTTCATCCTTTGCAGCATCACCTTGACTTTCAGACAAAAAGGTTTGACTTAAAGGAATTGGAGATGTTGGACCCTAAAGTTCTCAGTGTTTGAGAGCTGTAGAGATGCTGTTCATGTATAATAAATGCAGATTATTGATAGGTCCTGTCCTTTGTCCAGCCTGAGCAAAGGAAAAGCCACAGAGCACATTCCATTCTTTCTAGGTTCTGAAAGTGCATTTATTGTTGTGGAATCTGAGGGCATTCCTGTGGTTTATTAAGTGCAGCAGATTGTTAATCCATTGCTCTCCCTCAGAGGAAAATTGTACTTCTAAATGATTTTGGAGTTTTATTGAGCTGTGGAGCTGCTGTGTGTGGAATGGGGAGGGAGCAGGAGGGGAAACACGGGGAGCCAACAGGGCAGAGCTGCTGAGTGACTCCTCCTTTGTCTCCTCCTTTGAGCAGGACACGATCCTGGCAGAGCTGCTGCAGATCCACAAGGAGTACATCGTGGGCTACCACGAGCATGATTCACTCCTGGACCACAAGGAGGAAGAGGAACTCACTGAAGAAGAAAGGAAAGCAGCCTGGGCAGAGTATGAAGCAGAAAAGAAGGTAAAGCTATTTAATTGATTTATGTGTGTGAAAATAACCTTCCTGGGTTTAGAGTCCCAATTACCTTTGCAGTTTGTCCTGGGGTAATTAAATTTTCTTACAGAGCAAGAAGTGAACATGTAAAGCAAATTTTGACATAGGAGAAAATGGAGATAGTGTGTGGTTTTTGCTCTTTGAATGCTGGTTCTTTCTGTGTGTTTGCTTTGTTACTTCAACTGCAAGTTACTTTTACACCTGAATTCTTTTTCTAATTTATGGTAAAACTCAAGTGATGTCCTGTGTATTCCCCCTTTTCCCATTTGAGGGTGTCCTGTCAGGGGCTCTGTGTGACAGTGTTTCCTTTCTTAGCTAATACACACATTAATGTATAAAACAACACCTAATAATACAACAGGAATCAGTGAAATTATGATAAGGTGCAACCCAGTTCCCATTTTGTTGGCCCGTGCCCTGTATCAGATACAGTTCCATGGTGATTTATCCCCACTAATTGAGTGTGAGGGGTGCACCAGAGCACTTTGTGTTGTTAAAACAAAAGCTGTGCCTTTACCCTTGGCAGGATCATAAGGGAAGTTAATGAGATGCCACCAAGGCTGAAATTCTCTTCCAGATTTGTTGGTTTTACCCCAAATTACCTGCTGAATTTCAGTGGGTCAGGTACCCTCAAAAGCTTTCCACTAAAAGTTCAAAAGATGTATGTATGAATTGCCACTGAGCACCTTGAGTGAACTCGTGGGGAGGGAGAAGAAATAGGGAGATAAATAGAATAAAATCTGAAGCTGCCCTATGAGAAATCCATTGGGCTTTATATTCCTGGTAATAAATTATGCATTTCACTTCTTCAGAATTTGATTACAGGCTGGTCAAACTCAACATTAAATAGTGGGATTTCAATATAAAAAATTCATCTTAACCAACTTAAGCTGTACTAATAAGCCTTGATCATTTATATATCAAATAATGACAAGCTGAACTCAGAGATTATTCAGGATTAGAAGTTGGGTTTCTTTGTGACTGAAGTGTGGTTCTGAGCTGGGGTTTGGAAGCCTCCATGATCAGTGTTCAGTGCCTGTGGCTCTCCAAGGGCTGCTTTGTCTGTGTGGTTACTCCAGAATTCTCAGAGTCAGTGACAAGTGCACTTTGTGTTTTGCAGGGCATGACCATGCGTTTCAACATGCCAACAGGGACCAACGTGATGCCCACGAACTTCAACTCTCAGACTTATATTCCTTACAATTTGGGTGCTCTGTCAGCCATGAGTAACCAACAGCTGGAGGTAAGGAGCACAACGTGCCTGTGCTGCTGCAGGGCTTTTCTGTCACTAATTGTGGATAGTGTCAGACTGAAATATCTTTGTATTTTTAATAATTTGGAGATTTGGTGGTTTTTTTTTTATGCATGTAGCTCTATTGAAGTTTAAGTTGCTTGTGTATAAACCTATAGCTAGGCAGATTGTCAGGATTCTGGAGCATCACCTGCATTCTTTGCAGACTTTAATTACCACTTTTGAAACTGTAACATCTTTAAATCTGTATGGTAGAAAATTTACCTGGGTTTGCAGTGCTCTCATGCTGGTCTGAAAACCTGTGGGTACAAAAATAGGTTTTTACAAATGCTGTGTGCAAATTGCCAGGTTTAGACATGCTGCTCAACTGCTCTGTGCTGAAATTGAGATGAGTGGCAGCTTAGACTCATTGACTTGTGCAAATTGAGAGCAAAAAGGTAATTGAAGTCTAGGTATGTACAAGAGAAAGAGTAAGAACTTACAGAAGGTTGGGGAAGGAGTGTGTTGGTTGTTTCTGTGCTTTGTAACTGATGTTCTGGTGTTTTCTCAGGACCTCATTAATCAAGGAAGAGAGAAGGTTGTGGAAGCAACCAACAGTGTGGCTGCAGCAAGAATCCAGCCCCTTGAAGACATCATTTCAACCATAGTGAGTGCAGTGGGTAACCCTGGGCTTACATCAGGAGTGGAAAACATTAAACATTATCAAACAAAGATACTGCTGCTGCAAATGCTCATCCAGCTAATGAATTGCAGTCTTAATGAGTATCTTGGTGCCGTTGAGCTGGCACAGAGCCTTACAGGAGTGGCAGCTCAGATCCATAAGTATTTGCCATGCTCAGAAAACGATGGTTTTTCTATAAATCAGAATAGCAGTTACAGGCAAATAGTTGTTGTATTCTGTGGACTGCTGATTACAGTTAGAAGAATTAATTACTCCAGGTTGTGACAGTTTTGCACTGACTGGAAATTGGGCTGGTTTAACTCTTGGTGCAGCTGCGAACGTGACACAGGGCCTCAGGTACTGTCGGGCTTTTGTTCAAATGACCAGTGCCAAGAAGATTTTGGGTTTTTTTGCTTTTCAGTGGAAAGAAAACTTAACCCTGACAGAGAGCCAGGTGCAGGCCCTGGCCCTGAACAGACAGGCGAGCCAGGAGCTGGATCTGAAGCGCCGAGAAGCCATTTACAACGACGTCCTCGGGAAACAGCAGATGGTAAAATATATTTATTTATCTACTGCCAGTGTTTGAACCAGGATCTTGTGTGTGCTCATTCCTGAGCTACAAGTGTGTGCTTAGGCACATAAATACCCCTCACAGAACGGTCAGCAGTGTGCTGGAGTTCATTGCTCAGCCTCAGTGAGGGAGATGCAGGAGAAGTTCATAAAAAAGCCACTTGCCAGGTTTTGGAGCTGAAGTGCTTTGCTGCGAGGTCATGAGGCGTAAAGAGAAATCTGATTCCCAGAGCTCAGCCAGCCACTTAGGAAACACATCTTAGAAAGTGTTTGGTAATGTTGTTTTAGCTTAAAATTACTTTGCAGAATCTGCAAGTCGCCCAGATGATGTCAGAGGGAAGAGTTTTCTCTCAGGCAAGCAAACAGGGACGGTGCACAGGCGGGACTTTCAAAGGGAAGATGAATGGTACCTGACAGATGATGATGTAACTTGTACCTGGGAACAATTTCACAGTAGAGCACACGTTGCCATGGCAACTCAGCGAAATGCTGCCTGCAGCACAATAGCCGAGTCTTCGGGAGAGCTGAGCCCTAAATGCTGTTACTGAATGGTTTCTCCAGTAATGGGCTGCTGAATGCCATCACATTAGGGATGGTGGTAACAATGGGGCTTTTTCCCCTCAGCTGTGCTGTCCCTAACAAATTGATTTGGGCTCTGAACCTGATCCTGGGAGCAGGGAGAGGGTCGTGCACTCAGCCAGCTCTGCTTTCCCTCTACAGTTAATCGGTTGTGTCCAGAGGATCCTGATGAACAGGCGGCTCCAGCACCAGTACAACCAGCAGCAGCAGCAGCAGATGTCCTACCAGCAAGCAGCCATGGGCCACCTCATGATGCCAAAGCCTCCCAATTTAATCATGAATCCTTCCAGCTACCCAGCCATAGATGTGAGAGGAATGTATCAGTCAGTGTCTGGTGGGATGCAGCCACCGCCCCTACAACGAGCACCACCCCCAATGAGAGGCAAAAATCCAGGGCCTTCCCAAGGGAAATCAATGTGATTTTGCACTAAAAGCCTAAAGGATTGTTAAAATCAGAGAAAGAACTTTTATTTTTTTAGGAATCAATGGCCTAACAGAACTCAACTGTAAAAAAAAAAAAAAAGTTAAAAGGAATAGTTTGGTTGCTCCCCTTAAATACCATGTTCCATATTAGTGTTTCAGTTGTGTTTAAATAGGACACAATGTTTTCCCTGTTGTCAGTGATGTTGCCTAGAATCTTCTTACATATGTTGAGTACAGGAGATAACAAGTTGTTTTCAGTGAAAACAAGTCCTCCTGTTACAGTAGCATCTCCGCAGGTTCCCTGTCTAAACTCCTATGCTTGCTTTTCATGGCTGCAAAGCTTTGGGAAGCTTAGGAAGGACTGCAGGTCTGTATGTTCAGTCTGACATATGTGAATTGTAAACAGCTGAGTTCTTGATTAGAGTTGATTCCTCAAATTATGGAATACTTTTCTGCTTGCCCATTTCTTTCTGTTAGTGGGAACGTTGTAACAGAAATAGTCTAGTTTCCTTCATGGGTCATCTGTGCTGAGTGGAACAGGAGCTGAAAATACTCTCTGAAACAGAACTGAGTGCAATATTCGTAAATACTACTGCTCTGAACCTTCTGAGGCACAGGGACACTGTGCATCCAGCCTTAAACACGACTGGGCCTTCCCCAGTCTGCTGCCGTTTCTTGTTTTCAGTTCCATGTGACGGAGTAACAGCTGATGATCTGGGAGTGGGAGATGTTTTCCCTTCACACGCTGATCCCTCGCTGTGGAGTCCAGCACAAAGCACATTTCTGGTAACTCCTTCCTGCTGGTGCTACTGTCTCCTCCCATTGCCGGCAATGGGGGACAGGCCAACACAATTGAGTTCCTGTCTTTTGCGGGGGTCAAACAGTGCTGGTGGCCACGGTCAGACCCTGCCACAGAACCCCCTTAGTGTGGCACAGCCATTGCCGATTGGAAATCCACACAGAGAAAGTGCTGTAGCAACTTCCAGAGGTGCCAGAAGCGTGAAATGACTTTGCTGATAGAGATGTGGTTATGCACTCCTCCCCATCCCTGCACTTGTGTGAAAACATGGGTTAGGACACAAAGAGCTTGATTTTTGTTCTTGGTTTTGTTATGTTTTGGATTTTTTTTTTTTTTTAATGTAGGCCAGAGATAAATTTCGGGTTTATTCTATATCATTATCACTCTTTGCCCACACTTGTTGTGCTTGTGAAGATCTAATTAAATACAAATTAATTAAATACAAATAGGGCTTTTCTTTGCATAGAGTTTGGGTGATTCTTACTCCGCAAAAAAAACCCCGTTGGTAATCTGGGGACACAGGTGGTGTGTGGACAACAGAGGGCTCTGGAGATGATGGAGGCGGTGGCTCCAGATTGTGCTGGACTCTTCAGATGCGCTGGCATGAACTCAAATCATTTTGGTTTCTGGGAAGTTTCTTGCAGGAGTTTGAGTTCTTGCCCTGAACGGACAAGTTTTGCATCTAAACATGCAGATGTTTCAGTGTGTGACTGACACTTGGTTTGTGACGTGGACAGAGCTTGGTTGGGCTGCTGCACACCCAGCTGACGAGTTGCTGTCTTGGACTCTTTGACTACAAGATACCACAAAAGACCCTCAGTGTGTTCTAGTGCTCTGCCAGCTCTATAATTAACTCTGATCTGGGGGAGGGAGCAAAGAGAGACGTGTTGGCACTAGAAGAGACAAAAGTGAGCCGTTGAGACAAACATTTGAAGGCAAAAGTACTCTGGGCAACTCTCACCAATATTCCTACGTGTTGTGAATAAGAGAAGTACTTTCTACCAAACCTGGGAATGTTCAATGGAGTTTTACAGTAACTCAAAGACTTAAATGTGGAAGTTTTAGGCAACATTGAAGGGCACATTTTATTTCATCCTGGACAAACCTATGGATAACAGAAGATTAATGCACAAGAAGGAATCCAAGATAAGCATTGAAGTAAAACCTGGACCACTTTGCTTACGTTTCTCACTCGACATTTTAGCTGCATAACAACGTGCTTTGAGTATAACATCAGGCTTTAACCAGTACTTAAAGACAGAACATACATCGGTAAGATAATACAAGGCTCATTTTTATATTTGTTTTAGATGTTTTAACTAGATAAAAATGGCTTAAGATGACAAATAAAAATGTTGCTTGTAATACAGTTTTGCCTGCTAAATTATCCACATTTTGTAACCTGTTTATTCCTTTGGATGTAAAGCGTTTTTGCTTAGTATTGTGATATTGTATATGTTTTGTCCCAGTTGTATAGTAATGTTTCAGTCCATCAACCAGCTTTGGCTGCTGAAATCATACAGCTGTGAAGACTTGCCTTTGTTTCTATTAGATGGCTTTTCAGTTCTGTATTAAATATCTTAAGTACTATAGAAAAGGTGTCCCCTCTTCCTATAAGGCTGTTTTGTAATATATATAAGGACTGGAAATGTGTTTTTAAAGAGAAGAAGCATTCAAGTATGACGATATACTATCTGTGTTTTCACCATTCAAAGTGCTGTTTTAGTAGTTGAAACTTAAACTATTTAATATCTCATTTAATAAAGTGACCAAAATACATCAACGTGCCTTGTGCTACATTCACAGTCCAGCGTTAACTCCAGGGATTCAGCCTGGGAATGCGACTTTGGAGAACTGTGCTGTGAGTTGAAACTCTTGCTGTTTTCTACAATGACTTTAGTCGATGTAACCATTGATTTCATGTAGGGAAAATAGTCTTGTGGTCCAGATTTACAGATTACTTTATTAACAGCAGCTTCTGCCAATCTGCTTGTTAACAATGAAGTGAGTTACCCAGCAGTGAGATGGTTAAAAGTGAGGTGAGGTTCTTCTTAGTCAAATCAGAATAATGTGCTGCCATGTTTTAACCTTTTAATTGTACTTCTCCCTTCCTTAGTCACTAAATCCCACCTATTGGGCAACCCCTTTCCTATGCAAAGAAAAGTGTAATAATAATAAGTGTTTAAATGTGCCCTCTGCTCGTTCCCTGGCAGTGCTGGGGCTACTCAGGGGCACAGCCAGTCTTGGTAAAGCTAAGGGAAAATACTGAGGTGAAAATACTGGAGTTGTGCTCCAAGGGGCCCTGTGGGCAGCATGGTTTTAAATATCCCTGTGACTTTTAACTTGGCTGAACACTTTGGTGGAGGGCAGTGGGCAGCTCAGGCTGAATGTGGCTGGGCTGGGCAGTGTCCTGGGATGAGTCCCTTGTCCAGAATGTTGTGCTGAGGTGTCCCAGCACTGAGCAGCCCCGTTGCTGTGTCAGCTGTGCCCAGCCTGAGCAGCTTTTGCCTTTATCTTAAAAGCAGAACCACTCTGGGTGCAGTAAATAAAACTAAATTCATCAGTTCTAGCAAAAAATAGTTTTGAAGTTGGATAGATTTTCAGTGTTTATGGAAAGCCAAATGTCCTAAATGTTCCCAGCTGGAGGAGTATGGAAAAATGCTGGTGTTGCAGCACAGCACCAGTAATCACATGGTGTCTGAACCTCCCAGACCTGCTCAGGTGTCAAATAACCCCGTGTGCAGCTGAAGGACCCGCCCTGGGGATGTGGCCTGGGATAAAGCCCCAGCAGAATTCCCAGTGTGGCTCTGGGAAAGCTGTGCTGCTGTAAAGGGCCTGGAGAAGCTCCAGCCCTGCCGTGTGTGGCTGGGATGAGTGGGATGAGTTCATCCTGTGTGTGACCCTTTCATCCAGCCACAGCTCCTGTTCCTGCTTTCCCCAGGGTGGAGGTGGCTTGGGGTCACTGGAGGAGAGTGTTGGGAAGGGGCAGTGCCTGAGTGGGGACACTGCCCTGGAGAGGGGCAGGGGCTCGGGGAAGGTGGGTGCAGGGGGAGGGGGAGTCACCCCTTGGGTCTGTGCTCAGCCACTTCCAAGGTCTGATCTCAAACACCACCCTGGCCTTGTGTGTGCACAAAAACTGCCTGAGAACGAGTGAGACAGTAACTGATACCTGGGGCACTCCTCAGAGCCAGAGCCAGCCACAACAGCTGCTTTAGGAATCCAGTTGCACAGTGTTGCTCCTTTCCCTGGATTCTCGCCCGTGCCCGTGAGCAGCAGCGGCGCAGGACGCGTGCCCTGGCCACGTCTGCTGTGGTGACCTGCCCTGCTCGGTGCACCTGGGTGCCAGAGACCTCCTGGCACAGTGAGGGAAGAGCCTGAGAATCCTTGGAATTCACTTCCCAGGGTTCCTGCTCAAGCCCAGCAGAGGTATGAGGTGACACCCTTGGTGTTTTCCATGATGAGGATTCAGCAACTCTGGAGCAGCTCTTTTGGGAAAAGCAATAACCAGCACTATCTCAAGGGGTGATGTCTTTGTCTCCACATCCACACGAACTTCAGCTCTTCTTCAGGAATGCTCCATCCCTGGGTGCCCTGCCAGGAACATCTCAGCCACAGCACATCTCTCTGGATGTCCAGCCAGGTGGGGCAACACTAGGACATCTTCACAGCCCTCCAGCACTGAGTTTCTGGATTCCCTCTGCAGATTTGGGCTCGCCATGGCTCTCTCCACAGGAGGTGAGTCCTTGAGGCCTCCTCTCCTTTTCCCCCTTGGAGAAAGGTGCCCCAAGCCATGCATTCCACCCAGATCTCCCCACAGGCAGCGGGGTCTCCGTGGGGATGTCCCTGAGGGCATGTGGATGTTGCCACTTTTATGCCAGTCTCCAGAAAATCCATCCAATCCATCCCTGTGCCTTGGGGCATGAGCCAAAGCCAGGGAGAAGGGCACTTGCTGTGCTTGGCTCCACGCTGGCCCTCACAGGCAGCTCCCCTCTGTTCCTACACCCTCCACAGTGAAACTCCAGCACTTTCCCACCTCTGCTGCAGCCTCCTCCCTCCTGCTCTCACAGCTGTCCTGGGATAATGTTTCCCACAGAACAGGCCCACCCGTCTCAGGCGGAAGGAGAAGGGTTGAAGAGATTCCTTTTGTCCCGTTTGCTGTGGTTTCCAGACCCACAGTGTTGTGTGTAGAACAGCTCTGGGGTCAGGGGCACAGTAGGGTTTCTGGGGATCACAGCCACCCCCTGCACCAGCCTGTGCCTCCCCTTTGGGAGGTTTTCCAATTGGCTGTTGTGACTTTGAACCCCATGGAGTCTACATGAGCTGAGACCACAAACAAACACGGTTTCCTTTTGCTGACTCAGAAGATTGTGCCAGATTGAAGCAACCCAAACATATTTTCCTCTCAAGCTTTCCTAGCAGGGTCCCTGTGCCAGCCCTGTGACACCTCTGAGCCGAAGGAGCAGTTGGTGTCTCCAGGTGGGGTAACAGCTGGACCAAGGGGGACGGGATGGGGTGGAGAGGTGAGTGTGTCCACACAAACCCTCTGTGCATCACAGCCCGCTCCTGTGCCACTCAAAATGCCACCCCACGTCTGTGGTGGTTCCCTCTGCTGCTGTTCAGCTCACTAAGGTCATTCACATCTTCAGCTGCCTTGTTGAACCAGAATCAAACACAGTGAAAGAACCATTTGGGTGGGATTTAGCAGTGCTGAATTCCCCACTTAATGAATGCCCCACACAGGACAGGACACCAGCCTTTACCAAGGGGTTTCCAGTAAATTCTTTGTGGATTTTGCTTTTTGCAAGTATGAGCTTTTTGAACCCAGATCATGAAAAGGTATTTTACAGCATCCCTGGTACCTGTGTGTCCCTTTTGTGGCAGGAGACTCTGCTGCAGCAGCTCTTTGAGTTGGGTGTCAGGAGTCCAGTGTTGCCCCCATGGGCCAGCTCATCTCCCTTTGGAGTTGGTAAAAAATGTACTTGGCATTGCTGAGATCAGGTTTTGACCTTCATTGTGAAGAGGAGCAGGATCTTACCCACCAGATTTCTCTTCAAGCACAACGGAAAGCCCTGGCTGGAGGGAGCAGGATCATCCCAGGGGGCAGAGCCAGGCTCCAGGGCTGAGGGATTTCCCTTCGTGGAGGGGAAGGTCAAAAGTGCACCTGAGGACGCGTCTCGTGAGCGCTCGAGCTCCCGACACAGCAGCCGGGGGTGAGATGTTTCGGCAGTGACTCAGAGGAAGAAGCTAAATAAACATTTTTTATTTCAAACACGGGATTAAATTCCTTCATGTCTGGATCATTGAAGGTAAAGCTCCTGTAATCTCCTCATTGCCAACCTCAGCCTGTCGTCTGGTGGCTGCCAGACCCGCTGGGACAGCGAAGGGACGTGGCAGGGACATGGGAAGTGGCAGAGAGGGCAGGAGACAGTCAGGAGCAGAGCTGGACACTGGGGCTGCTGGCTCCATTAGGGATGTAGCTCATGAAGAAGATGGTGTGGATCATCTCTAGGTCAGTGAAAGTGTTCTGGGAATTCACAGGCTTAAGATGAAGGAGCTGAGGTTTTATCATGATTGTTTTGCAAGGAGGAGGTTAAGGAACAACACTGTGGACAAAGCAGTTGATAAGGAAAACCCACAGTCACCACAGCTGCAGTTGTTCAGGTTTTTGCACACTCCAGAGAACCCTGGTTGCTGTCGACCTCTCCTCGTGCTGCCAAATGCCTCTGCAACCACACACTCCTGCTCCCACCGTGTGCTGAAATCCCTCTCTGCTGATCACAGGGAACACAACATGAACTGGCATCATTGCTGGAGCTTTCCTTGCAGGTCTGTGACATCCCAAGCAGGCAGCAGGGGCAGACGTGGCACAAGTGTCACTGAGAGCCTGCGCTGGCACAGCCAAGCCTCCCCCATGAGTGTCCCTGGCCTGGCCTGACTGGAGGGGGGCTGCAGCTCCCTGGCACTGTTGGGCACCAGGTGGGATGTGGGGCTGGCTCGGGGTTGCCAAATGTCACCAGGTTTGCTGAGCCCAGCTGGAGGCAGGGGAAAGGTGACAGGACTGTGTGACCAGACAGCTTCTGCAGAGGAAAATACCACCCAGCCATGAACATCCAAGCACTGCCTGCAGGGATGATCCTCATTCATGGTCATTGCCTAAAAGTGAGAGGGTTTAGAATTGCTGCTGTTGCTTTCTATTTCTCCACTGATTATTCATGGTGCCGCAGGTAAATCTCATGCAAGACGTGCTGGTTTTATTGCAGGAATGATGTGTCCATCCAAAACACAGCAGATGCTCCAAGTGTTTGTCCTCGTGGTTTTGAACAGGACAGTAAATCCACGGGGATGCCTCGTGCCCCAAGGAGACTGAGCTGGTGCTTCCCAGACCTGGAATTTGATGTCATCCTTCTGCAGGAGTTTGGGCCTTAGGTAATTGATCTTTACTGTACAAAGCCCTTTCAGAGGTGGATTTAATGTTCATATTGCTGGGGAAATACTGGGTTAGTTGTTGAAGAATGCCAAAAAAAAAGGGCTAGCAAGAAATCTACAATATAAAGACAATTTTATTGCCGATAAGCTCTTAAAACTCATTTTTTTTTCCTGTTTCAGTAGGACCTTATTCTTCCTGATGAAAATCCGGTCATAGCATCTCTCATTAAAAATAAAATTATTTTGAAATAAATAAATATATAAAATAAATATCATATACATTTTATAAATAGTTTTGTCCTTATGCACAGTATCCATGCTTACATCTGAATAATGTTCCTCGCCCCATTCCCACCCCAACAGCAGGAAGAACCCCACACATCAGGACCAGTCCATGGAGCATCATCCATGTAGCAAACTCTGGGCTGCTTAAGCAGGGCAGCACTCAAAGGTTTTTCCTTAGCAGGGAGCTATCCCAGCTCAACAGCAGCATCTGCAGCAGTTCTGTGGTCTTTTATTTTCTTCTCTTCTCTTCATTTTTAGGTTGTTTTGGGGCTTTCTTTTCCCCAGTGATCAGGTTTGCTCACCTGCTCGTTCCTTTAAGCAACCATAACATTGAATATTCAGCCTCTCTTGTAGCAACCGGGTAAGGAAAGTGAACGAAAATGGAAGATTAAATGTAGGGTTCCCTCCCTTCCCCTACCCCCGCCCCATAAATAACCCAGGTTCGATATACGCTGGAAACAAGGAGGAACAGCAGTGTCTGAATTCAATGTAAGTGCTTCCCTAGGTCATCTACGCATACAGGAATGATGGAATGACTATTAATAGAGTGCTCTGGCAAAAAGCTTGGGAGCCCAAGTATGTACACTGACACTGCAGGAACCATCACCTGTAGTGGAAGAGGTCTCTGTACATGGCAGGGATTTTGGCAGGGTCCACAGGCCGGGGTAAGAAGTGGGTGAATTTCTGGTGTCTCTTAGTCCTGTACCCCTCGCGGGGGGAGCCGTCCTTGTTGAGGGCCACGTAGTACTGGCGCTCGGAGTCGGGGTGCTTGTACAGGGTGGAGGCGTACGTGTTGTACCAGTTCTCCTCAAACTGCTCGCGGAAAACGCACTCCCGGGTGAGCTTCTTCTGCCGTGGGCAGCGCAGCAGGGGAACAAAGAGACACCCGTGTCAAAAAGGTAGAACAGGAAACACTGTCACCCTTCCTGACTTGATTTTTCTAGCCTTTTCCCAGCTGCCCCCTCCTGGCTCCCTTGAGGACAGGGATTGTGCTGCTGGGGATGCTTCCCCTGGATGAGAGCTGGAAATGGGCACAAGCCAAGACCCAAGGATCTCTGGAGTTGGAGGAGGAAGGAGACAAACGCAGGAGAGGGTGGGTGTGGATTTTGCAAAGGTGCCCCATGAATGAATCAGACAGGCACACAGCAAAGCTCCAAACCTGTCCAGGTGTGAGTTGGAGCTCACTGGGGTGGCTGTGCCACCAAGCAGGGACATGTCCTCCTGTAACAGCCCCCTCCAAGGTACCATGCACCCCAAATCCCCTCTTTTGGGTGAGAGAAGCAGCAGACAGCACATCTGAAGGGTCTAAACAGGCAAAGAGGAGCAAGCACTGCTTTGGAAGTTCAGGGCACACAGCTGGATGCGCCGAGATGGGAATGAAAGCATTGCTCAGGGTTTCACCTCCTCGAGTGCCAGTGAGCTGTGATGGGAGGCTGTAACAGGACCCAGAGGGACGTGGGATGTCAAACCCCAGGGAAGATTTAGGGTGGTGATAGGTGATGTGATGAGAGTGTGCAGCTGGTGCATCCCATGCTGGCATGGGGGGACAGATGGCACTGGTGTCACCACGGCCACAGCCCGTCTTTCCATCCAGCCCTTACCACTGGGGCTCTTGGCAGTGCCTGTTTGACAATGGAATTTTAATTCATGTCCAGTGCTCCTTCCCTCTCCCTCCCATCTCCATGTGCCAGTACAGGGATGTGCCCAGCTGCAGTGGGGAGCAGCACTGTCCCCCTGCCCCACAAGGACACAGGTGGCTTTGCCAGCCCTGCAGAGCTGTCACAGAGGGTCCAGCCATCCCATCCCATCCCATCCCATCCCATCCCATCCCATCCCATCCCATCCCATCCCATCCCATCCCATCCCATCCCATCCCAAGGGTACTGTCAGGATGACTGGGAGTCCTTTCAGCTGAAGGGCAGTCTGCAAATGCAGAGTCTAATATTACACCCACTGTCCCTCCACTGTAACGTATCCGGGCAGGGAATGTGTCCCCTCTGTGGCACACGGAGTGCTCAGTAAATGTTACTGCCCATAGTAGATGTGTTTTGTAACACAATCCAGGAGCTCACCTGTGCTCAGAACCTGTTTTCAATGTTTTGCTGCTAATTAAATAAAGCCTGAAGTGAGCTATGAGCCCTCCAAAAGTCCTAGGCCACAGCCCTGGCCATCTGAGACCCAGGGAACTGCAGGCTTCTCTTCCCAGATCTGTCAATAAATACAGGCTAGGTTTTTTTCCCTCCTCTCAGATGCCAGCTACTTGGAATATGTTGGAACCTGATGACTGGCTGAACTCTGGCTGTTGCTTTGCCCCCATTCCCCTGTGCTGCACTGGGCAGTTTGGAGTACAGTGTTTGTGGAAAATGTTTGACGAGTCTGGGGTGACTCTGCAAGGTGTGATTTATTCCTTTCCAAGCCCCGGGATGTCCCCACTGAACCTGACACCACACAGGCAGCAGGCAAGGTGCTGCGCATGACTTGTGGTGCCCTAAGTATTAGTGGCATTTCTGAAATCCTTGGGAAGCTTTACAGAAATGTTGGCACGAGGTCAACAGGGACAGGCGGAAAAGCTCCATGTCCCGAGGGGACTCCACGTGTCGCTGTGGGGATGTCTCTGACTGCATCAACACAGGCATCAGGCAAAACTGGCACACAGGGAAATAATAAACTTGCTGAAAATTTAAAAATACCGCTGTACTGTGATCTCCCAAAATACCATTGTAATGCTAATGCTGTTGTCAGGCGCTGTTTTATGGACCTTTAATTAAGAATACTGTAGTGGCTTTTGAGTTCCAAAAGCCATCATTGTACAACCCACGTGTCCCAGATTTTAAAACTCCAGGGTTATTTGGGGACCTGGCTCGTGACGCCGGCACGGTTTGGAGCAGCTTTTTGAGTGTGTCCCTGCAGTGTCCTGCCTGGTGCACAAAATCCCAGAATGGTTTGAGTTGGAAACAACCTTAAAGATCACCTCATTCCAACCCCCTGCCATGGGCAGCTCCCACAACTGTCCTCAGGTCAGTTCTGTTTCCAGATTCAGTGCTGTAAAATGTTACCCTATTTTTGTTTCTGTGTTGTAACGTGAACACGGGCTCTAGAATTTAATTAACCCATCATGAAACTCGATTCACAATCAGAGCTGCAGGGTTGAAGGCAGAGAGGGGGGGATACATGGGCTCATGTTCTCCAGCAGGCACAAGTGAAAGCTGCAACTCCAGGAGCTGCTGAGCAGCCTTAGGGTTTGACATGAGAGGTGCTGCTCCAGCCCTGCTTTCTGAACTGTGCTTCAGGAGATTCTGTGTTTTATGGAATCCTGGTGATTTTTCTTTTTTCTGCTTTGCACATTTGTCATTTAACCACTGTCTCTGCATTTAACTGCTGTGCAGGGTAGAAGCTGTTACAGAAATGAGGTGGGAAAAGAACAGTTATTGGTGCATGCAGTATTTGATGATCAGAGAATCAGAGTGGTTTGGGTTGGAAGGGACCTTAAAGCTCAACCAGTTCCGCTCCCTGCCCTGGGCAGGGACACCTTCCACTATCCCAGGTTGTTTCAAGCCCCGTCCAACCTGGCCTTGGACACTTCCAGGGGATGGGGCAGCCACAGCTTCTCTGGGCAACTATCTCATATAAACATCAGAAACTGCACCTTAAATGGTAGAAGGATCTGTGGCAGTCTCAGGTGGAAATGGGACACGGAAAAATGAGTTAAAGTCGTGGTTTACTGTTTGCTAATCAAAGGTTTTCTAACAGCTTCTGTGTATGCAGAGTACATGAGTTTTAAATTGTACACTGAGACTTATCTGATGGTGAGAGGAAGTTCTGCCTCCTGCTTTGGTTTAAAGTTTAAAACTGCTTTATTTTATTTCATTTTATTTTTATTGTGATCCACCCATAATTGAGCTAAATAATCAGGAATTGAGTTAAATTAACCTGTAGGAAGCACCTCTGCCCAGCCGTTAAGACCTGAGATTTTGACTGCAAGTCATAACACTTAATGAGTTTACACTTGGAGTTTTTTGTCAAAACATGGAAAATTTTAGCCTGAAAAGGGCACTTCTAGGAAATCATGAGCAGCAGCCATAAACTCCTAAGAGGAGTTACAAAGAATTTTATAGTAACACTCATGCCACAATTTCAGCTTCCGTTGGTTAAAGAGCCATAACACAAAGATAAAACCTGCAGATAGGAGCAGACCTGACCACAAGGAGAATACAACTGATGTGTTACTCAGACTGTGAAAACACATCAACAGTTCCTGGCTTGATGCTAAACATCCCCCTGCCTTTACCTGGCCATTGCCACACCATTTCTGAAAGGCAACACCTGAGTGGGATGTCTGGGGGCTGGGCACCACTGTGGGCTCGGCACCACTGCGGGCTCTCACAGCAGGAGTGAATCCTCCCTCAAACCCCATTTCCTTATACATCATTTATATTATAACAGCAGTGGCATCGAGGGTAGGATGGAGATCAGTGGCACCCAAGGATGTGGGGGGCCTGTGACAGAGGAGCTTGTGACAGGGCTGAGGCCACAGGCTGCAGTGCTGGCTGTGGGACAGGGTGGAATCAGCCCAGCCTGAACTTACCGACCCATAGAGCTCGCCTCTCTCATTCATGCCGAGGTAGAGTCCGGAGTCCACCCCACGGATGCTCACCAGCCCCACTGCCAGGCTAATAAACTCCAAAATCCCTAAAAAAAGAAAAGAACTGCAAATCATACAGAGGAAAAAACAACACCAGGCTCCAGCAACAAAGACAAACCAGCCATTCCCAGTAACAATACAGTTCTTAACTCCATAGTCCCATCTGCGTGCAATCTTCGGATTTTCAGTCTGGGCTTCTCCCCAGCATTGTGAATTTGAGTTGCCCAAGAGGGATTATCTTTGCTAATGAGAAAAGCTTTGCAAGGTTTTGTTGGTTTGGGTTTGGACTTTTTTCATAATTATCACCAAGAAGACAGATGTAGCAACTTGTGCCTGGCCACTAGAAATGTCAGAAGGCTGTTGCCACGCTGGGTTTTATTCTTCACCAAAAGGAGTGTGATTTTGTCTTCTGGAATAAGATTATTGTCCCACAGGTTTTAAAGTCATGGGTTCAGTAAAAAGAAGTGAAAAGCACTAGAAGAGATGTCTGTGAGGACCATCTACATCCTGGTACTCCAGTGGGATACTTGCCAACCCAAAATGTATATACAAGCCGTAGGGATAAAATCCAGCTTCAAAGCACACAGGTAAAAATGCATCTTCCTCTGCAGCCTCAGAGCCACGGCACTGCCAGTCCTTTCTCCATCACCCCCTGCCACTGTTACTGCCAGAACCCCATCCTGCCCCCTGTGTTCTGCTGCCTGTCCCAGCCTCCTGCCAGCTTCTTCCCAGTCCAGCAGCATCTGTCCCAGCCATCCCCAGCCCTGCAAGAGCAACTGTTCTACCCATGGGCAGCAGCCTGCTGTGATGGTGTCAGATACTTTAAAAATGAGGGGCAGCCTCATTTCCTCTGGAAAGAAAGAGCAGGGTCTGGCTGCTGCAGCCCCACAGCAAGCAGCTGTTTCAGTGGGGGACGACTTGTAACAGGAGAACCTTTGGTGAAGCACTGAAAAACAAGCAGTCCCTACCCAACACCACAAGAGGTGGGGACCTTCAAACTTCCCAGGAAGACTTCCTGCAGGCAGTGGTGGGACTGCGTTATTATGGATTTCACACACTACCTGTCTAGAGGTCATGGGTAGTTTTGCCAGTGTCCAGTGCAGGATTAATTAGATGGGAGGCAGAAGGAAGAGGGTTTTCCTCATCTCATCTGATGACTGCATGTCTCCATTGACTGGAGGAGAAAGCTGCTCTAACCTTTAGCGTGGCTCCAGCTCTCCTAATATAGCTCCCGAAACATCCAGCCCCAGGCAATTGATGCTGTGATCAGGTTACCTCCCAGAGCTCCTCTTAAAAGTATTGCCCTGGTTTAAAGCCACCGCGTGACAAGTGGCCACCTGAGCCAGCTGACTTCAGTGGCAGCCACAGCTCTGGGTCACCCCTCAGCCTGGGGCATGGATGTGGCAACTCCCAGACAGCACCACATCACTGCCTAAATATAGGACAGGCCAGACAGCAATGGACACCCCTGACCCCCTTGGTGCAGTGCAGACTCATCATCAGGTGCTGGCAACAAAGCTGGCCGCAGGAATTCCTACCTTCCACCAGACTTTCTCTCCTCCTTTCCCTGCCTGCTCTGGGGCTTGTGCATCTAATCCAGCCCTCCCTGAAACCAGTGGGTGCTAGGGGATATGAAATATGGACTGGGGAGCAGCAAGTCCTCGAGACCAACAGGGAAGCAAACACCACAAAACACACTTTATGGACCAGAGCAGACATTTCACAGGCTGAAATATACCCAGCTACACATCCTGGCCTGGGGACACATCCTGCCAGCAGGAACATCAGGAACAGGCAGCACAGGCAGGGAAGGCAGCCGTTCCAAGCCCGACAGGCACAGACCCTGGCTCTTGTCTACTTGATAGTTACTGTGGTTTCTCAGCTGAAAAGAATCTCTAACAGGGAGGAGAGAGGTGCAGGATGAGGGGTGGTTTCCTCCCTTCACTACCCACCAGTTCTGACATGAGGGAGTTACTGAACTGCTGAGTGCTTTTTCCCATCCGCAGACCAGAAATTACCATAGCCACTCTGAAAAGGAGGGACTGAAGGAAGATGGAGAACTAAAGGGAGTGTTAAAAAGTAAAACAATACAGAGATACACCCAGGAATGGGGGAGTCTTTTCCAGGCTGGAGACAAGGGAATATTCAAGTGGAACATATCAGGTAACTGGAGAATGGCAGACGGAGCTTCCTGCAGGTACAGACACAGTCCTCAGCATCAGTACTTTTTTTTGTCTCCTGTCACTTCTGGGAAGCAGGAAAGTGCTGCTAGTTCCATTGAGATACTGAGGGATGTCTAAGGCAGGGGAACCCAGATCTTGAGTGTGCCCACAAGCATGCTCTGTAAAAGGCACATGAATCCAGCTCTCCAAAGACCTGGGAAGGACCAAACCAGGAGCAGCATCAGCATCTTCCCTCTCTGAGCAGGAAGGAGAGACATCCCTCACCTGGTGCAGGTTGGGTAGGTATGGGTTTTGCAAAAGAAATTTCTTCCAAGTGTGCCACTGACAATCTCTTCTGACAATGTCCCTTGTAGTATTCCCCTTTTCTGATCTCTGAGTGGCACTTCGAGACATGCATGGAAGATGACTTTGTTGAAAGAGCATTAGGAACGTAACTTGAGCCCACAAAAGTCAGGAGACAGAGTGAAGGCTGAAAATATGTGGGCGGATATCCATCCTGTCCTTAACTCACTCCAATTCTAGACAAAATTGCAGCTTCGTACATCTGATCTCCAGCAGCACAGGGAGTGGCCACTGGGGCCAGCTCAAGAATTCTCTTTCCAATTGCAGCGGTGTGTTTTTGTGGTAGAACATGCTTTTGTTTTTTTCTTTTGCTTTCTTTTTTTTCTTTCCCCCAGGACTTGCCTCTTTTTTTTCCTCACTTTGATTATTCATTCTCTTTGTTCCTTGAGCCTTTCTAGATAAGACTTGGAGAGATTTGATTAAGACTTCGACTGGATTCATTTACCACCAAAGCACTGAATAATCTCCTGAGCTTTGCCATGGCTGGACCCACACACTCTCGCCTTACTCTAAACCATCCCTCAAAGAACAATTCAGCTCCCTGCACCTGTCTCTTCTTACATGACTGTATTCAGGAGCCGGCTACAGAAACATCAGATGTTGTATTAATGGCTACAAACCTAAAGCTTGGGCTAAAAACCTTAACAACTGTTCAGCAACAGCTGCACTATGGTCTGAATGTCAAAATTACAGCAAAACTTGCACTGGAGGTCTCAGCAGCTTCTCTTCGAGTCTGTGTAACAACAGATCCATGAGCAGGTTTGGACCCCAGAAGAGCTCTGTTTTCTGCCGTTATTCATCTGCAGTGCAACCTCATGGTGTCTTTCTTTCATCCACTGCAGTGAGTAGCACCGTTGGGTTCACTTGTTCAATGCTGCTGTAAAAGAGATGCTAGGCAGAGAAGGAGCAGTTCTTCCTGGCGGGGACTTTTCTGGCAGATTTCTATCAGTTTCATTCTGAGAAGGACGAGGGGTGCTAATGTCAGTCCAGACCCCTTCCAGATTTTGATCGTCCTCCATTTCTTTGTAGAGGAAGGTTCTGAGCAGATGCAGTGAGAGCGATACATTTTGAACACTTTATTCTTTTGGGGGTGACTTTGCCAGAGCTGCCAGTTCAGATAGAGAGTGAATCTGGGCACTTCTGTAGTGCGAGAATGAGCTTTCTTCCAACAAACCTAGAGGGCTTTGCCACATTTTGCATTAAATCTCCTCTAGGAAAAACAAGCTTTACTCCATTGTTCTTGTAAGAATCTATGTTTTTACAAGTATAAAATATCACATTCCAGAAGACAGGTGTGATTTAGGAAGGCTCCAGTCCTTGACAGATGAGAGGCAGTAGTTCCTGGGATTGTTCAGGCAGTGTGGGTGGATGATGCCAGTACCTCCCCTACAGTCACACCCCCAAATGCTGTGGTACAAAAGAATCTCTCCCTTTAACCCTCACTGTTGGGACCCTAGGACTCTGTTCTGCATCAGCAGGGCTTTGGCTATTTTCCTCTCTGGAAGATGTGGATGTCTTGCACATCTGGTAGCTTTTGGGATGGCTGTGCATGGGAGGGTGCAGGTACTGCCTGTCTATTCCTGAATCCCTTCCAAATTCAGAGATGGGGATGCCAAGTCTGGTTCTACCCTAATCCCACCTGCAGTTGGACACGTGCCTGGGCTGTGGCATCACAGCCATGCATGGAGCACTTTAATTATCTGCTCATGATACCAGTGAGCACCTTCCAGCCCCAAGAACATGATCCTGGATTTCTAAGTACTTCTCCAGATGCCCCAAGATTTAAGGCAGCTTTAAATTGCTTCCCTGAACACCTTGTCTACCTCTGCATCCCTCACCACAGTTTTGGAGTCCCCAGAAACACTCAGGCTGCCTATTCCTGTTATAAGTTACTTCTTTCTGACTGTTGCATGCAAAATTTAGGAATGCATCGATACATGACATCCTAATATGAACCATACCAGTAACACTGGAATTTAAATATTCATGGCTACTGAACGCAGATGGTGAATACTGTGTGCCAATACGTTATTGCTTTGAGTCTCTGCTGAAGCAAGGCTGAGTCCAACTTGATCTGAACGCAAGGATTCCAGTCTAATCCTTTGGGGCTTTGTCTTGCAATTACAACAAATAACTATTTATTTTACACTGCCTCTGGGAAAACCCTGAAGCAGAGAACTGTAATATCTGAAGTCTGGTCTAGTTTACAGAGCTGGATGCGGACTGCTAAAGCACTTAGGGAATGCCAATGTTTCGATTTATTGAAAGCACTGTGTGACTTAAGCTTCAGTGTGCAAAATTCATGAGAAGTTTTAGCATGCTGAACATGTTTTTTCCAAGTTTGAAAATACACTTGTTTTACTCAAGCTTTATAAAGAATGGACCTGAGACAAATGCTGCTGTTTGAAACTGGCTGTTTAGTTGTACAAAGGTAAGCAAAAAGAACTGATAGACTAGAAACACTACGTGGCAGCTTGAACTAAAACCAACCAGATGCAATGGGTTTGCTTTCAACTCTTTGAACGTGGAAACCTATCGCATATTGCAGCGTGAAAGGTTAAAAGATGGGTGTTTTCAGGAGGTAATTAAAGAATGCTTGCCCCACGAGCATATAAGTACCTGACTCTGACCCGCAGGTTATGACTTTCTTGTTGATTTAGGCAGGGACATGCCATGCACACACCTGGTGTTTATGGAAAGATAAGCTTCCCCAATTGTTCCAAAAACCTGCCTTACACCTCCAACAATAGCAGCGGCAGCACTTCCCGGGGTATCAGAACTGACTGGTTGCAAACAAGTAAAGGCAAAAAAAGAATTCCTTTCACCGAGGAGTTAAATCACTTGAAAACTATAAAAAGTCTTGCAAGCACGTCTTGCAACCTGTTGACAACATAGCTGAGATCACTGGCATGGGACTTGTTGATAGCTTATACAGACACCTGCACTAGATGCTGGAGTAGCGGGAATTTCTCTCGCTGTGCTCAAACTGACTGCACTCTTACGCCTGTGGCTTGGGATGCATTTTTTGAAGATTACATACAGTCTCATTAGAGATCCCTGCTCTTGTGTGCCACTGATACAGGCACTGCAGTCTTCCAGCTGTATCCCGGGCGGCAAGGTAAATCCACGGTGCTCTGCCTATTGTTCCATCTTCTTTCTTTCCGAGGTCCCCTAACTGTTTTTCCCTCTACAGCTTCCCCCTTTCTCTTCCAACAGCATTCCCAAACCCAGCTCCTGACACCCCTCCAACCAACTGATCCCTGCCTGCTTTGGGGAGACGCTCTTCTAATCAAAGTCATGCATGTAAAAGAAAGCAGCTCACAAATATCTGCAGACGCCAAAAAGGAGGAGCAGAAGAAAAAAAAGGAACAACTGAAAAAAGCGAGGAATTTATTTTTCCAACATAGGAATTTTCAAGAAATTCCAACGAAGAACGTTTCTGTTTTGCCTCCCTTACTACTAACTTCAGAGGCACAGCTAGAGCTGGTCACCGTCCTCTTTTTTTCTTTATTTAATTATTTTTTAAAAACTTTTTCTCTTTTTCCCCTTTGCGAAGGCACGTTTTAGTGCACCTGCAGAAAGGCTGAGCGCCGGGAGAGTAGGAAATTGGAAATAAAAACTCGCGCATTGCTGGGGAGTGAGCGCATTTGTTTAGGAGGCCAATTATATCCGTCCCGGAATGATTTATATTAGCGGGGTAATTAGTTGTGCGCGCGGGGCACCTGCTCCCGGCCCGGCCGGGCACCCCCCCAGCCCCTTACCGAAGCGGCTGTGGTCCTGCCGGGTGCCCTGCACTGTGCCGTTGGGGAAGATCTCCAGGTGGAAGCCGGTGCGGCAATAGAGCTGCCGCCGCCGCAGGATACCCTTGAGGTGAGCGAAGTCGGTGGGGGAGCCCCGCTGCAGCCGCCCCTCGATCTGCCCCAGGCGCTCGTTGAGGAAGCCGGGGGAGTCGGCGAGGGGCAGCCCGGCGCCCAGCGCGGGGGGGAAGCCGTGCAGGTCGGGGTCCAGCGCGCCCAGGAAGCCGCCCACCTCGGCCATGGGCGCGGAGCGGAGCGGCCCCGGGGGCGCGGGCAGAGCGGCCGCTCAGAGCGCGGGCTGCGGCCGCCCGGCCCCGCGCTGCCGGCCCCGGCCCGGCCCCGCGCCGCCCGCGCCTCCCATCGCTGGATCCAGTGTCCCGCCGTCGGATGCGAACTGCACTTTATATACGTACACACTCCCCTTACATTGACATATTGGATATTTAAATGCAAGCCACACCTCACTGGCATCCCCTTTGGCTATTGCTTCCCTCCACCCCCCCTTCTCTGATCCATTTGGCTTTTTTTTTTTCCTAAAAAAAAAAAAAAAAAAAAAAAAAAAGGGCCCGCTTCACTCCCTCTTTTATTATGAAAAAATGGCAGGAAAAAGCTACACATCGCAGTGAGGCATAACAGCTCTTGGCAGGTCCCCGCCAGCCGACGATGAAATCATGGAGCCCCCGCACGCACCCGCTCCCGCACCGCCGGCAGCCCCGGCCCCGCAGCCGCGACCCCAGACCCCGCACGGGCCGGCTCGGTCGCAGCCCCCGGCTGGGTCGGAGCCCCCGGGGCTGTCGGAACCCCCAGGTCCGTCGGTGCCGCCACCGCCTCAGCCCCGAGTGTGCCCCCCACCCACCTTCCCCCGAAACGGACACGGTGGAAAAAAAACAACACGTGAGGAGAGGGTCGAGACGCGTCTTTCAGCCGAACGTGTAAAAACGGAATGCGATCTTTCTGAAAGGCGATCCCGCGGGCTGTACGGCCGGGTTACAGCCGGCGGGAGGGGAGGGAGCCCGCGGCCGGGGCCGGGCAGCGCCGCTCGCTCTCCCTCCCCACCTTCCCCATGTTGGAAACAGGTGTTTCCGTGCTCTCCCGGCCCGCCGACACCGTATCTGTGCCGGCAGCTGCGGCCGCGCTGCAGACAGACGGAGCCGGGCGGGGCGGAGCGGGGGAACCGGGGGGAAGCGGGCACAGACGGGCCCGGCAGGGATAGAGGACAGCAGGGTCCCCGCCCTGCCCGGCAGGCGGCGCTGGTGCTCGCGCCGCGCCGCCCGGGGCGCTGGGCCCATGGCGGCTGCTGAAGGGGCCCGGGTGGGCCCGGGACTGGGACTGGGCTGTTGTGTGCCTGGAGCGAGGTGTCGCCCGCTCCCCGCCGTGCCCCTCCAGGGGACAGAGACCCCACAAACAAACAAGCGCAAGCATCCAAAACTGCCCCCAAGCCACCAGCCCGCTCTGCTGCAGCGGCTCCTCCGGGTGGCATCAGCGTGCAGAGCTGAGGCATCGGTGATGTCCACCTCAGGGGGTCTCCCCCACGGGATATCCCCACCGTGGGGTCTCTTCCCGAGCGGGTATCTTCTTAGAGGGTCTCCCCCCTCAGTGGGTGCCCCCCACAGCAGGTATTCCCTTGGTGGGTTTGTTCCCTTAGCTGGTCTCTTACTTCAGCAGGTCTCTCTGCAGTGTATCTCTCCTCTTAGCGGGTCTCTTCCCCCAGCAGCTCTTCTCTCAGAAGTTCTCTCATCTCAGTATGTCTTTCCTCAGCAAGTGGAAAGCACATGGTGGAAGAGAACTTAGCAGGTCTGTCACCTGAGAAAGTCTCTCCCTTCCAATGGATTCTCCTGAGAAAGTCTCTCCCTTCCAGTGGATTCTCCCTCAGTGGGTTCCCGCCTTGGTGGGTACTCTCTATGTGGGTTTATCCTCTCATCACGTCTCTTCCCTCAGAAAGTCTATCCCATGGCAGATCTAACCCCTCAGCAGGTCTTTCCCTCAGAGAGTGTCTGCCCTACTCTAGATAAGCTCTCAGTATGTTCCCGCCATAGTGGCTCTCTCCCCTCACAGAGTATCTTCCCTATGGTGGATTCCCCCTCAGAGGGTTCCCGCCATGGCGTGTCTTCCCTCAGCAGGTCTTTCCCCTCAGAAAGTGTCTCCACCTCAGTATGTTCCCCCATTATAAGTCTCCCCTCAGTACATCTCTTCCCTCAGCAGTTCTCTTCCCTCAGAAAGTCTTTCCCATGGTGGGTCTCCCCTCAGTGGGTCTCTCCCTGATGAGTGGGTCTCCCTCACCGTGGATTCCCGCTCAGGGGGTTCCCGCCATGGCGGGTCTCTCCCCTCAGAGAGTGTCTCCCACGCCATGGATATGCTCTCGGTGGCATTCCGCCATTGTGGGTCTCCCCTTAGCCGGTCTCTTCCTCAGCAAGTCTACCCCATGGTAAGTCTCCCTGCAATGTGTCTCTTCCCTCAGAGTGTGTCTCCCCCATAGTGGATTCCCCCCAAAAGGGTTCCTGCCATGGTGGATCTCCCCTCAGTGTGTCTCTCTCATCAGAAAGTCTCTCCCCATCAAGAGGTTCCTGTCACGATGGGTCTCCCTCAGCAGGTCTCCCACCTCAGAGAGTGTCTCCCTCACAGTGGATTCCTCCTAAGTGGGTTCCCACCATGGTGGAGAAAGTCTCTCCCCCTCAGTTGGGTTCCTGCCCTCGTGGATTTCTCCCCCTCAACTGGGTTCCCGCCATGGTGAGTCTCTCCCCCTCAGCTGCGTTCCCGCCATGGTGAGTCTCTCCCCCTCAGAGGGTTCCCGCCATGGTGAGTCTCTCCCCCTCAGAGGGTTCCCGCCATGGTGAGTCTCTCCCCCTCAGAGGGTTCCCGCCATGGTGAGTCTCTCCCCCTCAGCTGCATTCCCGCCATGGTGGGTCTCTCCCCCTCAGCTGCGTTCCCGCCATGGTGGGTCTCTCCCCCTCAGAGGTTCCCGCCATGGTGAGTCTCCCCCTCAGAGGGTTCCCGGGTGAGTCTCTCCCCCTCAGCTGCGTTCCCGCCATGGTGGGTCTCTCCCCCTCAGCTGCGTTTCCGCCATGGTGAGTCTCTTCCCCTCAGTTGGGTTCCTGCCATGTTGGGTCTCTCCCCCTCAGCTGGGTTCCCACCATGATGGGTCTCCCCTCAGCTGCGTTCCCACCATGGTGGGTCTCTCCCCCTCAGTTGGGTTCCCGCCATGGTGAGTCTCTCCCCTTCAGAGGGTTCCTGCCATGGTGGGCCTCTCCCCCTCAGAGGGCTCCCGCCATGGTGGGTCTGTCCCCCTCAGTTGGGCTCCCTCCATGGTGAATCTCTCCCCCTCAGCTGGGTTCCTGCCATGTTGGGTCTCCCCTCAGCAGGTCTCTTCCCCTCAGTAAGGTGCTGCTCCCCACATCGCCCCAGAGGGAGGGTTAAAATGATCCCTGCTTGCAGGTCCTTTCCCCCAGACCCAGGCAGGGTTCTCTTGTGAAGACATGAAGGAAATTGTCATAGCGTGATGTCAAACACCCACCCGTGTTTCTGCAGTGGGGGAGGAGTCTGGTTTTTAAATGGGGTTTGGGGTGTTTTTTCCTGTCAGAGCTGTGGCTATAAAAGGGGTGTTGATGCAGAACTTGACACATGAAGCTTAAACTCATGGCTTTTTATAGAAATAGAGGCTGTTTCTGAGGTAGTAAAGTCTACTGAAGTGTGTTTGTTGACTATTTGTTTATCATGTGTGGTTACATGGAGATACCACTATCAATCAAGCATCCCACTGCAAAGATTACAGTTTTATTGCTGTAGTATCTGTATGAAGACTCAGGTGTGATGAAGTAATTGAAGGAAATAAATTGTGCTTTGGTGAAAATCACAGAGGTCCAAGATGGGGAGGGACCAGACACAGCTGATGGGACATCCCAGACCTGGAATTACTATTAAGGATGTAATCCTATAAAGGCAGTGAATTTAATGCATAAAATGAATGTAATATGAATGATCCCACTACAATCAAATTCACTTTTCTGTGAAACCTGGTTTTGCTGATATAAGTGTGTGGTTTGCCTGTGGATCCATAGCAAATTCATGTTTGTGAATCCTTATTTCTGCCCATGTCTGAGAGTTGATCCCAGGGGGATTAAGAAGTGAGAGGAAAACCTAGTTTCCCCAGTGGAGGACTAGCCAGACTCTGCAGAGGCCTCTGCCACTGACTTCACTCACCTCTGGGTCTGTCTACAATATCCTTAAACCCAAATCCACACCAGCACTTAGTGGAACACTTAGGAAACTGAAAAAGGTAACAGAGTTCAATTACACTACAGTAAAATCCAAGATAAAGTAAAAACCCACAAACCTGCGTGCTTAACTAATGTATAACAAAAGCAGCACAATCCCCCATCCAAGCTGACATTCCTCACTTAACTCTCCTGATTATGGTCAGCTTTTGAAGTGTCCGCGATACATTTTATTGAGAAATCGTACATGCTGGTACAACATGTTCTATTTAGGCACAACAGGATGTGGAAAAGGTAGCTTTCTCTTCTTTCTTTCTTGCTTTTTTTTTTTTTTTCGTCTTTAATTTCCTGGTTTATTTATGTTTTTACTAAGCTGAGGAAAAAGCAGAGATTTGTAACCTGTATTTTTGAAGAAAAAGAGGGATATATTTTAAGTACTGAAAGCTAGAATGACTCCTCCAAAAGCAGAAACAAGTTTAGTGATTTTTTTTCATGCATTACATAGAACACAGTTCTGCACTCAGTAATTTCTTAAAGGATGACAAAAACTTTTGTACAGTTTGTGTCACAGAACAGGGAGTGTTAGAAAATTAACTTTCTGCTCTGCTTTGTTTCAGTTGATTCAGTTCCCCCGAGTTTATTCTTTGATTGCAGTTTGTATTGCCCACCTTGGGAACTAAAGTGCTCTGCTTTTTAGTTTTCAGAAGCATTAGCAATGATTTTTATACCCAGTTTGCTGAAACAGTCCTTGCAGACCCTTTCCACACACTGTAGAAGTGTATTTAGTGAGTTAGTAAAAATATTAATGGCATTTACTGTCAGAGTAATTTCTATCCATGGAGAGCAGCCACATTTGGTATCTGGCTATAAATTCAAAGGAAGAGCAGGACTGGGATCAGAACAGTAAATAAATTAGAAAAGAATAAGATAAATAACTGCAGTGAGCAAACCCAGTATCTGAGCTACTGGATACTGCATATCCTCTGCCTGGGGCTATTCCATTTGGTAAAGAAAAGATCAAGACAGCTGAAATAATTTGAAGTAGCAATGGCCATGAATGCAAAAACAGACGTGAAGAATATCTGAGGAGAAAGAAACAACAGAGCCTTTAGCTTTAATAAATAATACTTCTGCTATCCTTAGCACTTCCCACCTTGGGATCTCAAAACAATCTATGCACACTAATTAATTAAGACTCATAACCAAAGTCACTGTGCAGTTCCTTTTCCCTGGACAGTCTCCTTTTCCACTAAGAGATGTTGTCCAAAGGATATTGATAGCTTTCTGTATTTGTTTGGGATTTTGGATGCATAGGAGCCCTGCTGGAGCAGCAGCTCTGACCAGGTTTCTGCATATCCAGAAACCAGACACATCCACCATGAGCCTTTCTGCCTTTTGTGGTGTGGTGACCATCTGTGCTGCACATGCAAGGAATGTCTGAGCTCTCCGGGCAGATAAATAGGGCAACCTCCTTTGTGAGGGGGTGAATAAACAAATTTTCTTAAGGGGAGCAGAGGAAGGTTTATTGGTTTTTATCTTTGATTGGTTTTACTTAAGCTACTATTATTATTATCATCTTTTGTAGTACCACTTCCAGGCCCTAGACCCTGTTTGTGCTGGATACTGTGTTAACAAGCATGTAACAAACCGGAGTCCTTGACCTGAGGAATCTCACTGCTCTGCCTTGTGGAAGGATTTCTAATGGAAGGAAGAAGAATTTCCATCAAGGTATAGAACTATGTATAGAAGGATGTTTTTCTGACATGTTTAGAATTGGTGGCAGAATGAAGGTAAGGGTCTAGGGATAAAGCTCCAAATTGCCTACCTGTGTCTTGGAATCAGGTGCCTAAATAAATGATGTGACTTTCAAACAAGGGAGTACCCTCCTCTTCCAGTTATTGATAGTTTGGTGTCAAACTTGGATCTGCTGGTTTTAATCATCCCAGTATGGATTAACAGTAGAAAGCAGAACTGTTCTGGCTCAACTCTGACTCATGAGAACTGCCATTTGGAGAGGATTGCTGTAACTGAGATCTGTTGTCTTTGGGGGAACAAGTCAAGGACAAATGTGTGCAAATGAACACGGGAGCTTTGCTGACCCTCAGGTAGGTTGTTTTGCCATGGTTCTGTCCCATTTGAAAATTGCACGTTCCTTGACATGGCTAAGCACAGGTTTGAATCCTGACTCAAATTATTCACATTAATACATCTCCAAGTGCTGGATGCTGACTGAGGAGTGGGGAAGACTTCTTTATTGGGGCAAAGTGCTGCATAATACTGTTGTCTCCACTGGTAACTTTTTTCCTAGGGATTTGGGCTACAATTACAGGACCACTGAGTCATTAGGCCTTTGACATTTGGCCAACTGTACCAGAGAATATGTACCTGTGTATTTCTATCCTTCAGTATATTACACGCCGAAGCAACTTGCCATGTGGCTACTGGTTGATGAATAGTTTTCTCTCTAGAGTGTGTCCTGTATCTTTAGTCACTTCCCTCTCTGTTTTCCCTGATGGAGAAGATGAGGAGACCATTCAAGTAGCAAAGCATGCTCGGTATGTTGGAGTCTGAAAGGAACAAGGTCTTAAAGGACTGTTCCTCTCTATGGTTGAGGACCTACCTTGACTTCAAATTCTACCCTAGATGTAGACCAGGGATGGAAGTTTTAGTCTGTGTTTTGAAGCACCTCTGCAGCATAAAATAAACTTGGTAGGTAGTTACTCCACTACCTATCCAGAGTTTCTTAAGCTGAGCTCTCAGCCAGCTGAGTGCCGGTGGTTGTGTGGCTAAAAGCTGACATTTGGAGCTGGTTCTCATTTGGACCTTGTCTCTTTTGCTGTTGTTAGGGAATAAAGAGGAGGTTAACACCGTAACTCCTCTCTGGAAAACACAGATCAGAACACACCAAATTAAATACAAGAACCAGTTCTAGTCCTCCTCAAATAAAAAATGCTGTCCTTTATTATGTTACTCTTCTACGTGTGCACCTATTAACTGTAGCAGCTTCTGGAATTATCCGTGACCATGGCAGGGTATGTGTTTATATCTGCATCAGTGAGTATTACTCAAATACAAAAAAGAGTCACAGCAAAGGTCTGTCTAGCCCCATATCCTGCCTCTTGATAATGGCTAATAACTTGTATATAGAAAACAGGACGAGTATAGAGTGATACTTCCTTTAGTAAACCCTCCCAGCTTCCAGTGGTTTCTGGTTTAGAGAGCTTCCTGAGCTGGAGGCTGCAGATGTATCATTGTTTTTGAGATTCCTTGATGGACCTTTTTCCATAAAATTGTCTAATCGGTTTTTTTAAAAACCCACTTGTATTTTTGGCTGCCATAACATCCCGTGGCAATGAGTTCCACAACATCATTAGGCATTGTGTGAAAATGAACTTCCTTTTGTTTGCTTTTGAACCCGCTTGCTGCCTGCCAGTTCGAGTTGGTGCCCTATTATTTCTGTTAAGAATACTTTAAAATAATCATTGCTGTTTACCTTTTCTGTACTGTAACAGCTTGTCTAGAACTCAGTTGTTATTATCCTTGTTTTCCAGGTTGAAAGACTCTGGCTTGCTTAAGTTTTCCTTGTGCTAAGACTTTCTAACACCTCCTGTGCAGCTTTGACACACCATGCTTCTTGCCCTTTCTGAGACTTTGTATTTCCACCATTACTAAAACTGTGCTCAGTACTGAAGAGATGGGCATACCGTGGGTTTATTCAGAGGAATAATACAATTTTCTGCTTTGTTCTCATTCTTCTAAAAATTTTTAACAGGATAGTTTTCCCTAAATGCTGACAGCTGACACTGTGCCAGTCTTTTTGGAGAATGATCCACTTCTCCAAGATTTCTTTCATGACTGGTAATAGAGGATTTAAAATATAGCAAGAATGATTTTTTCCTCATCCATTATTTTTTATCCATGGACTTTGAGTTAAATTTACTATTTTAGCACCCACTGGCTTTCTATCATCAGCCACCTACCCACAGCATTTCCAGATCATTTATGGAATATGAAGCAGCAGGAGTCACATCACAGACCTTATTCTGAGTCTGTAGGGAGCACTGACATTCCTGACATCAAACATCTGTTTCTCTTGGTTATGACCACCAGTTATGTCACTTACTCTCTCATTCCTGCAGTAAGGCTTGTTCATGACCTGGATTTCATACCAAAGTTAATGGCCTGGCAATTTCCCATGTGATACCTGCAGGGATCATCAGTTAATCCTCATATCATTGTGTTATTTTCATCTGTGCTGCTGCCTTAAATTCATTCTCCTTGCAAGATGGCTGTAGGTGTCTGTATTGAACATCAGTACTAAAATTCACTGAGTTATCTTGCTATCACCTTTTCACCTGGGACCATTTTTTCAATACCTCAGTCAACTCTTGGTTCTATGACTGTTCAAATTGAGGCATAGACTTTCACAGTGGAACAGAGTCTGTAATTTTCTGTGGTCAAGTTACTTTGGGACTTTTGGCCCAGTATCTCTGTATCTGTCTTTAGGGATGACACTGGTTCTCTCACTGGAGAACTAAAACTGAAATATATTGGTGTGTGAGGTGGAGTTAGGAATCTGAGCTCAGAGTTATTCTAGAAGTGGATGATTAGACGGGACATCCTAAAATAAAGAATGGAGGGACAAAAAGGGGAAAAATAAAGTAAAACCAAAAAAACTTTCTCCTACTTATGCTGAAAGGCTCCAGTTTGTGGATTTTTGGTGACTAAAGCTTTTCAGCTTTACTGTGGTTCATGTGATTAATATTTCTCAATTCCTTTGCATAGCACTCAGTTAATTTATATAGTATGCTTATAAAAGGACACATAACTTGAAAAACATAAATAACCTGATTGGATAATTATTCTGTAATTATTCTTTTCTGTATATAAATTCTGAAGACCTTACTAGGTTTGTTCTTTTCACTGATGAATCAGGTAATTAAAATGCAACATTATTCTCCTATTTTCAAAAAAGCATCTAGGTACTTTGCAAAAAAATTATAATTCCACAGTCAAGCAACCAAATGCCTCACAAATCATGATGCTTCATCACTGTGTCTCTGTGGAGAGAGAAATACATAGGCTGAGAAAAACACTGTAAAGGTGTGTTTGTGATGAGTTCTGCAAACAGCCAAAGGATAGGGAGGACACAGTAAAGAGGGCACAGTCCTGCTTGCATCAGATTGACATCCACAGAAACGTGCATGACCCTCCTGCAGGATGAGGTGTGTTTGTTTTCAGGACAGCCACTTGAGTTCCGTAACACGAGTTTCCTTATAATCTGTGCTGAGAAATCAGGAGTTAACAGAACCCAGTTTTATAGCCTTAACCTTTCACAAATGCAGTATTTAGTAATCACAGTTCTGGTAGATTGAGTTTCATGTGAGATCTCAAAATGTTTATTTTACAGCATCCTTTGCTGTGTTTGTGCAGCGTTGCTGTTGCCTTTCTCCAGATGGGAACATGCAGGAATGCAGAAGCCAGGTGGTTTGCTCAAGGACATGAGGATCTGTCTTGAGTGCAGTTAACTGGTGCCTTTCTGGCACTCCTGTTAGCTGTGCTTTGGTCTGAGCAGTCAGCTGGATTGTGTTTACTTCCCTCAGCATTCCTTAACTCCATGTCCTGCAAGGAAGTTACCCTGAGGATGTGTAGGGTCCTGAGCAACAAGCAGAAGTCTGGATTCTCAAAGCTCTGCTTTAATAGCATGGGGTATTTATGGCCTTGATAAAATCGGAGAAGAAAGATGAGGGGCATCTTCTCGTGCAGTAGTGTTGGGAAATCCTGTTGCTGAAGTTTTCTAAAAGATTAGAAACTTCACAGATATTTCCCTCAGCATTAAATGAGTCAAAATATGAAAATTCAAGTATCCTTCTCAAAAACTTTGGGAGCATCAGTGTGGCAGTGACTTTGAAGATCATGCTGGGGCTATGTTTTAGTGTCGTTGGAATCTGGTTCTGTCATTAGAAAAATCAGAATCAAATGCAAAAATTAAAATAAAATGACACTTCTGCAGCTTCCTTTGTAAACAAACCTGAAACCTTAAGGCCAGGAGAAGAGCACTGTGGCTACTAACTGGTATAACTCAGCTTAGGATTGATAGAAGGAAATGATAGATCTCAGATATATGCTACCTCATAGGAAAATTGTAATGAAATCCAGCCAGCTTCAAGGGAAAAGCAAAACCTATTGATTTTATTCCAAGGGAAGAGAGAGAGAAAAAAAACCAGATGTATGGAGCATTCTGTCCACTTACTGCAATCTGCAGTGCTGACTTAGCCATTGTTTCTTCTCATGCTTCCTTCTGTAGGAATGCCTAGGTTTAGGCACCAAATGATTCAATTTGGGGTAGTAGAGAGGAGGGGGAACAAGGACCTCACGCAAGAGCTAACCTAAACTCTGAGGAGGTTTGTATAATCTAATTTGCAATAAAATGGTATTTACAATGTTATCAGACAAAGCTTAGCAGTGTTAAGTTAAACAGCATATAATGTGATTAGTGGGGGAGTCATGCCCATGATGTCATACACATTCTCTGAACTCTTGGAATGGGCAGATAATGTCTCAGGCATTTATTCTCTTGTGACACACACGAAAAGCTCCGTAAAAGTTTGGGGGATGGGAAGGAAATGTGCACATGCTCGGCACCGCGCGTGGAGCTCGCAGCACCAGAGACGACTTCTCCCTTTGGCGCAGAGCTCGACCTGTGGTTGCACCCTGCCAGCACAGTGCTCTGTAGTGGTTAAAACAGGCCTTTGGGAATAGCTTAGAAGCTTGAAATTCTATTCTTGACTCTGCCGCAGACTTGGGTTTTGACCGCTAAATCTTCTTTGCCTCTGGTAACTCCATTTTTAACTAGCAAAGGTAGTCAGCCGCGTCTGTGGAGTGCCCGGAGTGAGGAGCTGTATGGAGATGGAAACCACTGGCATTCTGTTCATTATGCAGAACAAATACAGCTAGACCACAAAGAGCTTTGCTGTAGATAACAGAGAGCAATTTCACAGCTAGTAATGGCCCATTCAGAGAAAATTAAATCTTTATCTTTCTGTCTCTCCGAGGCATGCAAAATGATAAAAAATTTATAAAAAATTTTGGCTAGTCTAATTCATGTGGATAAGCAATATAAATCTCACCTATATGTTCACATCAAGTGTAATCTAGACTGTATTTATGTTAATGTTTTGCTTTAAAAAACTCTAGCTAAAAGCTGCTGAATCAGGCAGAGCTCTCTTTAAACTTTCATGTTATTTTAGTGGTTGTGAAAGGCCAGAATCTGGAACATTTAAGAGTATTTTACTCCTCATGTCCACCAGGGACAATAAGCCCATATTGCTTCATGCATGTTAATGTTTTATAGAAACACAAAGATTGCATAAACATTTTTTTTTGCCACGGTGTGAAGGCTGTATAAACTATTTAACTCTGCTGCAGAGATTGACTGGGTACTATTCCTGTTTTCAGTGATGCAAGGAATTAATACAGACTAGACATGAGATGAAATGGGAGTTGCAGATGTGTAGAATGAGATGGGGGCTGCAGACAGAGCTGAAAAAACTTGAAGGAAGGAGGTGGGCAGGAAGGAGCAAGGGAGGTTGGAAACTATGGCTCATGCAATGTCAACTCTATTATATGTTAAAATCACCTGCAACACTTGCACAATCCCCATCTTTTATCAGAGCAAGTAGTCATTGTCTTGGCTGTAACACTCATGTCAGTTTATGGCATTGGTGTGGATTTGTTGAGAAATGCATACAAGGATTTTATTTGACTACAGAGGGATGCCATCAAGAATAAATCTTTGTTGTTCAGAAAGGGGAAGCCAAGCTTTTGTCTCTATGGCTGAAAAATGAGGAACAGGGGCCAAGTGTAATATGAACAGAGCATTGGCCAGTCTGGTCAGACATGTGGGATGTACTAACAACAACAGGGAATGAAAGCAAAGCCTGCAGGTAGACACCTTTTAAATAATCGAGGCTGACAGTTTTACTACAGTAGCACTGTTTAACACTTTGTAGGTATGTGCTGCATCACAGATGCTGCTTATATTGAGTAGTCTACAAGCATTACACAGCTTATTTAGAGGATAACTTTTATTTCAGGCATTTTTATGTTTGTTAATGTAATTACAAGTGAAATATCCTATTGTTGCAGATGGTATTGTCAGTGAATGACTCTGAATGGTGTACCAGAGATGCATTTTAGATGACCTAGATTAAACTCACAGAGGACTGGGCATCCCAGTTATTTCTCAACACAGAACATTTCCAGGAATGGGTGTTTCTGACACTCCTTACTGAAGCCGTGTACAAACAGTTACCTGATACCTGAGTAATTAGAGAAGCTGAGTTGAGGCAGATTGCACACAGTGCCTTGAATCTCGAGGGCTGGATTATGGACATGCTGCACTACCATGGGGAGATGTCCTGGCCCGTACCTCAGTTTACCTCACTGCAAAAAGTGGGTGTGATGCTGTGTGTAGAAACTGGCCCAGGAAAAGTATTTTGAATTGCTAGTGACAAACACCAATTAGGGATATACAGAGTCCTTAAAGCAAAAGACTTCACAAACTGTAGAGCCCGAAACCTCAGTGAGCAAAAAGCCTTCCTCCCAGCTCTCACAGGAAGCAAGTTAATTGGGAGGCCAATAACTATAATGAGGCAGAACCTGGGGTTTTGCATGTGTATGGTGAGATCCTCCCCTTGGGGCCAAACTCCTGTTCCATATTATGAAAGCAGTAAAAGGTCCCCTCAGCAGGTGCTGTGGAAAGGCATTTCAGCTTTGCCTTTGCAGTGCTGGAATTGCCAAGCTATTGCTTCTCTGAGTCTCCAAATGAATTCCCCTGCTCAATGTGGAACAGCTGTGTGAGAGATACAGCCTCGAGAGAAGGGGTGGCAAAGGAACACAACAAATGGGGATTTAATCAAATAGCACAGGGCTGTGGAACAACATCAGTGTCTCACAGTTTTCCTTTGGGGAAGGAAGAAACTCTGTATCGAAGTTCAGAGCAGCAATGTGTGATCACTATGGGCTATTGAGGGCCTTTTGTGTGGTGAGAGTGAGCCAATAGCACTGGCTGTGTTCATTCATGCAGGAATAGCAAGGCTTACATGCAAGGATGCCCAAGAACTGGAGAAAGATCCTTCCTTTTTTCACCTGCCTGAGTGTGGCTGTTGCCTCTGCAGAGGTGTCCCAGAGCACCCAGGCTTTAGCCATTGGAGCCAGGAAGTGAAGTTGAGATGGGACAAGTCTGAGAGGGTGGAAGCAATTCTTGTTCCCAGTTAGGGCAGGGAAGCTTTTCCTTCATATATGGTTGTGGATGTAGTTCTTTTCTTCATTCTTGAAGCCTTCTGAAATATGGTTTGCACTCAAAAAAAAGCTCTCTCAACTGAAAAAATATTATACTAAGGGCCACAAATGGTGAGAGTTACTGTTTTTCACTGGCAATGCCTTTATTTAATACTTTTTGAAAGGAAAGTTTGTTGTGTGTCAAGTCTACCTACCTGAATTTCCAGAGTGCTTCATAAGAGCTTTTTGGAAATCTATCTAGTCTGTCAAATACTGACTGTGCCTGTTGGAGTGATTGCTTAGTTATAAGTGTTATGTCTGAAATATAAAGCAGACAGGGGAAAAAGGAAAACGAAGGAGAGTTTGTAACAAGCAGAATGTAGCTGGCTAATTACTGTGGCAGGATAATGTCTTAGAAAAAACCCCACCATTATGAAACTCATTTTTTTCTTGTTTCCATGACATAGAATTTCCTTGAAATCTTTTGCTTTTGAGTGTGTGTGCACTTTCCAAAGTGATCAGAGCTAAATGGCAGCATCTGTCAGAGAAGATAAATGACCTACCAGCAAATCCTCTCAGTTAAAAGGAAGACAAAAATCTGTGGAGTAGGGGAATGAGTTTTAAATTAGCCATTTCACTTAACTTTGCCCTAATGAAGGGCTAATCTTTGGACCCCTGCAAAACAAATGAGAGCATCTCGTTAGATCCAACGGAAACTGGTCATTGAAAAGGCTTTTGCCTTATGAACCTAATTGGAAGCAAAGTAACTCCTTTGATAGCTGTCTTCATTTAACAGTATCTTTGCCTTTTCCTGATTTATATACAGTAAATGAAGGACTCTGTTAATTACAAACACATTTGCCTGTTTGCAGATTGACAACTAAATATGCTGGGGAGAGCAGTCACAAACCAGGCACGAAGGTCTGCCGTGCCAGTTCTTCAGGGGTTGCCTGAGCAGAGCCTCCTGCAGAAGACAGGAAGGGAGCTGCTCTTAAAAATCCCTTCCTGGATATTGAGGCAGCCACGTGCTCAGGGTTAAGCAGACTGTGGGCCACTGTGGAAATTAATTAAATTTACACAAGTTAAAATCTGACCTGTGATTTCAACAATATTCCATTTATTAAATTAACTTGTTCTTCTATTTGTGTATGTAATGCCAAAATAAGGTTTTTTCCCCCTAAAATCCAATGAATGATAGAAAAAAACATTGGACACTTGATGGCCGTAGAAGCAGGATTGTGCCCTTAAGGCAGATGGAAGGAATGTGTCAGTCATGGCCCCTCTAAACCTGGGACTTATCTTGATTATAGTGTTAGCTTGGTAGTAGAATATGATCTCATCGCTGTGAAAGATTACATGAAATATCAACTTGGCTGGCCTTAAACCAACTCTCTTCTCAGTCACATTTTCAATTGCTGCAGCTGACATGGGGTTTTGTAATTTGAAGAGATGGCTATAAAGATGCTTTGCAGAATTTGGCCCATGTATTCAAGTAAAAATATTAGGGAATGGATAAAAACATGGGTGCTTCTGATGTTTTCTCTTTGACTGTTTTTTTTTGTTTTTTTTTTTTTTTTAGTTTTGTTTTTGAGAATGTCAAGACTAAGCAAGACTTGAATACCCTTAATTTTACAGTACTTAGAACTGGTATCAAACCTGGGAAGATGGATACCTGTCTGGTAGAAAGTCACTGAAATCCATCCAGGCTAAAATGTGAATTATTTTCCACCTTCAAGGAATAATATTCTTGAGGAGATTAAGTGTGTAAGACAGCCTTGAGCAGTAGGTGTTCTGAGTGCTGTAACCAGAGGCAAATTCGGAAAGTCTGTTAATTTGCTTACTGTGCACATTCAGTGTAATTCCTTTGGCTCTTGAACATTGTACTTTATGCCCAAATTGAGAGAGAAACACTATTTTTTTAATACTGTTTTCAGTGTGGCTTCTTCAGGGGTTTAGTAGATGCCATGCATTAAATGAAGTAAATGTCAAGTGATGGAAGCTATTTGGGCATGATTGGAGCCATGGTGTGAACTCTGTGGAAATAAAACATCAGTGGATCTGCCAAGCCTAAGAAAAATCTTTGTATTTCTAGGGATGTATCCCAGGAACTGCATTTGGAACCTAGACACCATTATAAATGACTGTTGTAGAGATAGTGATGAAACAAGATCGCTCTTAGTCCTGTATCCCTGTAATAATCCTGGAAAAGAGTGCAAAAAGGTGAATCATGAAGAAAGTTAATGCAGAGCTTTCCACTAGAGAGCAATGGATGTTGGTTCAGAACCACAGTTCATTTTAATGCCTTTTAATGTTCAGAAATATCCATCTTTGTCATGATGCTCAGAAATCCTGAGAGCCTACCCTGAAACTCAAGGTGTTTTCTCTGCTCCAAAGCTGTAGTGGCTCTCAGGAGGTGCAGGGAGAGGTGTGAGATTGTGGTGAAACACTCCCCTGCAGCTCTGTGACTCTGACAGCTTTTTGGGATGAAAGAGAGTTGTGCATTGAGTATCTCAAATTCTTTCCAAGGAATCTCACAGATAGTTGGGAGTGAAGACAATGAGTCATTTCTTAGGAGAGGATTTTGGTTTCATATCCTCAATACAAGGTGTTGCCATAAAAATAATAATTATTATGGATAGAAACAAATGCATTCAGGCTGCAGTTTTGCCTCAATCTGTTTCTGCAGCTACTTTGCATTGGTATTTGCTGGTGTGAATTGTGTGGTTCTGATTTTTCTCTCAGTAACAGTATTTCTAATTATGCCAAATGGGAACAGCAAGAAATAGTACGACTCAAGTTTGTGCTTATGGTGGGGCCTTATGCCTGTTTCATGTGAGTCAAGCCTGGTTTTTTTGATTCTTTGAGGAGGTTTAAATTCTGTCTAAATGAATTCTGAAGCAGCTAGTTTTTCATTCATGGATTAGAAATGTCCAGCATGTGTTACACTGGCTTAAGGGAATTTGCTTTTCTTGAGCTACAGAGATAGTGTACATTTTTCATTAGATTTTTTTCTTCCCCCCCTCTCCAGTTTTCCTTTTCTTGGTCTCTACTAATCAAATCCAAACTTAATACTTGAATCAAATTGTAAACTCAGATGTTCAAAGTAGATTTGTGACTGGGCTGAAAGAATTCATTCTGGCCATGCAGAACCCACCTAATCTACTCACAAGTTGTATTCTTGCCCTTTGTAGTGCAACATTTATGTCACCCAAGCAAGAAAAATAGATCTTCACATGCTTGGCTGATTCGTGTAAGCCACTGTTTAGTGAATGGGCCCTTTGGTGTGTCGTTTTTTTTCTGCTTGTTTGATAAACTTGAGACATAGTTACTTTGAAGATTGGGCATTATCTACCTGCTCTGGGAACAGTTCCATGAAAACTGAGATTGGATCTCTGGGCTGCTGACAAGCTAATTCTGGACATTATTGGGAGCCTCAAGGTCAGTGTGCTTTCAACAGCAGAATAGAATTTCTGGTGCATTCATCTCTCATTTTAAATAGGTCTCCCTAAACCTGAGCTATGCTTTCCTAGTGCTGTGAGAATTCAGGCTTACATACATTGTAGAGGATTTTAAAGATACTGAGATAGGAAAAGAAGAGGACCTTCAGACCCTAGAGAGGTTATCAAGTAACAGTGTGAGTTTTCACCCTAATGAACCTCCATTCTACCTCTTGGCTGAACAAAACCACCTTACTGTGTTACAGTAACTGATGTGAAAAGAGCTGCTGAACAAATACATGTTTTCTGGGAGACAAATGCAAGGGGTTTCTAGGGGTGATTTTTGTTATTCATTGGCAGAACTGCAATAAGCCAATTTATTGGCAGTTTCAGTGGGGAGGGAAAAGAGCTGAAGGACAGAGATGCTGAGTTTGATTTTTCCAGAGCAATAAGAGGATGTTTATCTGAGGCCAAAGGGACCAGTGTGATTTGTAGGTCCCACTGTTCTCTGACAGTTTGGGGGAGCATTTGCCCCCAGAATTCACCCTGGCAGTTGTATGCAGTTAGGGGACTGTATGCTGTCAGGATTATTGGGTGACTTCTGCTGTGCTGTCAGAACCTTTTCCATCATTGCCAATTAGTCCTGATCAAGTATTTAGGCAGAGTAGAACTCTGGTGTGTCTTTATAGTGTATAGAAATCTGACAAAGAGGATACCTTGCTACAAAGAGTAAGTGATAATTCCGTTTCTTTTCCATTGTCAAACACAGTTAATGTTGTTAGCCGCAGACTGGCAGCATTTTTTCCCCATAGAACAATTTGGATTGGGAGAGGTTTTTAAAGTCCATCTAGTCCAATCCCCTTGCAATGAGCAGGGGCATATTCTACTAGACCAGGTTGCTCAGAGCCCTGTCCAGCCTGACCTTGAATATTTCCAGGGATGGGGCATCCACCACCTCTCTGGGCAACCTATGCTGGTGTTTCACTGTCCTTGTCATTAAAAATGTCCTCATTTCTAGTCGAGATCCATCCTCTTTTAGTTTAAAACAATTGCACCGTGTCCTATTGAACAGGCTCTGTTTAAAAGCCTGTCCCCATCTTTCTTATAGGCCACCTTTAGGTACTGAAAGGTCTCCTTGAAATTTTCTCTTCTCCAGGCTGAACATCCCCAGGTCTTCCAGCCTGTCTCCATGGTAGAGGGGCTCCAGCCCTTGGAACATCTTTGTGACCTCCTGTGGATTCACTCCAACAGATCCATGTCCTTTCTGTGCTGGAGATCCCAGAGCTGGACACAGCTCTGCAGGTGGGGTCTCCCCAGAGTGGGTCAGAGGGGCAGAATCTCACCCTCCCCTGCTGCCCACACTGTCTGAGGTGCAGCCCAGGACACTGCTGGCTCTCTGGGCTGCCGGTGCACATGGCCTGGGAATGTCCAGCTATTCATCCATAAGCACCCCCAGAGTCCTTCTTGGCAGGGCTGCTCCCTGCCTTGATCCAGGTGCAGGACTTTGCACTCTTCAGGACTGAGTTTCTGCAGAGAACCTGGAATAGATGTTGGGCTTGCCAGCCCTTACAAATCCGTAATGAGGCCATCTCCTTATGGAGTGTCAGGAGAAGCTGGGCCAGCACCCCCTACCCTGTGAGATCAGTGTCCCTCAGCAGGTGCTGGGTGTGCCAGAACAGAGGATCCACCTCTTCCTTGGGAAGTCAGCCAGGAGGCCTTGCTCCTTCACACTGCAGTCTGCTGTGTGTCTGACCAACAGATCAGCTCTGGGCTGTAAATACATTCCCAGCTAGTGGAACCAAACAGCTTTGTGATTAAAAAGACCAGCAGTCAGAAACACTTCAGTTTTCAGGCAATAGGGTAACAAACATAAACACAGTAACACGTAAAGCAGGAGATTTAGGAGTACAGTCTCTAGGCATTCCTTTCCAGGCACTGGAGAAACAGAGAGGATGTGTCCTGCAAGAGATGTGTGTTCTGATACACTCGCTGTGCATGAATGTGTGCAAATTGTTCTCTTTCTCTGTGCTTTGCTTTGTCCAGGAAATAGGGAGAAATTGCAGTCAGATGAAATATGCCATGTCAATTATTTTTCTTTCTTATGAAAGATCCTTCCTCTTTATCCACACCCTGCAATGTGTGCCATGTTTTGCATGCTCTCTCTGAACACTCTGACTTGCTGACCTTCTTTGGGCAAATGGAGGTCTGATGTAACTTCCCACGAGTCCCATCTGATACAACTTCCTTTTGAACCCATCACAGCTGGTTTATGACGACTGAAGGGAATGCTGCTGAGCTCCCAAAGTTCAGGTTCTTGTCTGACCACTGTAGACCCCGACTGTCTGGAAAATCAGAACTGCCTCTGGAGAGAGTCCCTTGGCTTGTTGAAAAGTAGCAGAGAATGGCAGCTAAATTTAAACTTTAATAAAGGTCTTCTGAGCAGGATTAGGTGTTTATGGAATGTCTGCACTAGGGCATAATGCTAAAGAATATCTTAACATTATTGCAACTGCTTTTGAGTAGGGGGAAAGACACTGCAATTTTAATGAAGTGCTTATGGCTTTGTTGGTTGCAGAAGTGTCCAGTTCCCAGTGCTGTGGAACTGCAGAGGTCCTGAAGAGGTGGTGTTAGGCTTGGGTCTGCATGTTCAGACTGATGTGGCTGAGTCTCGATTACTGAGTGCTGAAATCCTGTCTTTGACCTTGCATGATTTGAGTAGAAGTTGGCAGAAATCTTACAGAAGTAACCTTCTCCCTCATGGAGGATCCTATCAGCTTGGGATGAGATTTACTAAGGCAAGGCTCTGGTTTGGTCATGCTGGAATCAGATCTGTGTTTCTTCTGAATCGAGGTCTGGATAAATTAAAACCAAAGAAGCATGGTACTTGATTCAGGGGGTTTAAATCCAGACTTTCATCCCCTGCTTTTCAAGAGGTTCAGATCTGAGGGTTGGATTTCAGGAAATTTTCTTTGAGGGAATGACTATTTAAAGAGTTGCAAGAGCCCCAGAAACCAGAGTTCTTTGTTCACAAGCCATGCACAGCACAGACAGCAGCAATTGCAGCAATCCTTTTCCCCAGGAACTGCAAACAAGCTTAACCCTGAGCTGGAAAGACCATACCCTGGAGAGGTGAAAGGAAATTCAATATCTGAGCTGAATGTGTTCTGACTTCCTTGCAAGACAGAGTGCCAACTGTACAAAGTTATGATGATGATGTGATGAGGACCCAAGGTTCCCTGAGGCCTCCAGCAGCAAGGGACATTCATGGTGAACTCCAAAATCAGCAGTCCCATGGGGTGGGGACATGGGGTCAGCAGTAGGCCTGTGTTATTCTTATCCCCACTGCACTTGGATTCCTTGGACAGCTTCAAGGTAAACTGTTTGATGTCTCTTTTACAATGATCTGTTTCTCTACATATTTTGAAATATCTGGTTCCAATGGTACTAAAAATTTGCTGTGACTGAGAACTTTTCCAGTGCAAAGTACTTGTTAAAATACAACACGTGTCCAGAGCAGACTTGAATAAAGATTGTACTATTCTTCACATTATATTGAAACTTTGGCAATTTTCTTGTGCTTACAATGTAACTTTCCATTGAAGTCTAATTATAGACTTAAAAGTAGAAAGCCTTCCCTGTTTTATAAAGAATAATAATGACCTTTACCAAGTTCAATCTTTATTTTTGAAGTCAGATATTCAGAGATGTTACTATTTGTGTTTTTTCTTCCACTTTATTTTCAACAAGTGATTCTAAAAAATAGTGTCATCTTCCCCAATCTGTTTTCTGAGCAATGCCACTTCTGTTTGCAGCCCAAGCTTTGTCACAGTCTGGTCAATGTTCCTGCTGGACTATTTATGTCACCTTTCCATGTGCTGCTTTTGTCCCCATTAGTGTGGTCTTGTTTCTTTATCCTTACTGGTGTTATTTGCCCTGGTCTATGTTTGTTCCCCAGCTGGAGGTGGATGTTGCATGGCACTGCTCCTTCTGTTCTGTTAAAGGGAATGTTTCTACAATGGCAGGGAGGTATCATTTTCTCAAAAAAGGAGAGTGCTCTCTTCTCTTGAAACCAATATTGTCTTCTCAGTTAGCCACTTGGATTTTGAGAGTGGAAATACTGCTTTTATTTTCATAGTTCTCATAGTTTTACGGCAGCTACCTGCTCTGTCAATCTGTTTAATTCAGTGAAAGCTCTGGGGTAAAGAGCTACTGTGGAAAAACTGCTGTCTTGGATTCTGAGGACCTTCACAAACGTCTTTGTGTTCAAGTTTAGTTGATTATTTTATGATTTTCCACTAGTGAGATTTATACTGGGCAACTGTGTAACCAGCAAAAGAGCTCAAAGCCTTTAGTACAAAATATTTTCAATGAGAGCTTAACACACCAGATAAACCTAATCAAAAGCAGCTATTTAAATATTTCTGTAGCAAATATCAGACAGATCTTTGAAGGAAGGCTCATGTATCTGTTTCATTTTTTTCATTTATTTATGTGTTCTTTGCCTGTCTTTCTCTACCTTAAATGTGACAGGCCAGAAATTGTATTTTGTTGATGGCATGGAATTTTCTTTTTGGATCAATATATTCCTTATGGCTTTTCGGAAATTATTCAGAAGCAAAATCCTTGATCATAATTATAGGAACTTAATAATTAAGGACTCATCCCTTCTGACATAATATGGCTAGACAGGTACTTTTCATTTGGTACCCTTGGATTCAGACCTTGAGTCCATTATTCTGCTCAATAAAATGACATAAGGTTTTGCCATTATTGAAAGGGGAGAAAAAAAGATGGAAAAAGCAGGTGAGGAAGATAGAAAAGGAAGGATGTCTTCTTCTTAAAGAATTTATAAATGTTGATGTGAGGCTTCTCCAGCATCAGGTATTTAAAATATTACAGACGTTCCTTCTCTATCAAAGTTCATTTTTTGCTCTCATAAATAGTCTGTTTTGAAATCTAACCTGAAAGTTGCTAAGATTGGAACAACTCATTCTCAGGAACCTCTGTAAAAGTCACTTTCAAAAAGAAATCCACAGTCTGATTTTCAAAACAAAGAGTGTCAGATCGATAGTAAAACCATGGAACCATTTGAGGTTTCGACATCATCTTTATTTTCTCACATTTGTGTGTGTAAAAATGTGCTACCACCATTAGAGATTTGTGTTCCCCTAGTACAAGTTGTTTTTATGATTTATTATATTGTGGCAATGCTGAGGGGCTGGGATTCCCTTGTGACAGAGGAGGAAGCTGAATCTTTCAGAGACCTCTTTGTGTTTGCTTCAGCCCTCCCTGGGGAGGAGGTGGCCTCGCTGCTGAATTCCCCTGAAGGGCTGCAGGTTTGTGTTGTCAGTGCTCTCCAAGCACATTCCTCACCTGGCACAAACCCAGGGAGTCAGCCCAGGTGGGTCAGACCGGGTACATGCTGGGAGTGACTGCCAGGGACATGGGGATGAGCACGGGGGGTGTTTGTGTGCATCAATCCTAAAATCATGCTGAGAGGCACAGAGCTCTGGGGTACATTCTCCTGTGTCCTTGCAGTGTTGGACTCACGTCTGACTTTGATTTGAGCAGGTGAATGACTCGGAGCCCATTAGCAAGCGTTTGACCTGCTGTGTTCCCCATTTCCCTTCCCACTCTGACACTCCCTATAATTTATGTAGCTATTACACTTCAGCCGTAACTCAATTCCTGGATTTGTTCCTTTTGCAGAAATTAGTACTGAAAGGCACAGAAGTGATGGAGGGCTTGGAACAACCACTAAGTTATTAGTCTATTTAATACACATTTTTTAAAATAGCATTTTAAAGTTTGGGAGAACACAAGGAAGCTGACTGTAATTCAGAAGTTCAGGACTAGTTTTCAGACTCTTCAACTTTGAGGCTGCACCATCAACACTGAGTGATATCACTAAAGAACTGCGAAATGCAGAGCTACCCACTCCCCCCCTTCCTATTCCCCTTGCAGAATAAAAAGCGGGGCAGAAAAACAATGCTACTCTGACTTATTTATCTTTATCCAGTTCCTCTGTCAGTAAGGGGATGAAGCGAAAAATTCAGAACAAAGTAACTTAAAAAATCAAAGGATTAAAGCCCCATGTATGTGATCCTGATGAATTGGATGATTCAGAAGATGTTAACCAGAGCAGCAGCTGTAATGGAAGGAGAGTCTGTAACAAACAGGTTTTCTGATTTATCGGGGTAATCAAGCATAGAAGTGGGCAGGCACTGGGTGGTACAGAATACCAACATTTTTTTTGTGCTGCCTGGGAGATATATTTGAACCTCTCTGGAAGAATTGCCCTCTCCCCCTTAATTCCCCTGAAGATTTTTTCTCTTTTTTTCCTGAAAATGAAAGCAGGGAATGAGCATTTCTCTGAATCTCATTTTAAATCTTCCTAAGTTTAAAACAGTTATTGCTTGTTTATTATTTTTGGCAATGTAATGACCCTCACAGGAGACTAATCCTGCTTGGTGAGGACTCCATTCCCTAACATGAGGGAGATAATGAGGGTGGGGAAGCTGGCAAATATAAACCTAGAAATGCTGGGCTGCTTAGAAAAATGAAACAATTGCCCTGTGCTTTATTCTGGTAGCAACTAATGTAGGTTTTGGATTGAAGACTTCTAAGAACCCACCCTAGAATTACTCCTAAGCCCATCTCTAATGCTATTTTCCTTGCTTGCTAATGCAATATCCCAACCTCTTTCATGTGTAAAATCTTTGGGAACATGATGCAGACAAAGTTTAACATGACTTGGCCATGCTCAGTTTCTTAGAGATAACAATCTACATCCAGTGTGGTGGGACTGAGGCTTTCATCCAGTTTTGTCCCCTCTAATACCCATCACATTTTAACAGCCTGTGCAAGTTTGCACTCAGGGAACATGTCCCAGGCTCTCTAGGGATACTTCCTGAAATCCCTTGAGTGGTGTATTTGCTGAAAAATTACAAGTCTTGGAATTTCTGTTTTCTTCTTGAGGTCCCATCCCCAAAGAGAATCTCTATCTAGCATTGACTGAGCATTTTGAGTTTATACATATCTGGTTGCATCATCTTTTTTTTTTTTTTTCTTTTGTTTTATGTGGTTTTTTTTAAATTACTTGTGGGTATTTTCCAAGATGTCCCCAGCAGCTTCACAGGCTCATCTCACTGCTATCCACAGAGCACCTTGCAAAGATGCTTCTGTGCTACACCAGCCATAAGCAATCCATGTGTGTCAATTCCAGCCACTCCTGACTGGAAGGAGGAAAGCTTTTGTTTTCATCAATATCACAGGTTTTTTTCTTACTCTTATGATCTTTCTCAGTAGTGCTTTTGTCTGTTGAATGTTTATTAAGAAAATAATTTTTGTTTGCTTGTTACAAGAAGAAAGGAGTTCTCTGCACACATGGGATAATATTTGTTTGATTTCCTGATGTGGTTCCTGAAGCCAGAGAGTGAAAATGTTGATATTGCCTCTTGAGATGAATATCACAGGAAAGTAGTCTTTTCCATTTTGTGTGCATACAATTGCCCAGATTTACTTACATTTTTAAATTATCGTTATTATTTTAGTTTTATAGGCCCCTCAGAATGAGCTATTAGTGGTTGTTATTGTTGGTTTTAACATGATACATGATTTTGTGGTCAATAATTTTGCTGCAAGAGTTTCAACAAAACCTTTACCAAGCTGAGTGTTTGCTGACTGAGTTGAATTCTGTTTCTCTTCCCCAGCTGGATGCAAATTCAAAACCATTGCCTACTCTTAACTCTGGTCACTTGCTCTGGTCACTGCTGGGTTTGCTGCAGTTACTACTTTGAGATTAATTTTTCTGTGAGGGAAGAACACTCAAAGGCTGGGAAGCCATTCCATTAGGCTGAACACAGTGTCTCCTTAAATGAGAAACCACCTAAAAATAATATTGGAATAATATCACAGAGCATCCAAACAAGCAAAAGAAATAAAAAACAAATGAAGAAAACAGACTGCCTTCTGTGCCTTCAGGTGGAGCAAATCTGGCCTTCAGTAAATATTTTCCCTGGGTTTGTGATTTCATAGCTGAGCAACTCCCAACAGAACCACCTGTTTGCCAGCTTTTTACCAGCCCTGAGCTACTCCTTTCTCCCCCGAGCCTCCCGAAAATGTTCCTGCTTTGAGCACCCCCCAAACAAAGCCCCTGAAACTGCTGTGCTTGCCTGCCTGACTGCCACATCCCCTCTTCCTTCCCATGCTGGTCTTAGCACTAGCTCTTTGCATCTCCTTGGCCATTCTGATCCACTGGGTCCACCCATTTGTTCACCTTTCACCGCAGAAAGCAACTCCCCATCTTCTGGGGCATTGCTCTGGTAGCAATTTAGCAATTAGCTCTGGTAGCAATTTAAGAAAACCTGGACGCCGGCTGGGACTTCCAAGGAAGAAAAATAAGATGTGGCTGAGAGAAAACAGGTGCACCACAGCTCTGGGTTTGGTGAGCTCTAACAATACATCTGATGAAGCAGCAAAAATATTTTGGGTAACCTTAAGAAAAGCTGTCTCCTGCACTACATTATCATTAATAATGGCACATTCCTGGTCTCAGTAAGTATATCAAAGATGTTTATTTTAAGGAGAAAGGGCACAGTTTATTTTGCACAGAACCTGCTTGGGAATGTTTGTCATGATGTGTCAGTGACAATTCCAAAGACCTGGTGTTGCCCTCTTTGCCTATCACTGACTCTCTTGGCTCCCATCAGTTTGCATTCTTGGTATTCAATGTGTCTCCCACAGTGAAACATAGATAGTATTTTTAACAAAAAGAGCCTTCGTATAATTGATATCTGCAAGAAACTGAGCTCCAAAAGCATGTTTTAACCTGTGTATTTTGTAAACACAACATGAAAAATTCACAGAGAATTTCTGTTACATCCTGAGGCAACTGCGAGTCTTTTCCAAAGTAAAGGCTAAGGAGCTCTATGGTGTATAAGGAAGAGAAAGTGAACAAAGAGATGCCAGATGGGAGTCTACAGGTAGAGCTTGCAATTGGTATGTCTTGTGCACCCAGCAAAAGCTATTTATTGTGCTGTGGCTACAGGATAGATGCCGTAGTGGAGGCACAGCACATTCTGCCAGCAGGTTTTTTGGTGGCTCAGGGACTTCACCTTCCTAAACAGCAGAAGGTGCATTCACCTGGACTCTGCTGCTAGCACAGGTGATATAGAGTCCCACCATTGTAACAGTGTCAGCTCTAGGATGTGCATTTTCCATGCCCTGAGCTGACCTTGGGTGTGCAAAACTTTGGCGAAGCTTTTCTGTGTAGACATGGCCTAAGGCAGGTAGGATTTGCCAAACGTGGTGTTTAATGAGACAGCCAAGTGTGTGTAGAACACAGCAAGTTCAGTAAAACCCCTGAGGGCTGGGGTCCCAGGAATGTGCTGTGATGGAGCAAAATAAGCCAATGATCCTTTTCATCCACCTCCCTGGTTAGGCTGAGCCTGGCTCCCCGGGGATGCAGCAGGGCGGGGCTCAGAGCTCAGGGACACCGGCAGAGCTGCCCGTGTCCTGCAGTGTTTGTTGGTGCCTCTCTGCACTGCCCGGGCTCTGTCCTCCTGTCCGGGTGCTCACAGCACAGCACAGCCGTGTGCTCAGGACACTTCCACAGGCAACAAGAGAAGGGCCCAGAGGTGCTGTAGCTGGCACGGTGCAGAGCCGGTGCAGAGCCAGGCAAAGGCCATGCAGTGCCATGGAAGGGCTGTCCAGGCCGGGGATGGGTGAGCCCAGAGGGAGGATATCAGGCAAGGATGAGAGATGGCTTAGTTGTGAATTGACTCCCTTATTGTGAGCTCCTGGTATGGGATATTTTATGTGATATCCCTAAAAGCAGACACTAATTTGGTGCCACTACAGAACAATCAAGTATGTCATTTTTTGGTTATAAACATAGTTATAATGAAAAGCATATTTATTGGTTTGAACAGTTTTCATCTCAAGGACTTGATGTACAGGAGTTTCATGTTATTGCATTCCCCTGAAATAGTTACAAATTCTGTCCATCTCTGTGTAAGTAAACCTGCACCTCAGCACAAATGAGTGCATCATTTTTTTTTTTTTTTAGGCTAATTCTTTCATGTTTTCTGCTAGAAGAGCTGCTCACTGGTCTTGTGGTTTGTGGATGAGGAGCAGAACCCATTGCTCTGTACACAGGATGATCACTGAGTGAGGCTTTCCTGTCTTTAGCACCTGCTGGGAGATGTAACACCTTTTAAATCTGAGAAAATGACACTTGATTGAATTTTCTTTCATTTCTAGATAAAGTTCTTTTCGCCCTTCACCCAGATCTTGTTCTTTTAGACTGATTAAATCATAAGTTAGAACCATTAGAAACATGGTTTGAGAGACCTCCTGGATGGGCATCAGACCACACCCAACAGATTTGTCTGTATTTTGCTGGCAAAAGTTTAAACTGCAAGGAGAACCTAATGGGAATGTTAGGAGTTGCAGTTCTGAAAACGGAGCTCTCTCTGAACACAATCTCTTTGAACGTGAGAGAAATTAGTTCTGTTTCATCAAGGAGATAAGAAAATAAACATGATCATTCCTTGGCTCTGAAATGCTTTTTATTCAACAAAGTAATCTCTGTTTGGAAAGACATTTAGAGCTTGCCTGCTTGACAGTAGCTTGCTCTCTGACACTCATCTGTAGATTTTAAGAAAAAATAGAATAATGCTGCTTGTTTTGTAGAATTTGGGAATGTTTTGAGAGAACACCAAGAAGCAAACAGAAGTCTAGGCCAGAAGGAAGGCCTGGAGGATGGAAGCATAGCCCTGGAAGGGAAGAGTATAGCAGAGAGGGGGAGGAGAGAGATTGAAGTGCGGTTTCTTGGCTCCCCCTTCTCCCATTTCTGCTCTGTGAGCACAACCTGAAGCAGATCCCCTGCTGATATGGAGGTCACACGGTTTATTTCTGTCACACTCACATGGCCTTGCCAATACCAGGGGAGCATGAATCAGAAGCTTATTTTAAAACCAAAAATATATGGTGTCACTTCGTATTCTGATAGCATCCAAGGAGCAGTTAGGATCAGGGCTTCATCTATTGCATGCTGAATCTGTTACAAGGTGAACACGTGTTGTGTTGTTGATCCTCTGAGAAATTTCAGCCCAAGATGCAACGAGCTGTAGGAGAAGGGAGGGTAAAGGAGCTGAGTGTTGGGTGGTCTGCATACTGCTGGAAAGGAAGCAGAGAGCTGTATGCAAAAAACTGTCACTTAGAACTATTTAGGCAAGTAACTGAAAGACTTGGAACAGAGGAAAAGACCTTCTTTGTTGAACTAAACATTAAAGACATCTGAAAGATCTGGAGTTGATGTGGGGCTGGGGTGGGAGGAGGCAGGACAGGCAGGTGAGCAGATTAATGGCATTGTTGCAGCTTGCCCATATGGTGTTTGGGCTCTACTTCCTCAGCTATATTTATCTGGTGGGATATTCTTGATACAAGCTTGATCTGGAAAAATAAAATCAATTTACTTGAAAAGGTCAGCTTCATGAGAATTGTATGACTGAGCACCTACTGGTTTTCAGAGCTTGTGATCTGTGTGTGAAGGTGACTGAGAGCAGCCATGATTGCCAAACAAACTGGAGAAGAGATGAAGACAACTCGTGCTGAGGATGAAAATGGGGAGGAGAGAGAATGAAACCAGTTTGTCACATGTTGCAAAAGTGTCTCTCTCTCTCTTTGTCACATCTTCCACTTATTAAGGGCAATATTATTCTCTCCAGGCACTCAAATGAAATGGCAGAAAGGCAATTAATAATCTGTGCATAGATGATACTGCCATCTCCATAAATAAAATTAATGCTTGATCAGAATAATAAATTTATTAAACCCTGGCTAATGATACTCTCCTTTAACCTAAGCACCACTGCTGGAATAGGATATTCAAAATCTTCCTGTCTCCTGGAAAGTCCATGGAGTTGGAGGCAATATGATGGAAACCTCGGCTAGGTATGTAGCATTCAGCAGCTTCACAGATGAGCTTCCAGGAAATCTTTACAGCTTTTGTAATAAAAATAGCATTAATATATGACTTTGTTTATGGTGAGGCCCCAGGGTGAATTGTTTGGGTTTTGTCTGTAAAATTTCTTGCCAGTTGGTCTTGCAGAGAACAAGTGTAAGTTGGAGCCTCACAGAGTTTAAACTCAATGAGAAGGAAATAATATTTGAAGAGAAATCATATTTTGGACCAAGCAAGTTTGACACTGGCTAGTGCTGCCAGAGTTTGAATATTATTGAATTCAACAATCTTTTCCATCAAATTCCAGAATCATCTGGAACATTCCCTCTTACGTGAAATAAATGCTTGCAAGCTGCCAGGTGATTAACTGGGTTAGCTGAGATGTGAGGGTGTCTCAGGAGACTCTGCTTTGTTTTGCTACTGTAATTTCCAGTAAAGATTTGGTCAAGACTTGAAACTGTCTCAAATGATGTATTTTGCAGCTTTAAGTTAAAATTCAGACCTGCCAAAAGGTTCTTGATTGTTAGTTTTTCTGGCTGAAACCACCTCATTTTTCCACTGTGCTTTGTCCATGCAGTTATGGATTGCTGTTTTATCTCTCTGGCTTCAGAAAAGACAAACACTGTATCACTTCCTAAGTGTGAGGGGAAAAAAAACCTGCTAAAATATTAGTAAGAATTTTCAAACGATTGCAAATTAATCAGATATTGTACAAATAAACACTGAAAGTGTAGGCCTAGTGAAAAGATTTAAAGCCTATAAGAGACAAGCTATTGGTTGCATTTAAAGGAAATTGTAGAGGTGGAGAAATTACTGGATTTGGGAAGGAATCTAAATTGAGAGGTCATCTGGCAGACAAAAATGAAAGAATAATCAAGCATAAAGAACAGCAAAAAATCAGTCACAAAATAAAGTGAGGAAGAAGCAAAATCAGTGAAATCAGTCAGATTTGCCTTTTCACAGTTGAAATACAGTTAAACAGATTTAAACATTATTTATAGGAAAGAAATGCATTAGAAATGAAAAAACATCTGATGCATGTGAACACTGCTGCTCTCTAAACCATAAAAATACAATTTATAAAGAAGTAGTGACTGATCCTGGAGATTTCAAGAACCGTTCCTGCCGTGTGTTATCCTTCAGCTGTATCCTAGGTCAAGGTGAGTGACAGATCTTGCTCGTCCCACACTGGTTAGAGTTTGGAGATTCCCCAAAGTGAGCAGATCACATGTGCAGGAACCTTTCTGAGAGGAAAGGCCCAGGATTGGATGAAACTCCTTTCTGTATTAGACTTTAATATTTAAGAGATGAGTTACCATGAGACCTTAAGAAAGTGACATTGAAAAGACAACTCAATTTGCTTGAAAAATATATTGACAACATGGAGCAGGAAAGGGCAAATCCCTAAAATTTTGCTGAAGCGCTGCAATGTTAGATAACCTCCAGCACAGGCATGGATGGCAGACGGGGTGACATGAAGTCAGATAAACTGAGGAAGGATCTCAAATAGATCAAGATCAAGAGCCAATTTAGTTTTCCAGGTCAGCACATGAAGCTCTCAGCATCCTTCATTACGTAACCTGTGCAAGAGATCCTGCAGCCTCTTGGGCACAAGCCAGGCTGGAGAGCTGCAGTGTAGGAGCCTTCCCTGGCAGGAGCAGGAGGAGATGCACGACTGACCCAGGAGGTATTTCCCCTACTCATCAAAAAGGAACAGGCACGGAGAAGCCACGGGGAGCACAGATTGCCTTCTGTGCAGCTCGAGTGGCTCACCTTCTATTTTTAACTGTCTCGTGGAAGCATTTAGGAAAAGCAATATAAAAGAGAAAGAATGTAAATATTATGGTTTCAAGGATATCAGCCCCAGTCCAAGTGCAAAAATCTGCCTTTCAGTGAAAGCTTTGAGGGGCTCCTAGTTCAAAGGATTCCAGAGCTGTGGAGAGGCAGCTATGCACATTACTTTCTTCTCTATCAGTTAGCCCTTATTGATGGCAGCCGAGCTAAAATAAGAAGAGTATCCCTCTTAAGCAGTTCTGAGAGGATAGAAACACTGCCATGGGAAAGAGCAGCTACAAGGTGGTAAATACCTTTTCAAACGACAGAGTAATTTTTCTGCCAAGGCTGGAAATGTCAGTGTTGAACTTTTGCTCATGCCTCAGACCTCCTGAAGCAATTGGCTAGTTCAGTGTGTGGCAGAGTACTCAGGGAAACTCCCCACACTTATAAGACTTTGTTTTAGGAGGGCTTCTTGCTCTGCATAAATGTAGTGATCTTATTCTGGTTTTATCTTCCAGGATTAAAGGTCTACTGGCAGATATTTTAGGATTAAAATGTGGGTTAGACTTAGCTTTTTGTTTTGTTTTTTACAGAGTCTGATATGAGAGGGAATATCTGTGAGCTGGAAAATACATCCACAATACCCCTGGAAACTGCATGTTTTTATTTAAATGCAGTCCTGCTGTGTTTAGTGTCAGAGCTAAAAAGGGAACCTGGTATGAACAGAAAGTGAAGCAGAAAACTACAATTTGGCTTCCCCAAGTCAGTGAATGGCAAAATCAAGAGAGTGTAAAAAGTGGATGCTTAAAATGTTTTGGATTTAATCACACTTTTTGTTGTTAAAGACTCACTTTTAAAAATAGACTTTGCTAAAATAGCATCTTAAATATCCACAGACTGGAGAGCAGCCTGCATAAATTCCGGCCAATTAATTCTTTGCTAAATTAGCATAAGCATACATTCAAAGATTTTGCTACTTTTTTGATTTATTTCTCATATCTGTATTCACATAAGGTCTCTGTGTTGACAACATGAAAATGCTTTCTGATTTGTGATTAGTGCAGAGCAGCAAGAGGAAGAGTTGGCATGAATAGCTCTTAACAAGTAAGGTATGTGATTCTTTTTTATCTCTCAGCCAGGGCTTTGTCAGAGCAGAGGAGCTGAGATTGGTTAATACTCAGACAGGCTGCTGAAGTTCCAGTCTGGTTTTCTAATTTAGAAGTGCTACTGGATGACATAAATGGTAGGAATAATTGTGAATTCTATGTGAAAAAATCAAATGGGAGTCGTGGAGACTGTAGGAATAGGTCTAAAGTAGCCCTTTAAAAGTTAGAAACAGCTTCAAAAATGATTATACTCTCAGTGTGAATGCTTTGCTTATATTTAATGTGAATATTTTTCTCACTGATGTGCTATTTAAGCTCATGTTATGATCTTTATTTGCAATCTAGTTCAAATCAAGGAAACGAAAAACACTGAAGGGTAATCAGTGAGCTATCCTTGAAAAAATACAGTAGAGAGACTGGACAAAGCAGCAAGAAAAAGGGTGTTTAGTCTTTTCAGAGCCCTTCTCATCTCCGGGAAGACTGCAAGGGAAAAAGGTTGAGGGCAGATAATGGCAATACAAGTTTGGGGAAATATTGGTCCTATCATGTTTCTTTTTTTTTTTTTTTCTTGTCTTTTTTTTTTTTTGTTGGTCTTATTACCCAATTTTTTTTCCACTGTGCAGTTTGAATGGAGGGGAACATAGAAAACCATCAGGAAATCTGTAGCCAGAGTGTCCTGCTGCTTCAGCACAGACTCTTAGGAGATGCTTCCCTTCCCTCATCCCTAAAAAGAAAGGTAATCTTAGTTTATCTTGCTTCTCAAATATCCTGTCACAGAAGGCAATCTTTCAAATGTGCCAAGTTTATTTGGAAACCACCAAGTCTTGCAATGGATTACCTGGGCAGAGGGGATAACTGGGCTGGAGATGGTGGGGGACTCTGAGCAGCCTCAACTGGTAAAAGGAAAAGATTGGTGGAGAAGGAAAAGCCTCCTGTGCCTACTAAAATGTCATGTACCTAGGACTGGTCCTGTGTAAACTGTCAGAGCTCCCAAGTCCTGGCTTTTTATACTGTACTTGAAGTGAGACCAAAGGATGGAAAACTGGTTGTCTGAGCTATTTTGAGGTTTTTATTATGTTCAGGGATTAATTTGGATGACAACAATGGTGTTTTCAGTGCAACAAGTAGAACTAAATAAGCAGTCTGGCAGAAGATCTGAGAAGCAGAAGGTGAAAATAAATAAAATGGAGCAGTGAAGAATGCAGAAAGAAACAGAAAGTGTTCAAAGGCATGTAAAGCCGTGAAGGCTGAAGCCAAATTCATACACAAATACCTAAGGTACAAACCTCTTCCCTCCTTTTCTCCTTGCCCTGACCAGATGCCCGTCCAGCCCCTTGTCCCCTCTTGTGTTTACTCTCATGGCAGAGTTTTAGCAATGGAACAGAGCAAAAAGGAGGCAGATGTGACTATGTGGGAAGTTGCTTTGCCACTCAGATCTGTATGGGAACCACATCTTTTCCTGTAGTTTGTGGGAGGGGGATTTATTCTTTTAGCATTTTGGGAAAGACTTATGATTCCACCTGGATTTATGCACAATAGCTTTTCTGTCTGTACTCTTTATCTTTCTTTGAGAGCTTTCTGACTAAGTTATTTTCCTCCTGGGATGTATAAAGTATACTCTCACCTACAGTGGGATAAAAGACTCTTGAATACAAAGGCCTCTGCTGAAGGCTTTTTGCAAGTATTGTCCATTCCCATCTAATTTCACCTGGAGCTCATCTGTAGGACCTTACTCAGGTTGGGCCATGTGGTAGGGCTTTGTAAACTCAAAATTGTGTAGCTGTGTGCTGTGATACTCACTCTAGGAAGTTCACACCAAGGATCTAAATTAGCAACCCATTTAGGCTTTCTAATTGTAATGGTTTTTAAGTCATCTCACTGCAGGCAGTGGTACAGTGAAAGCTGAAATAATGCTGGAGTGCTTTGCTGGCTCACAGCCCAAGCTGGCTCTCAGTGTGTTACAGGCAGCCTTTCCTGGGATGGTGGTGAATTAGAATTGTGGTAAAGTATTTCTAGCAAGATGACAAATCACCTCGCATCTAAAGGTTTTATTGCTTTTTCCGCTGTCTATGAACTCAAAAACGAGGCCATTTCTATGAAAAATGGCACTTGAGAATATGAAATTTCCAGAAGAATTGGGGATCTCTTTTCTAACAGAACCTGAATGCACGGTGAACAATCCCTTCTGAAAAGAGGACATTGTTACCTCAGGAAATAGTGGTCACACAATTGTGTGAAGCTTTGGACCTGCAGAATTAACCAAATTCTGGGAAATACATCTGGTTCTATATTTAATTTACCTTAGTGCCCAATCCTGCACTGAGTTCTGCCCAGAGCTGGTGTGAGAGGGCTTCCGAGAAGCCTGTGAGCCTGCATGTCTGTGTCCAGTTCCTGCTAATGCTTCTCTTCTCAATTTCTCAGTACAGAGCAACTTAGTGAGTTCACCCAGCATCCTGCTCCTGAAGAAGAGACTGCTGTTTATGAAACAGAAAGTAAGTAATGGCCAACAGTTACACAGTACTGAGAGTTTCTGCTCTTCTTCATGTGTTTCTCCAGACACTTTTGTTGTGCACTAGCAGGTACCCCAAAGAGCCAGACTCTTCTGTAGTCTGTAGTTGCAGAGTGAGTAATCTGAAACCATGTAATTTATTTAAAGCCATTTCACTACTTAGCTTGCAGAATCTCTGTGAGAAATATTCCAGGTCCCTTGACCTTATTTTTTCAGATTTGTTTTGAACAGCATGTCTGGAACATGTGTTTCATGTGTTATATTTCCTCTGTGGATTCATCTTTGACATTCAATGTGTGAACTTTTCTTATAATTAGTTCTGATCAGTTAGAGCTGGTTCAAGTACCACTGCAGATAGTTTAACTCAGATTTCTTGTTGGCAGTCACAAAACACTCACAGGATGCAGATCTGTAGCTGTGCAGGGGTGGAATTCTGCCCCTAACTTGCTTTGTACTGAAGTCAGAGGATACTCAGGCACACTCTGTTGGCCCACAGCAGGTTTGCAAAGCCAGTGGTCAAGTATTTAGTAAATGTATTCAACACACAAATTTACTCAGATCCCTGGGTTTACACATTAGTTAGATAAATCTACCTCTCAGCTGGATGAGGTTTTATTCCATGATTTCATAAGTACTTGCTTTACAAACATCTGTAAATTTAAAGCAGACTTACTTTCAATACCTTTACCAGATGGGTTTGATTGTTTCAAGTGCCACCTGAGGAGAAAAACAAAAGAAACATTTCAGTGGTTAGATCAGACTCATTGAATATTGAAATATTCTTTTTTTTTCTCCTTTAGTTGCTTGGGGTTTTGAGTAGATTTTAGGGAGGGATGTGTTAATTAGTCAGGGGAAAAAATCCGAAGTAACAAGAGCCTAAAACCCAGACTACTCCGGAAACGGTGTGAAATTTTTTCTTTACCTTTGATTGTATATCTTGCCTGCACTATTTTTGCCAACAATTGCAGAAGTCTTGCCTTTCAGGAAGGAGATGAGGCCACTGGAGAAATGTTGGCTGTTTTAATCATGATTATCTTAGTATCGTTAAATAGTTCACTGTGCTGTCCACGCTTCTATCTGATGACTTTTGTGTCTCTGAGTGCGAGGACAGACAGAGCCGCTAGAGCAGAGAACACGAGCTGCGTCTTGGAAACGCCTTTTGCCAGGGAACCTGTTGCCCATGGGCTGGGAGGCTCTTCCCTGGCCCCCAGCTCCCGGCCTGCCCGGCACACCCTGTGTGTACATTCTGCACATTCCAGCCGGGAATTTGCTTACATAACCCCGGCTGCCCTGCCTTCCTCTCCCCGCACAGGTGAAGTGCCGGCTGCCCTGGGCTCCGGCTCCCCACCCTGACCCACGGCTACGCTGCTCTGCTGCTTCAGTGCTGTGGTTTCCATGGCCAAGCAGAGTCCCAGGCTCGGGGGGTTTCTTTCAGGGCAGAGTGAAGGCAGTTGTGTGGCAGCTGCCGGAGCCACAGTGGCTTTGAGTGTTCCTGTACATTCCTGAATTGGGCTCCTCAAAGCTGCCCACCCAGGAGAGCTGCACAGCAGCGTGGGTGCTGGAAGGCTGAGCCCGGCACACGAGGCTGCTGCTGCTTGCATTGAAATGCCTCGTGCTGAGCAAACCTGGGCACTGTCCTGAGCCAGTTCTTCCCTTCCCACAGAGAAGGGAATGCTAACTCAGCTTGTTAAATAAAAAAAAAACAAAGAGCAATCCCCCAAACAAACAGCACCCCCAAACCTCTGAGATCCTTGCATGTAGATGTGCTTTAGGTACCAAGAGTACCTACACACATCTCAAATACTCATCCAGGACATGAGTTCAGGTTTCAGCTTTTCTTGCCAGATGCTGGTGATTCCACAGAAGTGAGCATTTTTCTACTTGATTTGCTCTACCCATGCTGTCAATATTCTGTTGAGAATAATTGATAACAATTCTAAAGATAGTGTTGTCAATGGCAATACCCTTAATAAATATAGAAGTTCCTGCTCGATGGCAGATTGCACATGTAAAGGGAGTAATAGTCTCAGAAGACTGTTCTACAAACAAGCTTATTGTGTTTTACTGGTTTAGGATTTTTAGTTTTAAAATTTGGTTTCCAAAGATTTTAAGTGTCCCCTTTTAACTATCATTGGATTCATCTGTAGAAATTTCTGCTGGAAAGGACACAGGACAGCTTTCATTTCCAAAGCTGCAGAGCATTTCTGGCTTCCACTGCAGTTTGTTGGAATTGTGGGCATGCAGGAACTTCAGGAATGAATTGTTAGTTGTTGTTATTAATTTATTTGGGAAACACAAACACTGTGACTCATTAACTCATGTCTTGAAAAATGCTGTACTCTTTCTTCTCAATCAGCAAACTGCTGGAAAGCTCTCCCTCCCAACACTGACATGAAGTAGAATTTGAGCAACAGAATTAAGAATGTGGACTTACTTCAGTAACCTAAAAAGCCCTTGAAAACTGGTGGTGATATACAACACAGACAAAAACCCCAGGAGTTCAAAGTCATGTGCTTTGTATCTTTAATGAAACCAGCAGAAAATGTCTGAATGACATAGGACATACATAAATATGATGTCACCAGCTTGAGAGCTTGTCTTCCTGAGGTTGGTGCATTGATTCCTGATCTGGGTTTTTAATTTGATGTCATCTGTTTGATCATTATATCCTGTTTCTTTTTAAATTCTTGGCTAATTTACTTTCTTTTGCTGTAATTTCCATTTCCAAATTCTCTGATAAGTGTCAGCCAGTGCCTTTTCAGACATTTCCTCTGTATATAACCCAGAGAGCTGCTTAATCATAAGTCATATGTGCAGCAATATGGTTTTATTATTATTCTTGTCTTTCTGAAAGCTGAAGCCAGATCTTAATTTGAGAGCAGAATAGCTGGGGCTAAAAAAAAGGGAAAGAATAAGAAGTCAGTCTCTGTGGACCCAACAATTTCCTTAGCAGCCTTTCATAGTACAGAGCTCTGTAAGGTACTTTTCACTCTTAGATTCTGTCACCTGTGTGTCTGTGGATCTGCTCTTTTGCTCTTGTGCCAGTCCTTGCTCGGGCAGGCTCTGTAGCAGAATTGAAGGGATGTGTTACTGAAAGCTGGACTTCAGAAAGAATTTCCTTCCTGACTCTTCTTTGCTGTGTTTCTTTTTGGAAAGGTCAGAATCCCTCTGGGAGGGACCTGTATGTCCCCAGTTCACAGTGTCATCTTTGAGAGTGGCAACAGTCCCAGGACCTCTCAGTGCCATAAGCACCCAATTTCATATCTATGTTCTTAGTGAGGAATATAAATAGAAATCAAAACCACTTGGGCAAATGTGTTCTGTAAATAAGCTGCAAAGAAAGGCCTCCTGCCTTCACTGAAACTCCTCTGTCTGTACTTCCATCGATACATTCTGTTTGCTGGTTATAAATCAAAATCACTGTGTCTGAAGATACTTGCAAATAGATTGTCTGCTGTAGAACTATTAAGAGAGAGAGATCATCTAACACAGGAAATATTTTATTGAATGAAGAAAAAAATGGAGAAATTGACTAAAAATGCATTATGTTTTGCACTGTTTAACACTCTAAAAATAAACTGGGAAACTCTTTTCCTCTGTTCTTCTCCTTCCCAGACATGTATACTCATAATATTTAATGGAGTGGAATTGCCTGAAAGAACTGGACCATTAATACACCTTTCTGTGGCTCCTTGGTACATATGTGAACAATTTGAGTAAAAAAACAGTCGATTTTTAGAGATTCTTAGACGTCTTGTGGTAGATCATCTGTACTGGACAGATGGATTTGGTCACTGTAAGCCAAATAAATAAATTAGTGCTATCTTTGAAATGTATAGCCACAACTGGCATCTCTAGTTACTGTACTCCCCTTCCTCAGCTCAGATGCCTTCACCTACACTGCTGAACTGGCCTAACTTTTTATTCTGTTTGGCCTTGAGTCAGAACAGAGGACCACCTGCACGAGAGAGATGTGAAATGTTATGCGTGCCTTTGTAATGGGATAAAGCACCAGAGTACCAAGTCTGCAAATATTTTACTGAGCAGGTCATGTATTAAGTAAAGCACTGAAAGGTAAAATGATAAATGATGAGGTCATCGTTTTAAAACTGGTGTCCAGGTGGTGGAAAGCCAAAGGGCTGAGCTGTAGAAAAAAGGGACTTCCTTTCAACTTGCCTGACTTGGTGTGCTGCCTTCATTGCACGGGAGGAAGCCCGACTGTCTCAGGGCGGGTTTTTGCCTGTTTGTGTAGAGATGTGCCTTTAAAGCAGGAACCTTGTAAAGGAAGGATATAAATCTGCTTTTGACTGTCTTGATTCATGTTTTCAAGTGCCTCCTAGGCTGCAAAAATGCATTCTGTATAATGCTAAATTTTTACTTAGTCTAATGTAACTACTTGTGAAATGCTTTAATTAATTCTGCCTGACAGGGCCAGTCATGTAGGCTGAATTTAGACATTTTCCCTCTCCTCTTCACCCCATTTTTAACCCAAAGCTGTGGATCAGCAGGAACCTGCAATCTCCAAACCAACCAACTTTCCAAACCCATTGCAAACAACTTCAGGTGAAAACTTTCTGTCCTGCCCTGTCTTTTGGAGTTAGTGTTCTGCCAGATTACTTGGTTGCAGAAGAATCTAATAAGTGCAGGAAATGAGGTAAAAGGTGTTGGATTGAAGCAGGGCATTTCATGCAACTTCTCTGTCACTTCTATTATAAAGTGGTGTTAGTGTATCCTGGAGGGAGATGCTGTTTGATTTGAAACTGCCTCTCTCAGTTGGGACGGTTCCTTTAGTTCCGTGTGTGATCTGGGTGCCTGGGTGTGAAAATACACATGTAGACTGATGTGGGTAGCACAAAGGTATGGGGTGGAGGGCCCATCAGTCATTTTTTCAAAGCACTCGTGCTTTGTCAACTATGCAGCAAGCTGCTTTATTCTCCTCCTTCTGCCTGGGGCAGTGGAGCATCAGTCAAGTATTTTCAGAGTGAAAGTCAGTTGTTTTCTGGTGGTCTGAAGAGCTCAGTGTGCTTCCTAAGGGTCACTTCAAGCCAGGACTGAGGTGAAGGGGGGCAGGAGGAGGGCAGGCAGGGGGAGAAAGCTGCTCTTCTGTGGCAGCGAGCTGAGAGCAGGTAGAAAAGATGGTCCTCTAAGCTGGCACAATTTAAAGACAGTTTCAAGAAAAGAATTCAGGTTTGAATAATATGCATGTGTAATTGTTACCCTTAGGCTCCCTTCTTAAAGAATAAATTGCACTGATCTTCAAGGACTGTAGTTTTCTTATTTCTCAGGGACTTTGTTTCTGAGGGACAGCATTCATCTCCTCCTCCTTACCTGTCCCTGCCCTAGCAGGATTCCCATTTCAGTAATGTCATTGCCTCCTGTCCTGAGTGGAAAGCTCACCGCAGATTCAGAGGCATCAGTGGTGGCCCACTGCCATCATCCTGACTGTACTACCTGGAAGGTGCTACCTTGTTGCATTAAAGGTTTTCTGATGGAAATATATCCTGGGGTGGCCCTGGCCAGGGCACAGCAGTGGTGAAGGGACAGGAGAATTGTGTTCAGCCTGGCTGTGCACTTGCTCAGTGCCAAGTCCTGAGCTCTGTCTTGAACCTTCTTTCTGTTTGGAGAGAGGAGAAAGTGGGAAAATGCACACCTTGCCTAAATGTAGAGGAGAATTAGTCCTTGGGCAGGAGAATCACACAGTTACCCCGTGTGAATTTATTTCTCTTTCTGTGTTTGTATGCATGTAATAACACTTGGAAATCACACAAACACTCATGGCTCAGCTCTGAGTGAGGTAGTGCTGAAGCACAAAGTAGGCAAATTTGAAATTGTTTGGACACTTTTCAGAGCTTCTCATTATCTCATTTGTGCATTTAGTGATTATTGTGGGTGCAGTTTTTGAGGTTTGGATGCCAATGGAAGCAGTTGGAGGGACAGTTCCTGCCTGCAGCAGGGCACAGTGACAGCATTGATAACCTGGGGCGTTCTGTGTGGCCAGAACAGGCAGTCCTGTGTGGGATGGGTGATCTGCTCTTTTATCTTGGGGAGGCAGGAGTTTGGAAAGAGCTCAGGCACGTTAAGAGTGGAAACATCCCCGAAAAACGGGGGGGCTTTTATGATTTTAAGTCATCTATGAGCTTTTGAAAATTATGTTGTCTCTGAAGTCCTCAGCAGAAGCTCTCGGCTAATAAAAGTGTTCAAAGCAGAAAATACTCCTCCCACAGCAGGGGTGGAGCCCAGGTGGGTGCGTAGCCAGGGGGATTTTGCTCAGACAGGCTGAGGTGGTGCTCAGGACAGGCTGAGGAGCTGCCAGGGTTAGCTCTGTTGTAATGATTTGTCTGAAAGCCTATGAAATCAGTACAGAATTCTCATGCATGTGTCATAAACCCAGTCCTAGCTGAAGAGAGGCTGAACAGTAAGGTTTAGAGGGTTTTACCTGCAGTTGCTTTTATCACAATAAAATATGAAACTGAGGGCTGCTTATAACTCCTGTCCAAGGCAGTGCTTCCTTCTGAGTGAAGCAACTGGATGCAATCAGGTGAAGAAATTAAAGCACACTAATTGAGTAAAATTTTTGATGAATTAAAAAATTAAATGAAAACCTCATGTAAAAATTCTACAGATAAATCAATTCTTTTTTTTCTGTCTTTCTTTTTCTCTCTTTCTGTCTTTCTTGGAATCCACCCTGAACCAGATGTTGGGAGTCTGTAGTTTAGTGTTTTTGGATCCCTGCCCAGATTTTTACCTATCTTTTCAGCTATTTACATGGGTTTTATTTCTCCAGCTGTGCTTTCACTGATACTGTACAGTCACAGACCTCCTCAGTCACTAATAGAGGGAGTTACTGGATTTTCATTGAGATGAACAGTGATACCAAACATCAAATGGAAATAATTTTGTCTTTACTCAAATAGTAAGAGGATCAGGAGTAATGAAGAGTGTGAAGAAATCTGCTGTGGACAATGATAACACAGGAGGAGGGAAGGGAGTGGCACAGGAATTTTCTTTCCAACACCATCACAGGGAAGGAGCAGACAGCTGCTGCTGCTGTGTATGGGGAAAGGTGCAGGGGAATGTCTTTTGTTTAAAACAGACTCAACTTCCGTTGTGTCATTTGGCTTTAAATGATTTTTTTAAGTTTTGATGGTCCCTATGTTTTAATTTCCATTAAAATGATTTTCTCCTTTTTATATTTAGTCATTATTAGGGATTTTTAGTTGAATTATTGATCCATAAAGATTCAGTATGGAGGAAATTAAAGATTATTGGCATAACTGCTCTGGGCATAGAGAACTGCTGTCATTTGTCTCTTGTGTTATAGCAGGACTATTTTTGAACGTCATGAAAAATCATGAGCCTACACATCCCTCCTCTGAAAGACCACTAAATCCAGTTCATGGCATTGCTCAGGCAGTTGCACTAAAACTTTTATTTTGTGTTGGCATAATGTTTTGCACATTTCTGAATTACAGCCTTCCAACTTGTCTCAGCTGTGAGGCTCAGACTGGAGAGAGGAGAAGGTTTCTCAGGGCTCTCCTGAGTGAGGCTCTGTGATTTTTAAAGGTGTCGTGTGGCAGCCTGCCTAAGAGACTGATGCTTCTCTTTGGTCCTGGCTCTGGATTGGAGCCAGTGCCCTAGAGATTAAATATTCCACAGCCTGTTACCAATCCCCTGAGCAATCTCCTGTCTCCAGGTGCTGGTGTTTTACACAGACTTCTTCGCAAAAGCAATTTCATTGGCAGTGAGAATCGGCTAGTTCAGTTCAACTGGAATGTTTTAATGAAGTCTCTCAGAGCAGTCGGGCTCAGGATCATCTAATGGAAGGAAAGGCAAGGGGGTGTTCTGGAAGGCTGGTTTGCAGTGCTGTGTCTAGGAAGAGGTGACAGAAATGTGTGTGTAAGAATGGGTGTGATGAGTCTGGGTTTCTGACCTGGCTCAGGACAACCACACTGTGCTGAGTTTGCTGTGGGAAATGCAGAACTCATTATTTCCCAAACAGCTTTAGCAGTAACTATTTTAAAAAATACCCTAAAACACAGCTTGTCAGGATGGTTATAAAATGGGGGCCTGAGCTAATGTGACCCAGCCCAGCTGACAGTGATGGCCCTATTCTTTAAGGGGATTATATCCCACAATCACTGTGCTTGACCCCTGCCAGCTTCTCTACAAATATCCAAAATTTATACAAATCTTCATACTTACAAATATTAATAGAGTACCAGCTTCCTTTAGGACAATATTTCTAAAGGCAAGTTAAAATGAGACAGATTGGAAGTTACTAACTTTAGTGTCCAGAGCCAGAAGGAGGTGATCAGTAAGTCATGTCTGTTTTGTAACCCAAACTCTCTCATTGGTGTTCCTAAGTCAGTTACATGTTTTATCTTTAGACCTAAATTTTGGCCCCACAGCTCCTTTTCTTCTACACCATTTTCTACCAGAGACAAAGTCTTTGCTACCTCAGCAAGGACATTAAAATTAGTACTTTTTTAGCGTGTGGATTTTGATCCCTTTGATTCCTAAGTAAGTTACTGGAAATTTTAAAGTTTTGCTAAAGTTTGAAAAAGTGCACAGTTTATGTGTAAGAGGTATGAGGGAATCAGTTTGTGCAAAAGTGTATGGCCACATGAGCCAAAAGAGACTGTTCAAAGAGCACTCTATTTGTTTAATTTATGCAATTTGTTAATGCTCTGTTGCATTTTAAGGGCCTCTCCAGACCATCCAGTTTGTGCCTTGGGGAGATGCTTCGTTGCAAACATGGCTCCTGTTAAAACCCAGAGGCTCTGGTTCTCTACTTACATAGTGATTGTGATTTGATCCTTATTTCTACAACTCACATTTCACCATTTTCTTCCCTTCAGTTTTTTTCCCATCCCAGCAGCCATCTGGTACTTTCTTCTGTCAGCCAAGTTTCTGTTCCTTACCTGGAGCCTTTCAAACAGCCACTCTCGAAGAGAGTGGATTAACAGTTGTCACTGGAAAATAAGTTTACTTCCAGCTGGAAAAGCTGTGAAATATAACCATTCATTGATACGTTATGCACTTCTGCTTGGACACCCTTAATTCTACTTGAAGGCAAATACCTGGGACCAGTTTTCCTTAAAAATCTGTGAGAAGACCATTAGTACCTTTAAAGTGAGTTGGCTGATTTGACTTGCTCCTATTCTGCATTGGGTCTCAACATAACAAATGTGTTCTTTAGCAGGCAGGTATTTGGGATTAGCCAGAGATGAGTCTTGAGACTTTAATCTGTGTCAGATTTCATCCCAATGGAAGAGATTTGTGAGCATTCTACTATACTTCTTTTTCTTTTTCCTTCCTTTTTTTAGTAAAATCTGAAGATTGTATTTATCCTGCATAATATTTTCCCCTTTTATAATAAAAGTAGAAGTGCATGGGTCACTTCAGAAGCAACCTGTTCTCTTCTCTCTGGTTTATTTTAAGCATCCAAAGAGTAAAATTTGCTCTTGTACTTTTAATTATTTCAAGAACAAAAATGTCTAGGCTAGTAGTAGAAGTGTCATGAAATTACTGTAAGGTTGCATGAGTTTTGGCTGTAAATCTTATTCACCTTGACTAGATCTCATACTTTAATTCACTGGGGTATAAAATACCATTTACATTAGTTCTTAGTTCACTTAATCATAATTAAATTACTTCAGAGGCCAATAATTCTTAGAGACTCTTTCTTTGATGTGACACAAATAACAAACTGTGTTTGTAATGTGAAGGTGTTCTACTTCACTTTTACATTTGTCCCAGCCTTATCCAGCATATAATGTTCTCTTTAGGTGCAGACATATGCTCTCGTTACATGCACCATATGGGTCACAGATGTGGCTGACATGGCTACATGACATCTTTTTTAATTTCATTGCACTATACCAAGACTCTGCACAGACCTTTTCATGATGGTTGGAAGGGATTTCTGCTCAAGATTTGAATTTTTTTTCACCAGAATGATGAGTGGGGGGAGGGAGCCCACTTTTTCTGCTATCAGGTTATATTGTGGTAATAAAAACCCTCAGGAAGGTAATATTTTGTGGCTGCTGAATTCATTGTCACCTTAAGCATGGCTTCACTGCAAAGGATTTGTAGTTCTTTTTTCTAATACTTAAGCTTTGACTTGCTTAAGAGGAAAACTCTTCTGATCACAAAGGATGATTTTTGGAAGGAAAAGTGCATAGTTTGAAATCCAGGTTTAAGTTTTGCAACTGCATTTTGATTTAAATGCAACTTAAGAAATAATTTTATGATAAGGAGCGTATTTGGAAGTAGGGGTTTGCTGCAGTGAATGGAACATTTGGATGTTACCTCAGTCAGAATATCTGACTAACTAACTAACTAACCAACTAACTAACTAACTAACTACAGGCTTAGTGAACTCCCAGTTTGGTTGTGAGAGGTTGGAGGAACAGAAGTTATCTGGACAATAATGCTGGTTAGGAAGTGAGCTAATAAAATTCCAGAGCAATACTTGTTAAAGGCTCTCATTATTTATTAATGGTTTTTTTATTGTTGCCTCCAGAGGAAGCTGGCTTAGTTCTGAGAGGAAACATATAATTTATCATATCAAATTTGAACAGGAGATTATTGGTGTTCTTCCAGCAGCAGCAAACACAGCCATGGAGGAAGAGTGCCCACGTTAGGTTAGAGGTGAAGATGGGTAATCACTTGATATGTCTGATAATAAACCACAGACAGGGAATGAGCACAAAAAGGGATATTTGGATTATTGGCAGTTGTTCCAACACTATCCCTGTTCATCCAGTGAAATCTATTCTTGGCAGGACTGGAAACTGTCTGTTTCATCCACCTGAACTCTTTTTCTCAGTTTATTATGTAGCCTAATGTGAGGATGAGGGGACTGTACGGGCACAAAGCCCCAGAGGACAGGGCTGGAGCACCCCTGGGTGGGGGAGAACCTGTCACACTTAGTCTTTTCTGCAATTTGAGGTTCTGATGAGTGGCTGATGGCTTGCAACCTGGTACTTTTTGGGATAAAAAAAAAATGTAATTAAGCCAGAATTTTCATTAAAATATTTTATACGTAGGAAAATTTTTTTCCTTCTTTTCCAGTGCATGAAAAACTCCGTGAGATGTGCAAGGACAGCATTTGTTTTTAACAAAGTGACCACACATGAAAGCAGACACTGGAGGGTCAGGGAGTGACGTGGAGCTGTTTCAAGAGCTCTGACAACTCAAATTGTAAATTTTGTTAAGTGTGGTGGAGCTCAGGAGATCTCTGCTGTCTCAGTGCACAGTGAGTTCCAGAGCATGTGGTGGCTTCCTGTCATTAATGCTATCTAGGAGATCAGGGCAATTCTTTTTATGAAATTTGGAAAGTTTTCATCTCAACTTTGACCTTTTATTTGAATGTATGTTCATTTAAATTTGAAAAGCAGAAGTAGATTGCAATTCAAAGGAACTCATTTGTTCAAAATATTTTGGAAAGGACATTGGGACAGTTTCAAAAGGTTTTGGCTTTGTTTTAATGGGAAATTTGCCCAAATTAATTTGCTTCCACAGTTTCTGTTTTGCTGAAACAGCAGAGAGTCTTCTTGTGCCTCCCCACCCAAATAGTCTCTTCTTGATAAACCTCCTTCTGACTCTCACTGATATTGCCAGAAATTAGATATAAGTGACATTCATGTGAAAAAAGTAAATTCAGAAAAGGGTTTAAATTGACTGATCACTGTTGGCAGATGTAATTAGACTCATTATGTCAAATTTGCCTCTATTTTGCAATCCACAGAAGCTGGGTGCTGCACATGGAACCATCTCTGGCTTGGCTCTCTTGATCATAGTTTGTCCATCAATACATTTAATATATCCAAGGCTCTCCTTGATTCTTTACAGTTTTTAAGGAATTGCTTCACCTGACAGCATTGCACCTTTTCTCGAGGTTATTTTGTAAAACATTATGCGAAGGCAAGTAGTCCCGTTTCTGCAGAATAATTGTTGAAGGTCATGGCCTCCTTCTTCCTTCTGAAACCTTAGAAGAACCTTAGGTTTTGCATCCCCTCCAGACACGATGAGATCCATTTCAAGGTAGTGAATGTGGGAGGTGTATACACGAATCATTCTAACAAATAACCAAATTTCTTTTTTGACTTGACCCTTTTGAGCACAACTTTGAAAACTTACCCACCAACATCTATCTGAAAAGTGTTCAGTCACTCTCTAGGATAGAGAATTTATGGGCAAGCAAGGTTTGAGCTTTGCTTAACTTTATCTGTGTGACTGGAAGCAAAAGATAATTAATTGTCTCCTGGCCATTTAGATTCCATGGGGCAACTTCTGCCAAAGCTGACCATGGCAAGGTACTGCTGTACTGCAGCCTACTGAGATCTGCAGGGGAAGGGATGCCCACAGCCCTGCTGCTGCACAAGGAACTCATTTCCCAGCCCTGTTGCTGGCCCACATCATCCTGACACCCCATGCTGCTAAACTGGCACTTCATCCTGTCAGCTGCTTTTACATCAGCTTTTCACAGCAATCTGGAATGCACTTTTATGAGAGATTGTTTCTCTGTGTCCTGTTAAGGTTCAGACAACTGAAATTCAGCTTTAAACCATGGGTGTCCTGTGAGGAGGAGTTCCCAGAACAAAGAAAGGTCAACTGAGAAGAGAAACTGATGGCTGCAGAGGAGAGGTGAGGGAGGGAGGGTATTTGTTAGAGCAGGGGGTGTGAGAGATGTACAGACAGGCTGGCATGGTGGTGGGTGGGAGCTGAGATTGAAGTACAGCCACTAGAAGTCATGCTGAGTATTGAAAGGGAAGATTGAAAAGATGACCCCCAGGTCCATTCTGAGTTTTTCATGTTACAGGAGTCATTGATGTGAACAACTTGAATTCCTTTGGCACTTTTACCTGCTAGACCTGCCCAAACTCAAATGGGCTGATACTCTTCTCCTCTGCAGAGACCTGGAAGTGCATGGCAGGGTTCTTGTTGCTTTGTGATGTTGTCACTCGAACCCAGGCAAGTCCTGCAGAGAGGAATTCTCTGAGCTTGGCTTCAGCAAGGCAGAGATCAAACTTGTGCTGAAGGTGTTCAGTGGATTCAGGACAGGAGCTGCACAAAGGCAGCTGACACCTTAGGGAACCATTTCCTGAAGTGCTTTCCGACTATCTGTGCCCTGAGAGGTTCTGAAAGAGGAAGGAGCTGGCTTTGAGCCAGAAGCAGTCTAAGGAAATAAAAAACCAACTGGATGAATTAGATGGGATAAGTCACATAATGATATAACTGGATACAGTCAGAGGTAATTCTGGCAGGTCAGTTTTTGACTGTGCTCCCAGACATTAAATCTCCAACACCACAGCATAATTCTGTAGTCTAAATACCAGTATCAACCCAGAATAAATCAGTGGAGAAAATTCTCTTACCTCTTAAGGGATGAGGGCTGGGGGTTGTCTTTCTTACACAGTGAAAACCAATTGCATTTACCCTTAGCTGTAGATGAGGTATTTCTTTAAGAGTGTGTTGCTACTGATCTATGGCCTCAGAAGGGATCCTCCATCTGGATGATTCATTCAGCTGAATTACTTATCCAATCCTGGGATCTCTAGTAGAAAAGCAAGCAATTAACCTTTACTAATAAGAGCCAGAAGTAGGCCTTAAGGAAGTTAAAATGAAGGAGGAAGCTGGTGTTTAGTTTCCAGAGCAAGTTTTAACACCAGCAGATGGTGCTAAAATGTCCATTAAAAGGAAAAAAACTCCAACAACCCAAACATCTCAAATTTCCTTAAAATCATAAACTGTCAGGGAAAGATAAATTGAGATACTTTAGCTAATTGCTGTGGAAAGTTGAATCTAGGGTGACGTTAGTCATCTTTTTACTTAGACTAGCATAACACACATGAAGATGTGTGTAGCCCTTATTTTCTAGTTTGCTTTCAAGATGGATCAATTTTCCTCGAGTCAGGTCTTTACCTTGAATAAAGCAACCCAAGTATTTCAGGAATTTTCATTCATATTCAAAGCAGGGATTAAAAGCTTTGTTGTATAATTTTGCTGATTAATTATAGGAATGATTTACAATTTTTAGACTCATTTTCACTCTGAACAACTACTTGAAACAACTGGCAGTTGTTTTCCAAAGGATATTGCTGTATAATTTTGTTAGTCACTAAAGAAAAACTATGTGGGTTTTTTTATATACAGAAAGCCCTAAAATCACACAAAGAATAATCTTAAAAATACATTGTAAAGGAGTTGTATGGTTAAATTAAGGAAATTGGCATAGGAATGAAGAAGTAGTCTGTTCTAATTCAACATTGATCCAAAGCTGGTAACTACTGAAGGCTGCTGGCCACTAAGAAGTGTGTTAGGAGGGTTTAGTGGGGCAGCCTGCAGCCACCCCAGGCAGTCTGCAACCAGAACAAGAAATTAAAACCTTCTCGATGGCCTCTGCAGAGGGGGAACACCATGAAAGTGGCTCTTTTCCTCTTAGATCTAAACCTAATATGGATTTGCACGTTTGGTAGCAAAGAGAAAAAGGGGGGGTGAGAGGACAGGTCATGGAGAGGAGGTGGTCTCAGAACTACCCAGCAGTTTAGGGAGTGCCCACTTTTCCTTGGTTCACTGCTTGGATCTCAGCCCCTCAGGTGTGGGATGTGTATAATAATGGAATTGCAGGGATTGATAATGGGGGGCATTTGGGGTCAGTGCTTGGCACATTTCTTGAAGCAGCATAAAGAAACTCTGCTGGAATTTCTGAGCACTAATGCTGCAACAGAGGCCCAAAGCAATGGCAGGAATTCCAAATGCCATATTCCAGCTTAAAGTGTACTGCCCTGAGAGATTCAGGAGTAAAGTACTCTGAAACAAACTTGATTTATATTTAAAAATCCTTGGCTTCATATGGGAATGAATCCTTCAGGGACTGTTCTGTGTCTCATCAGAAGATGAAGAAACATGGAAGCACTGCAAGTCCAGGAAACCTGCAAAGCCAATCCTGTTTTACCCTTGGTGTCAAAAATGGCACCACCCTTTCTAAGGATCTAAAAGTTGTTCCCAGCTAGATAAGTAATATAAAATTATTTCTAGCAGAATAATTTTGCCTAATGTATCCACGAGATACATCCTGGTGTCTCTTACAAGCACGTGTGACAGTTGTGCCTAAATAAGGGCTGAGAAACACCTTCTAAATGTTCTTTAATTGTGTGGCCAGTTGGGACTGCACATCCCTTCATGAAAACTCCTCTGCAAGAATCACCCAGGTGACCGAGTGATGCAAGGTGTAGGTGTGCAAAGTGATGCATTATAATATCCTATTGAATTATTTTTTGGCAGGGCTGGTATATAATTATTTACTGACCTGTGGAATTGGTCACTGAATGCCTGTGAAATTCAGATTCTAAGCACCACTGTCATTTTGATAATTAGAGGCTCTGCCTTACGAGAATGTGTGCTCGTTAAGTTGTAATTTGCTTAAAAAAAATAAATTAAAGACAGAGGTTATTTAGGAAGGAAGGCTTAAGACCAAGATTATATTCAAAGGAAATTAAAGACAGGAAGCCCCAGGGTATTCCAGCCCTGCCATGCAGCTCCTATTAACGAAAATGAAGTCTTACAAGCAGCACAAATCGTGGTGTCTGCCATAAGGCTGCCCAGCACTTTCTGTTATAAGGTCCTGTTTTCTATTGCTTATGGCTTTGCCAAACTTAAATCATCCTGGCCAAAATTTTCCATGCTGTCTGCCTTGGGCAAATATTTTTGGGAGTTAACTCTAAAATCCTCAGCCATTTATCCAACTGGAATTAGGAATAAATAAAAAGGAGATGCTGTTTACCCATGTTTACAGGGCTGTGTGTAAGTATAAATGTCAATATGGCCATGTGTATGTATATGTAAGAAACCCAAGAAATTTTGAGAAGTATTAGTGCTTCCCTGGTCTGCAGTGAGGAGGTGAGGACTTCATTTTTTAATCTGAAAAGTGACAATTTCAATATGCTCAGGGCAGCCCTCTCAGCAGACAAACTGAGTATGGGCTGGAGAGGCCTTAGCAAGCACTGCCATCCCCCTGGTTGCACTGTAGCTGTTTTAAGTCTCGTCAGAAGAGAGAAAAATAGGAATGGCTGGTGCTCCTAAGCTCCTTATGCTCCTCCTGGCTTGTGCTGAGGCACCGTAGGAGAGGAGGAGTCTGCCTTTCTGAGGTGCTAAAGTTGAAGGGCAGTGGATGAGGGGAAAAATGGCGGGGCAAGAGCAGAGTGGTAAAGGAAACAAAAGGAATTTAGGAAGGCAAGGGTATAAAAACAGTGAAAAAAATAGTAGTGAAAAATTGGAAAGGATGCTCTGGAGGCAGTGCAGAGAGACGGGCAGAAGTGCTTTGTAACCATTACACCTCAGCACTTGAAACCCAGAGAGGGGGTTTGTTTCTCTGTCTCTTTTTAGCAGCAATTCAGGCAGAGTGTGTTGTGCACCCTGGGCAGGCCGACCACCCGGAGGGGTGGAATTCTGCCTCAGGACATTTGATTTGCAGTGTAAGCATTTTAAAGGATTTATCCAAGTCCATAAATACCCCCCTTCTCTCTACAAAGTAATAAAATAATCCTTAAAACATGAAGTCAAAGGTCTTATGATGGTTAATTAAGAACTTAAACATTATTTTAATATCTCGGGGTGTGTAACTGTTCATTTATGTCCATTTGCCATTGAGCTACAGCTTTCACCCTGTGCCTCCCACAGCACGTTCCCATCTCATCACTGCCCTCTTCAGTGAACTCCTTTACTCCTCTCCTCCCCTCCCACCCCCTGATTTTGCACATTACTGTTTTGTTCCCTTTTTTAGACCATTACCCTCAAATCCCAGTCCCTACATTTACACTTTCTATTGCATTCCCCTTTCCCTTCACTCCTATGAACAGACACAGCATTCTCCTGTTGCTGAAGGCTGCATCTTGGTTTCTTTTTCAGCCTGGCAATGGCTGGCTATGGGGAAATCCTTCTGGCTCTTCCAACAGGGCATTCAGAGCCCCTGCCCTGTCCATCTCCAGGTGCCCTCAGGTGCAGAGGTGTTTCTGGACTCCTCTTGGCTCAGGTTTTACCAAGGCAGAGCCCTTCCTCTGCCCTTGCTCCCGGCAGCCTCGCCCTCATGCAGTCCCTTCAAACTCTGCTCCTTAGATCATTTTCCTGGCTCCTTACCCCATTTCACACATTCTGCTGTCTTGCTCTTCTCTATTCCACTTGCTCTGTGTCTCAGCTGCTGCTGCATCATTTACAGCTGTCTTCACTTTGCAGCAGTGCAAACTTTTCCCACATGGGATCTGCTTCTGCAATCATTTCCATGCTTTCTCTCGCCTTCTGAGGTGTCTAAGAAAGTCCACAAAGCTCATAGTTTATTACTTGAAGCTTCCAGAACTACCTTCTATCAAAATGCTTGTTGAACAATGTTGGCATGCCAAGCTGCATGAGCATCTCTATTCAGATTTCTGCTGCCTTGTCTTTCCATTCATATTTCTCAGCCTTTTTACCCCTTCATTTTTCTGTTTCCTGAAATAAACCCACATTATAAGGTATGACCTGCCTTTTATTACAATTTATGTACAGATCTTACACAAGATGTGTTTTTTCCAATCTTTGACAAGCCTCAGGCCATTATGATGTACATAATTTTAAAAGTCATTTATATGACTTTGAAAAAACCCAAATAATTTAGAAATTTGTCTTCTGAAAAATGAATCTTAAAGGAGCCAGTCTGTTTCATCACAGTGGGACTATCAGAGCAGTAGCATATTCTCATTTTCTGTAATTAGGACAGAGTATCCTATGTTATTGTTGAGCATAGTAAATATTTCTGGAGGTTTTTTTTCTCCAATCTTACATTGAGAGTGTTGTCTTTGCAACAATACTTTTTGCTATGGTAACAACTCTTTTATTGGAATCCTGAGCATGAACATGTAATGCTGCATCGAGCCCTTTTACTCCTGAGACAAATTAACTTTAGGAAGATTTGTTTTGGCCAAACTTTCAAGGAGGAAACAAAGTGTAAAAATGTGCATTAATTAAAAAAAGGCTTGCTTTTAAATAATATTTCCCATTATTATTGCCACTATTGTCCTTTCATTAGAGCCTTAGGTTTGAAGTCATTAGCATTTTTTTTCATAAATCACAGGGTGGGGAATATTCTTTTGCTCCCATTATTTTATTCTCATCATTTTGCACATCAGAAAGTAAAGGATTTCTTGAGTCAAATGCACAACAGCTGCATGTTCCTGTACCCCCTCCCATTCTTCCAGTGGAGAATCAACATCAGCTGTGGCTTTGTGCAGAGACACAGAATGGGATCCAGGCTGATTTAGCATCTCATTCAGCTGATATGAATGTGTAATTGTAATTAGGAGCTCCAGGGTCCATCAGCACATGTAGGAGCCTGGAATTTCAGTTGTGTTTTGATGTGTTGTACCTCTCAACTCCCTGGTGGGTAATAAACCTGCAAGCCAAGAAAAGCCAGAGGTGAGAACTTTGTCTGGAGGTGCTGCGGGGCTTCCCTGGAGGTCCTTCAAACAGTGAATCATCAATGTTGAAATGCTTGCAGCTGAATTCCCAGCTCAGGCTCAGCTACAGAAAGAAGAAAACTGCAGGCTAATGGGGCAATTGAATTGGCTGCTCAGGGTGCCTGGTGCTTCACTGACTTCTAAAACTGGGGTAACACAAAATACTGAGGGCAGCAGAGTCTGAGTGGCCCTAATTCTGTTGTGTGCCAAGGACTCTTTAAGATCTTCCAAGTACCATCTGTTCTGCCCAAAGTCAATGGGGGACACTGTCTACTGATCAAGGAAAGACAGCAGTGTCTAGGGATGTTCACCTGGCACTGGGCTTCCACACTGTTCCTTCCTGAGGCAGGAGCTTGCATTTCATGAGAGGGCTCACCTCTCATTTGGAGTAGAAACTGTTGTGCCCCATAATACAGGTAAGGATTTGATTTATTTTTTTTTTTAACACTGAAAGGTGTTATAAATTTGGTGCATTCTTTACCCTTATCTGTGAACAAGTAGTTACTAGATGTTTTTGTCCCTGAGCCACCTTTCAGATGCCTCTTGTTTTTACTACATAACAATATCAATAATACAGAAAGAGGCTGAAACTGCTGGGTTTCACTCAGACAGAAGTTCTTGTATGTCAGTGGGTTCAGATCTCATTCACAAAAGACTTTCCCCTTCCCAATGAGGTTCCTACAGGTTTGAAGTGAGTACCTTGATGGGATATCCATTCTCACAGAAATTAGGAACTAGAACTTCCTCTCTCCTATAGACCCTGCTTTGGTTTCCACAACTCCTGTAACTCAGCCTTTACAGGGAGGCTCTGCCTTCAGTTCACTGTCAGCACTGTGCCCTCAGAGGGCCCAGGAATCAGTTCTGGTTTGGGGTGTGCTGGTGGCCATAGAACAAACTTTGGGTGAATGTGCAGTTAATCATCTCACCCCACCTGTAGGCACTGGCCAAGCTTTTCTGTGTGTTTTAGTGCCCAGGAGAAGGAGGTTACACTGACCAAATAAATTTTGCACTAATTTATGAAGTGACTGATTAGAATGTAAGCTGGCCTGAGGCAGCATTCCTGGCAATCCCACTCTTCCAGCCAGAATGGTTGGGATGGACCTGGACAATCATTTGATGTGAACATCAGCCAGGGCTTAGGGGACAAGTGACCCCTCACAGATTCAGAGATTGTCTTTCTGCTGCAGCCCCTTTGATCTCGTGGTCATGCTGAGCGACAGCTTCCCTGAATGAGACTTATCTACCTGTGGGGAAGGGACTATTAAAGGAATAACCTTTCATATCCACTTGAAGAAAGGAATTTCACAAATGCCAAAAAAAAAAAGTATGCATAAATGAATGTGTGCTAATGGGAACTGTCATCAGGGGAATCTTGGGCAAGCAATTCCCAAACGGATACAAGATATTGTGGATAACCAAGACTGTCCAGCTCTGGAAAAAAAAGAAAGCACCCAGAGTGGAAAACGTACATTTAACACACTTGCAAGAAGAAGGTTCAACTTCATATATATGGAAGAATGAATATTCTTCCTTCCTTTGAAATTCTTGGGTGATCTGTAGGGCAGAAAACTTTGTACTCTGGAATGATGTCCAGGTGCCATATTAATATCTGTCAAAGCATACAGTGCAACAGCTTTAAGGGAATGCCAGATTATAGCAGTCCCACTTATTTCATAGTTACAGAAAAAAAAGAGAAAAATTCGGTGGTCCTTTTAGATTTATACTAGTCCTTCCACTCTGGTACTCCTGGTTTCCTTCCACTTGGATATTTGGGTAGAAAGCTATGTCAGATGCTCATATGAGCACTTCAGAGCCCTGCCTGAGGTACCTAAAATGCATCAAAGCAGCAGGGAACAAAGATCAGTTAATGTGCAGTGAAGAGGTTGGATGGGGCAGGGATTTTTGGGAAAGTACTGAAAGGTGTGAGTTCTGTAGTTTCATTCTGGACGTAGGAATTGAGAAAATTGTGCTGGTTTAAATTGGAGGACTGGGTGAGAGTGTCTCTAACATGGAAAGGATTCTGCTCAGGACTGTGCAAATAGGAATTTTGATGATAAGCTCCTGGACTTCATAGCTCTGACTATGCCATTAACAAAGCAGAGATACTTTATAAATTTCAAAGAATATTCCATGTTACTGTAAATCATTGATTTCTTATAGCTTTGGTGTTGCTTTGGTTTTTAAATAAGGGCAACACTTTGGTATTTACATATTTCAGTTACTAAAGAAAATGGGCCCAATTATCCATGTTTGGCAGCCCAAATACATAAGTTTCCTTACTTCTCTATTTTTTCTATCCCAATTTTATTTAATTAGGAGACTTTAAAATTGTGCTGTAATTACCTGGTCCTAGGCATTATGTAGAAGGATGTTGAGAGACATGTGATTATAAAACGCAGACTGCTGTGTGCTGACATTTATGGCTTTCTCTCTCAGCACTAGCATGAATAGATGCTAAATTTTCTCAAGCTAAAATGTAGCTGGAAGGTTTCTGGTAAAAAGGAATTTGCATTTTTGGACAACAAACAGAAAAAAAGGCAGATACAGTTTTCCAGCACCTGCTCTGGTTTTTAACTTCTTCCATTGGGTCTCTGTATTGTTCAGAATTGGTTTTCTGCTTTTCCCTGGAATGCCTAAAATTGGCTTCTGACAGAAATAAAATATTAGGATAATTGGATTCTGTCCTTTTTCATTATATCATTTTATGTTTACTTCAACATGATGTCCATAGAAGAGATGTTTTGAACATTTCCTGAAAAATGTCTTTCAGCATTAGCTCTTTCCATCTGCTTTTGAAAACTCAGAATATTTTATAACTATACAATCATCTTGCTCAAGTTGTTTTCTGTTAAAACATTTTGTACTGTTCAAGGTGTCACCTAAGAAAGATGTAGGAAAAGTTGGAACTAAAATTCACCTCTCTGTCTAAAACCTGCTCGTAGAAAGAGATAACTGGACAGACTTGCATTTTCAAGAATGATGTCAGAATTTCCCTCTAGATATCAATTATTTATTAGCTTATGATGCAATTACATCATTCATCTTAAATATTGTGTAATAGAAGCCTTTGCTAACTGTTCCCTAACTCTGGTTTAATGGATGAAGCCCCCACCAGTTTCTCAAAACTGTTATTCCAGCTTGAAGCTGAGACATTTGAAATAAATTTGGACCATTAAGTGAGAGTTTTATAGAATCATTAAATGGTTTGAGTTGAAAGGGACCTTAAAGCTCATCCATGGGCAGGGACACCTTCCACTGTCCCAGGCTGCTCCAAGCCCTGTCCAGCCTGGCCTTGGGCACTTGCAGGGTTCCAGGGGTGGCCACAGCTTCTCTGGGCACCCTGTGCCAGTGCTTCACCATCCTCAGAGCAAACAACTCCTTCCTAACCTAAAGATTGCCATGAGTAAGGGTCCAGTTAAAATAAAACTAACAGTCAACCAATACGGTAATTGGTACCTGTTAGGGTAATTGAGGCTGAGATAAATTTTGGGGGTTGTCTCAACCTAATGTACTTCTAAAATTTTTAACTTCTAGATAGCTGAAAATCAGGAAGGAATGAAGAAACCTATAGCAATAAAAATACGTTTTTAAAATTTTCTAAACGGAGAAAAAAGAAAAATAAAGTAGCTCATTTGAAACTTGTCAGGAATAATCCTCACCCCGCTCTGCTACGCTTGCTATTCTTTCTCAGCTTCTTGCTAAACACCCTGAAAGGATGAGCACAGAGCAGAGGCAGCTGTGCCCTTCCCTGGGCTGTGCTGGGCACATTTTGGGGCAGAGCCCTGCGGAGGCCGGCAGGGAGCTCTGCACTGACAGCGCCCAAACCCCCGCGGCCACGCCGGGACCGCGGCTCCTTCCCGGGGCTCTGGCTCCGAGCGCGGCTGCCCCTGCACCGCTCCCAGCGGGGCACGGGCAGGTTAACAAAACACTGACATGTCTGAAAATGCTTCCAGGGTCAGCTACTACCAAGACGTGAAAAAGCAGCTCTGGAGAGGTGGCTGTGTCTGCGGGGAAGTCCTGCGGTGCCTGCCAGGGGTTCTGTGAGTTATTAGGTTTGCAGTGTGACAATAGATTTTAACTCGGTTTATGTGTGTATGGCTGGCTCCTGGAAGAAGCCATGGCTCCCACTGGCTTCGGTGAACGCTGCGAGTGCAGAGTCTGAGTGTGATGTGGTTCAGAGGCGAGTGAAGCTCTGGATTAACCCTTCCAAACCCAGAATTCCTGCAAAAACTCTCCTGCTTTTTTGCCGCGGGTTTGTGTATCCAGGCATTCACCAGGTGTCATCATGCTCTGATCACTCCAGAGCAGTTTCCATGCACACAGGAGCCTCACTCGTGTGTGATACACACGAGTGCAGGCTTCAGTCCATTGAATTCCATTTATTACACTTAATTGTGTGTGAATATACAAATCATGTGCTTGTCCAAGAAGCTGTATCAACACTGAGCAAATTCTCCTATTGCACACAGGCAAGTTGTGTAAGAGAAACAAAAACCTGCATATTTGATAATTAAATTGGATTAGATCTTTAGTACTGGTGGATGGTCCCCATGCCTAAAAAAAGGGAAAGTAAGAGGAAAGGCATTTAAAAGTTTTGCTAGACCATAGTCTTGGTATATGGTAAATATAGGGAGCCAGATAACAGTGACAGAATGTACAAGTCATCATTGTTCAGAGTGGAATGACCAGGACAGATACTGGCATCTCAATGGTCCAGGGGAATTCAGACTCATGGACTGAAGTACATCTCTTATGAAAAAAGGGACAATGCTGGTTTATATCTGAAAGATGATTACAAAACTGGGGATGTTGATGGGACCTTTACTGTAGGTGCACTGTGACCACGTTTCCTGGAGCAGGGAGGAACATGAATAATCAGGTTCAATAGCAATTAGGTTCAATATTCTGGATTATCTGTATAGTTTTAGAACCAGATTTGGTGGTAAGATAATAAAGATATTCCTTTGTGGAAGTGTTTAAGAGATTGTGTTTATAGGGGTGAATAAAAAGAAATAAAAGCAGCAGAGATGGTAAAATTCCCCAATGCTCTTTCACCTCAACTGAATCCATACTTGTCAGGGAAGGTGAGGCTTAAAAAGGAAACCCTCTGGAAAAGTTTGAGAGCTGCTACTTTAATCTTCACCTTCTGAGAAGTTTCAAATATCAAGAGCAGAGAGAGAGGCTGAGTCTCTAATTAGTGAGGGAGGCAGGTAGGACATTAATTGATTTGTTATGCTACTTCTTTGACCTGAGCTGTGTTTGAGAACAATAGAGGAGCTGTAATGTTCCTCCACGACAGAGCAGAGCTTTTATGGGATAGCAAGTCAGAGACCTTTGATCACAAACTGGGGCTGTAAATCTGTAATTTTTATAGTAGTCATTTTTGCTACATGTATTTTATTTTTAGTAATTTATTTTTTGCTTGGGAACCAGTTTCTCTGACTTTGGGCTACTTTCTCATTTTAGACAGTTTGGAAAGTCCTGAAATCAATGTCCCTCTTCTAATAATGGCATAGTACAAACCTAGCAACGTTTGTGAGAAAGTGGGGTAGTCTGGGTTTATGTATGATCAGGTCATCATAAAGGTAAAAAGAAAGAAAAGAGGGGAAAGAAGGTGCAGAAAGACAGAGGAAGGATTACTTTTCATCTGTCCTGGATTGTCATCTAGGGTCAAACCTGCTGTGTAACTGTGTCTGTCATGTCTCCACAGTCCCAAATTTCACAGTGAAACTCGATACTGTCACTGCACAGTCCTTTGAAAGTTGCCTTCGGTAAAGGTGTTTAACAGTGCAAAGAGTTTCATTAATGTTTTAGAAAGAAAGAGACAATTTCAAGAGAAACATAAAAGTAATGCTATAAAAGCAGTGTACCTATTGTGACAATTTGATATCAAAACTGTTGGTTTACAAAATTGTGTGGGCTTAGGCATAATTTTATCAGTTTGTTGGGAAGGAGAAAGAATTACAAAAAGGATGCCTCAACTCCTGTATAGCCCCAGAGCAGAAGAATTGACTGAGTATTTAAGGAAAATATGCAAGACAAGCACACAAACATCAGAGGTCCCAAAAAGGAAAGAGCCAAGAGATTTTATTTGCATATAAAAGGTCCCCAACACTGAAGATTACTCCTGGTTATCCCTTTTAATAATTTTTTTTCAGAGAAGGATGGCTCTCCCTAGCCTCAGCAGTCACTTTAAAAGAGATCAGGCAGTTAGCCAGAGTTCCAGATAAAAATGAGATTTCTGTTTCTCAGGGTCCCCTGTGCAGCCAAAAAGGAAAGACAGGGATGATCTATCACACTATAGAGAAATGGCTGAGATATTTGAGATATCGTGCCCTGGTGGGATGAAATGTCCTTTGCAAGAGCTGGTCCAGCATCACAATCCAATGGCAACAGAATGGTCTTGGATCTTGGATCTCACCTATGCTGTGGATGGAAAACAACATAATTGCATGGTAAAATAATTCAAGTAAACACTGTTATCTGGGAAAGTCACTTTGGAGGGGATTTCACCTGAAACAAAACAAACCATTTTTTGTTTGGTCGAAGAATGCCCAGATAGGGAAATGGGCTTGTTTATTTGTAATGATTTAACTCAACGTCTGTGTAATGAATAACATTTTAGCTGTGGGACAAGTCCATATATCAAAGCAAAGTGTTGCCTTTCCTGAAAGGAGCATTTCTTGGCTGTGGTCAGATGGCTCCGTGTGCTTAAGAGCCTCAAGAGCGTCTGTTTTGTGTGGGGTGATGGCTTTGGACACAATATTACTTGTTTATCCCTCTCTCTACCTAGAACCATGCTTGTGCTTCTCATTGTACATGATTATGTCAATGAGCAGATCAGTGTTTATATACAGAATTAGGGAATTCTTTACCTGGTTTTGCTACATGAATGTCCAAGTGAAACAATGAACTTTACATTTTCAGGAGAACACAACTGTCTATATCTTTATATGTTTATAAAGTGGCATTGTCTTTCATGGCCCTCTGGGTAGTAGAATAGAAAATAATATATGTGGATGGGTGGGAAGAATATCCAGTCCTGCTCTGGAAAAAAAAATCCTTCAGCCAAAATAAGTATTTGACTGTTTTGCAAGATAATGTCTAGCATGATGTAATAGCAGGCACCTGGTGCAGACTCATCACCGTTGGTTTCAGCTTTTCATTGTGACTAACAAAAATTAGGCAACATATTCCAAAAACAAAACTAAATGAAAAAACAACCAAGAAAGAAAAGAACTGTAGGCCAGATGGTTTTTGAGAACTGACTAAAGTGGGAGGTGAAGTAAGCACTTGACAAGAATGCACGGGGAAAGGATTAATCATCACTTCATGTTCTATGTCCGAAACAATTGTGTCTTTGTTATCTGTGATGCCTGACACTGAGTAAGACAACAGGCATTCCATTTCAGGGACACTCAACTGTCCCTCTGAAGGAAAAGTGGGATTGGGCAGATGCAAACAGCCTCAGATATCCACAACACAAAATTCATTACAGTTATTTGCACAATTTCATCACAAGCTACCACCATGGTACGCCAAAGTTAACAGATGAACTCTCTGAAATACAGGATAACGCATATCTAAATAGATAAAAATATTTTCATCCCATATTAAAGGCCACATTGGCTGTTTGTGTTTGTTATTTGCAATAGGATTCGTGGAGCATCCTGGGAATGTGCAGGAGATTTGTAAATTGTGTCAAGGTTGGGCTGCAGGGGCAGCAGGCAGCACCTTCAGACAGCACCTGCTTGTTCTGAACTTTTAATCTGTGTGCATGAAATGGCCTGGGAGTCATGTGAGTGTCTGAAACCATCCCTGGGTGTGTTTCCACACACCCAGAGCTAAACACCTGCAGAAAGTTGGATGCAAGTGAATTACAGATGGAGCTTTGCACTTGTCAGGGCCCTCATGGACTCCTTGAAGAACATTTGTTGTGTAGATCAGAGAGCAAACACTGGGACAGAACAAACAAGGGGATAGAGGGTAGAAAATCATAAATATACCCCCATTAGCCTTTTCATTCATATAACATATATAGAATATATTGAATTTTGTATTTTAATGACAATGCTAAGTGTGGTCCACCAAACTATTGCAGCATTTTTTAAATGTTGCAATCAAATTCCAAAAGCAATGATCCAAGTTCTCCTACACAGCTAACACCTGTTTGCATATAACCTGATACAGGTCTTTACGATGAGAATATTTTTGTTAAATAATGTCCTTTTGGGGCAGTTTCTTCTAAGAACCTGACAGCTGCTTATTTTTGTGCACAAAGTGAATATTAACTCACATAGGTGCAGGTGGCTGGAAGTGGTTCCTGATACACAAACACTCTATTTGTTTTGTATATACATATATATTATATAGAAGTACAACTTTTGACACAAATATAGTTTTCTGAGTTTTATGTCCATGATTAATATTATCTTGTAATATTCCATGACTATTTGATATATTAAAGCTTGTGCTCTTTAGACTGTTAACACCATTACAAAAGCAAAGTCCTTTTGATTTTTTTTCATTCCTCTCAGGGCTATCAGCCCTCGTTTCACATCCTGTTTTGTGAAAAGAGAGGCCAGTTTCAACAGGTTTGGATTTCACTTTTGGGAGAGGGAAGAATTAGTAGTTCAGAGGCAGCTCAGATAAGCCTGACCTTAATTGACACAGGGTATGTTAGTTTGTGCTCAGTCAAGGAGAAAAAGGGAGAAGCAACTTTGCCAAGAACTTAAAAATCAGGAAGATTTCAGTTTAGATTTTCTACAGATGACTTAAAATGTATACAGATTTTTACAGTTAAGTATTTTTTGTCTCAGTGACCTCATACCAGGATACCCTGGGCAATCCCTTTGTGCCATGAGCACAGTCCCTGCTGAGGGGGATGCTTCATGTGTGGGTTTTGATTTTGACCCTTCCAGTCCTGTGGCACTCAGATGGTTACACTGGATGGCTCAACCTTGGCTTTAAAACAACTTGGATTTCCCTGTCCCGTCTTTCTGGATTAAAAGGGGTTTGCAATTGCTGAGCACTTTTTTTTCCTCTGCTGTATTTCTTTTCTGCTGCTCAAATAACTTTGACAGTAAGAAACTTCTGAGTCATCTCTAGGTGTAAGGTTCTTACAGGTGAGTTTTTCAATGGCATATGAGTTGCCTTAGTTCATCCAGGCTGGTGCTGTGCCTCCAATACTGGGATAAAGGCACAAGGAGTATGACAGCTGCTAGTTTCAGAAAAACTCCTCCAAAGAAAACATTCTTTTCTGATATCTGGTAATTAAATATTCATGTCTTAGGGTTTATTTCCGTTCTAATTCTCTCCTGAGGCTCAAAAATGTTTTATTTCTTAGTAACATAGTTCGTGGTGTTGTCATTGATGAAATATTTGGTTCTTTTTGTACGTAGCTTTACTCTTGGTCCTAATTATGTCATGGAGCATTAGGTGCTCATGGAAGGAACAGATAAACGCACTGCAGGCAGCAGCAGCAGCACATGCTCCAGTGCTACCCAGCCAACATTCCTCAACTCTGACCCGAGGACCACCTCTGGAGATAAGAGTCCCTTCTTATCAGTGAGTCCTTGCTTGCTCTGCCAAGACTGTCAGCAAACAGGGATGGTCAGAGCCAGCAGTGCGGCCGTACAGCAGGGGCTTGTTCTGCAGAAACTGCTCTGTGATCACTAAAGTGATTTCACATCCACCACCACGAGATTTATATTGTAACATATTCACCTTCCCATTTCACCTAGAGCTTGAACCCTGAAGATCTGGCATATGGCCAAGGCTGGAACTCATTTGTTTCCTCCAGACCTGGCATTATGTAAGTGTTTCTATCTGAAGTGGATCAGGAATCGCACGCACGCTGCGTTTGCTCTGCAAACCCGGAGATGATGTTACCTCTTTAAACGTGAAACCTTAGAACTGTTGAATAGTCTCTAAAAATCAAATGTTTTAATTGCTATCTCTACTCTTACCTACTCTTAATGTAAGCAGTCATAGTATGAAATTTAAAATACTCTTCATGTGCCTAATTATTTGCCTAAATCACAAATTTTTCTTTTCCTTCACAGAGAGCTGACATGCCAATCGCTGGTTTTCAGTTCTCCAAAGTCACTGCCTTATAATCAGAGGGGCAGCTGACAGACCAGTTGTCTTAAAAGTTTTGGTTCTACAGTCTTGCCTGTCTGCTGCTCAGGAGCAACATAAAATAGCAACACAGGTTCTCAGAGTGCCAAATCATCTTGAACAGCTCTCCATTCAGTTTTCCATAATGTGCATGAAAAGATTAGAAAATAGTTGATAATTTCTCAGTCATGACTTTCCAGTCATATCATTTTTCTAGGATGACCTTAAAACATTTTATGATTTTATTTCATGTATCTCTGAGTATAAGCTCTGCTCATGCATCATTTCACACTTCTCAGCTGAGGAGGGTCCTTATTTTGGCAGAGCTGGGTGCTGATGTCTTTATGGATGGAAAATTTTTGTTTTGTATTATATCAGTAACTCTACAAAATGTGATACTGGGATTTAGGGATCTGATCTCCTGGAAAATGATGGGTGAGGCCCAGCTCTATTATTGCTAAGCTTTGAGAGCCAGGCTGACACCAGGGGCTCATGCAAGTGCTGTTTGGTTGTTTGCTTGAAACTGAAAGTCTGAAAGAACATTTTTGGCCTGGCTCTAGCATACATATTTATAGAATACCCAGATTCTCTTATATTTTATTTTTAAAGTAAGACTTAAAAAAGCCTGAAACTTGAAATGTCATTCTCTTGGAATAGGACATTATGGAATATTTATTCTTCCTGTTGTGCAATATTTTCTGTCTTACAGCTTGCATCTACAGTCTCACAGCACAGAGAAAAGAAATCCTGATTAAATCTGACAATTTCACTTTTGCTATGAGAACATGATGGGCTATTTTCTGTTTCCCCTGAAGCTTGTTGGAATTTACCTTGGAAGTTTTGTGAGTGCTTCAGGTTTGAACTTCTCTATACATGACCTGCCTGTATTTTACAGAAAATGTTCATCCTCATTTCCTGGCTGAGGATCTTTGCCTTTCTCCTCTTCTGCATGAATTAATGTTCCACTGTACAATAACTGGAGATTAGATGATTAAAACAGCAGCCACCTTTCCTCTGCAGGCCAAAATCCTGTGGGATCCATTTTCAGGATGCCACTATGAGGCAGAGCAGCTTTGTAGCCTCACTGTGCTGTGGAACAGGGAATTCCACAAAGCCTGAGGTCAGCTTTGCAGGATTCTTCTTAATGCTCCATGACACTTTGGATCCAAAAGCAGTAAATCCCAAGTTTCCCCCTCCTGGGCATTACAAACGATGTCTTAATCTACCAGCACTAAGAAAATTCTATTTTATCTCATTGTTTATGACACATTTTTAAAAATTTATAACAGAAAAATACAAAAGCAAGTCCCACAAGCTTTCAATTTAATTTTTTTTAAAACAAAATGAGCTGTCCTGAGTCTGTCTACAGCAGGCACTGTCAAGACAATTCCATCTTGAATACTTGCTGTTTTAAAGATATTCTGCCCAGAATATATGTTTTAAAATGTTGATTAGTCTTTTTTAAGTGATAGGCATCTGTTGTTGAATATGTTGAGATGAACCGGGAAAGTTTTTCTCACTAATTACAGTGTTACACTTATGTCACATTCCAAATTTATTCCCAAACTTGAGAGGTGGGTAAATAAAGAGAGAGATTCTCCTTCTGCAGAGGGAAGGGCAGAGGTGGAGTAACAAGGTATACCCAGGTTTTGGAGTCAGCAGTTCCAAGTTCTGTGCTCAGATCACCACATCCCATTACACTGGCAGACACTGCTTCATTCAGCCCTCCAGAAATCTAATCACTTTAGGGTTTGCAGTGTCCAAGTTCACAGTAACAGTAATTACCATGCAGAAGTCTGACTGTTTCAAGACAATTAAGAGATATGAAGAGAATTGGTGGAAGAGTGAATCAGGGGTCATAGTCTAGTTCAGTATCCAGCCAAGCAGTGCTCAATCTGACAAATGAAAACAAAATACAAAGCTCAAGAGGGGCCAAACAATATCTTAATAAATAATTAGAGTTTCTGTGTTTCAGGGAGCTGGGTTTTCTTGGCGACAGCGGGCAGCAGTGGTTTCTGAACAAACAAGATTGAATTTGTGTCTCAGAGAAGCAGTGCTGGGAGCCTGCTTGTCGTGCTGCACCGAGGCTGCTGCTGACGCTCTGTGCCAGCTGAATTTCCTCCCTGTGCTGGAGGTGGGCAGGAATGTGGTGCATTCACAAGATGTGCCTCAGCTGAGAGCATTCTGTGCTCCAGAGGCATCTCAGGCAGGGGTGAGTGTGTGGGACATCTGCTTTGAGCTAACAAGAAGCTGATGAGCTGTATCTGTGCTTTGGAGCCCGGGGGTGCTGAGCTCCTGCACCCAGCCATGGCCAGGGGGTTCCTGTAGGCTCAGCAGCTAAGAACAAACAGGCCAACAAAAAAATAAGGCCTGCAGGTGAGATTTATATGTGCCTGCAGTGTATGCACAGCAGTTCATTCCTGTGTGAGATAGGGGATAAATGCATTTATACAAGAGGCCAACCCTGGGAAAGGCCTCCATAATCAGCTGCCAGCTCACGCTGACAGAAGGGCTTTGCCACAGCAAGGTATTAACTGGTGGCCAGTGTAAAATGGAAACCTGAGGAGCAGGAAGAACACAGTGCTGCCTCTCTCCTAGTTGTGTGTGGTGATGGGGAGCCCAGGCTCTGGGTTATTGTCCCTTCCCATTCCCTATGGGATCTTCCTTCCTACCCACTGCAGCACAGGAAGGGCTGGGGGTGAGCAGCCAGAAGGGCTCTGGAGCAATGGGCCATGAGGGCAGCAGGGTTCACCCTCCTCTGCACTTGCTGCCTCAGCCAAATGCTCCTCTCATCCCCCAGTGGCCTTAAAACAAAGCATCCTCCTCCTTCTGCACCTCTCCTCTCCATGCAGATCCTCCTGTCCCTCAGGTGCCAGAGGAAGAAAAAAACAGGTACAAAACGAACACTTTCTCCTTTTCTACAGCTCTCTTGCACTGTCCTTTTATCCCCTTTGGCCTCAAGGGGACTGTGCTAGCCCTGACTGCCATCACCACTTCACCTCCTGGCACCTGGTGCCCTGCTCACATTAAAAGGTTTGTAGCTTTGAGAGAGTGTTTGCTGTAATTTAGAAGGGAATGTAAAAAGCCTGGTGCCAGAGAGCTTGATTGGTACCAAAGCCCTGATGGTTGTGAGGAGAAGGGTGGGTGTTGCCTCCTACGCCTTACATCTGCTGGGAGGCAGCTTGGCTTTGTTGGAGAGTCTGTGGATGTGACCTGAGGCGTGTGAGTAAAACCCCACTGAGGACTGAAAGCAAAAGTGGAGTTGGAGATGGTCTCATAATGTTGCTGATTTCAGTTGAGTCTGATACACTGAAATGCTTGGAGTTATTGGAGCAGAGTTAGGAGCTGGTGGGTCTGGGAGGAGAACCCTAATTTGTGTAAGAGAAGACTCTCTGGGTCTGGGATAATTTGGGATTTCTAGGGAGGAGCTTGCCAGCTAGAGAGTCTTGGTTCCTGCTGGTATGGCTCAGCCTTCCTAGGAAGACACTTCAGTGTGTGTTTAATTAAGAAGAAAATGGGCAGAACAAGTGGAAAATAGCAGTAAATCTCAAAGAAAATTCCAGTGGGCAAGAGCTATTAGTTGGCTTCTGATAGAAATGCTGGGCTGTTCTAAATGATCTGCTTTTTGGAGGTGAGGGAGAGGGGTTCAAGTGTGCACTTCAGGGTGTGAGGAATTAAAGGGCAGCACAGCTGCCGAAAAATTGAAGTTGATATATTTACCTCTCTAAATGCAGCATGTTTGCCAGAACTCTGCAGTTGGATTAAACTCAAAGCATATGTTCTCTGACTTCAGAATCATCCCACACTGGGATCCATCACTCCTGCTCTCTCCTCAGCAAAGCAGCTGAAGTTTTGGAAATGAGCACAGTTGTCCATCTGAAGTCCAGCAACCTTTGCACCACTTCCAGTTCTCCCCTTAAACTTCCTTTTCTCCCTTGTCCACTTCTTTCCCCATACAGGTGCTTCCTAATTTGTTTTGCTTCCTGGTGTCTTGGTTTCTGATGTCTCTTCCTTAATTTTTTCCCCTCTTTTAGAGATGTGGCTCTGTCATTTGTTCAATGATATTCCAGGTAAAATAAGTTTATGTTCTTGCTTTTGCTTCCTTCACATTTTTGAGAGGCTCCTTAGAAGCACCTCAAAATAAACCAAACTTTGTTTTCACATGAATGAAAATCAACTGCAACAGACCTGTGGTTTCCTGAGATTACTCCTGTTTATTGTTATCAATACTTCTTTGGTGTTTCCTTGCTATTTTCAGTCTTGTTTAGATTGTAAATAAATTGGATCAGGGTCTTGTCTCTTTTATTACTGTTATTGAAAGGTAGGAAAATTAAATTTTGGCTTGTCCTTAAGGCTCAGAGTGAATCCTAAGCTTCTTGATGACAATATAATTCAACAGAGAGAAATTCATCTTTCTGTGTGAGGTATTTTCTACAGTCATTGTGATTCCATAAAAAGATGAATATTTTCCAGTGAAACATGTAACACACTGATGACCTCAAGTTGTCCACTTACCTTTGTAACTGGCATGAAATCCAGGGTGGCTGGGAGTCCAAATCCTGTATTTCTGGCTTTCTGTGTGTTCTGCTGATTACCTGCCTAATGAAATAAATAGGATGAGCTTTTTGTCATCCTGCAACCATATCTACTCATGAAACCTCTCTCTGGGAAAGTGGGTTGGGAACATTTAAGTGAGGATTTTTATTTTAGTGTAGATTTGCTGTTTTGTGGAAACATGAGGATATTATTGATAGAATTAAAGACTCCAGATTTTCCTCTTGCAAGCCATGGTAGTTGCACTAAGGCAACTAAAAGAAATACACTCTTTACATTGCAGTGGTTTTGCCATTTTTGTTTGAGTCAATTCTGATATATTAAAATTTGAGACTGATTTTTTTTTTTAAAAATAAGAGTTTAATTCTGCTACTTAGTAGGACTGTAGCTTATGGATTCTACTGGACAGAGCTGTTAAAACTCCATTTGCTGCAGTTACAGGAATATACTGATGTCAATACAGAGCTTATTGTGTCAATGGCAAACTGCCAGGAACATTGATTTTTTTCTTCTCTGTTCTTGCCTTGATTTAATTTTCTCAGCCCATTTTGTCTCATGTGCACCTCTTTTCCAAATCTGCTGTACCCAAGCTGTCCCTTGTGCCCAGCAGACCTCTCTGCTCTTCTGATTCTGAGTGAGGCCCCACTCAGAGGGTCCTGACTTCCAGGGTTGCCATTGTTTTAGCTGCCAGCTCTAATTTAGGAGAAGAATTCTTTCTGAAGCCACCCTAAAGGACTGGCAGAATGCTGCAGTACAACTAGGAGCTATTTCTATGTTCTGACCATGAGATAATGGCTGCTAGGATAGGTCATGTATGGCTTCAGTTGTACGTGAAGGTGGATATTTGTGACCTTCCCTCCATGGTATTCAGCATTTCTGATCCAGGGGAGGCTTCAGATCCAAGGGAGGAAGGAGATGCATAATTAAGAATTAGGTGTTACTAAATTTAGATTGATGGAGCAAAATAATAATAAAAATTGGTGTTGAAGGTTTAGCAAGTCCAGTATTTAGGAGACTGAGTTCCCTGGGGACTGATTGCCAGGGACAGGGTGTGAACCCCTGGGATCTGCCTACAGGAGGTGGAAAGGAACCAGAAGGCAGCAAAAAACTGGGAGAAACAGTCATGAGCATGGCTCAGAAAGATAATGGTGAAAGGACTTCCCAGGATGCAGAGAAGAAAGCAAACTGGAAATTGTGCATGATTAATCCACTCACTGTTTTCTCGTTGTGTTATGGAGACTTGAGTTTATAATCTGAATTCTGCCAAAGGAATATCTGGTTTGTATTATCAATCTTGTCTCCATATGGAAACAAGTCAGATCAAATGTCAAGATTTCTTATTCTTTTAAGTGCCATTGTGTTTTACTGCATCTTTTGATATCACTCATAACAATTTTCTTTTTATTCATCATAAATGATTAATTCACCAGGCAGGCGGCCTCCCTTGAGTATTGCGGGGCTCTAAATTGCTTATTTTGCCAGAAAGTATTTGTTACTAGATCAGAAAAGCTTGACTGACTACTAAGGAGGGAATTCTTGCTAATAAATATTTCTTCTGGGTAGAGCATGCCTCTACATTGGAAAGAAGAGAATATTTCTGAGAAGTGTTTGGTGTTGTTTTACTTACTGTACAAGTCGGATTTGCAAGAGGCCCTTTGCCATTCCTGCCCTGTGAAGATGTTCTGAAAGACAGAAACAATTTTGAATCTGATGATTATCATTTTTTATTGAGACAGAAGTTTTATTATGCACAATATTACAAAAAAACCCCTCAGATGTATTATTCACACCTTAATGCAGATACAATATTAATTTGACTGAGGTACTGGTGCATTTTTTCTGGACTCTCATCTCTGAAACTGCCCAGAGAGAGGGAAAGACTTTCTGATTTCTGTCAACATAATTATATAGCTCTTAAAGGATCTGCTCCTATTTTCACCAGCCAGGAGAGAAGTAGTAGACTCGTAGTATGCAACAAATAAATTCCACTTCCTGCCTTCAGATCTCTCAGTCAGAGAGATGAAGAAAGATAAAGGAAAAAATCCCTCAGACAAAGGGGGTGAAAGCCATGTTTGGTCTTTTTGGAGAAAATGAGAGTGGAGCTGCTCTGAGTGGGCTGTAATAAGAGTTGCTTCAAAAGGGAGGGGTGGCAGGAGGTGGGACATTCCCTCTGCCAGATTTTGATTTAAACCTGAACACAATGCTCAGGCACCTGTTGAGAGCTGAAAGCTTTTCTAGAGATTGCTGTGCTAATTGTCGCTCGCAGCTGGGGGATTATGTGTAACCCGAGCATCCAGCACTGCACTTCTCAGGGCAGCCCTGACAAGCAGCGAAGGGGAAAGTTCCTCTGTTTTCTCCTCTTAATGCCACAAAATGGGGAGTTGTAAAGTTTGTCTTTAATCTCACCTTGCAGTGATGCCCTTTGCAGAAAGAGAACTCCAATCTGCAAGGAAAGCCACTGTAAATAAAAGTATTTTAACTTCAAGAGAATATTATCTCTCATATGCAGCTGAATCAAATCTCCCATTCTCTGTGCAATAGGCCAATGTCTTGGGTTTTTTTTCTCCCCTTCTGCATTTTAAAAATACCTTTCATTGTGTAAACACACTTAATCTAATTGGATCCTCTGATACTGAGTTGCTGAGCTAATAGAGCAAACCAGAGCTCATTTTGTTACTGTTTAAATCTCCATTCACTTCACTGAGCCATCCTGGCATCAGTGTATTTGAATATGAGGGGAATTAATGCCATTTTTTCTTGTCCTGAGAAAGCAGAAGGACTTGGATGGTATCAGCCTTTTTAGCAATCATCTGAGGCCAGGCAGTGGAAAGCATCCCTAGAGGAATTACAACTGGGTGCCATGCAGAAGGAAGAGCTGGGAATCATGAAATTAGGCTTAAAACTTTCATCTCTTTCATTTATAATCCAAAATAACTCTGGAAGTTTGGAATTCTTAATTTACTACGGCCTTGACTCTAACAAAAAATAGCTAAGAAGTAACTTTTAATGTTTCTTACATGAGTACTGCTACCTGTTCTCGGAGAACATTAGATATGAGCTACTTTACAAGCAAATCAAACCAGCTGCACTCATTGTCTGCCCTACTTTTATCTAAAGTTATCAATCTATATTTAAAAAATCACTTTGGAAGTACTGAGAAAAAGAAGAATAGTGTTTCCTCCAGAGATGTATCTTTATAATATACTGTGTACCTAAAGATCATATGTATGTTTACATGAAATATGATAATTTTGGGGACAAAATTTTGAAGACATTGTAGTGTTGGATTATTACATTAGAAAATTGTATTGAGCTATCTTGTCTTCCCCCTTGATAACACGGGATTCTTGTCTGAAAGCTGCTTTATTTTCTGTACCAGACAGTGCTTCATATTTAGGGCTAGCTCAGCTTCTGTCAAAAAAAGACATCTGAATTTCAGTAGTGTTTCTATTCATTAGTTTAATAAAAAGAGCTACAAAAGATGAATACAAAACCTTCCTTTACACCAAAGAAATGCCATTGGGTTGTGTCTACAGCTTTTAAATTATACTCCTACTTTGAACGTGCTGCAATTTATGCCCTTTTTTCACAAGGGAAATGATCCCAATGTTTACAGCACAAGCTAACATGGAATTATCTTATTTAGGTCCAAACCTGGCAATGAAGACACAATTTATGCAGTGAGGAGCTGGGTGTTGACTTGATAACCCTGACAGAGAAAGGAGTAACACCTGAGACTAATGAGCACTGAGTGAAAGCTCCTTTGTGCTTCAGCTGTGGTTTCCAGCAAGGTAAGATGCAAAACCTTCATCAGAACTGCAAAAGGGAAGGGCTTATCTTGAATATTTCAGTGAAAGAACCATAATTTCTGCAACTGAGTGATTTTTGTTGTGATTTACACTGTTTGGAGGAGTGGAATGCATTACTTCCACTTGTCACCTTTAAAAAGCCTTCTAAAAAATGGAAAAATATTCTGGTTTGCCTGGTTTATCTTATTGTTCATGTTCAGTATTTCCAGTGGGTTACCTACAGCTCACTAAGCAGGCAGACATAATTTCATAAAATGGAGTATTCTTCAGTGGAATAGGGATAAATCAAAATCAAAGAATGTCATTTCAATATGGTGACTGCAGCAACTTGTATTATTTTAGCTCAGCGTGGTTGCAAATATAAATCTGCTAAAAAGAACGAGGAGAAAAGGTACATTTACACACAACATTTTTAAAAGGCTTAGTCACTTGCTTGTGTTAAAAGCTGCTCATCTATAGGCCTCGAAATACTTGGAACTTTCAAGTTTTTGAACGATTGACTAATTTAAAAAAAAAAAAAATTAAAAGTGGTGAAAGGAAATCTTGTTGAAGAAATGTGAAAGTAACATTTTTGGCAGGCTTTTGGGTGATGTCATTCTCCAGAATGTGCTAAAGTCTGGTATTTCACAGCAAGAACTTATTTCTTGAGGCAGGCAGAGTCTGAGGGCACTTAGTGCTGCTCTCAACTTCAGCCAGCCAAGATCTGTGCATTTTTACTCCCTGTTTGGTGTAATAAACCAAGCACACTTCTGGAGATGGCACTCAGAGGCTTCATTTTAATGTGTAAACACACACATATGTACCTTTATAGATGCTTGAAATCCTTTGCACACTTCTTATTGTGTGGATTTGTCTCTTGGCTGAGGATCTGCTCAATGCCAGCACTGGGTGTTCCTTGCCTTCTGTACTAATTAAGGGTTAAAGTGATTAGATTCTGTGTAAATTATCCAAGAGGGAGTACAAATCCAGTCATCTTTGAGGGGTTAAAGGATTGTCCCACTCAGGGCCAATAAATGTAGATCACGTGTGTGATAACAGAGGGAATGTTTGTTGTGTTTTATGTGACTGCTTTCATTCCATCAAGTTGGACCACTGGGCCCAGTTGTGTGGAATAGATACTTTAAAATAAAAATCGTAAAGAATACAGCTGGTAGCAGAGAATGCTCAGGGCCTGATTCTGCAGAAATTTTGTGGGCTGCTAATGGAATAAGGTGTCTCTTGGCCTTGTGGTTATTGCAATCTGAAAGGAAAATTGCTGCATCCTTTTCCTTCTGAGTTTTAGTCTAGTGACAAACACCATGGCAACAGTCTGAGTCAAACTTCTGTTACTAATGTTCTGTCAATGAAGATATCAGTATCAGGTTTATTCCTTACTTCTGTTTGCTGGCATGAAAATATTGATTTGATATTTTGTGATTTGGGGACTTTCTACATCCACTAAGGAAAATCTGTTTGATAAAGATCTGGAAAGAAAATCCATCAAAGCCTCTAAAGTTTTATCAAGTCTTACTGCCCTTAACAAAATGCATATATTTGTTCTAAGCTCAGTGGGCATCTTTTACTTTAAGAATGTCATTTTATAGTGTTGTGTATTCTCAAGGTAAGTGTATTCAAAACCAGCATTTTGGAAGATTTATGCCTGTAGATAGATTATATCTGTGGTGTGGAATCCCAAAAGAAGAGCACCTGTTATAGGCACATCTGCATGATGGTGGAAAGTGCATCAGGAGCTCAGTTTTTGTCCCAGTGAGAGATTTCAGGTAGGTCACAGCAGAGGAAGGATGTGGCAGCATTTGAACAGTGGAGGTAAGACAAAAATTCGAGCAGTTCCTCTTCATATTCCCCATATGAACCCTGGATGAAGAATGTTTAAAGCTGTCTGAGAACCAACATTTTAAAATGTCTGTCCATGTAGAAATGATTTGGCAGTACTGAAAGCTTCAGAGTTCATTAAATACAGTGCAAAATTTTATCTGTTTCCCAGTAGTTATCATTACTCTTCATTGGTACCGTGAACCATATGACATTCACTTGTCAGGTGCTGAAGGTCTAATTTCATTTTAAAAAAGTCACTATCAGCAGGCTCAGTTTCCACCGGCACTGTAGGTCTCCTTGACTGTCAACCAAAGCAGAAATTTGGAGCTTTGTGCTTGGTGTTGCCCAAATAATTCCATTTAAATGTAGGTATGTTTAATTTCAGCAAATCTTCATTAACAAAATGCAAAAGCTTTTTTGTTATGACTATTAGACCTTCCTAATAAAAAGAAATAATCCATGTATATTTGAAATATAATAGGCTTAGCACCTAATTGCAAAATGTAAGTAATAAATATAATGGAGGTTTCTGTAGTTATTTAATATTTTTATTGTGTGTATGGTCTTGGACATGTACAGCTGTGTTTAAATGTGTCACTGAAACCTGCTCTGCCTCTGTAAAAGCTCTCAGGAGCAGCTGCTGCCTGGGCTGGGCTTGCTGGGGTACAGGAAGATTCTCCCCCTTCTCCCTGAGCCAAGATTTTATTAGGCTGGCTGGTAAATCAGAGGGATGGATGCCTGCTGAGTACACTCTGAAGCTGGCGTTTTTGGGTAGTGCTGCAGTGAATTAGGATTTTGTTGTTTGAAAGATTTAGAAGCTGGACTGTATTGAGTTATTTGTGATTCAGCACCATTTGCTGGCAATACCCATGGGTTGACAAATCCAAGAGACACCCACACTCAGGAGTGTCCTACAACAACCTCATGGATGTGCAGGTTACACTAAAAATGAGGGAGGAGAGACACCTTCATCTAGGGAAAAACTGCTTTATCATATTGTATAACCCATGTCCTCCCTTTCCATTGTAGGACTCAATTCCTCAGGATTTGGACTTTCTGGGAGCCTTGTTTTAATTTTATAATGTAAAGAATCACAGGGGCAGAGACCATGTTTTATTTATTGCCTTTATGAGTAATTTAGTTCATTTTTGGATGCTTGACAGATAATAATGTGTTTGATTGCATCATGTGGTACACCAGGTCTGGAGGAAAACAGACTTTCAACTCTGTAATGAAGTCTTAGGTTTGATTTACTGTTTACTCATTCAACAGCAGATGCAGGCCAGAATTCAGCTCATTTAAATTCTATGGACTGGCTCAGCCAAAGGCAATATAAAATCAAGTATCATCAGTGTACATCTAATAGTTCACACTGTGTAACGCTGTCTAGATTTTCATCATTAATGTTCCTGGACTAAACATGGAGCATTGGATGGAAGAAAACTTGGATGGATTTCAGCTGGCAAATATTCCCAGTATCTAAGTGTTCTATAGAATAACATGTTAATGGTTGTCACTTTGCAGTAGTTCTTACACACTCTATATTTCCCATTTGTTGAGCCCTACCAAAATTTTTCTCTCAATAAAACAAAACAAAACCCTTCCCCCCTTTTTTTTTCTCCCACCCCACTTGTGTGGTCTTTGGAAAGCTGGAGTTGTGGAAACATCAACAAATTAATTCTTAACAGGATAATTGAGCTGACAGCTAAAGAGATGCTCACTTTCTCAAGAACTTAAAAAATCATACTTTTGTTAGAATTTTGTTCTCCATTATTGATTTTTCCATTGGATGAAGCTGAGTCTGGTGCAGAGGGTTATGCAGGGCTGGGATGATTTTGGCCAGGCCTGGGGACGTGATGTTCAGCCTGAGCAGCTGAGGGAGGAGCTCTGGATTCCTTTTCCTCCCGAGGGACGTGGCAGGGATGAGTATTGAGGACAGACCTTGTCCTGGGGCATGTGCTCAGCCAGGGAAATCTGATCAAATTGTGTGATGTGAGCAAAGATGCCAACCATGCCATGGATGGGAGTGTCAGAAAGGCAGGGCAGCCCTGCCTGTGTTAAACTCATGTGTCAGACTGGGGAGTTAACACAGTTCCAGTGCTGGAGCTGCCACAGCTCACTCAGTTCCAGGGGTGCCTTGGGATCTGAGTTTCCAGTCTCCCTGAGCTTTCTCAGGGAGCTCAGCCATGGCAAAGGGTTAAGAAAGAAAAGAACTTAAATGTGATGGAACATTAATTGAGCCTTCTTGGTAATGGAGAGATTTCTAAAGGGGAGAGGCCAAATTGATCAAAATTATGCAAAACTGACTTAATACATTTGATTCAAATTTATAATATAACATGTCTCAGTTGAATGCATCAGAGTCAAGTCAATTGGGACTTCCAGAGCAGGATCAGGAAAAGGAGACCAAAGGTGCCCTCAGGAGACCATAGAATTCATTAGTGAATCTTAATCATTCCCTGTAGGAGTTAAAAGAAATTGTCTTCAATGAGGAGAATGAAAGTTGGAAACTATTTTTGTGCAGTTTTGTCTTTTAACACCTGATCCTAACCCAGCTTATGACACGCTAGAAGATGAATTCCAAATCTGAGTTGTCTAATAGGTGTTACATACAGGCACTACCTGGAGACTTATGAATTGTTTTTCAGAAATGGATTTCTGAAATTTAAAGAAAAAAATCTTGGTGGCTATGAGAATGAATGAGTGAACTGGTGTTTTATTATGACTAATATCTTTATAAAATGGTAGACACATTCAGGCATTAAAGGCTTTAATAATGTGGCTCAGATCAAGCGGTGATTTGTAGGTGGTCAATTTTTTGAGTTGTATTTTTTGTTGATAAATTGCTGTGTTTTGAAGGACAAGGCATAATGTCACTATAACCTGCTTCTGAGAAGGTAAAGGGAATATCTGACACTTACTTTGAAAACTGAAATCATAGCTGTGGAAGCTCAAATATTTTCCATTCTAACTGCAATAACTCAAATTTCAGCTCATTTCTTGGATCAATAGTAGGTAATAATATTCTGGTTGAGTTACCAGATGATTTGTTCCAGAGTCTTATGTATTTAGGTTTATTAGACACAATCCCAAGCTTCCAGAAGGAATTCTTCATTCTTTTAAGTGCTACTGCTGTTATCCCAAATGTTACACATATGAGGAAAAACACATTATTGGCTAATCTAGGAAGATTCCGATAATTCTCTTGCTCATTATAATTCTTTAATTATATATCAGCATTCCCTAGAGACTCCTGGAAACTCATCCATGCCTCTGTGTACCCACAACCTGCTCTTGACTCTGCCTTTTGGACCACATATGTGTTTGTTGCTGTTAAAAGAGCAAATCCCATGGACCAGAGGTCCTGATGAGCTGCCAGATGTTGTTACCATGATCTTTGTAAAGGAACAATGTGAGTTAAGCACAGACCAGAGTTTTCTGAAATGTCTTTTTTAACAATGTTGAATCAATGGCCAGGTTGCTTCTCTAAGCATTTTGAACAGGTAGTTTCTAAGAAACAAACCCAGATAGAGCAGGCAAAACTGTGTTTTCACTGAAGCCTGTGCTAGGGTTTACAATGTTTTAAGCAGGGCTGGTATTTGCTTCTTGCTTAATGGCTGTATCTTGATTTGTAGTTCTTGCCAGGGCTTGGTCTCATGCTCTCTCTGACCACATCTGCTCAAAGCCAGAGCACTTGCTGGCAAAGGAGCAGGAATTCTTTCAACAGCTCTTTGAGTAAGGATCAGCTACTTTTAATTTACCATGGGATGAAAACATTTACATGGCATTCCCACAGCACAGGTGATGCACCCTAAAGTTTCATAACCCAGTTTACCCTGAGCTGATTTGTTCATGTATATCTGTTTTAGTTTTCTGGTAGCTGCTTTATTGTGTGAATCAGCTTTAATTAGCATGAACAACATATTTATGGTCATGTAAAGGAAACAAAACCTATTTTAAGGACAATTTCATTAGATTAAATATAATCATGGTGAAACACACTATTCTGTAACATCCTCTGAATGCTCAGCAAACAGCATTTCTAATTAAACCCCTTGTGTTTGCCCTGTGTTCCTTTTGTATCACACAAATGTTTGGAGCAGAAAATGGTCCTGAAAGCCAGGAGTGCCTAATAACTGGTGTGATAGAAAAGCAAATTGGTAGCTCAGTACCTTTTAAAACTGCTGTAAAGTTTTTACTTGGTAGCAGAAGTCAATTGATTTTTTCCTTTCTTCCTTACTTTGCTTTTGGGCTGTAGTCTGAGGATTATTTTTCCTGCCACAGCTGCCTGCAAAAGTGCCAGGTTTGGCAGCTCCCACCTGTGTAAGCACTCGAGGTAGAGTGGTGTGAATTAGCCAAAAACTGCTCAGCTCAAAGTGTTAGGCACTCAGGTGGCTGAGGAGGGAGCTGCTACCAGGAAGGGTTTCCTGCCATGTAAACTAAAAATATTTTTTTAAAATGGGATGTAAAAAATACGTGTCTCTGGTTTTTGACTTTGTCAGTGTTGTTTATATTCAGGGCTCTTTATGCGAGATTTTTGTTGTATTGTTTAATTAGGAAATCAGCTGGACTCCCTGGCTTCTGCCCTTGGAGGCTTTGTTGCTTTTACATATTCATGTATTGCACCAACATCAGTAACAACTGGGAACCTGAAATAAAGACTGAACTTTCCAGAAGGGGATTGTCCATTTTTAGCACTGCAAGTTTTATTAAAAAAAAAAAAAAAAAAATCTCTTGACTTTTCCCTTGGAAACATTTCTGAGAACCCAAGTGTTCTCGTGTCCTCTTAGATTGTGCCACTGAAAATCACCCTCCACTGTCCAACCTGCTCAGTCCTCAGAGAGAATATTTTGATTTCCATATAACAGAGTGAGCCTGTTGCAAATGCTCTGCTTAAACACCTCCATTCTGTGACCGGTTTCAGGTTGTATTTGTTATTTATTCCTTGAGGTTTGTTGCTGCAGAAATAGAACTGTTCTCTTTCTGCTCTGCAGTCCTGGGTATCCACCTTGGGCTTTCCCCTTCCTGAGGAGGGCGTTTCTAGAGGCCTTGAGCCTACAAGGTATAAAAACCAGTGAAGTCCACCCCATTACCAAGGACTACTCAATGTATTCACACACTAAAGGGAGGGAAGTTTTAGGTTCCTAATTGGTTTGTGTTTGAGCACCTTTTTCTGGGATCTTTGAAACTGAAGCAAATCTTAGTGATGGATGCACAGACCAGAAACAGGTGAGTGAGGACCCAAAACACAGTTGGAGTGGTTGCTGTGTTTATCGAGAAGCTGACAAATCTTAAATAGAAGCTATTCTCAAAGTACAGCTCAGACAAAGAGCCTGATGTATATTTAGGAAATGAGGTCTCTGGGTAAATTCATGGAACATGGAATTTTGAATCTGGATTTGCCTGTACACATTTCCACGTTTGTAGCTGTGTGGATGAGCTCCTTTGTACCAAGGCAGATCCTTCTCTGGAGAGGAAATGGTTTTGGTTCTGCCCCTCTGGAGGGCATGGGAAGGGGTAGGGTTGAAGCAGGTGCTGCTAAGAGAGGTGGTTGTTCCTATATTTGAGCACCACCTTGGCCTCGCAGTGAGAATTGCTCTTGGGGAGAAGGGCTGCTTTGGCAAAAGGGGGAAAGTGTTTCCTGGGATTAACAGCAACTCCTGCTGCTGCTGTTATCTGGTGTTGGTGTTTTTGCTGGTCCTGCTTTAGTTAATTCCAGTCAGTCCCACTTAGTGCTGTGATGTGGTGAAGCCATGTGGTTTATGGCCCACAATTGTCAAGCAGAACAATTCATTGACCTCCTAAATCAGTTGAGTCCTCTTTCTTTCCTTTTAACTCTAGTGTATTCCCTATTGATATCTTAATGATATCGTACCTGCCCAAAGCTGTTCATATTTCTGTATTCCTTATGTGTTACTGAAGGTCTTATTTTTCACTGCCAGTTTTGGCTGGGAGTTTCATGATTCAACAGAGAAATTTTACCTACAAAAAACCTGTTCAATAATAAAAGGTCTTAGAGGGATAGGACATAGTTCAGAAACCCTTTAAGTTCTAACTATTGGATCTGGGATCCAATGTGAATCCATGGTGTGACCTTGGACCTGGAGTTGGATGTGGTTTTTCCTCATTGACCTGTGTCTGATTATCCTTGGTTTATGTGGCTGGAGTTTGTCCAGTGAACTGTCATGGGTAACTATGAATATTTTCTGTTAATAAATCCAAGCACATTTCCAGGTTGGGTCATTAGTCAGTTGAGCTGGAACAGTCACTTGAGGGGGAGATTCTTCTGTCTTTACAGTGGTTTGACTTAGTTGACTTCAAAAGTTACAAACCCAGTCTAGCAGTCTGCACCATTATTATGGGTCAAAAAGAAGGTATTTACTATGCTACAGAAAAAGAATCCAAACCAACCAAAAATAACCAAACCACATCTACTTATTGTAAATAAACTGTGCAAATTTGTTTCCCATGCAATATCACTGCCTCTACCGCAGATGCACGGTGTGAATCAGTGACTGCAGTGATTCATTCTGCAGTTCTTTTCTTTCCTTGCTTTATTTTTTTTTAGCATAAATGTGACCCTTGCAGAAATCAAGGAGAAAAAACCATTTGGCTTTGGCAAGCATAGTGTGGGTAGAGAGTATAAAATTCCAAACACAGCTTTGCCAATGTGCTTTAGTCCTAACTTACAACATTTCCTGCTCTTCCAGAGCTGGGGCTGTCTCAGGGATTGCCAGCCATGACACTTTTTATGGTGGTTTTGTACTGGGGACCAGAATGAAACCAGCAGACTAATTTTAGTTCATGATCTGAGGATTTGAATGCAGGTCTGCAGAAGTGAAAGATTAGTGTGTATTAGCTCACTGAAAATTTGAGCCTATTCTCCAGCTGGACTGTCTTTGACCACCTGCTAACTTGTTGATATGGTGAGAGATTGGGCTCTTTGGGTCCAATTCTGACCTCATGTGCCCTGGTGTAACTTACATGGGTTTGTAAAAGCAGTTTCAATTGTTTGATTTAAACTTTAGCAGGGCCTAGATGTCTCTGCTCTTTATTTTAAATAAAACCATAGCACGTTTGCTTTTTGCTTGTATAACCTTTTTTTTTCTTCCAATTTCTCTGTTTCCTAAGCCATCCTTTTTCTACTGGTCTTGCTTTTGATAATACCGCCACAAAATAGCTTTGTGTTTGTCTGCTGTGATCCTTTATTCTTTCAGTGGTCTGGAATGTACCTAAAATATTTGTTGTCTTGGTTTTGCCTGTTCTCTGCCCTTATAAAGTTTGGTGGCAATAATTCACAGACTGGATAGAACACGCTGTTTTGTCACTGCTTCAGAAAAGGAGAGTATTGGTTGTGTGGGATGGTCTGCAGGTGGATCATGGCATCCTCTTCAGAACTAGCTACTGTAGTTCAAATCCTTGGATGCTCTGTGTGAGTTCTGAAGGGAATTTGCCTGTTTCCAGTTGGATGTGAGAACTTCTGAGCAAGTTTTTACCTCCTGAGTAAGTCAGTGACCTGGAATGGCTTCATTTCCTTGCTCTGACACAGATTTCCTCTGTGGTTGTGACCATATCATTTAATTGCTCGAAGGTTGGGTTTCCTTATCAGCGTGCTGTCTCGAGATAACAGAGCCTCCTTGCATCCCAGCAGCTCTGGAAATAGGTGCATGCCAATTTGTTTGGCAGAACACACAAAGACCTTGTTGTTTCAGGGCAGCTAAATATTCGCATGCCATCAACTCTGTTGACTTGTCCAGTGTTTACAGAGGCAATCAGATTTGCAGTAATTAATCACTACTTTTTCTTGTCTGGTTAGTGGCATCGACTAAAGAAACATGTCAGCATCATATTTTCCCTGTAATTTAAAGGCTGCTTTAAAATTGTTTCCAGTGAATGAAACTGCTTGCTCATTTCTAATTTTTAAAAAATTTAGAATAATTAATGTTTGCCCATGTAGAACAAAAGAATGCTTTAATTTGTTTTATTTGTAATATAGCATTATTATATTAGATGGTATTTTCTAAGACACATTCCCACGCAAAGAATTAAAATCCCCATTCTTGACCCGACTAAAATTCAGGTGCCTGTATTTGGAAAAGAGGGTGAGCAGAGCTCTGAAGAGCTGAATGCTCGGGTGCCATCTAGTGCTGCAGGACCCGGGGATGGGCTGCAGCCTGCCCGGCTCCTGTCGCACCTCTGCTCCGGGGCTGCCTCGGGAAACCTCCGGGCAGGCTCCGAACGTCAATGAGCTGAATGGAAATGCACGATGAACCCATTTCCCCCTGAACTGTACATGACTTGAATGAATTGCTGAGAAACTCTGAGCTGGGGTTGCAAGAGGAATATGTAATATATTCATATCTATATCTATCTATATATATATACAGGTAGAGCTTAAAGGATCTGATTCTTTACCTCATGACATTGTTTGAAAATGAAGAGATTGAGATAAGAGAGCAGTGTGAGGGGAAAAAAAGAATAAATTCATCATGGTTCAATTAAAACAAGCATCTAGGAGTTTGGGAGCTAATCCAAACTAAAGGAATCTCTTGGGGCTTCTGTATGATCTGGGTTTCCAAGTTTTGCAACTTCTTTCACTGTTTTGGTTCTTTCATTCATGAGCTCCATGCAAGAACCCTACTGAAGTGAGAAAATAAGGGAAGGAGCAGATTGACTTTATTTCTTTTAAACTTAGGGCACATTACAAGTTGGTGTGAGTTTAGCAGCTCTTTAAATTTGTTTGCATTCTGGCTGCTTTTTTTCTTGAAGGGGGCATGAATGGCTAAATATGATTTAAGGGTACAATATAAGCAGCTCAATCATCACAAGTGTCAGTTTTGATCTGTATCAGGATGTGATGGCACCATGATAAGAGATTTCAGTGGATACAGAACTTCTTAAATGTAGGTGATGTTGGAAGCTGAAGTGAAGATGTGCATTGAAAGTAAAATCTTGTAAACAAGTTTTGAAATACAGACACAAACTTTCTTTCTGTACCATGTTCTGTTTGAAAGGAAATTAAAATGGAAAAAATATCTGTAAGTACCTTTGACACCTCTTCAATATGTTTTTTACCTCTTTTTAACAGAGCTTTGTAAAATAGTAAAAAATCCGTAGCTGCTTTCCCCACAGCTGTTTAATAAGTGGCCTCTGAAAGCTGAATGGAATACTCCCCTCTGATCTGCTTCTGCATTTCTGTGCATTTGCTTTTTGACCAGGCTGCTCACATGATAAATTTTCTCCTTCTCCTCAAGGAAGCAGTTTCAAATAACAAAGCAAAAGCCTTTCCTTAAGAAGAACTGGTCACCAGCCCAATTACAGAGGAGCCTCCCCTACCTCAGGCTAGTGAGCAGAATGTTTTTCTGGCATGGAAGTTTTCCAGTCATGCGAAATAACCACGGGGGGATTTCTAAGGCTCTAATGGCTTTTGAAATAACTGCACGATGTGAGCCATTGCAGCTCTGGCTCAGGAACTGTTTCCCAAGCAATGCTGTGTGGAAGCAAATGGCAACTGTTGCATTTTGACAGTCATAAAGCTTTTGCTTTAATCTCTTGTCCTCCTTAGAAATTCCTTATTACAGGATCTCAGTATCTTGCAAGCCCTGGTGAATTAAGCACTGTGCTTGGCTGAATCCCACTTTTTGTTGTTAACTTACTGAGTGATTATGAGTGAATCACTTCCCACAAATGCAAAATAGGAATTAGAGTACTTGGATGATAATTTCTTTGGCCCAAGCCTGTCTTTTGTTCCAGTCTACAAGAGTAGCACAGCAGGGGCACAATTCTAGACTCGGTCCCAAAGTGCTACCACATCTCAGTCATTGCTGCCTTTATCAGTGGTGCTGTGGGATTCCTTACTTGGATATTTTGCTGGAGCATCATCAAAATTATTTGAACAGAATGAGATAATGCATATGAAATACTTTTGCTTTAAACTTCTACTGTAGAAGATCTTCTATGAATTGAAGGATGCTTGTATTCCAAGGTGATGTCACATGCAAAGCTGGCTCTTAAAACTCGCTCAGCTTGTGAATTTGGGTTTGGATTTTAACCAGCTACCCTTGGTAGAGGGGGTGGAACACTGGGGTTTGGCCTGAGCTCTTCTATAGATAATGAGAAGCATTTATAACCTTGCAGTTTACATTTTAGGATGGGATTTTTTAATCCCAGAGAGATTGTAGATTCCCCTTCCCAGGAAGTGTTCAAGGCTGGGTTGGATGGGGCCCTGAGTAGCGATCTAGAGAATGGCATCCCTGTCTGTGGCAGGGGGTTGGAACTAGATGATCTTTAAGGTCCCTTCCCACCCAAACCATTGGGTGATTCTATAATAGAATATTCCTCTTTACAGGAATGAAAATACCATCTGTTTTTTTCTTCGAAGTTCTGTCCTTCAAGGAAGACCCTACTTTTCTTCATCTTTGCCCCAAACCAAGACTCTTGTTTGATTTAAATTTCACTATGAGAAATACTTAACCTCCTTTCTATCTCTTTCTGAATTCAATTGCTTTGGTAAAAGATTTTCAAGGGAGATGTGGAAATGATGAGTTCTGTATTCCACAACTCTCTGTTGAAAGCTGCTCTAGATATTGAAACTTGCTCTTGGTTGTACATTGAGGGGTTTTTGGAAGAAAGCCTTTTTCCACTTCTGGAAAACTGCATCCATTAAAGTTTCTCTTCTTATCAGGGAATGCTTTTCACTTTACGCATGCTGGTGATGCATTATCACTCCTGGAGAGAATGGAAGTACCCATGGATTTTACAGAAAGACATCTAAGTGTGAGTAATGTCCTCTAGAGAAAGGTTTTGAGAGCAGCTAAACTTAGATTAGATACTGCATTGCTTCATTTTGATGGATTAATAAAGAGACAAAGGGGTAGAAGGAAATTGTATCTCACAAAGATTTAATGCTGTAAAATCCCACAGCACTTTGTCCAGCTGTTGAACAGTCATGAAATCTATAGAATGGTTAAGTACAAGAATCAAAAATACTATTAGAGGTAAAATAGTTACCTAACTTGAAATGTTGCAAGGTTTAACATTTGTAGTCCTATTCATAAAAAAAGTCTATGGTTTTTCTCAGCTTCTGGATGTTGCCATTGGAGAGGATGCTCAAAAAAAAGTAAAGTCAGCCTTACTGGTGATTCTGGGAATGGAAAGATGGATGGAGCAGGGATTGCCATGGGGTCATAAATAATCATCTGCAGATAACTTGGGGGATATATTTAATTAGAATTATAATGCCTTTAACAGCACAGCATTCTTAGAACCATGCTGGGACATTGGCTGAGCACTGAGTTGGAGCAGAAACTCCAGGGCATTGCTTTGACAAAGAAGAGATGGGAACAAGGTGGGAGCTGCTTGGGGGAGGGATTGAAGCTCAAGTCAAGGGTTTAAAGCTAGAGCTAGATTATGGCAAGCAGCACTGGTGTAATAAGATGAAGATCCCACACTTCAGACTGCCTGACTCTGGAAAGTACTTACAGGAATGTCTGTCCTTGCAAGAGCAACTGAAGTGAGGGAATCACCTGCAGTAAAGTAGTGCTGGGCTATACAAAAAGTATCAGTAATGGCCTGTTTGATTTGTCCTGTCCTAAACTCTTCTGCAGGTTGGCAGGTTCTTTCTGTGTCCTGCATACACAACTTCTTCATTTTCTTGAATTTAAAGTAAGGAAGTAGACAAGGAGAGAGTCAGAGATGCTGTCCTGAGAGTATTCCCTAAATGCACTTGCCTCTACCGTCCCTGCAGCCGCAGTCGTTTCCAAGCTTGGTGTTGTCTAATTCCTCAGCACGGTGTTTTTTCACTGTCAGTACAGTTTGCCTTGGCCTTCTGTGAGCAGATATCCATGGAAAGCCACAATGCACAGCCAGAGGCCTATTTTTGTCCTGAATCAATAGAGCTCTGCAAGCAAAGGTCCAGGATCAACAGAGATCCATGGAAACTCTTGCAGTGCTCCCAGCAGCGAGGGGTCCGTGCGCTCCAGAAATGGTTTTGTCCTTCTAATCTGTGTGTTCTGGGTAAAGCACAAACCAGTTCAGGGGGAAATAATAAATCTGTGAAATATTTCTGGAATGAATGAGATATTCTGGCACCTACAATCTCATCCTTACTGAACTTTCCCCCACTTCAGCTTAAGCACAGGTGTGCAGTCAAGGCTTTGAGTTTTCAGAATTGGTAAAGAAGAATCCAGAATAACACAGGGAGAAAAGATATCCATCTCCTTTCATAACAGCAGGAAAAAGATTGTGTGTTCTGGTTCTAAGTTCTTTTATTTTAATGCACAACTGCTTTAAAGGTGGAAGCTTATCCCAGTGGGGAAGGTGAGGTATGAACAGATGAACTGACTGGTCCTTTAAAAGGCAGAACTGCTGGGGTAGGTTGGGAGAGCAACCTGGACATTCCAGAGTCTTTGTGTAGTCACCAGCAGATAACTGTGCAGTCTGAGAGCAGCTTGGTCCAACCAGTCAGCTGCAGGACCTGAACCCCAAACCACCTTCCAGGCTGCGTTGCCTGCTTGGGGATGGAAATGGCACAGGATTCTCTGCATTGTTTATCTGCCTTGCTGCTGACACAGGAATTAATCACTCTAGATAAGGTGTGAGGCCTCATAGCAAAGGACCTCATTTTACCTACTGATAAGCCTAAGGAAAAATATTACAATATTATTTTAGGGATATTTTCCCAAACTTTCTCTCAAGAATTTGGAATTCAAGAACTGTTGCAGTCTGATTGTGCCTTAAATCCCTCTGGGTTTCTTTCATTATCTTGTTTGATCTTCCCTTCAACCCCTCTAAACTTCCATCACAGTCTCTCTGAGCCAAGTGTTCCACATTGCAGGTTCTGCACTGTGAAACTGAGCAGCTGTGTAAAATTCAGATTTATTAAAATATTTTCAACAGAAGCCTAAATTCCTTTAAGGCAACTTGAGAAAAAAAGTGGTGTGAGATCCTGGTTTTGACCTATAGCTGTGCTGAGAGAATATTTAGGAGTTAACCATGGAAAAACCTGATTCAGTAACCCTGGTGTCTTCCTTGTGAGGAAAACAGGAAAAGCATCTGTTCCTTCCCTCTTGTACATGGAACATGGGAAAAGCAGGAGAACAGTTCCTCACCTATTGAGGCTGCTCCACTTTGCAGAAGAGCTGACAAATCCCTGTGTTGTGTAAAGGTGGAGTGAGTGAGACTGGTTCTGTCTCTGGGCTCTCGTGTGAGGTGAGAGGGGCCTTTCCAGCTCCATTTGGGTTCAGCTACAAGGCTCATTTGGCTGCCTAGGGAGTGTAGGATAGAGGGTTTCAAAACTTTCTGCTTCAGTTTCCTGTACAACTGTTTGAACTGTTCTACAGAAAAAACCTGTGTGTGCTCAGTGGGAAGGGGAGCTGCAGCTGACTGGCTTTTGAAATAGAGCAATGAACCTTGGAGAACTCTTGGAAATTCATATCGTGATGTATTTTTCTAGTAGCAAGTGGAATTGAATATCCTCCTGTAATAATTTATTCTCTCTCTGGAATAATTCATTTTAATATCTTTCTAAAAATATACTTAATCACCCCAGATAAGCCCTGTCCTTAAAATTTCAAGCCTGTGTCCCAGTGTTTTGTATTATGTGCTATATGAATGTGTTACAAGGGAAATGACACAGGTTAGGACAAATTTCAGAAAGACTTTGAGACTGACTTAGCAATGAAACGGCTGATGTAATTCAGCATAAATAAATGTTGCACAAAACTATGCATGTGGGGAAATGACAATACTGCCTTCACATATAAAATGTGCAGCAAGATCTTGGGGGTGATGACAACAGTTCCAAAGAGAGATCTCCTCAGACCCTGGCAACAGCAGGAGGAAGAAAGGAAATCAGGTTTTGTGCATTGGTAGTACCGGATTAGAGAAATCTGACTTGTCTGTTTCTTGTGGGCTACCTGTATCTCTAAAAGGACATAAAAGAAATGAATATGTGACAGGGAAGGACAAGAAAGGTGAAAAAAATTATGAGTGGAGCCAATGCACTATTAGAAATGAGTAAGGCCTTCAGTGTGGAGGGAAACAAATCAAATGGTGGATATTTGTACAGTCTCAATGGCACAGAGGGGGTCAAGTGTTTAATTCTTCTCCTGATACAAGAACTAAGGGATGTCTTGTGAAGCTGGTGGGGCCCACTCAAAATGGGAGCAAAGGAAGGTCTTCATGTAATGGGGAGCAGACCTGCAGAACTTGCTAAAGAACACTGAGGGTGCTCCAAGCTCAGGGAGGTTTCAGAACAGACAGGGAGCTCAGGAAAGAGAAGCCTATTGAGGATTAGCAACTTGGAGTGGAAAGTAGGTAAAGGCTGGAAGGGAAGTGTCACATACTTACTCCAATTAACACAACTACTTGAGACAGGCTGGATGGACCTCAGAGCTGATCTGATGTGCATCTGCCACATGTCCCTTCTCTGGACAATGCCCATGCATCAGGTACAGCTGGGGAGAGTGGCCTCAAAAGCTTCCTGCTCCACTGGAAGGATCAGAGTTGTTCTGTCTGCACAGGGATTAAAAAATACCCAGCTGGCTGCACCTCAGGCTGCCCTGGAGAGCAGGAGCACATCTGGAAGAGATGTGACACCTACACCTGTGAAGGCAAAGTCTCCCTCTTGCAGGTGTCATTTCCAGGTGACTTTTTCCCAATCAGAGGAAGATGCCAGCTCTCTTTGCTGGTTATCTTCATGAAGAGAAGATTTCAGCACAGCTACTGATTCTGCTGCTGCAGCTGATTGTGAAGCCTTACAATGGAGGGGAGGCAATAGCATTTTCTTAACTCTGTTTATCCTCCTTGCTCTGCACCATCAGAGAGTTCTCATCAGTGCTCTCAGTAATTCTGTTAAACAACATTTCCATCAAAACTTATTCTTGGCATTTCCTGCAGATTTTGCCAGGACTGACTCAGTATGGCTCAGGTTTCATGCAATGGAACTTCTGGCATGGTGGATTTTTTTCTAGAGAATTTGAAATTAGTCAAGGCAACGGAATATTTTTAATTTCTTTTAATGATGAGACTTCTGATGTTTTTCAGTTGAATATTTTGCCGCGTTCTCTGTTCAGAGTTGCTTGGCTTAAAAAGTCCAAGTTTGTCTCAATGAGATAATTTTGTCAGGAACCTAATGTTCACTATTCAGGTACTCAGCCTGGGATTTAGTTTTTGAATGTGCTGTCTGCTTTTGATATCAAAATGCAGTTTAGAAACTCAAAGCTGCCATAGTGGAGGAACAATAGGAAGAGAAAAACACTGAGAAGCAGGGACAAGCCAGCAGGTAAAGAATGGGCTGGAGTTGGGGCCATGTTATCAGATAGCTTCATCCTTAGAGAGCAGAGGTAACTTTGAAATATTTTGGATTCCCATGACTGGTGACAGTTGTCTAGAAACAGTAGGTTGGGAGATGCTTTTTCAGGAGAATTCCATTCCTTGGTTAAAAATAAATAAATAAATAGGAAGCATTTGCATCTCTTTGCAGTTCCCCAGAATCAGAAGAGTTATTTGTAAATGGATCCCCAGATGTTATATATTGGTGCTGTTGTTGTAAAATAAAAAATGAACATGAGAGCCTAACGAGGGGGCTACGAAACTCTAAATGGAAAAATAAGATTTCAAATCAATTATATACCTGAGATGGAGATTCTCTAAACAACAAAAGGTGTACATTCCAGAGCCTTTGACTTCACTGGCATGTGGGGCTGGTTCTGTTTTCCTCATTGAAAAGCCACTAAACTCTTCCTATTCTTTATTAAGCCTGTCCTTATCAATATTATCTGCATTTATGTGAGAAATTAAATGGGCTGGCAGTTTGTAAGGTTGGTGATAAACAGAGATAGAACTAAAAACACCGTCTGTCAATTATGGTGCATTTTATTTTCACCATTGCTTGATTTTATTTCTGCGTGCCTTTGTGGGTTTGTTTAATTGGGCTTTTTTTAATGGTTGTTGGCTGTTTGGTTTGTTTTGTTTAAATTTCAAATTGTCTCAAAGTTTTTCTAGTATTTCTGGAAAATACTAGTGTGTTTTCTTGGGAGGGAAGGTACAATTTCCATTAGCTCTGTTTGGTACTTTGATTAAAGGGTTTCTGCAACTCCTTGCTCCTCTTCTTGCCTGGAACTCATTTTTGAAGGTGAACTTTGTAAATTGGTCATCTTTATAAGCTTCCTATAGAGTAAGGGAAAATGATACTCAGTTTTTAAAAATAAATTAACAAACAGTTTCTGCCTTCTTTTTATTGACAGCTTTTCCAAATTCCCTGTAGTTGAAGGGGAAAGCATCTTCAGTTGGATAATACAGGGGGAAAAGAAATCAGAATTTTTACACAATGCAGATCTCTTATAGAGAACTTTTTACAGCATCAAAAGGAGTTGCCTTGCTTTTTTGGTTGTTTTGGGGCTGGGTTTTTTTGGTGTTTTTTTTTTTTTTTTCTTTTTCCACACAGTGGAATGCATCAAATTACTTCTCATAACTCTAAAATTATTATTCACCTCAGTTACTGGAGGTCAGTGGGAACATTGTTTCCTGGTGCCCAGCACTCTGGGTTTTCATGGAAAGAGGGCAAATGCTTTAATTTTTCCAATTTTTAAAGCTTTTTTGGACATAAGAACTGGCAGAAATTGTCTTTTCATATGAGTATTTGATTTGGCATGGAATGCTCTGGCTGGAATTGCTTTGTATTAGAAGTATTCCTCTAAAGAGATATAAACATGTGATTTATTAATCACTGGTATTTTATTTTAAGAGATAAATTCCTGCCTCCCTTTCTTGTTCAGCATGTGGACAAGGTTTACATATTGTCACTGTTAAAGCTGGAATCAACGTGATTAAATATGGAATTAGCTTGGGCTTGGGTGGATTCTGAAGCTGGCCTGATCCAGATGTTAACAGTAACTGGTATCTTAATAGCTGCAAGAATTTGGAAGTCAATCCTGTTCATATGCAGTCAGATTTTAACTAACTCCTGGAATCCAGTGATGCAGAACAGTGAGAACCAGGGGGAATTCAGTGCCTGGTTCTGTGCTGCTAATTCATCACAGCTTTTATCTGCTGCCTGCAGTTACAGATCTGATCACTGTCACCCTGCAGGAGGGGAGCTGCTGTCTGTGGCTTGATTTTTAACACGTAGGGTTTAATCTCTTGCCTGATTATTTCTGCTTCAATACAAGGGAAAAAGATCCCTCCCTAAGATATGACAGGTTTGGGGTTTTTTTAAGACTGTTCTTCTGGACCAGTCTGTAAAAATCCATTTTGTTTCTCTTATTTCATGATGTTCAAATACTGCTTTATCCAAATACCACATATCCAGCTTGTCTCAAAGTGTTTGGAAAGCATTTTTCTGGGATGATTCACTGTGTGTAAAATGAAATATGTATATGGGGAAATTCTAGACGTCCCTAGCTTTCTCCTAGAGTTACTGAATCCTGGCCCTGGGAGAAGCTGCTATAGGTCTTGTGTATCTTTGGAACAAGATTTGGCTCTAGATTAACAACGAAAGCTCTGATTTTATGTTCTGAAAGCAGAAAATGTAGGCATTGGTTGTGTGTAGGCCTGGTACCTTAGTGATAGCAAATATTTGCTGCAAGTTCTACCTCATCCTCCCATGGTGTGGACAGCCCTGGCAGAGCTGAGGAGCAAGAGCACTGAGGTCAGATGTTGTTCTTCTCCCTGTGTGGGGACTGACAGCTTGGAAAGCAGAAAGGTATTTCTTCGTGGCTCTTCTCAGCTCATCTTCTTCAGGAAACTGAACCAAAGTGCTCCAAAGCCTCCTCACTAGTTTGGGAATCACGTGGGAAATGACTGGCTCTTCTGGGAACCAGGATTTTGTTGGGTATTTCTTGGTGCATTTTACATTAGTTGTTATATTTGCATTCTCTTGTACTAATATTTTACAAAGGGTAAAATGTATCTTTGCAATTTGTTCAGCAGTTCCAAATATGCAGTGTATGGGTAGATACCTTTTAGTGTCTGTGCTCTGTGCCCAGGACTGGCACTGATCCTGTTCTGATTCACATTTTCCTGAAGCTCACAAAGAGAGCAGGGAAGGGGTGGAAGAAAAGCAAGATAATTACATTTACAGAAGTGATAGAAACACATAATCCTGATGGGAAGCTTTGGAAAAAGTTTGTCTTTAGCTGGAATTTGAGGCCATGAATTCAGCTTCACACACTCCCCGTTCTTTCTTACCATGCATTTCATCCTGCATTTTATGCTTTTCTTTGGAGGAGCAGTAATTAAGTAATATTTTATGAATTGACAGGCAAGATGCACCAAAACTTTCTTGTTTGCTTTCCAGCATCACACTCTTGATTGCAATTTTATGACAGTTGTCACCAGGCTGAGCTGTGTGTTACAGATCACTGCCAGCACTGCACGGTGCATCAACACACATTCAACAACAATTAACGTTTTTGTGTTTACAAAACTTCCATTTTATCCTTTCACTCTCTCAGCCCTGTTCTGAGATGGGATCCTTTTGATAAGATACGATAAGAAAATAAGGGGATGTTTGTCCAGAATAACAGATACAATCAAAAACTCAGGCTTTTGAGTTCAATTCTTGGGTTACTGCACTGCTCTTGGCTGTGCTTTGTTTTCTTGTGGTGTTGAGGCAGCAACAAGTGCTAGTTCTTAATTGATTTAATTCAGATCTTTTTTGTGGTTCCATCCTTTTATGGCCTGAAAGTTTTCACCAGCTTGGGATCCACTGACTGTGGAATAACACTTCCATAACTTGTCTTATTATTCTTATTCTTATTCAAACCCAGTGATTTCAGATAATGGAAGTGCCTTGGATGTGTAATGTTTTTTCTTGCTGGCAGGGATGTGCTGCGGACTTGGGCCTAAGAAAACTGTTGACCTGGACATTGACTGACCAGCTTTTCTGAGGATTCTGTACAGGGTCTTTCATGACATTTTGGGTGTACCTCAAATTCTTGCCAAACCCTTTGGAACGGTTCAAAAGAGCGTTGATTGTGTGCAGTCCTCTGAAGTAGGAGGTGCCAAAAATATAAATGTCTTTTTTAATATTTTCCACAATGTTGCAAAGCTATTAATGTAAATTACAAAGAGACTTTTTGATTACCAAGGCAAGCTACAAAGAGGGAAAATGTGGTGTAATCCATATAAATCACTTGACTAAACCATGCACAATAAATCCAGTGTTGCTGAAGCTGAGTTCCTCTATCTGGTACCACTGTTTCCTCTTTACAATCAGCATTTACTTTCCTCATTTGGCAGTTGGTGTATGCCATGGACCCCCTTCACCTTTGTTCACATCCTTGTGATCTGTAGCTGTACAGCCTTCTGACTTTGTTGGCATACTAAAAAGAAGAAAGTAAAAATTGAAAAACAGTGGGGAAGTTGCCACAGAAACAGTTAAATATTTGACCCTGTTTACTGCCAGCTTAGATAAAAATCAGATTTACTTCCTTGTGAAGAAAAATTCTTCAACCCATTTTATTGCAGCCCATTGGAATAAAGGATTTCACATGTGGTGCAGTGGAGGGAACATTTTAACCATTTGCTCCTGTTTGCCACCTGTTTCCTTCACCCACTCAGTGAATTTCACAGCTGCAGATGGCATTTCCTAGGCCAGAAAGAACCCAGGCATCCCTACCTCCTTCCATGTGTGCAGATTAGTCCCAGCAGGGGCTGCAAGGTGTTTGTCCCTGCCCTGAGTCCCTAAGGACCCTCAGATGGGAGACTGGATGTGCTGGGGCTGGGCTTGGGTCACTGCTGACACCTGGCAGCAGGTGAAATGTTTACTCCTTGTGCAACTTAGAGAAAACCCTTTGGCTTTTCCTCTGTGAAAACCCATTATTACAAATGCACACCTGCCTTTCACTGCCACCTAAGCACTTGATTTAGAAGCTTCCTAATCCAAATGTTAATTAAGGACTGAGGGCTTTGTGTTGTGTGGGCTCTGTCAGCTGGGAATGGGATTTCTTCCTGGGAGAGTTTGATTTGGAGCTGGTGGAGAGTTGGATGGTTCTGCTTGGCTGTAGCAATCCTTTTGCTTGTTAGACTGTGCTTGGTTCTCATCCCCATGCAGAACCTTCCAAAGGGGATGGCTGAGGGAAGAACATATCATTTGTAGATGTGTTCATGCCCCTCTGTGTGCAGTTGGAATTTTGAGAGCTCTGGGGACTACTGAATGCTTGGGAACCAAGGAATTCAAAGTACTTGCCAGTTGGTGGCAGATTTATCTGGCGTAAAAGATCAACCCAGGACTGAAATGGGGACATATGGCTTTTAAATAATGGTCTGTGCACTGTACTCATTTTCTTTTTGTTGTTTTATTATTCTTTTAACGATTGAAGGACTTGTATTCAAATAAAAGGCATTATTTGGTTTATTCAATAGTTTTATTGAGGAATCCTGCTATAAAATGTGATAAACAAGTAGTGGTGTTCTGCTTTGGTTTGCACATGCTTGGCTATCTTGGGGTTCATTTGAGTTCTGAACTCTCTGGGAATATTATTCTTTGGAGCAGCAGCAGGAATGAAGATGTCACTCTGGAAAAGTCCCGTCTCCAAGAGACTGTGAATGTGAGTGAGAAGAGGGACAGTGGCCTTGGAATAGCAGCAGGTGACTCTGCCTTTCTTGGCCTGCACCTGACTTTTTCACTTTGCTGCTCATACCTGTCCAGGACTCCCAGGGGTGATACTTAAAAACACAGACAATGCTTAGGGTTCCTGTATTCACACCTCTGCAGGTTTGTGTTGTTCTGAGCTGTACCTGTAACGTCCTGGGAAAAATCTGAAATAAACTAAACCCTGCTGTAAGATAAATGTTATTCTTTCTAGACTTAGACATATTTCCCATCTGTTTGTGGCTCTCATATCTTCCTTCCACTCTGTCCCGTGCCATTGGCTGAAGAGCAGAGTAAGCTGGCTGTTACAGCTGTCTCCTACACAGTGCTGTGGCTTGACAAATGACACAACCCTGTGACACCAGCTGCAGGATTTTGGCAGTGAATCGATGCAGTGAAACCAATTCTAGTTTTTGTGCAGGAAGTCAGGTGTGTTAGATGTGATTGATTAATGTTACGAACCATCAGTAGGTGACCCACAGAGGCTTTGGAGTTTTGTTTCAGAAAAGCACTCACAAATCTGATAAAAGATGACAGTTCCAGGGCTCTCTGGGTTCTTGGATGTACAAAACTGGGTTATGAGAACATATTTTTTAATGAGATTTTTGGATTCACATACTGCAGGCCCTTGCCTGTGATCCCACAGAGACACAACTAAACAAACCCCAGCCTGCAGGTCATGGTCACCTTGAGCTGAGCCATGAACCCCAAGCAGGGTAGATGTACAGTCAGTGGGCTCAGTGAGCAAAGCCTCTGCCCCTGTTTGCAGGATGATGGCACCAACCTGATTAAAGCTCTGTGCTGTAGGGCAAGGGACAGTCAGAGTTGTGTGTAGAACCTAAACTTGGATTTAAGGAAGTGAGATTGCCCAAATCTTGATGTGGAGCTGCTGTCATCTCTACCATGGAAGCAACCTTTCTATGAAGTTGTGTTTGTCATTCTAGCTGCAGCACAGGTGAGTATTTACAGTCAGGTATTGCTGTGGGCAGGAGGTGAGGACACCATTGATTCCTCCCTTGGCTTGCTTATACTCTCTTTGCTCTCTGTAGTGTCAGTGAAGTGCTGGCCGCAGGTGTGATTTGGGGTTGAATTTTCCAATGAATTGTCTGGTTCCACAGCCACCTCCCCATCTGGCTCAGCAGGCAGTCCCTGTTCAACAGGGGCCCACGGCACAAACCCTGGGCTTTGACAGTGAGCAGTGAGATGTGTTGGCAGAGCTGTGCTGCGGCTGAAGGGTGTGCACAGATCAAGGCTGAGCAGGCTGACACTGCTGTGCCCAGGGGAAATTGCCCTTTCTCTCAGTGCCTGGCACTAACTAGTCCATCATTTTTGTGTGCCAAAGCTGGTGAGGGCTGTGTCTGTGGTAGCAGAAGGAGCAGGGTGAACCTGGCAGCCAGGAGTGCTAATGATTGTAATCCTGCTGCACTGACTCACTCGGCAACCTCAGGTTAATCACTCGACCTTCCCTGGCTGCTTTGCTGCAGCTGTGAAAATGGGCAAAAGCAAAATTTCATCAGCCTCCAGATGCTGAATTGGAGCTGAGTTTGCTTGGGGAAGCAGCTCATACAGAGTATTAATATCTATCATAAATTAAAAGAAAAATGGGTGAAGGTGGCTGGTTAACTTGTAGCCTGTTAGGGAATTGTCTCCTCCTGAATGTGACATTGGATTGCAGTGTACACTAAAAATGCATGTTAAACTTTTAGTTTATTTTGCTAACTGTAATGTTTTGAAAAGCAAAGCATGAGGTCCTTTTCATTCAAACTTTCTCCAAAAGGGGAAACATAGAGCAAAAAAACTATAAATCCTTTCCATTTGACAGCTCTGTGTATGTTCCCTATTGTGGTGTTTGAGCTATAATAGATCCTTGTATGAAAGACTATATGTTTTATTTATAGAGATTTGAAATTAGTTATGGGGGGAAATGAATACCAAGAGTTCCAGGCCAATACAGGGTTTTTCTGTAGTGAGAATGAAGTTTGCTTTGTTTTGGTCCCAAAGTATTTTTTGAATAATTGTGGTTTGGAAAACCAAGTACAGGTTGAGTCCCTTGCTGTGTTTCAGCTGTGGGTTGGATTTTTCTGATGGGAGCACATAGACTGGCACGTGGACTCTGGCATTTAAATAGTCCTTCCAGAGAGCTAAGATGCGAGACTTGAATGTAGGTCTAAAAGTTTAAAAATTGGGATGAAGACACACTGCAAAACTGGAGTTAAGGTATAAAATAATCAGCATTCAAAATAAGCAGATCTGAAACCCTATTTGTTAATAAGCTTGGATCCAAATTCACCCTTAATGACCATCCCAGAAGTACAGAATACAGTGAATTTTGCTTTCAGCTTGTTGCCATTTTTGTCTGGATGTGTTTCTGTGTAGCCTGTGCGTGGATCTGGACTCATTTCCCTGCAGAAGGCATTGTCTCTGCAGTGGAGCAGAGCGTGGCACGGCGTTGTGGTTTCTTACGGGGAGATTTTTAACCTGGTACGTAATTCTTGTTAACATTCACATGATATCCATCCCGTTGGTAAGAGTGCAAGTCAGGGCTATCCCCTCAGGCAGACTTCATTTAAACACTCTTCCTAGTGCCAAATTTCTAGGCATTTTTCTCTTCTAATGAATGCATGTGTTTTAGAGCAAAGACCTTTCCAGCCCTTGTCTCCCCTTCCCCCAGTCCTGCCCGTTTCAGTGCCGTGTATTGCACGGGGTCGTTACTCAAATGTTGCTCTGAAGAGTTTCAGAGAACCTGTCAAAATGATTAAGAGTCTGAAATTCTATATTACATTAATGTTTTTAAAACATCTTATTCAACAGACAATATAGTATGAAATATAACAAAAAAAATCAAGTACTGGCTCATGCATAACACTTCTTGAGGGGCTGCTGTCACTTTGTTGAAAGCAAATATTTTGAGGAGTGTGTCTAGCTCTGCAATGTGAGGAAAAAAATTGAAATAGTCTGTGCTGGTGTCAAATCATTTTTTAATAAACTGAGAGCATTTATAGTTTTCAGTCTCCATTAGAAGATTTTCTTGGGCAGATTTGACTGTAAACTCACACAGTTTATTTTAAAAGGGCTTCAAGACCATCTGGGATTTTGAAGTTTGGGGTTTTAAAATATTTTGTTCCTTACTGCGATGAGCAAGAAACTTCTTTGGAAATGCTTCATGTTGGCTAAGCTGGCAGGGCCATCCAGCTCTTAAAGGGAAACTGATTCATTTTGTAATTTTACACAGGTGGGGAGGAAAAGCCCAGTACTGGTAAAGTAACAAAAGAAACTCCTAACTAAATATTCTGTGGCTTTGTCTGAGAGATGACAATGATGAATAAGGTGGGCAGTTCTGAATGAAGACTGCAAGACATGAACCAAACTGATTTTCACAGCTTAATTATAATTCATTCTTTTCTTCCCCACAGATTTAGGAGTTTTAAACTTTTACTTTGGTGTCAGAGCTACAGTCCCTATGTTTCTTGTAGGCCACCTTTAAGTATTGAAATAATACAAAAAGTTGTCCCCAGACTGTTCAGCCTGGACATCCCCAGCTCTCCCAGCTGGCTCCAGAGCAGGGTGGCTTCTTAAGGTGTTTTGCCCCTCAAGTGAGTACAACCAGCCTACACCTGGTTTCCTTCCAGCACTTCCAACTCACCTGTTCTTGAAAGCCCCAGTGATGCCATTCCAACCTTCTATCGGCAGTTTAGGTAATTAAGCTACGACTGTTGGGTAATTCCTTACATGCCAAAGCTGAATGTTTTGTGATGAAATTCAGCCTTCTTTCTCCTCATCCTGCTCATGGAACACTCATCCTTTCTGCAGCAGCCCAGGGATGTGTCTGAAGTCAGTTACCCATCTCCCTCCACCCCTGTCTCCAGACAGAATGATATCATGTATTCTTTTTCAGCTTGGCATCTCCAAGGAATTAAGTTTCTGCAAGTTTTGTGGAAAAGAGGAGTTGAATAAAGGAAAGATGAGGGAATGGGTGCTCTTACAAAAAGACATATACAGAATTCAAATATTACCCATTCTAAAGCATCATCCTGCCAAAGGGCTGGCTCACAGTGTCAATGGTTGTTTGTTCTCCAGACAGATAGGAAAGAGTGGGAGCTGGAGAGCCTGGGAGATGTGGCTGGGGGAAGAAAGGAAAGGGGTTGCTGAAACAAGGACTGTCTTAGAGAAAATAAATGCTGAGATTGGAGTGAATAGGACTAAGGACAGAAATTTTTAGTTTCAATGTTCGCTGAACTGTTGATGTTAAGACTTGTTTTGAGCAGGCGTGGGAGTCTGGTGCACATCCTAGGACCCAAAATTCCTGAACTTTCCTTAAGGTCATTTTGTACTCTGAGCCAGTCTAATTATTTTATAATGGGATGTAAATTATTTGGAAAACATATTGAACTGAGTGTTCAGACTCACAAATTTTGTTCCATGTTTCACTGCTGGAATGAGAAGAAAGATCTTTTTATCAGGATTTTCATTATTAAATTGGTGATAATTATCTGCATTTTGAAATACATGAGTGAAGAACAGTACATACAGACTGAGTAATCAGTCTATATCTTTTATCAGAGGAGGGAAAAATGTTGAATATCCTACAGAAGCATTATCTAAAGAAAAAACCGGTGCAATTTGCCTAACAAAAAAAATACCACGTCTCTACAACTGAGATCTTGGTACCTTGCTCTTACATGAGATAACATGCCAATCTAAGCATTTCAGCAAGTATATGATTTATACTCTAGGGTTATTTGTGCTGGAAAAGTGTGGTGATCTGTAGAGGAAAAAATCAGACTTGTCATATGAACTCATTTCAGCACAAGAGTCAGTCAAGAGAAACATTAGAGAAGTGTGTGTGCGAAGGGGGGACTCGCTGCCAGGATTTACTTGCAGTCATTTTGTTCGTCTGTGATTTCCATTGCACTTTCTGTTTTGAGAGAATTTCCTCCTAAACGGCTCTAACTCCAGTTGAGGTTTAGTGAGCACTATTGAGTGTGCAGGTTTCCAGCACGTCAACAGCCATGGGCATTGTCATGTTCCTACAATGTTGTTGCCTGTACCATCTTTGGCTGGCCCCTTTCAAACTTCTCGTTTAATCCATTCCTTCACCTTTGCCCAGCAGGACAAGAGGAGTAGAATTATTGCACTAAATCCAGGTGAGAAAGCTCGATAACAGAGATTATTCTTCTTTCCTCAGTGCTGGTTTTATGTACTTTTTTTCATTATTTATTTCCTGATTTTACAGCTTATGAAGGAGCTGTTTTGAAACACACAAGCATAGGTTAATATAAATGGAAACCTAGAATTTGCTTCAGATGCGTCTTGAGACTCTGCAGTTGTCACATTTTTTGATTGATCAGAGATTTAATTGAAAGAACATTAATGAGTTCTTAAAAGTCAGGAGAAATAGAGCGACAGCTGAAAAAAACCCCGAATGTGGCAGTTGAGTTGTACATAGATTGTCTTCAAAGTTGTGTTTCAACAAAAACTTCTGGAAAGACTTTTTCAATAAAACAGTCTACATGACTCTGTGGAAATAATGACACAGAGCTTGGTGCCGGAGCACATTGATAGTGGAAGAGTGGAAAAAGTGTAGGAAACTTTGTTCTTGTTAAATGGTAAATGAAATTGTGTTGCCTGCCTGTTAAAGAGCAGATGTACCTGCTGGAAGCAGTTCTGTGAGGAGATCCTCAGGCTGAAGCTCAGAGTGTTTCCCTGCAAGGTGAATTTTCCCCAAGTGGCTGTGTAAGAACGCCTGGCCCTGGGGAATATTGTCACCAAGGGACACCCATGTCCTGTTAGCACAGCCTTTTCCCCTGGCCCATTGAAGTGTTTAGAAGAAACTCCAAACTTCTTGTCACGTTTTTTGCAGGCAAGCGAAGAATGGACAAAATGTGTTGCTAAATTATTTAGGCAAACAATCCCAAGAAACCCAACCATGGCAAGGCTGAGGTCAGGGATCAGGCTCCAATGGGCTGAGTTTTCCATTTAAATCACTAAACCACACTTTGAAGACAGCTTGCAAGTAATAAGCAAAGTTCTTTCTTTTTCCCTCCTGTCCTTCATTCTCCCTATGCATATCCTTGCCAACCAATTTATCGTGGCTGTTAAAGACTAATTAAACCTCATTATTGTGTTTTGAATATGAAAAGTATCTAAAGTGCTGGTAAATAATTCTTATGGGATTTAAACTCTCAGGTGGTGCAATGTTCTCCTCACATACAGGCATCATTCTCTCCAGTAAAAGCCACCTCTACAAATCCTATGCCTTCACTGAAATAAATAACATTTATAAATGAAACCCATGTGGTCTTCATCCTGCAAGCTCTGAGCATCAGGTATCCTTTGAAATTAAAATTCCGTCAGTGTCTCCTGCAGCATCTGCAGGAGGTGTGTGGAAGTAAATTTTGGTGATAATAAGCTGTATTTTGATACAGAGCTGAAATAGAAGAATATTTTAACATGATTATTCTGGAACTTGCTGTCTTTTTCTTGAAGGTGGTTATTAATAACAAAAGTTTGAGGCCTTCAGTCTCATAAGAACACTGCTAATTATGAACCATGTTAAGGCATTTGTGTGCCTTGTAATGAAGGGAAAGGAATTGTGTAGTTCAAGTATGGGGACTGAGGGAATGGACAAAACTAAATTCAGCTAAATTGTGATCTTAAATGCCTCAGGAAATGCATCAGAGAATCAAAGTGATGTAAAACTCTGACTTCTGGATCTCTACTAGACTTGATTTTCTTGCCCAGATATTTCAATACAGTAGATACAGACTCCAGGATCTGACTGTTGTGGTGGCTGAAGAAAAAAAAGTTTGATTCTCACTTAGTCTCTGCAGTTGTGCAATTCCACCAACTTCACCAGAGTTTGCTACTGCTTAGCAGTTATTTCTGAGAGCAGTTGCTTCCAGGTCTGAACAGGGAATGGTGGATTAGTGGAAGCTGAAGGGACAAGGTGGTGATTGTGATATGACCTCTCCTGTGGAATGCTCTCATTTATTGAGTCTCAAAAGGCCGTGGTGTTCCATCCCCATGAAATGATAAATTCAGTAATATGACACAAAGATAGTGATTGCTCCTTGCTGTCACACACTTTGGGGAACAATAGGAAACTCAAGCCCTTAAGTCTCAGTGTTAATCTGAACACAAAAAGGGAGAAAACAAGCTCTGTCTTAAAGGTGATGCACCTTTCCAGCAGTTCACATTTTTCTTTTATTTTCCATTAGTGAACGTCTGCTCCACTGTGAGGCTTTTCTCTGAACATTTGGAAATATTTTAATGCCCTTAAAATTGCAGATTTCTATTAACAGGCTGTGCTTTCCTCTTGCTTTGGTATCCTCACACCTGTTTTGCCTTTGGCACTAGGCAGTGGATAATGAGGTTACCTAATGTGTTGACTGTTGGCTCCAAGCTCTTTAATAGTCCAGCAGGATGCCTTTCCTGAGCTTGTTTGGGGTTATTTTGGTGGGCACAGGGGAGAGATGCTGTGTAAGGAGTCCTTCCTTCCAGAGGCATTTGTTGGTTCTGTTTTCAGCTGAGTTTTTCGATGCATCATGAGTTGAAGGTTTCAGGTCTGATCCTTTTTCCTACCCATGACCTTGGAGACAGTTTCTGGTGGGAGCTGTCACAGCAAATTCTATGGCAGCTGATGAAGCTGCAAAACGAGGTGTGACCTTCTAGTAGGAAGGAAGAATGTGAACTCTATGCCTCATTTCTTCAGATTTAATGAATAATAACCACTTTTTAAAGTCCTGTTTTATTAATATATTTCATCTTACAGTTCTTGGTGAATTTGTGTATATTATTATTATTATTATTATTATTATTATTATTATTATAATTTTTGAACACTCTCTACATTTATCACAGAATCAAAGGATGATTTGGGTTGGAAGGTACCTGAAAATTCATCTTATTCCACCCCCTCAGGGCACCTTCCACTATCCCAGGTTGCTTCAAGCCCCAGCCTGGCCTTAAACGCTTTTGAAGTCCCACAGTGAGACTTTCTTAGGTGTTGCACCTGATGAACAGAAAGAAATACAGGAAAAGACCTTCAAACCAAACCTTATTTTGAGGTTCTTTCACCCTTCCCCAATTTCAATGACCATCTGTCATGATAATCAGTTCTGCCCCATATCAATATGTTATTTTGTGTCAGTACAAAGGGAGAACTGCTTTTGGCCATCAAACCCACAAAGGGCAGGGAAGGATTGTGGTGGAAGGGATCAGAACAAAGCATGGAAGCAGCACAGGCTGTCATGGAAGTGCCAGGTACACTCATATCTCTACCAGTTTGGTTTCCTCTGTCCTGGCATGGAACAGAACTAAAAAAAGGACCAATGATACTGAGAAGTGCAGAATGGAGCAGAGCTGGAGCAGCCTCTGTCTGGATTGGGAAAGGTGTTTGGAGGGAGGGCAGGGAGGACCTCCAATGCATAATTATTGTCTGGAGGGTTCTCACAGTACAAGAGCTGGGGGACATGCAGGAAAATAAATAGCTAAGGTGTTAAACAGAGCTAAGTGCTTTTTAGACAACTTCCTTGAAAACTTTAGAAAATGAGACAATGAATTATTTTTTCAATAACACAAGTAAAATCAGTGGAATAATGAAATTTCTGATTCAAATATCTCTGAAATATGTAGCACAGCATATGGGTGTCCAGGTTGTCCTCAGCAGATGTGTCAGTGCCAATTCAAGTGAAGATTTCCCTGGCTTTGAAGGTCTGGATAGAGTACAGGTTCTCTTGGTGGCATGAGAATATTTAGCAGCAAACAAGCAATAGAAGAGAGAAAACTTTGTGTATAGAAAGATGAAAAACTTTTCAGGATGGAAAAATCTTTCCCACTGAAGTTCAGAAAGTTGGTCTTGAAGAATTAGGAAGGTTTGGCAAATTTTATCAAAGGTTTCATGAAGGATCAATTTTTAGACTTATGATCATAGCAACTTAACTTCCTGAATTTCATTTCACACTTGAAAGCATAACTGGAAGCTGAACCAGGCTTTATCTATATTTCATAATAGGGTCATACTCCTACTTTTCAAAGAAGGCAATTATTTCTTTAAGGGTTCTGCAACTTACATGAAAAAGCTTGAAAAGAAATCAAGTCCATGGAAGGTTTAGCAATTGTTGCTCAAATGTTCCAAATTTCCCTTGCCCAGTGCAGCATTCAGACCCTGATTCTTCTGGGCAAGATTCAGGGTTAGTTTTGTGGCACCCTATAGCAAAACATTACTGTAGTTCCTAGAATTTGGTGAAAAATGTAGGGAAAATGAAATCCATATGCTACCTTTGAGGCAGACCTGTATCCCCCCAGTTACCCTTAAGCTTCTGAATTTCATAAAGCATTTTTTTCCTTGTTAAAATTAATACCAGATTTAAGTTAGATAAGGTCACATGTTATTTAGTCCCCAGTGAAGATGTCAGAATTGGAATGATTTACACTGGAAATAGAATTACTGCTTGTTATTGCAGAATGGTGAGAGGAGGTGGTCGATTATACAGAGATATAATGGGGTGAGATGTATTTATATATTTTTATGGGGAGATAACCCTTTGATGCTGTTGGTACTTTACTCTGAATGGGCTCCCTCATTTTTGAGGCTGTAGTTTTTTAATAATACTTTTAAAAATTATTATTATTTTGCTGAGATAAAGGTGTAACTTTCTAGAATGAATGAGTTTGATGGATACTGTGATCTAAGCTTCATCAAGATCCCTGCCAGCCTGACCTGGAAAGGCCATCTTTGGAGCTGGAAGGGAATTCATGCAAAAGTTGCTTTTCTGATCCCATATTTAATTATGATCATAGGTGGTCCTGTTTTTAGGAGAGCAGAGTGGGATCATGGATTCCTCATCCTTTTATTCAAACTAAGATAAACTGCTTTCTCAGATTATTGTACTCTTGATATGGATACTTTGTCTGGGTAAAAATGAACTTTGAAGTTGTTTTTTTTTGTTGCCTTTTTTTTTAAACGTTTGCTGAGGATTCCCAGGCACTCAGAGGGGTAGCTCAGACCAGGTCACTGGATATCTGGGAATCCTGGATATGCTCCCTCTGCAGCCTGTGTGGAGTGAGCCCAGCACTCCTGGGAGGTATCAGCACTACTCCACATGGGCCAAAACAAAAATATGTCCTTGTCTAGGAAGTTTGATGCATCCTGGAGCTGAGATCTTGCTGCACATGTGCATTTTTGCCTTTGGGGCAGGGCAGAGAAACTCTCCTGACGCAAAAAGCAGAGTAAAAATGTCATCAGCTCAGGAGTCAGACTCGCTTTTATGTCTGACTCACTGAATTTTGACAACACAATTCAGTCTTCTGTGCTTTTTTTCCTTCATATCTGCAGTCTGTTTACACCATGGGATCTGCAGGGAAGGTCTGTTCCTTAGTTCAGACACAATCCCTAGAGCATGGAGGGAGGGAGCAGAGTCTTGATTCTCAGTTTGGCCCTCTGGGAAATTTTGTACTGTAAATAGAAGTAGTAAAAACTATCAGGTGATGACACTTTTTGGGCTGAGTTTTTTTGAACTGGAGACCTAAAGGTGAAATCATCTGTATCACATTACCCACCACTGTGCTGTCCAGACACTCTTAACTTTCCATGCACTGACAGATTCCTACTGGAGTAGCACACTCTGTCTTGTGGAAAGATTGCTGCTGTGCCCACAAACCAAGCTCTGTGCTGCTTTGCAAAGCCACCTTGGGACACTCCTTGGGAGCTGCCACCAGCCCAGAAGGAATTTTTTAGGTGTTTATTATGTTCAGAAGGGAAAATTAATTCCTTAATTTCAACGCTATAGCTTTTGTTACTGTGTTTAATTCCCAATAATGTGGAGTAGTGTTTTCCAGAGATACAATATTGAGAGCACAAAAAATTGACAGTCCCACACAAGTGACAGCTGGTCAGGGTCATCCTAACACACATCTGGGAGAATTGTCTGGGCTGGTTTTTACTGTGGCACCTTTTCTATTTTCTTACTGCATGTTCTTACGTTTCCTTCATTCCCTCCATCATCCATTTTGCTTCTTGTTGTATTTTTATCTTCCTGTCCTTTTTTTGGCAAAAAACCCCAACATCTGCATTTCCACCACACCTTTATTCTGTTCAATAAGTATAAGAGTAAATCAATAAGGTTCTTTGTATGTGCACAAAGGTCTGGGAGTGCAGGTTTGTTTATGGACGAAGCAGCCAGTGAGCTCTTCCATTCAGCTTCTGAAACATTTCACTTGTTTTTCAGCTAAGAGCTCAAACGACACTTCCTGTGATGATTTTTGGGTGGTTTTGTTCCACTGAAGAGCATAACCAAATTAAAACTTAGAGTAATATTTTTATCTTTTTTTTTTACATGTGTAGACTAAATATTTTATAATTAGTTATCTTTGACATGTTTGCCCTCTAACATAAAGCCTGGTCTTGGCTTTTGGTGAGCTGGAAAGGTGGTGCAGAGAAAGAATTTTGAAGGTGATTTAGTTTGTCTCCCCAGACTGAGCCATCTTCTCACATGCACGGAGCCATTGCTCCTGACCAAGTGGAATTTTGATTGAAAAAGCCTGAGTTAACTACACCTGTGCAGTGGCAGGAGCAGCCAAGTTCTCTTTCCCGTAATTTCTAAATAACTGCAAAACACATAAATTCCTAGCCCTGACCTCTCAGTGCATTCCATACGATTTTGGCATGGGAACAGAGTCGCCTCGAGCCCAGCCGTGCGCTGCAAGCGCGGCAGATCCCGGGCGGGAGAGCGCTGCGAGCGTTCTGTGCACTTGCACGTTTCCATCCATTTCTTCAGGGCCCATAAAGCAGGAGCTGGTGGGGTTTAATGCACAGCTCTGCTTTTTCCCGTAAGCATTTCCAGGCCGTTTGTCTCAGCTGGTTATTGGTGTCTCTGAACACGTGGAGTTGGATTGCACCTTGTTAACGTTGGCCTCTCCTCCGGAGTCTGGGTCTGCCGCGAGGTTTGAGCGGAGGCAGAGGATGCAGAGACAGGAGAACTTTATCCCTGCAGCAGTCTCACAGCAATTAAGAGAGATTTCTTAGTTCATAAAACCTGGAGATGAAGGTGGTGGAACCTGCATATTCCTCGAAGAGGAATGGAAGTGCTTTCAATGGAATGGAATTATACCAGTTAAAAACAACTTTGGCAATATATGATTGTGATTGATCCAACCTTAAAACAGTGATTCAAAGTGTTTGGCTGGTGCTAATTCTTGAATTGCTGATGTTGAAAGAGCCAAAACCTTTGAAATTCAACTGTTGGAGTGTAGGTGGAGCAAGGTGTTTGGGATGTTTCTCTTTCCTTTGAAGGAAATAGCGAAGGTATTTATGAAAATATGCTGCATCAGGGATTGGGATAAATTGTTAAATTTTCCCTTAGAGAATGCAGCTTAAAATATTGGCCCTTTTGAAACAGAATGAAGTGGTGAGGTGGATTTGCCATATTAATTCACTTCGCAGAAGAGAAAGGGGAAGTGATTGTGAATTACAGGCAAAACTGCTACCTGTATATCTGCCCCTGTAAGAATTTCCTTGATTGCTCTGTAAAGCCAAAGGTTTCACTTTAGCACCTGTAATGATGAGATGAGTGTGGACTCTGGAATTCATTTGCAGAGTTATTAAGGATGGGAAAACTGGAAATCTTATAAAGGATATACGTTTATAAGCAATAGATCCACATGGTAGATTCAAGAGGATTGGTGATCGAAGGCTCTGTGGGGAAGAAAAAGTGTTTTTTATTTATGTATTTTTTAAAATCTATATTTAAAATTTTATTTATTAACCACTCATATTGTGGTTAATAGTTGATACCCATTTAACATCAACTGAACAGATTAACTTGTTAAGAAGAAAAGAGAGTTGGCTTTAATTTGTGCCCTGAGAATGAAGAAGAGAGGCTGTTGCTTTACACTGGTGGGTGCAGAGGGAAGTGAATATTTGTGTATGGTAATCAGGGTTTAAGTATCTTAAAATCTAATATGAACACAGATGTTCCTCAATTGAATTACAAGGTCTTTGTAAGGAAAACAAAAAAGACTGTGCAGGTTAAAAGGAGACAAGGAAGCAGCTTTGAAGATAAAATTATTCTATTTAATGTCCTGCCTGTCTGTTTCTCCCCAGGGCATCACACCTACACAGTGCAGGTATGTAGGAAAGTTTGGCTTATGGTGCCATGCTCAATTACAAAAATCAATTAAGTCTGATGCAGCCTATTTGGACAATGTGTGCATAGTGCGAATCATATCTTATATCTTTTGCAACTTGATCAAGTTAGTGTTTTGTTCTCAATTTGTTGTAAATATTTTTCTTTGGAGTAGGTTGGTACTCACTGCCATTGAACACTAGGCTTGACTTTGTTGTCTTAGTTTTGGAGAAATATTTTTAAGGCTTTTTTACTTGTATTTAAACGTCTCAGGTGCTTTGGTGCTCCTTTCTCCCCTTCTGCCTCATGGATATATTTGCTTTGCATGAGCTTGCTTTGAATTTGACTTTTTTCCCTGTAGGTATTGCAGAAAGCATGATCTCCGTTCTTCTGGCTTGTTCTGTTAATAACATACCTGAATACTTGGCAAAACCCCATCACTCGATGATTGCTGAGCAGCTCCAGGTTTCTTTGGCTACCCAAAGGAAATATAAAATTAATTAGCAACATAATTTAGGTTTTTACCTGCCTTGTAAAGTGCAGAAATGTTTGTACTATTTAGAGGCTTCTGGCTGCAATCCTGTTCTCCTGTTTGAGGATATCAAATGCTGAAATTCAGCTGAATTGCTGAAAAGTTGACAATTAGTATTGGAGATTCTCCTGAAGTCTTTCACTGCCTATGCATTCATTTGCATGTCAAATTGATTTGAGGTGAAGTAGATACTAAAAATGGAAGGCTTTTTTTATTAAAAACTGCTTTTTAATACTGTGAATGATGTTTTCCTAGCTGAGGACGTTGGCTACCTCAAAATTGCATCAGATTTTTTACTATCAGACCTAAATTGTTTTATGTTGTATGAAATGGCTGTCTCTTCTGGATGATGAAATGCCTCATTTTCTCATCTTTGTGGATTTATAAAGCTGCATCAACACTTTCCATTTTATATCAGGCTCTGATTCTTGAATTTTGATGGGAATTTACCCCTTGGAGAAACTGATGGGAGAATCTAATTCTCTGATGGCCCTTTGTACTTACAGTTCATTTGTCTTTGTTATCTCAGTGTTATTTCTTGTGTTTCAGCTGATTTTTGTAGTGGTGTAGCAAGATGATACAATCTTTCCTTTCTTCCAAGGTTCCTTAATCTGATTTTCAGGAAGAAATAGTTCCGACTGCCTTTCATTTCCTTGGCAGGGGACCAGCTTTAACTGAGGACATGTGTCCAGACAGCAGCTGCTCCATAAGATGCTGAGCAAGAGCTGACTCAAGCCCTTCGTTGGGGTGACACACGCTCCCCCAGCTCCCACTTTCCAAGGTTGCATGGTAACCAAAAGGTCAACCTTATTCCCTCAGCAGTGGAAATCAAATGAAACTTCACAATCGTGAGCATTTTTCATTCATCAAATCCTTCAGGGCCCATTGAGTGCTGGTGTACGTGTCCGGGCGGATCTCTGCTTTTCCATGACCCCTCCGTCCAGCTGGGCGGATGGGAGGGCTGCCTGCACTTGGGCCAGATGAACACCCAGAGCTGTGCTGATGGCTCCACACACAACTGCAGCTTCCTCGTGAGGGGTTGAGCCTTCCAATTTTTAATTTGGCTGTTGTCGTTGGAGCAGGGTTATTAGACGTGCATGGAAATGTGCAGAAACCCCTTTAAAGGAAGGTAAAGCTGGTGGTGTCCTTGCATTGCTTATGGGTAGGGTTTGATTATCTGGGGAAAATGGGAGAATCTGCTTCCTTTTCTGACAAACTCAGTGATTGGTAGGGCCAGTGAAAAGCCAACTGAAACATTCTAAGGGCCACAAAGGAGGGGTTAGAATGCTTCTCCTGTGAGGAAAGGCTGTGAGAGCTGGGGTGTTCAGCCTGGAGAAGGCTCATGGGGATTTTATTGCAGCTTTCCAGTCCCTAAAGGGGCTCCAAGAGAGATGGAGAGGGGCTTGGGACAGGGCTCTGTAGTCATAGAACAAGGGAAAATGGTTTAAATTGCCAGAGGACAGGGATAGATGGGATATTGAGTAGAAATTCTTCCCTGTGAGGGTGGGGAGGCCCTGGCACAGGGTGCCCAGAGAAGCTGTGGCTGCCCTTGGATCCCTGGCAGTGCCCAAGGCCAGGCTGGATGGGGCTTGGAGCAGCCTGGGACAGTGGAAGGTGTCCCTGCCCATGGCAGAGAGAAGGGAATGAGATGAGCTTTTAGGTCCCTTCCAACCCAAACCAATCTGTAATTCTATGATAATAAATAGCTCCTTTACTCTGCTTTTACACCAGTGTTTTCATATTGACTCATGTCTCATACAACTGTAAAATGTTTGATAATGAGGTCCAGCACATCCAGAGAGGCTTTGGAGTTCTTTTTAGAGCATGGTTACCTAAGAAGTTCATCGTCACTTTTCTGTGGCCCGGATTCAGTGGCTGATCCCTTTTTTCTGAAATGTGTGTTTAGCATAACTTCAGGTGTCCTTTTAGAAAGATCTGGGTCTGCCCATTGTAGTTCTGGGGAGTTCCAGCTTCAATAGAATATACAGATGATTAGAAAATGCATTACTTACTGGTTCCATGAAAAATTTTGTGTGTGTTTGTTCCATATATATATATATATATATATAGGATTAGATATAAAATTGAAAATATTATGTGGAAGGCAAAAATGTGTCCATTCTATGTATGATAATATTGCTTTTAAATTTTTGGTAAGAGAAAAATGAAATTAGTAAAATGGACAGTTTATGGTAAAGTATATGGGTTACACAGTTATAAAAGTAAATAACTGACATTTATTCTCCATTGCAAATAATATCAATAAATACAAGGTGATTTTTTTTTTACCAGAGAGGTGTTAGATTGGCTCTGAAGTTATCAGCCTATAAAGTTATGCTGATAAAAGCCTTTTTGCTGTCCAATTGCCTCAGCACACTCTGCTTGGCAAACCTCTTGTGTTTTGTTCCTCACAGTAATATGGAGGTGAAGTACATTTGAGTGTATTTTGTTTGGTTTTCAAGTCAGAAAAGTACTTATCCAGGTCTTGATGTAACCGTCGGTTGTTAATGGTAACCTCCAAATAAAAAAGATGGGAGACAAGCAGTGATCATCTGTAACTTCTGGCATTGCATGAGGAGGATTCAAACCTGAAAAAATGGCTTCACTTCCTTCTTTCTTGCCTTTTTAGTTTAAATGTGTAATTTTATCAAAGTAAATATTGCAAAGATTAACCACATTTTCCATGTGAATGCATGTGCCCTATATTTTGAAGTGTTTGTTGGTTTGATTTTTTTCTTTGTGATGAATGTTTAAGTGAAAACCCAGTGCCCTGCCTTGCTGCTCATGCACATTGACATGGATAGTGTGGCACAGGCATCATGGGAAGTACAAGTTCTATGCCAAACATCTGTTCTCTTACTGAAATTAAAAGTGGGTGCTCTCAAGCACTGAAACCTCCCATAATTCCCCAGAGGGTCTTTGCAAAGGCAGCTTCAAGGCTTTAGCAAAAGAAATAACAGGAAATATTTGTCAAAGGATTTGAAGTCGTCATGCCTGGCTCTCTTGGCCGTCTTTTGGGAAGAGGTTGTCACTACAGCAGAAGGAAATTATTGATTGCACCTTGATCAGTTCATTCTGTATCTTTATGAAGATTCTTCCACTCTTGAGTGTTACCATAAAGGAGGAACTTGGAAATTGGAGGCAGGGTTGACACCCTTCCTTTTTACTAGCAAAATGTGCAAGTGGTGCTGAGTGTGCTCAGTGGTGAACTCCCTGATGGCACTGCCACATTCCCAGACACTCCTCCAGGCTTGTGCAGCTTCCAGCCCTATATGGGACTTCACCAGGTGCCAGATGAAAGATCCCCACCTTTCCTTTCTGTTGGAAATCCTCCATCCCCCAGGAAAAGCAACAATATTCAGTCTCCCGTGACAGATGCTCTCAATGACTTTTTGCTGACACAAGACCATTTCTCCAATGGCCTCTCATCTTCCTGCTCACTCAAGGCTGCTGTAACTCTGCTCTGACATTTGTGAATGTGTAAGGTTCTCCTGCCAGAAGTCTCAGTGTCCTCTGTACAGTGGTGTTCTCTCCTTGGTCCTGGGAGCAGAAAACAGGAGTAATATTTCTGAAGTGCGTCGGTCTCCTCGATGCCAAAGCAACAGTTGCCTGTGTTTATCTAAAGTTTATTTCACTGCCTTGTAAAATACTTGTTTTAAGCAGCAATGGGCTTTCAACACCACAGATCAGCTGAACTTTGCTGCAGATTCTGGTCAGAATTTGGCCTGCTCTGTGTTTTCTATTTGGTCTAAAGTACAAGAGATCAGACTTTCAGAGAAATGTTAAACTTGTGTGTATGTGCACATGTGTTTTCTTGCTAAAGTACTAATGATTAAAAAGAGCATTTCTGACAGCAGGAAAGTTTTGTGTTACAGGATATTTTTGTGTAGCAGTCTCCTTCACCTGATCTGTGCTAATTCACTCCAACCTGAAGCATTGCAAGCACTGACAATCTCTGGAAACATTTCTGAGCACCTTATCCTCTATTTTGCTGTAGGCTCCTAAGTCAGGCTATTTTCTTTCTGCTTGCAGGCCTTCTGTCTCGTATCTTAATCATCTTCTGTTCCCTTAGGCCGGGAGCTGAGTCCAAACCTCAGCCTGAGCTCTTGGATAGGTGTTGTGCCTGAAGCTTCAGATGGCACAGGAGTGAAAAGCTATACGCTCTTAAAAGTGGCCATGGACTTAACACTGCGGTTTAGTCCCAAGCTGTATCAGATATTTCCACCTACTTTTCAGTTTCCCAAGGTCTTATGGCATTCTCATTTCTGTAGCTGCTGTGGGCATAGGTTTTTTCCCTCTTACACAGTGCTTCAGCAAAATGCTTCCCCAGAGAAGGGAGCAGAGATCCCTGGAACAAACATTTTTCAAGACTTCAATAGTTTCATGGAAATACAGCTTTCCAGTGATGAGCTGAGAGCTGATGGCAGAGGTAAAAACAGAGCAGTGTTTTTAGAAATAGTTTTACTGTGATCTAGGATTGTGACTTTTTAATTCCATCAATTATTTCTTAGGGGTTGCCAGGCTCTGTGGATTAGATGGTCTTACCTTCTTAGGACAGGTCAGCACTTCAGTAAATGATTGATCCACTGATTGTAGCTGGATGGATATCAATTTCTTCCACAGTGCTCACAGATGTGGATATTGCCATAACACCATCCTGGTGTTTGGCTAAGCTTAAAGCAGGGACTCCACCAACAGACGTCCCTCAAAATGCAGTTCAGTCGCAGAATCAGTGGCAGGACGGATCCTGGGTCTCTGAGTTATCTTGTGTCCTGTCATCTATGCTGCATTTTAAAAATCACATATATAGCTTTCTTTATTATTAATAAAGGTCTGGAAGTGAATGAATAATAATCTGTGAACCTAATAAATCCTCTTGCTTTCTACTGCTTTTGGTGGCAAGGCCTTCTCTCTGTTGGCTTTAAAGAGAAATTATGCTCAACAGTGATTGAAAAATACACTTTCCACGGCTTGGAAAGACTGTAAGTAGACAGGTACATCCCACTTCTCTTGTGCTGCCTATTCTATCCCTCTACACTTCTGTAAGGATATATTGTAAGATCCCTTTTTACATATCTTTTCCTGTAAAAAACCTTTTACTGTAAAAGAGGAGATTATGTTCTGGTAAATATACCTGCTACTTCCAAGTAACAAAGTCATTAAAAAGTCAATAGGCCTTTTATGTAACTCCAGTCTAATTTACTTCTCCTGTTCACCCTCTCTTCTGTGCTGCTCTGTTCAGCCAACACCCATCTCCACTAGAGCAGGGTGTGCATAGTAGCTCGGGGTCCCAGACATCGAGCTCCAGAATGTATTTTTCCAGCAGCCTTGGATTTGCCTGGCTGGCTCCTTAGCTGGCCTCAGCTCAGGCATTTTGGCTGGCTCCACTGCTGGCTGCTCTCTTAACTCCCAGAGGCTCTGATAATGGGGTCAACTTGCTCCTTGAGATAGCATTTGCCTTTTGAACAGAGCTCAGATGGAAAAGAGCTCGCACTATTGCACCAGTGAACTGTGGTTAATACTGGGAACCACACAGGCAAGGGGGAGAGCAACAAAATCATCTGAGCTCCTGGAAGTTGGTGTGCAATCACCATTATTGGTGTGCCTCATTTCTGGACAGTCATTGCCCTGGTGGGGTTTCCTGGATTCCCCTTGGCAGGGCTGAATCCTGCTCTTTGCCTTCCCTTCGCTCCTGGGGAAAGAACAGCATCAGCAGGAAAAGATTTTACAAGTCAGGTGGCATCCTGTGGCTTTGCTGGGTCACTGGCACCACCATTGTGTGGTACAGAGCAGGAACTGGTTCTGCTATGGTGAGATTGTGAAAAATAAATCTTCACAGCCCCTCCTTTTGCAGGAGATTGTGCAGGTTGTGTCAGCTTTTCCTTTTGCACAGGGGACTGTGTATGTGATGCACATAGCTATACTGCTTTGCATTAGTGTTTATTTTAAAGGAAATTTCAGTTTCTAGGGTTGGACAGATGGACTGAAGGAATAAATGATGGCATTTCATGGTGCATCCAAACTGAGATCTCTCTTGGGGTTCATATCTGTGTGTTTTGCAGGATGACAAATTGACAGAACTTGGGTTGAGGAGAATCTGGATCTGAAAAACTAAGGGGCTGAAATTGAGAGGGATTTGTGTTTCAAAAGAGTATTGTGGCCCTTACTGAAGGTCTTGCTTTGAAATTTCCCCCATTCAGGTGTCATTCCATGTTTCTTTACAGTGGCACTGCCTAGTCCAACTTCTAAAGGGGTTTTTGTAAAAGTGTCTGAGACTTGCATCCATCCCAGAGATATTTTACTTTTCAACATCAACTTTAAAAGCAAATTGTGGCATAAACAAATCTAATTGTTTGCTCAAGCTGGATTTCAGGTTATTGAAGGAGCTGGGAAAGAACCCAGAACTCTGGATTTCTTCTGCACTCCTCGTTCAGGTCTCTGTTATCAATACTGCCGTGATTTAAATCAGGAGTTGCCTAACTCTTGGCCAAAGTGAGCAATGATGTAAATGGATGAAATGAATTTGCACTGTTTGATGCACTGAGGGTTCAATGGGCAAACCCTGAGAAGTGAGAGGATGTGTCAGGGAGAAGTCAGTCCCAGCTGTTGTTCTTTCCGGGACAGCGTAGGGTCGGAAAATCTGCAGCCCCATGAATGAAAGCCTGCACTGGCACCCTCCCCAGCTAGGGGTGGAGGTGGAACAAAAGGAAACTCCACATTTTATAGATTTGGGGAGCCACTACAAAGGCAGAAAAATATTTTGACTCTGACTAAGTAAGGTCTCTGCACGGCTCAAATGATCTCCCAGGAATTAGAAGCTATGCTGAGAAATCTGGGAACAACCCTGAGAAGGTCACTGGTCCTTTTTCAGGCTAATAATTTCCAAACTATTGCATTAACCTTTTTACCTTTAGATAAAGGTCAGCAGAGGTAACATATTTGTGAAGATCTCCTATGAAAATACTTTTTTTTTAATGGCTCGTTTTCCCCTTCTTAGCACGGAATACTAGTTGGAAACATCAAGTCATATGTTGGAATAAAACCCCACTTCATATTCTCAGCTCTCTGATCTTATTTCTTTCAATTTTTAAAGCTATTCTGGATAAGGTTCTACCCTGTATAAAATCATAACTCATTAAGATTAAAAAGAACAGGCTTCAAGCATACAGATTAATTTATTTTTTATGATTAAACTTACATCTAGCAAAGAACTACAACAGAATGGTTGGAGAGTGAAATTTGCCTGACCCTCTGGGACTCTTTTGAGCCACTAAATTGTAAAGAAATCTGCTACATATCTGCTTTGGAAACTTTTCTATGTGGTCCAGCTCTGGAAAAATGCTGTTGGTTCTGGATGGCTTTGCTTCTGCATTTGTTTTTTTGGTTTTTGTTCTTTTTTAGTATGAGTGCTGTTGACTGGAGACTCATAAATGGAGACTTATCAGTTGCTTGTAATTTATAGCAGGTGAACGATTGCTCACCACAGGCATGCTTAAAAGAGTAAACAAGAACATGACTTAAATATCACTTATTCAAGATACCCTTTACATGTTCAGCCAAGATCATCTTTTCTTGCCTTGTTTTTCCATCTTTTTTTTTTTTTTTTTCTTAACTCTGGTGTTGTGCTGGGCAAGGGCTAGTGGAGTTCCTGAGCATTACACCCTTTGCTGCTTTTCCCTGCCAAGGAGCAGCCCCTCCCTGTCCAGTGCTGCAGCAGCTTCATCCTTCTCATACAGATGCAACATTGCCTTGTGCTTAAAGCACAGGCTCATTATTTATATTTTTTCCGTATTAGTCCTTGATATTGCTTAAAAAAACATCTCAGTTTTCCCATTATAAATATTTCCATCTTCTGCAGAGTTTAAGTGATTCACAGAACTGTGAGGAAAGAGATAAAGGCAAAATTTTTGTAAAGGTAGAGAAATTTTTCATAGATTTCTTTACGTGTCCTGCTTCCTTTGGGAAGTGCTGCTCTGTTCTTATTTACTGATGTCAATAACAGAAGTTTCACTGATTCTTCACCTGAACTGCACCACAGTGCTGCAATCCAGCAGGAAGGGAATGTGGGGGAGAATAAAGTGCTCAGGTCCTGCAGGAGCTTCACCTGATGTGTGAAGATCCTAAGAACAGGGGATCCCCAAGACCAGAAATCTTGAACAAAGCCAAACACCAGCCTCAACAAGCATGGCTGGGGGCAGGTGGGCAAAACTGGCTGGGTCTTCTGCAAAGTGTTGGGTCAATCCTAGAATCATAAAATATCCTGAGTTGGGAGGGACCTATCAGGATCACCCAGTCCAACTCCTGGCCTGCCCAGATCCCCCAACAACGCCACCCTGGGCATCCCTGGCAGCGCTGTCCAAACTCTCCTGGAGCTCTGGCGGCCTCAGGGCGTGCCCTGGGGAGCCTGGGCAGTGCCCAGCACCCTCTGGGAAAAGAACCTTTCCCAAAATTCAGCCTAAACCTGTCCTTCATGCTGATTCCTGAAGTCCTGTCACTGGTCATGGGTGAAGAGATCAGTCCCTGCCCTCTGCTTCCCCACAGGAGGATGTTGAAGAGTGCAGTGAGGTCTCCCCTCAGTCTCCTCTTTTCTAAGCTGAACAAACCAAGTGCCATCAGCTGCTCCTCCTAAGGCCCCTCCAAACCCTTCCCCATCCTCGTGTCCTCCATTGGACACTTTTTAATACCTTAATGTCTCATTTACATTGTCCTGTGCCACAACAGTGACTCTGTACCTTGTGCTTTGCTGTCCTACAGCTCTGAGCACAAGGGCTGCTGAAGTTACTGTCCAGCTCCAGGAATAACCCCTTAAAACTCAAAGCTGTTGGTTTTTCTGGCTTGTCAGAGGGCTGCTGCAGTGGCTGCTGCTCAGCTCCCCTGCTGTTGGGGTGTCTGCTACACCTCTGCTCTCTGAGCTTGTGGAGGAAAACATCCACCAAAATTATTCCCTAGCCAGTGGAGCATTGTATGAACTAAACAGGAGCCCAAAGTCAACCTTCAATTAAAGATAAGGATAAATGCAAGATCTTTTCAAGGAGAAAAAATAATCCCAACTGCCAGGTGTCACGCTATGGATTCTTGTTGAACTTTGAAATCCATCCTGCTGTTCTCTGCTCACCAAGGCTCAGGGAGACAAACTGAGGCAGTTTCTGGGGTCTGCCCCATGTCTGGCTGCAAGGACAGGGAGCACTCCCAGCTCCTGTGTGCACGTGGCAAGAGGCACCTGAGCTTGGAGCTCTCATCACTTGGTCTAATCGACGTGCAGGGAATGGCTTTTTGAGTTCATGCTGGGGGATGTTCTCTGCAGGTGCCCTGACAGTAAAGGCAGGATGTTTGCTGTGTCCACTCTCTGTTATTATCTGGCAGCGTCAAGTGGAAAATACTGATAACATTAAAGGCTGTGAAATTACAATGTTTTAATGGGCCTTAACCTTGTGCTGCATGACACCCTTTTAATGCTCTGATTTCTAAGAGCCAAGGCCAATTTTCCCCTATTATGTTTTGTAAATTACTCCAGCTGTGGGGCATTATTTATTTATTTATTTATTGCCCTCCATTGCTAACAGGAACTTAGACCATAACCCACTTTTAGGTCCCAAAAAAACCCCAATTTAATTGACCTTGTGGTCACCACAGCAACTGTAGTACTTGACATTAATAAGGTTAAGGAAAGAATTCCATTGCCTGAAGTGTTCATTCAAGAATTGGGAAAACCTTTCTAATAACAGAAATGTGTAATTGCCAACCAATAACCCCTAAAACCAGAAAATAGACATTGAGAGAGGAAAACTACGGATGGGATGGGATGGGATGGGATGGGATGGGATGGGACGGGATGGGATGGGATGGGATGGGAGATCGGGGAAGGGAGAAGGGAAGAAAAAAAACAAGTGAGACAAAACAACAGATGGGAAGTGGGAGCTCTTGTGCTTAATCAGATGAGAGTTCTAATTAGTGTGTTATTTCTATGCTGGTAGGGAAAGGGTAATAACAGATGTTCCAGCAGGCTTTCCTCAAGGAGCACAGAAAAATTAGGGGAGAAAAGGGGAGCAAAAAGATCTGGGAAAAGTTTCTAAATATGCCACGGGTTTTTTTTTCTTTCAGGCTACATTTTACTTAGAAAGCCATTTCCTCTCCTCCCTTTTCTGTCTGCCTACCAGAACTGCTGGATATTCAGTTACCAATGAGAGAAGAAAAGATTGCAGTACCTTTCATAAAATTTTATAGAATTGCAGTTTGGTGTTTTCTTCTAAGCTAATTCACAGCTCAGCAGTCTAGCCTGTCTTCAAATATTCTGGAGCTGATTTCCCATAAGGAAACCTGCAAATTGTATAACAGGGACTTGATTCCCAGAAATGAATATTATGATCTCTCGTGCATAAACAGTCCCTAATATTGCACATGTGGTCGAAGTGGCCTCTTTTAGAAGGACCTTGGTCTAGACTGAAGAACCATGTGTGATTGAGACCTTGACACATTCCTTGGTAACCTGTCTGTGAAAAACTTCCATCTCATTTCTAGTTTGAATGCAGGGACCTGAGCACGTGCTCTTGTTATACCTTTGCTAAGTTTAGGATTACTTATTCTTTCTCTATAAAGTAATTCTGAAAGATTGCATTCAAATTTTTTGCTTTTTTTTTAAAATTGATGAACTGAAGAGATCGGGACCTTTCAGGTCATTTATTGGGATTATTTCCCTCAAGTTCTTCTCTTTGTTCAAGCTCCTTTTAAGTATGGATGCACATTCTAGCCCACATACTACAGCAGAATCAAATGTCCTTCTCTTAAGAGCAGACGGCTTCAAGAGGCAAAGCAGCAATAAATAAGTTATGGTTGTGGGTCTGGAGAAACTGAAATTTCCCCCTAATGTGGTGCAAGTGAGGAATGTTTGAAGCTGTTTCTGTGAGTGGCAGGGTTGTGTTGATGGTTTATTCAAAGGCATGGCTGAGTCCTCCCCCAGCTGTTACCTGCCAGGGCCAGGCCCTGCTCTCAGCCCCAGGGAGATCATCAACCCTGCGGATCTCTGTGCAAAACTCAAGGGTCATGTTCAGTCTAGACCAAAAGAAAACTGTGAGTGTCTGCAAACACATTTAAGTACTGCTAGGGAAAGGACAGGGACCAATTATTTTGATTAGGCAATAAGGCCAGAGAAGGCTGAGGAAAAACCATGTGAGAAGGGTGAGTGAAGTTCCAGGGGAGGTGACCGGCCCCAGCAGGTGTGAGATTCCAAACTAAGCTTGACACCCACCTTTTGGGGAGAGTTTAGGGTTGGTGAGCTCCCTTCTGCTCTGAAGGAGAATTGGTTTGACCCATCTGGGATTCCTTTCAAGCCTGATGATCCTGTGGGTTGCAGTCTGCACCCCAACAGGTGCTCAGCTTCTCTAGCAACTTTCCAGAAATAAAAATCTATTCATAAAAAATGTGTAAGTGTGAAACTCTAAGGGATACCAATTTCTGGGGTTGTTTGGGATCTCTTTGTACATCACAGACAGTGTTTGAAAGGGCAGCTCCTCATCCAGCTTCGTGCTGCCTCTGAGTGTCTCACAGAACTAAACTCGAGGTAATTTTCCAAGAATATCCTGTATTTTCTTGCAACTCCAAGCTTCTGTCTGCATGCTCATGAATCTTCTTCCCTCCTTTACTTAGCAGGTGTCACTGGGAGAAGTGTGAAATGCAGGTGTAGAAGGAGGTATTTTGAGACATTCAGCTTGACTTTTATTTAACATTTTATTTGACATTTATTAAACATCCCCAGTGTTCTCCTGAATTTAAGTACAACCTTCATCTTAGGAGAATGTGCTTGGTTCTGGCTGGCTTAGTCAGAAGGTGTCTGCTGCAGGCTTTGGGATATTTGAAATGAAAACACTGTGAAAGCAGTGAAAGATCCTTCCTTCTCCTTAAGGATATCACTGCCAGGGAACTGGCTATAGAATATTGATCTAGGACTACAGTCTGGGGATTTTGGCAGTTTACCAGTTTAGTAAAAGGAAAGAAAGAGAATCAATTTCAAGAGGAAAGGAAGGAAAAAGATACATTACTTTTCTGGAAGTTAAAGTCAGGTGCTGAAGTTCATTTTCTATCAGGTTCAGTACATCTAGGAAGGTTTAAAGTGCTATTAATACTGAATTTCATTTATGTGGCTTCACTCAGCAGCATCATAAATTGCTGAATTTTGCACTTACAATAGTTTGTTTTTAATACATCCTTTGCAAATCTGTCTTGGTGATATTCCACATGTCTGGGTGGAAGGTGGGTAAGAACCTTTCAGCATGACCATTCTTTGGCTGCACATTTTAAGAGCCACCGTCTAACTGAAGAGAAGCACAGAACTATTTTCAAAAGCAGCACAGTAGTTATTGGACAGATGTGTCCACATAGTGGCATTTACAAGCACGAGGAGTAGAGATGGATGAATCTAATGAGGTTCAGCTTCTTAAAAATCTGATGGCCAGAGCTTTTATTTGAAAGCAGGGCTTTTTCTGCTGGTTTGTGCTGCTTTCTTCCTGTGCTATTGCATTTAGACACCTTCAAAACAAGCTGCTTGCTAAATTTCATGCTGTTCTTCTTCCACTGAAACTGCAGATCTGCAAACGTTAAAAAGTCTGAGCTTTGGTGGCTGTAATTCCACTTTAAAAGGAAGAGCAAATCAGTAGAAATTGTTTAGAATCTTTTGGTCTTACATTCTATCAAAAAGGGATTTAAATACATTTTACTTGGCATCTTTCCATCTGATTCCCCCAGACAATTATTAATTAAATCCCAGGTTCCTGATAGAGCAGGAAAGTGCAGGTGTCAAACTGATGGTGCTGCAGAGCCCCTGAGTGATTCGTGGAGGAGCAGAATCTGGCTTGTGACATCCTGATTATGTTTACATTGCAATTTAGTGTTCACCTTATAGACATGTTCAACCCTGTGCTTACCAACCCTCATTCCTGCAATCCCCTTAATTCAGCCTCTCTCTAGCATGAAATTTGTTCTGTATATAAGATATCTGCACGTGTGTAAATATCAAATGTTATTTATTTACTAGATCTTTTCTTATACTTTGACTTTTAAAGGTAATTTTCTTTTGAAAGAGCTTGATCGCTGTCTGTCCAAAAGCACCCATAATCACCTCCAGCTCCAATTCCTGCCTGTTAGAACCCATTGTGTACAAATATTTAACATCACGTCTCGCACCAGGCACTGTTTCCTGGTTTGCCTTGAGTAGCTATTAGGATTTAGTGCTCTTATGTGGGTACTGCAATTTCAGGCAGTGCCAGGAAAAAACTAATAACTCGACTTTAGCAGAGCTTAGGTTTTAAAAGTTAATGAGGGACACTTGAAAACTGGCAGCTTTTCAGTCTGAGAAGAAAGAATAGGACTGAGCATGATGTAATAAAAGGGGGAAAAATAGAAGGCTCTTCCTTCTTCTTATCCTGCTGTTTGTGAGTTTGGAGTTGAAGGTGTGGGGCTACAGCAGCAGCAGTGGAAGGTCACTGATGCTCCCAGGTGTGTTTCCAGTGCCTGACAAGAAATACAAGTTTCCAAATGGGTATGCAAAGGTAGGAGAGGCAATAAAGGACATAGAAGATCTTCTTGTTTCTTATCATTTTTTCTTTTGGTCATTTCCTGGATTTATAGGAGGGAGCATTTATGTGTGTGGGTGTAACTTAAAATAAAATGTTTAAAAGTCCTCCAGTCTGGAAATGAAAACCAGGAGAATTAAATCATAAATATTGTTTAGTCACTGCTGGACTGCCTGAAAATCACAGAAGGATCATAAAGTCCAATGGCAAAGGATTAGGAATATTAGTGGGAGAATTTCTTTAGGCTATAGCAGTGTTATTGCAGAGTTTTTACCAGGGATTATGAGCATTAATCTGTGGTTACATCTGCAATTTACAGACCCCCTGGGACTGCTTTCAGAACGTGGCCATACGTGGATAATAAATCACAGCCGTGTGATTATTGAGATTGGACTTTGGCAAGGATGAGGGAGAATTAGGAACCCCATTCAGAGGTTCAGGCCCTCATTTGCTTTATCTCCATCATCAATCCCCTCTTATTTTGATAGTTCTGAGCAGATTTGTACCTTGTCTAATGCAAACAGCAGTACACAAGTGGGCAAGTGCAGGGGGTTTTTCATTATTATTCCCCATTCCATGAATGTTTCTGATGGAGCCTGTGTTCAGTGCTTCATAAGTGGCTTGTAGACCTAGGAAAACTTTCAGGAATGATTTTATCCCAATATAACCCAGAAAAAGGGAGGCTCTTGGTGGAGCACCAGCCATGGTTCATTTGTGGTGCTGGGTGATCCTGAACACCCAGGATATCCCTGACTCCCCCTGGGAGCTTTCCCAAGGAATGCCCGTAGGAGTTATAGAATACTCTTAGCAAAATGATTGCTGGAAGTGCTGAAAGTTTTCACTGCAATTATCAGAAAATGGCAGGAATTTTAAAATTTTGTCAGAATCCTGCAAAACAATTCCCCAGCCTTGTTTTCCTTACCCCCAGCTGTCAGCCAAAACAATTTGGCAGAGCTTCTTCTTTAGCAGTAAAATCCTTCCAGAACTCAACACTTTTGTTGAAAAAATGGAATTTTTTTTGCATAAGAAATTACATTGCTCTGTGAGAAATTGGGAGGGGAAAGTTTGGTTATTAAGTGGAGGGTAAATGCTACATTTTGGTTTTGTTATTTTCAGGTGACAGGTTTGGACCAGTGCTCTATCTGATTTCAGTGGATTACCTCTAGGAGCAGGATTAACCAAAATAAGTCAGAAAGATGTGGATACAAAGTGCAGCTGCAGTTGTTTCAGTTGAAGTCTGGATTTTAAATTCTGGTTTCAGAATTTTCCTAGGTTTGTGATGTACCTGAAAATGAGCTGGGGAATGTTACAAAGTGCAGTGGGCAGAACAGATAATCACGAATTAGTATTTTAGTATTTCTTCTTTCAAACCCCATTACAGACCTTTCTTTTCCTGCTCTGTTGTATGAAAAGACTTGATAGACTATATTAAAATACTTTTTAGACACTATGAAAATACAAATAAAGAGTAAAAAATAATAATCAAAATGTGATTTGCTACCCTTAGAAATGTAGTGATTGGGTAAGCTTGTGCAAAATCTAAAACGAGTAAAAAACCCACCTCAACCATATCCTTGTCTTTAGAGTGAGAGGTATTACCTTGACTTTATCCACTTCTGGTTAGATCTGGTGCCTTTTTTTTTTTTCTTTTAATATATCTTGTCTCCTAACTACTTAAGACAAATTCACAAACAACTTTTCTGTCAGAACCAGTGACTCTGAGAAAACCAAACACTTCCATAAAAGAGATGGTAATTTTTCAGAGAGCAACTCTCCAGGTGGAAGAAAACACATTCACTTTGTGTGTTAAATTCAGCAATTAAAAATATAAATAACATTTACATAGCATCAATAACGTGTCACCATGTGTGAAAAAGCCAAACCCACCTATATTTGTTGCTGGAATTGTACTGAGGAGGTTTGTGATGGAGCTGTGGGTGTGTCAGAGGGAGAGGAGACTGCAGAACAGGTTGGGTTTGAGGGTGAAGGGGGACGTGTGGCCCTTCAGACTGCACTGCTGTAGTCACACAGTGCCCAACAGAACTTCATTTCTTACACACTAAATAGGAAAAAGACTTCTGGATCTGAAGGCTGACTCTTAGAGGGAGCCAGGAATGTTTTCCTTACACAAAGTGGGCCCAGTGCTCAACTGCAAAGAGTTACTGCCCTTCACTCAGGGGAGCTGTGTCCTGAACAGCTGAGAACCTGTTACAAGAGAAAGGCTCAGGGATTGCCCCAGTCCTCTCGTAAAGAATCCATGAGTAACAGATATTGAAACGGCTGAAGGACTGAAGCTGGTTCTGAGTTTCCTCTGAAGTGCTCCCCAGTGCTCCTGGTCAGGCTGTGGCGTGGGGAGCGAGGCTGGTGCTCAGGATGTGCTGCTGTGAGGGACGATCAGATCAGGACAGCACAGAGGGGTGAAGGACACCTTGGCACACCTGGCACCTCTCTAAACTGCTCTGGGAGGCTGAACATGCTCTAGGGAGAAGGGACTGAGTGGTGACTGATTCCTGCCTGGAGTATCTTATGGAGGGAAATCTCTTATTGCCCAGAGAAGTGAATTCTTCATCCCTGGAAGTGTTCAAGGGCAAATTCACCAGGGCTTGAAACAACCCGGTCTGGTGGAAGGTGTTCCTGCCCATGGCAGGGGGTGGAATGAGATGATCTTTAAAGTCCATCCCAACCCAAACAACTCTGGGATCCTGTGTACCCATGTGGGAAACATGGGATGATAGACGTGTGTCTGCAGGGTGAGTTGTAGTCAGGTTTGAGACAACTTGGGAGTCTCCAAAACTCTTCCCAAGCCAACTGAAAATCCTTGCACGCATTCCATGCTCTGCTTCTGCAGCACATGAGCCATGTGATATTTGCACATCTTGCCAGTGGAGCACTTTGGGGAACAAAAGCATTGTTTTTATGATATCCAGTACTAGGCTGCTTCCAGCTAGTCTGAGATTTTGTGTGACTTTTACTCATTTTTTATTGATTGAAGCCAACTCTCCTATCCCAGTGTTAGTTACTGAGAACACTTTCATCCCTTCATCCTTCCTAGGGATGTCCCCCTTGCAGGAGACTTTCAGTACAGCATTGAGAATCAATGGAAGGAACCAGACAAGACAAGATACATTGTACAAATGTTCCATTTTCATTTTTCTCTTTCTTGTCATTCACTTTCCTGCAGTCAGAGCACCAGCACACCAGATTTCACTGGCAGTCCCTCAGCATGGCTGTGCTCTGATTGCTCAGCACGAGCTTGCTCATAGAACAGCTTTTAAGGTTTGATTACTTTTTTATTACCTTAAAGCTGTTCCTCCCATGTAAATCACAGTAACACCCACCTGTGCATCTGCCACGTGAACAAAGTTATTGGACAGAAAGCTGTTTTGCAAATTTTCATAGTTCCCAACTCTGTGCTTGGGGAACGTTGCTGTGGGAATTTTCATCTGATGAAAGGTCAGTTGGGAAATGTGAGGTCTGACATTTCTGTTTTGCACAGACAGCTATAATTATCTTCATACTTTTTTGCTCTACACTTATTGAAAACAGATTTAAGGAAAGAAAAAAGAAAGCAAAACTTTAATTCAAAACTCACTAGAAGAAAATGCAGGCTATTTCCATGAGCTCCCCTGCCAGAGCTGAGCTTTATGTTATTCCTGCCTATAACCTACTTCCATCTCACTGCCTGTAGAGATTCTGGGACATCTCTTTTATCCTGAGACTCTGCATAAATATATATATGTATAATAATAAATGAAGAGTGTCCTCAGTATGTCCAGGGCCCAAAATACAAAGCCCAGGGGAGAACTTAGAGTAAAATGATGGTTCATCTTATATTCTTCCCTGTTCTTTCATGATTAAGTTCCAGCTATCAAAAAAACACTCCTTTTGGTTGAAAAAATAAGGATAATTTTTCTCCCTTCCCCAATGGATGTCGGTTGCCTCAGTGGAAGAAGCTCCTGTCCCATTGCCAATGGGTTGTGAGTGAAAAGTCCAGGGCAAGGCAAGGAAATCAGCCCCAGCTGAAGTGCAGCAGCCTGTCCCAGGTGGGAGCTTTTGGCATCAGCTTTATGTGCCAACAAACCAATGTTGCTGCTGACGCTTCTTTACTCAGACTAAACTGAATGAACTCAGCAGTGTGTAAAATAAGAATGCCCTCTTTCTATAGAGTGTAATTCCCTCTGGCTTCAGAGATCATCCTCTTTCCAGGAATCTTGTGGATATGAGGAGCTGTGCTTTGTGGTGAGAAGCTCTGCTTTATTACAGCTTTCTGGTCAGTGCTTTCTCTGCTAAGCTGCACTTCCATCCCTGCTGTGGATTTGGTTTCCAGCTGGTGCCAAACACCCAAAATGGATGTTTATAGATGTTTATCACTTTGGCCTTTCCGTTTTGCACTTGCGCCACAGCTTAGAAATACAGCAAATCTGGCTTTGAGATTCCTGGTACCTGATAAGAATTCAGTGTTCTCCTAGTTCAAATCACCGAGATGGGTTTGGAATATCAGGGGAGGTTAAATCCGTACTGATTGACTTTGTTCTGGTTCAGGGTTTCTCCGTGGTACTGCTGTGCTTTTATGCTTGGTCTGATATGCTCTGCTGCTGGCAGGGAGCCACGGAAAACTGGCACAAACTCCACTTTGGGGGTTCTGGCTAATTTTAGAAACATCTGATCCCATGCCCACACCTGATGTGGATCAAACTGTGCCATGGGGTGATTTGGTAGTGCATGACCTGGTGTTAGGGCTGGTGGAAGTCTGAATAACCTGGAGATGAACCCGGTGTGTTCAGACTGCTACTGGTTTCTCTCCTGAAAACAAGTCTACAAGCATTTACATGTGAAGGATCTTCCACAGGATGAAATAGTAGCACTGTTATGTTTTCTGAGCTGAAAAATAGCATTATTTAAACAAAGTTCTCATAGATAAGTAATATAACCCTAGCAATTATTCAGTGCTTTGAATTCACACCAGTTTATCAACCTTTGTCTCTGCAGAGTGCTATGTAGCCATCCTTTTTTATATTAAATAAAAGTTTTATCCCTTAGTCAGTGTGAAACTCAGTTGTAGGCACCAGAACAGAGCCAAGGTGGCAGGAGGGGGATCTCTAGCACACCCAATTGTTTTGGGCTAAACAATTGTGAGAAAGCACAGGCTGACCCCCTGCCAGCCCTCCCCTCTCTGCTCTGCTGCCCAGCTTCAGGTTTGCAGACCTTTATCCTGAAAATATATTGAAGGAAAGGATTGTAGCTGACAAATGTCCATTCTTGCTGTGACTCTTCACTCATTTACTCTGGTTTGCCAAATGTCTGGTTGCTATTTTCATTTACATGAATGCTACTTCATGGCATTGCTGTGCCCATTCAAAGCATTCCCAAAACTCCTGTGGGAGTGCAGACAGCCTCCAAGAGTGTTTGAAGGTTAGAGACTGGTGCTTGTTGGTTCATTTTTAAACTTTGTACAAGTCTGTAAGGAACTGCATCTTCCAAACTCTTTTTAGAGAATTTTAAACATATTTTTCTACTAAAAGTATTTTTGCATCTGTTCTTGCTTTTTCAAGTTGGTTCTGAGTTTAATTCAAGCAGAATGTTTTCATGCTTTCATCTAAAAATAGTTTGCCTGCATTTTTTACCCATTAGTCCAAAAGAGGCTGTGGCTCTGTTCTCCCACCTCATCATCCTGTTCTTCCTCAGAGGGCAGCAGCAATGCCAAGCTGTAAAGATCCATTCCAGTGCTGGTGTCCGGCCTCTCAGAGCAGTCACACATAGTTTTGCTGGCAGTGCAAAATCCAGCTGTGGGGCTGTGATGGGGTTGAACCTCTTGAGAAGTTGCTGAGGTGTCTATGGTGGGTTCAGTTCCTCTGTTCAGCTCAATCAAGGCACTACAAATGCTACTGCTGCTGCTGCAGTGCAGGCTCCTGGAAATGCTTGGTGATGTCCTGGAAAGGGAAACTGAAAAATGGGATATCTGGTGACAGACTCGGGGCACAGGACCCAAGGAACCAAAATATTGATATTTGCACCAAACTGTGATTTCCCAGGAGTGTTGTGGTGGAGCACACTCATTAGGAAATCAGGAAACCAGGAAATCCCATCAGCAGAAACAGCACGTGGGGGGAATCTGGTGTGAGTTTGATTGGTCCCTTAGAGCAGAGAGCGAGAGAGACAGGAGGCAGGTTTGGAAAAACAGCCAAGGGACAGCTGCTACCTTAATGTGCTGGATGCAGGAAATAACTGCTAGGTTTGTGTTCTCAGGGACTGAGCAAGAAGTCCAGTCCTTGATCAGCCTGCAGCTCCTGTTTAGTCTGGTTTTGTTTCCTCAGGTTCTTGCTGCCTGGGAAGTTGGTGGCTGACAGATTGTGCTGAGGGAATTGCCCGAGGGCTCCCCTTGGTACAAATCCTGGCAGCCTGTGCTCAGTTAGGACCAAGGCTCCCAAATCCATCTGAGAACCATTTCCTGTCCATCTCAGATGCTTATTGATGATAGTGTAGATGGTGCTGAGAAATTTCTGCTTTTCCCTAAAGCCATGCTAGGAGAAGTTATGCTTTTGGAGAATGTTCCCATTCCCTCACAGCTCAAGTTTGTTGTGGGTTTCTGTGAGAATTCAGCTTGTGGCTGTTGCATTTGGGGAGCTGGGGTCTTTGGATACTTGAGTGGGGGAGTGTCTCTTTTATTTTGTTAATCAAGTTTTCAAATGATTCCTATTGTCTTGTGACAATATTCACTTCACTGGCTTTATTTCTGTATATTCATGACTAATTTCTGTGCTGCTCTACAGGGCTTGGCTGCCTGGGTTGTAACCCCTCTTAATCTCAGTTGGCCTTGGAGCCATCTCTAAAAGATATGAGTAACTTAACAGTTTCAGAGCTTGAGCCATGAAAGCTGAGGTGGTTTGAAGGTTAATCATAGCAGAGAAGTGACCAAACATCTCTGGGTTTGCCAGATCGTTTGGAGTTTCATTGACTAAGCGGTAGCATCAAAGATGTTCACTGAATCTGAGTGTAAATTGGGATTTAAATGACTGGGGAGGCAGGTGATGCCTTCAACAGAAGCAAAGGAATCTCCTGGATGGTGCTGGAATGGGGAGGAAAAGCCACTGCTGTGTGTGATCCATGACTGCACTTCCCGTGGCTCCGGTCTGGAGGATGAAGGAATCCTCCCTGTGGTCTTGCTGAACACGTTCCTGCACTTGCTTGTCCTTATTATGACTTTGCTCTCTTTTGTCCCAGCCTTGCAAAGCGCCTCACCCTAATTCAAACCACATGCCCTGGGATCGTGTCATGCTTGGAGAGGAACAATCAAACAAGGCACGAGGGGTGGGCAGACCTTGCTTGTTCCAACAAACTTCAGGAAAACATTTCTGAGAGGATCTTCCAGAAAACCACACTTCCTTCAAGGCCTTGGTGTTGCCTTTTCCCCCAGCCTGGAAAAGAAACTCGATAATCATTTTAGCAAGGAGGTAATATAAAAAGGGGATCTTTATTTTGAAAGTCTTCAGGAGCAGTTATGGAAAGGTGTCCATAAAAGCCCACCCCCTCCAGGGGTGAGTACATATTTATAGCCTTTAGGAAATTAGCATAATTTATTAAAAGCACCAATAAGGAGAACAAGTGGTGATTCAATTCCCCCCAAGGTCCAGCCCCTTCTCTGGAGCCCCTCTCAGCACTGGCTGTGCTTTGTTTATGAAAATGAACCTCAGAGTTGTTCTCGTCCTTGGTTCCCAGCAAGAACCGAGATAGGACAGGGCCTTGCACCCCCCTGGGGCTTGGAGCTCTGGAATTTGTTTTGTCTTTCTGCTTAGGGAAAGACCATGGAAAAGTACTGGAAAAACAGCTATTAATACAATAGGCTACAGAGCTACAAATGTATGTGCAAAGAGTAGAGAGAACATATCAAAGAAAAAAGGCAGAAACCAAACGGCATCGTTGGGACTGAGGGCTCAGCTCACAGATATCACTGCTGCTCAGTTATCTCTGATGATGCCTGAAGGATTTTTCTGCTTTTCTTCTGAATATTTCTTACACTGTTCCCTATATTTACAAGTATCAGCATGCACACTTGTGATGCTTTAGGTGATAGCTCAGCCCGGTTTCATGGTGTTTGTAGGGCCGGGAGACCAAACACCCCTGAAACCACGGAGAGTTAGAGACCAAACACTCTGCTTTCGTGGGCCCTCAAGGTCTCCTAGCAGGACAGATTTTGTAAACTAGAAGTTAGCCCACCCAGGCCCCTCATTGGGCCCTCCTGGTAGATCTGCTAATGAGTAGAGTCTTTAATTGTACACTCAATTGGGGGGACGGGGCTTTTGCGACGCGTTCTACCTGGACGGCAGAAGCCATGGAATGGGATCCTATTAAAATACCGAGGGCAACGACCCCAACCCTCTGAGCCTGTCTGAGCCTTTATTTCCTAAGACCAGAAAAAGGCATCACTGAGGGAAGACCAACTCAGACAAAATTTGGAATTAAAATGAGCTCCATTCTTTTGTTGCACATCCCTGGATTTGGTTAAGGACATCCACAGGTGGAACCATGAGCAGCAGAGCCTTCACACACCTTTTACAGATTATCCTGTCCACTGGAGATGTTGCTGTTAATTTTGCTGACACATCTCATCATGTGCCCCACTGGTTCATAAAAATACACACAAATCCTCAGTGTTGCTCTGCTTAAATTACTAAAACAAATAAAGTGTGAAGAAGGAAATTGGTGATGGAGGGCATTAGAGGACTGACAATCCCACCAACTAAAGGCGTGGGAAGGGAAGGGTAATATTTTAATTAAATATTAAAATCATTATTTCTAGAGTGATGTCTATCACAGATGTGTTTCTGGGGTCATACAGTTATTCAACCTTTAACAGAGTTGTTTCACCTTTTCTGAGCTTTTTGTCTGGATTTATTCTCATATCAAATTCTTCCTTAGTAAGGAATAAAACTATTTTCGAGATACCTTAAGTTTATTTGTGTAAGGCACAGGAATTGGCTAGCATTTACCTGTAAATATATGTATTTATAGGGTATGTTATTTCTGTTTGATTAGTCACAAACAACAGTTTACTCCTGGCAGGGACAGAGGAGAAATTCAGCATGAGAAATAGATTCTACTACTTGCAGAATTTTAACTTCTACGTTTTTAATGAAGTCTGGCTGGTTTAATAATAACCTTATGTAAATCTAGTAAAATACGTGTAGATTGTTACCATAAATTTGGTTATTTAACTAAGCTCCCATCATACAACAAAACAGCAGGTAGATATTTTCATGAATTATATTATTTCCCATCCAAATTACCAAATTTCAAGTGCGATTTTGCAGTTCTGTTGCATCTAATACCAATATTAACTCTTACATATTCATCATCTTCTCTTTTTAACCATTCCAGTTGCATCTCATTAAATGCTGGATGGTTTATGGTTACTTTTTCACTATTTTAAGCCAAATTTGTGTTTGTGTTGCTAACATCTGTGTTTCTGTAGTTCTGGGATTTTATTGTGTCACCTTGCTACATTCTTATTTGTACACCTTGCTTTATAGGAGTTATTTTCTACAAATACAGAGCTATATCTTGATTTATACTGAAAACTCCTTGATTTTAGCTGCAGAAAACACACATTTTAGCCAGCAGTGTTTAATTCCTAGTCTGTCCAGTCTTGAACTGATTAGAAAAGGTATTGAGATAGAATTTCCTCTCATTTTTAGTCACAAATTTCTGTTTATTCCACAAGTGCCACCTTCATTGCTGCTGTGTGGGTTCATGTTTAAATCCCTCCCCAGAGCTCTGTCATTGCAGAGGCTGCAGATGGACAAGAACAGGCTGCTCACAATGGTCAGCCTCTAAATCTGCTGAAACCTGCACAGGGGCCAGCAACATTTTTAGATATATTTGATTTCATGGGAAAAAATACTAAAAGACTGCTGGTAGTACCCCATTTTGCATTGGGGAATTTAATTTTCTGCTTCTAACAGTTCTTCAAAGTGATCATCAAAACTTCTAAGGGGTGATCCCACCACAGAAAGGGGGAAATTTGCTTTTGGTGTGAATTTAAGCCTGTTTTGACTCAGTGCAAGTGAGGAAGAATTTCACTGCTGTCAGTGGATTTCTATCATCACAAGGCAAGGCAGGAGGAGCCCCAGTGCACTCCCCAAGAGCCACGAACACAAGGCATGGCACTGTAGTGCTTCTTCACTGCCTCTGCCAAATTTTAATGGCATTTCTTGGCAATTTGGGGAAACTGGATAAGGCTGAAGTTGCAAGAGGCACATTGTAATGGCTGCAAATGTTATTTATATTTGATATCTCCAGCAGATTCCCCCCCCCCAAGAAACGTTTTTGGCCGTAGTTTTCTGCCCTGATCACCACGGAGCTGTGGGGAAGTCAAGAGCTGAGGGTGAGAAGTCTCAGCCCTCCTGCAAAATGTTCCCAGCTGTGCAAAGCAGCAGCCCCAGTGCAATCCCAACACATCCAGCATATGGAAAAGGGGGATCTTGTTTCCTGGAGATTGTTTGGTTTTTGTTTATGCTCTTTTGTGACCAAGTAGATATAATAATTCAACATTACTTGTTCTAATAGAATGTGCACTAGGAAAGAGCTAAAGATTTTTACTCAATGAATGTTAATTCCCCTTTTCCATATTCTCCAAAGGGCTTTGTAGGCAGGTTTTTTCTAGCTCAGAAGGGAATTATTGGCTAAGTATTAACCACAGATGTGCTCCCTGATACCCAGATTTGACTCCACTGGGTGCAGTGGGTGGGATGATGGAATAGAAGAATTGAAGAATTCTTGGGCATCTCAAGTTGTTTTCCAATAAACTCCCAATAAATGTTATATTCCTAAGTGACCTAATCCTCCTTATGTCAAGCTCAAAGCAAAAGCATGACAATAAAAACTCAAAACACTTTGTTATGTTACCCTGACACTCCCTCCTCTTTTCCTTCAAAGATGCATCTTTCAGCCAATTTGCTTTTTGTTCCTTAATCTCTCTCCAGATCCAGCCTATAGCATAACTACATGCTTTGGTTAATCTTCAGATGGCAAGGTTATATTTTCATTTATGTACACGCTTGTGTGTGCAGTTGCTATTGATTATGTCAGGGCTTTGTCCAAAAGGGTGATTGCACACATCTGGTCCATGTATTCACATCTGTGACCAAAGGACAACTTGGTTATTGGACAAATCCTACCTGCAGTTAATCAAACGTTTAGAAAATACTATTAGTTCCTCCTCAGCTTGATATATAGCTGGTCTTAACACTGAATTGGAGAAGATAAAGTATAAATTGAATATTATTAATTTTATTCCAAGGAAAGTGTGGCTTGTTAGGATGAGGAGTGAAGAAGGAAATTTTAAACATGAATCTTGAGGTCTTGTCTCTGCTTTATGTAGTTGAAACTACATAAATTGAAAATACTTGTGTGCACTTGAAATGCACTTGAAAGTTCCCAGAGCAGTTTTCACAGAAATGGAGTTTTGACAACGTTATCTTTGCCAACATTTTATTTCCCTCAGACGTTGTACGATGTGTTTTTAGTTGCCACTGTCTGCCACGAGAGTGGCTCTGTTTCAGTGGCACTGGAGTCATTTGTGAGTGTTGGAATGAAATGCTTGGTGCAAAAACAAGGTCTGACACCAGTCAAATTCATCACCCTGTTGTTTGGAGTGTGGTTATTGCTGGCTCACTCAAGGCACAGGCAGAGGCAGAAAATGCCTCTGTAGTGCCCAGCACTTCACCAATGTTAAGCAACTCGCGAGCTGGTTCTGACTGCATGGAACTGGGAATTTTCTGGCTGTTTTGACAAGGATAATCTGAGTTTTAGCAAAAATATTCTCATGCCACCAGACTTGCATGAAATGAGAACATTTTCTGTAAATATTCCATAGCAATTGTCTCTTTTGCAGTCTGTAAAAAGTTTTGTGTATTACTCACACCTTTTCTTGCTTGAGGCATTTCTAGTGAGGAAATGGTGTGGTTTGAGTATTTAAATGAGTTGGGAGGGTGGGGTATCTTGCCTAACCCCCTTTATTTTGGCTGAATTGTCCTGTAACACCTGTAGATGAATGAAGAGTTTCATTTTCAAACTCTTTAGCTTTAGCTATCAATCCCAACAGCAGATGTCTGCGTCTGGTTTCAAAGATGATCATCCAAGAGGCTCCAGAGAGAGAGGAGCTGGTTATCAGTGTGGGACCTGTTCTAAAGGCACAGGATTCACAGGAGCTGTTTCTGCCTCCAGAGAGGTTTTTCAGTGCACTTTGCCTGGTGGTATTTATCACATGAACGTGAGCCAAAAGATGTTCCATGACGGGTTTTTTTTAGCCAGAGCTTTCCCTGGGATCTTGTGTGTAACAGGGAGGTTGGTGCTCACCCTGCTCTCTTTGCTCATCGCTGTGAATGAAGGAATGAGACCACACCATCATTAGCATTGATTCTGGAGAATTGGTAATTACAGACAAAAAACCTGAAGTTCTGTCATTGTCAATATTTCACTGATAATCTGTCGGAAAAATAGAGAACCCTTAAATAATTTTCAGTAGATGCAAACTAATTTAAGAGCCTGGTCCCATGCTGTGTTGGAGCCAGAAAATCCAGGAATCAGAGCAAGGACAATCTCTGTCACTTCTGTTTCCCAGCTGCTTCTCTGGGATGCAAATGGCAATACAGAATTTCCTTGCAGAGGCTGAAATCCAAATAATTATCTGGATTATCATATATAACAGTCTTTCTGTGATTTTAAATCTCATCAGGACTCAAGAATGAAAGATGTTTCAGGCTATGTGTCCTCACCCCTGAAAGAAAGCACCAAAATCATGAACAAATAACCTGCCTGTCACCAGGGGAGATCATCAAAACTTCTGAGAGGTGGCAAAAGCCACTGAACAGTTAGAAACAGTAATTCCTAGAAAAGATCTGACTTTGTACTTGAAAACAGTCCAATCTCAGACCACTGCTCTGGCTCCCAGGCTGCCCATTCCAACTGGGCCTGGTTGTTTTCACTGCAGAACAATGGAAATTAGAGGTAATGGAAACTCCCTGCACAACAGAACCATGGAGGGTTTAACTGCACCTGCACTCTCCTTCTCCGTCTGTGTGTGTCTCTTGTAAAAGGTAACATGGAAATGTCATAGGAAAAGATAAAAAAGATAATGTTATAGAAAAGTTCCAACTGTCACAGGTCTAAGTGGGATGGGGATATCGTGCCAAGAAACAGAGGAGGGGTTTTGAAGAGTTTGAATATTTTATCATCCCAAGCAATGGGTAATCTGAGTGAAAAGCTGAAGCTTTCTTTGTTTGGTAGCTTGTTCCAAGAGCTAGAACTGCATATTGATTTCTGAGCCCTTTTGATCTCTGGACAGGTTCAGCTCCAGACTGCGCAGGCAGCTCTTCCTTCATTGCAGACTAAATGGAAGCTTGAACAAAGGTGTCCCATTTGAATCTGGACTCAAATTTGGTCTCTGGGGCACCTCTCATTGTCAGTGTCCTTGTCAAATCCTCCTTCATGCTGCAAAATCTTACTGAGCCATTGCCTGTGTGAGCCTTCCCCTGGTGGATGGGCTGGAGAGCAGAAATGCTCACATGTGGCAGTGTTTTTGTTGACTGCTGCTGTGGACTTCCCTGGCTCACCTGGCAGCCTCTCCTTCTTTAACTCTGGAGTCTGATTTTCACAGTGTATTTTGGATAAGACAGAAAGAAGTGGAGGAATGTCTAGAGATGTTGAAGCTTTGTGTCATTTGCTGAGGTGCCTGTACGCCTGATTAATTATTGCTTAATTATAAACCCTCAGAGTCATACTTTTCACCAGTGAGAAGAAAATGTTACACAGACTGCCAAGAAATATCAGATTTTCCATCCCAGCTGTTTTCTGATTAAATGGCTGCACCACGAATTTAAGAGAGCTGTTCAGCTGCACTTGGGGATGGTTTGCCTTTTGTTTATGCCTCTCAAGTCATGCCAAACAGAACCTCTACTTTTCCTCTCTCTCACCAGAGGATTTTTTGGTGTCGAGCAGCAGTGGATAGGTACAGCTGAAATGACACACTTGGTTTTCCCTTTCTGCATCCCAGAATGTTGCTGTGCCCACTCCAGGGGAAGGGGACAGAAACACGGTAATACTCACACTATGTACTGGGCAAAGGAACAGTGAAATTCTTTCTTTTTTCTTTTTCTATTTAAAGACAGAACAAAACTGTTCGGAAAACTTTGGAAAGGGTTTAGATGGCTAAAGGAGATGGTGGGGCTCCTGTTCCTAATTTCCCAGGTCTTTTCAAAAGCACAGAAACTCAGTCCCTGACATTGGAGCTCACAAACACCCTCAAATCTGTTCTGATGCACTTGCTGAGAGTATTTTGGAGCCATGAGTAGCAGAGTTACTGTGTGAACTGTGTGAAAAACACACCCTGGGTTGGGTCTTGCTCTCTGCAGAGCTACTCTTTGTGAAGTGTAAGGGGCACTTTTGGTCCCAGGTTCTTTTTGATAGAAAAAGAAAAAATAAAAAAGAAGATGCACTTTGGAGAATTGGTGACCCCTGGGCTGCTGGGGTAGAGAAGCACTTTCAATAAATTTAAAATAGTGACTGATGGACAACTTGCATGTCCCTAACAAAGCATGAAGCAAAGATTAAAAGGATCATAGTAAGAGACTGACTTGTGCAAGTTAAATGATCTTTACTCAATTGTAAGAAAGGAGCAGATTAAACTGAGGATTTATCAACAGCAGAGTCATTTAATAGGCATGCAACATGTTCACTGCTGTTTTGACATTTGTCTCTGGCAGAGGACTGTCATAAATATGAAAGATAGCAATCACAAAAAAATAAAAAAATTAAGGACCAGCAAGTGAGCTGAGAAGAGCACAGGTCAGAAATCTGTGTGTGAGTGACCTCTGAGGAAATGCTGAAGCTCTGTGAGGTGTCTGGTTTAGAGAGTGATGGCTGAGGGGAGGCACTGCTGGGGTGTTTGTAAGAGGAAGGCAGGGAACACTCTGCTCTCAGCAAATAAACAGAGTAAAACCAGCAGCTAACAGAATTGCAGGTTTAGAGATTTTTGAAACTTGCTAAAATGCTGATAATTGTTCACTGGGAAGAGATTCTTTAAGGAGAGTCTCTATTGTTGTAGATTGCAAAATCCTGTTGGGATAAACACCTGTTAAAATTGTGTAGAGCTGCTCTAGTCCCACACCTGGGGGTGAGCTCCGTTTTCTGTAGCCTATATAACGAGACTGTGCAGAAATGAGACATCACATTCCCATTAAAAGGCAACATGAAGAAAGTTTTCATTTTTGTCCAGCTGTTCTTTACAGGAAACTTAATAGTCCAGAATGATGTTCACTCTGTCTTAGGACAGGAAACAAAGGCTGTTTTTAAATCTGTGCTGTATCCATTGGGAAGTCCTGGCCCACGTCACTGCCCTGTACGATTTTAACTGTGCAGTAGGAGTGGGTGTCTTAAGGGTATCAAAACCAGGAGGACACCTGATTTAATCAGCAAAATACAGTTGTTTCTAGCAAATGTGTCTCTACTCTTTGTCTACAGCTAGAGGGGAATTCAGCCTTGCAGACTGGCCCAGGCCAGTGATGCATACATGTGTGCCAAGGGGCATTTCAGTCCACTGCAATTTCTTGTTTGGAGGATTTAATGCAGAGCTGTGTTTGAAATTAGGTACCTCCACTGTCAAAGGGTCATCAACAACCTAGGTCTCCTGGGAGAAAAACCAAAACATCCCATCAAACAGCTAGTCTGGTCCAAGATTTTTATTCACTTATTTATTTGAATTTTTCCCCCTACTCCTTGAAACGTCCCCTGGACCAAAGTGAGTTATTTGGGGTTCTAGATCCAAAGTTTTTCCTGATACTCACTAAATAAGCCAATTCCCTGGCTGTTCTATGTGCTTCCATGTTTAGTCACCTTGCCAAGCACCTTCTTTCTTCTATTCAAATCTGGTAAGGTCTTGTAGAAAAATCTTCTATCAATACTTCAGAATGAGCTTTATTCATAGGTGTTTGCTGGGAAACTGTTAGCAGGAAAGTTGTGTTTGCTATGGGAGAGGACAAACCTCCTGCTGCTCACTGCAAACAATTGAATCCTCCTGTTTCTGCCCTTTAAAATATCAAAGTTTTCAGTGTTGACTCCAGGATTTGTCCTTAAGCACCTGTCCCTGCCCTGCACCTTGTTCTGAATTCTGCCACTCTGTCAGTACAGCACCAGGACTAATGGAATACACTTGGATTTGTCAGCACAGGGAGTTGCTATTCCTAAGTGGAGAGCAAATACAGATAAATAAACTGCTTCATTTCAAAACTAACACAAAGAGAGTGAATCCCTACAATGAGCACTGGCTTAGCTGGTTGCTGTTGTTCTGTTTGACCGGTCTGTTCACCTCAGAGTGCAGCTAAAACAATTTTGTTATAACACCCTCACTTTTTTTCTTTTTAAAATATTTATGCAATATTTTCTTCTTGAAAAAAACCACTATTTTTGCATTAGAGGGTTTTAAATGGACCTGTTCCCCAGATGTATGAGCAACAGCCTCGTGGTTTCTTCCCCAAGAACTTAATCCTGCAAGCACAGCTCACATGGAGCAAGCCCTTAGTCACAGAACAGTTTGTTTTGACAGTCCTAAATGATCCATACAAGTCACCCTTGCTGTACAAGAATTAAGTAATGTCTCCATGTCAACACTTTGTAGAGAGCATGCTGAAGTTAATTTGCACCCCAGGTCAGAGCCCAGATTCTTTCAAAAGAGTGACATTGAGCATAACTTGTTGGATTTCTGTAGCCCTTGGCTGAGGTCTTGGCAGCACGGTTTGTGTGAGTGTCCTGCACAGGACCAGTGTGAAACCAGAGCAGAGAGCTGTTCACAGGCTTGGGGCTTGACTTATGACTAGTCCCAGAAATTGTCCAAATTCATTTTACTGCTGTGCACATCAGCAAGGGAAGAGCTATGAAATTACCAATGGTAATTGCCATCACTTGTTTCTGGTATTTTGTATTTAAATGATAAATAAAAATCGCCCTGAACATCCTTGGTTTCAGTGCCCTGCGTATGTCAAAGGAGATCCACATCTCTTCCTGAACTTCCCTGCTTTTGCTGTCAAAGTACAGAGCCAGAAACTTCATGTAATGACAACTCTGTAAGGAGAGTAAAAATCAATGGCAAACATCACTGTAACCTTAATTTTCCTGTCATTTACCCCTTCAGAATGATGCTCAGAATTAGTATGCAATCAACAAGAGAAAAAATAATTGTGCTGAATCAGATCTTGCTTTTTTTTATATGAATCATCCTTAATTGCCTGCACTCAACAAAGGACAATTCAGTTTGTATGGAAATAGAGGAGATTTCAAAGGGAGACGAGTGTTAGCTATAAACAGCTCGTTTTGATGGAGCCATGATGGACCAATATCAACAGAGCCAATTCCAGCTGCTGGTTATTTCAAATTTATGGAGCAAAACAGAATAGACCTGGAAAGACCCATTAATACCCATCGTATTGTACTCTACATAGAGTTTTTAATACAGAAAAAATTGTGATTTTGCTCAGCCTTTGTTCACCTGTTCCCAATGAAACTGGCATTTTTTTCCTTCATTTTGTTATTGCAATAGCATGGCAGTTATCTGAAGGCTTTGTAACTCAGTCCAGTAATTCAGATGGGAACCTGCTGGTGAGATTAGCCCCAAATATTTATTTACTGCATTTTCATCAGTACTTTCCATGTAAAGAGCTTGATGGTGTAAGGATTGGTAACCCTATTCCACAGGGATGGAACCCAAACTAACAACTAGAGGTCTTCTGTAGCATTTGCAGCCTTGCTGCTGCTGCAGACACACAAAGTGGCTTTCCCAAGGCCATCTGGTTCATGGCAGAGATGCTCATCAGGACCTTCATCCTTTCAGAAATACTCTTTGGTGCTTTCCTTTCTCTGGATGTAGAGGTTGTCATGAGCATAAAATTATGCCACTGTGAGATAGGAGCAATTAAAAAAAATATTGGAAACTATGCTTGAAAAAGGGAGTGAGGAACATCCCTTCTGCCATCTGTGAGGTGGGAGGGTTGACCCTAAAATCAGCAGTGCTGATGCTACTGCTTGCTAGGACTGCAGGTGGGCTGTTGTGCTTTTCTTTTGTGGCCATCCAAGAGCTGCAGTTCCCTGGGGAAAGGGAGGCTTTGTTATGAGAAGCAATCCCAGGGACTCACTTTTTCCAAAAGGTGCCTTGTACTTGCTCTCAGATTGTTGCGCTGTGTGGTGATGAATAACACTTGGAAGCAGATGTCAAAGGCATCAGTGCTCAGTGGAAATAGTACATTTTTTCCATTTTATGTCTAGTTTAGACTATATTAAGGAGGAGGGAAAAAATTTAAAAGCTGAAAACATGTTGAAACAAGTTATGGTTGTAACAGAACTGACGACAGCCAGGAAATTCCAAGTTAGGGTCCTCACTCCATCCTCTCTGGGCACTCAGAAGAAGAGTTCAACATCCAAACCCTTGGGTCAGTGTTGGTCACAACAGCTTCAGCCTTGTTATTTGCTATTATGTGTGTGCCTGTTTGGTGCTGGCTGTTTTCCTCTTTTCTTTTGATCTTTCATAAAAATTTATAAAGTCCCTGTTCTGCACCATGTGCCTTCATACCAGTTCAGAGCTGTTAGGTAACCATGAACTTTATAAACACTGGTCTAAAATGCTCTGCATCCCAGAAAGGTCACAGAAGGTTTGTTCTAGAGACAAGAATGAGCACAAATATGAACTTCTATCACTGTTTATTAAAGCATGTGATATTCGCATAAACATTGCAATATTTTCTTTGCATGTGTTAGTAATAAAAACATTCCGTATTACTAAAATATGAATATTTAAATCATGTCATGTTGTTTTTTCTTGAAGGTAATATCAAATTTTATTTTGCTCAAATGTTGACAATAAAAACTGCTCTGACTGGGTTTGCTTGGATGGCACAGAGCAGTTCCATGTAGACACGGGGAGGCACAGGCCAGGTTACAGATTAATAAATGCACTATAACCATGCCAGCCTTGATGCCTCTGCCCCGTTTACCCTGTTTCTCTGATGAGCCTGGATTGTGCATTTCTGCCATTTGTTAGATTTGGGAAGGTGATATGATCTGGAGATTTACAGATCATAAAGATTGCAGTCAAAAGTGGACTCCTGTGGTCACGTACAGCAGTTATGGATCACAAGGCTTAATCCCCGTGGAACAGGAAGAATCCTGATCTTACAGTTTCCACTGATTCATCACAGGCTGTCTTCACTTATTCCAATAGTTGGTAACCAGAGTGTCTAAATTTGCTCCTTAACTCCTACTCTGTATTTGTGCCCACTGGACTTAAAAGCATTCTTGTCTCTAGACTGAAATGTTCCTCTTCTTGGATTTCTTCTCTTTTTTTAGGTGCTCAAAAAGTTAGCACAGAATCTTCTTAATAAGCTAAACCAATGTTGCTCCTAGCCTGCTTTACCCAGAACAAATTCAGTTTTTAATCCTGAATCAAGCTGAATAAGATCAAGGCAGATTTTGTCGATACCAAGTTTTGGGGTGGTACCTGCACCAGTACCATACCCAGAGATGGTGTAACCACACTTCCCATATGGGATATTCTGCCTTTGGGAGTTCCTGATTAACCAAGTTATCCAGTGGGGTCCCTGCAGAGGATCTGGAGTGGCTGTGGAGCAGAGGGAAGCCCCTGCAGGAGGGCTGGAAGCTGTATCTGACACGGGATTTGGCTGCTCTGGGGCTGCTGCTGCTGTTCAGCTTCCCACGTGGTGCAGATCACAATCAGTGACCAATCTCTTCCTTCTTTCTCCTCCCACGATGTTCTTTGCACTCATCTTGGGTCGATGTTTATTGTTTGTTTCTTCCAGTTAACAACACAATGTGTTAATGCAGTCTCAGACTCACTTTGTGATTCAGGAGGCAGGTACATTTCTGACTCCACATTTAAATGCAGACAAATGTCATTTAACTAATTTTAAATCCTCTTTAATATCTACAATGTTGATTTTGTTTTTCTGGCTTCTCAATAAGCAGCTTTTGCTGACATTCAGCCATAAGAGTTTTCCATAAACCTGCATTGATTTGGATTCATTATAAACACTCTTTGAGCTGCATGGGTTGAAACTCTTGCTGTTATCCCTGTCTTTTCTTGTCTGGGAAGCGAGGCTGACCAGGCTGTCTTTGCCAGACTGTCCAACCTACCCTTTTTAGAAAACTGGCACAGCACCAGCTTTCTTTTAGTCCTCTGGAAATTCCACCGTCTTTCAAGAATTCCAAGTATTCCAAGACTTATGATGTCGTGCGATCTCGAATCCAAACTCCCCACCACATTTCCCTTCACAAAAATAACTATGAACTTTCTAAATTCAATTTATTTCTTTAAAGCATTTCCAATGGTATAATGTTTTGTAGAATGTCTTTTATTGCAAAACCTAAATTTGAAGCCGAAAAGCTTGTTGGCTTTATCTTTAAAAACATGTTTTTTCAAAGATTCTCATTGTTCTACCCGAGCAATTCCAGTCTGTGGTATAAATAATTGTTTTAGTGTCTATTATGCTTAAAAACACTGTGTGAAGAAAGTGAAATTCCAGCTGGACATGTGTAGGTAATTAATTTTGGGGCAAGTATCTCAAGTATACAGGGTTTGAATTTTCTGTTAGAAGTAAAATCATTATTTATCTACACACAGGGCACTGATGTGCACTTGCTGAAGGAATATCATCAAAACACACTTTGGAATAGGTCAGTTTTAAAAAACCAGAGAAGCTGAACACCCAGGAGATGTTTAGGGCAGGGAAAGCTGTAAATTATCAACTCCAAAGTGCCTAAAGAGAAAGGAAGGCTTTAAAGGAGAAGTGTCAGAAGGGCCCTGGCATCACTTGGAGGTATTTGTTAGACTGGGAGCAGGGCTTTGAGATTTCAGGGTTCTGAGGAGGAGATCAGAGCATGGGAAGAACAGGGTCAGCAGTGAGGACATCCTGGTGGTGCAGTCTGTGGTCCCTCTCATAGGAAAGGATGATCACAGCTCCCGTGGTTTTTGAAGGCACTTCTAAAGTTCAAAAGCCTCTTGTCTGGAGCTGCTCCTCTTCTGTTGCCCTCTTGATGTGAGTGGGAAACCTTTTAGCACTTGAGCAGGTCCTTCAGAGGTCGTCAGGAGCAGTAGCTGCAAACAGAACCTGGGCCATCACTCGTCTGAGCAAGCTGAAGGATCCATGTGGATTTTAGCCACACAACTGCATTCTCCTGTGCTTGATAAACTATTTTTTCTCAGGAAACCCCTAACAACGTAGCAGAGGCCAGATGCTTATTCCTAATCGCACTGGTTCATGCTGCAAGCTTTTAGTTGTCCTCCAAGACTCGATGCCTTCGGTGCTTTGGTTTCTCTAAAATGCCACTGGAAATTGTCCCACATGAAATGAATGTCAGTTATTGTCTATGTAAAACTGAAAGTGCCTCAGTGGTGTGTGTGTGTGTGTGTATGGTTTACAAGTTTAAAGCATTTTAAACTCTGTAACCTATTAAATACAGAACAGTTTTGTAGCATGAGAACCACTTTGTGTTTTACAGCTGAGGGAAACTGATGAATAAAATACACCAGCGGCAGAGCTGGTGGGAAAACTCTCAAGTGTTGAACATCAGGGCACCCTCAAGGACCCTGGTTCTAAACCTCAGCTCATATGGCTTCTATTATTTATAGCATTTCACTTTTTTATCGGTGGCTTTAATATTAAAAGGTGTTATCCTTGGTGAACTTCTGTTCAGCAAATGTGCTTTCTGCCTTTAATCTGTTACATGCAGCCCAGAGCTCCCAAGGTTACTGCCAAGTTATAAACCCCTATGAAAATGGGCAAAGCAACCAAAATGAACCAAAACAAGATCCAAGATCAGTTTCCCTCACCCCAGCTTTGTTGTGAGGGAACATAAGGACTGATGTGACCTCAATGGCCTAAATGGAATATTTGGAAGTGCTGCCTTTTGGGAGCACAGCTAATCTCCAGCCTCTCTGCCAGCTCATGCTGCTGGCTATGTGTGGCATTTGCGGGTGAGAATGAGTTTTTGATGCTACCTTTTATTAAACTGGAAAAAAAAAATCAGCTCCAATCTAATGCAAGCTGCTTCTCATGCAATTATCTGAGCGGGCAGTGCAATGGGATATTTGGGGCTGGGTGATGGGGATGAGGAGGGTGATTGTTTTGTTATGTCCATCCAAACTCTGTGGCAGTGACCTGGCTGGGATATCTGCTCCTGATTCATCAGGTGGCCACAGGAGGCTGCAAAACATCACTTGGCCCTGGTAGTGCTCATGGGACTTTTTTAAAGTTAGGGGTTCTATCCCTTTTCTTTCCCACACAGTTTCAGGCACATTTCTAAAACTTGATAAACTAAAAATAACAATAACAACCCAGATGAAAAATTATAATCTTAACTCCTATCTGGTTTAGGTTTTGGGCTGTGTTAAAAATCTGCAATTTAAAGTCTGTGTATTTGTGGTTTTGCAGTGACCTCACTCTGGAATCCTGAGTGCCAGGGCAGCACCCAGAGCCTGTGAGCCTTCTGCAGGGTCACTGCCACCCTCCCCCAGCCCTCCACACCCCACACCATCAAACCTCAGGAAAACTTGGTACTTACAGGTCTAGCACTGGAGTTGAGGATTTCGGCTGTGCTTCTGTATGTTTGGGTCTTCAGTTTGGACTGGAAATCTTTATTCTGCCAATATGCAGCTCACACAGTGTGGTACCAAGTGTTCTCACTTCTTTAAGTCTTTGTAGATGGAGTATGAATTTATTTTCTCTGAGAACAGAGTTGATCTTAAATTAAGATGCTTTTAGCTTTGCCAACCTGCAAAAGCTTATAAAGTAATTAATGCTCTTAATGAGTCTTTGTTGTCATTATCTGTAGATGGTTCCCAAAATGACTTTACTCCCTACTAGAGCAATAAGTCTTCCCTTGTACTTCTATGAACATCTGCAGTCCCACAGGAAAATATTCTGCACAATTACAGCGCTGCCTTTTTCCAGGAACTATCTGCAAATTGTGTCAGTCAATCAATAAACAAAACTCCCTCTTGTTTTTTATCTTTGGTTCTTGTAAATGCTACGGTCAAAGCACTGCCTCTATTGGAAAGTTCTTTTCCAAGTGCTGTAAGAGTTTGGGAAATGTGTCAAACATCCCGAGCAGCTGCTGAGCAGAGCCCTGCGATCCCTGTGTGCTTTGGCACCGGGGGGATGCACAGGAGCAGCGAGTGAGTGGAGGAGCAGGGCTTTGAAGTCTGCGTGGTGATGTTATATTATTGTTGGCTCTCTGCACTCTGGAAAATCCACTGCAGCGAGTTCTCAGCGCTGCTGCAGCGCACGGCTCTTCTCGAGGCTGGGGAAGGGTGGTTTCAGCATTACATTTGCCTATGAAACACCTCAGTCCTTTTGCTGCTGAGATTATGTTATTGTATTCAATTCCCAGTGGGTTTTTCCTTTTTATGGTTGGAGCAGTTGCCCCGTTTGTTTCTTGGGGTGTTTCGTGCTTTCACCATAAGGTTGAAGAGTCCCCTCCTCTGCATTTGCAATAGGCTTTTGTAATGATTAAATCACAGCAGAATTTTCTGCTTTGTGATTGGATTCACCTGCACACCACTTGAAAATTAGAATTACTTCACCTTCTGTTGCATCTTCCACCTCCAGCTGAGAAAGCTCTTTACAACCTGTGATGTCCTCAAGCTCAAAACACAAAGCCACAGTTCTGGGGCACTTAATAATTGGAACATGGGATGTTTTCATGGTTGTCTGATTGGTGCCCTCAGAGAGATGGATGGGAGTCAATGAACTCTGGGTGAGGAAGGTGCTGTGCTGCAATAACTCTTCTTGAGGCAACAGCAGCCTGTGCTCCTGGAATGGGAGTGCCTGAAAGGCACTGCCACTCGTGGAGTGGCCAAGTGACCACAACTGGGCTAAGCTTTATTTCAGACTCATCCCAGTGTTCTCCCTTTGGCCAAGAGAAAAATAAGAGTAGGGAAGACCCAGGGAAAGGGGCAGTGGCAGGAGAGAGGGGACAGGAGATGATTTAAGCTACAGGAAAATGCTTTTTTCTCAAGGCAGAATTGAAACCCATATGGCTGTTCAGGAGAGTCTCAGTCTCCCTCCAGCTGCATCCCAAAGAGTCATCCCCCTCTGGTACAAACAGTGTAGTTTGCACTCTTAACTAGAAAAGCATGTTGAGTCCAAAGTGCCAAATCCTGCTTGCCAAATATTGCTACAGATCTAGGGCTTTTTTTCTTCTTCTGTTTCAAATTTTTGGGTTGCTACTCCGTGGCTTGGTAATGTTTTCCTACATGCACGCTGGCATTCCCATTTGTGTCCTTGTTATTATTATTTTTTGTTATTATTAGCGTTCCTGTTGTTATTTCAGTGAATGCCTCACAGCTGCATTTTTCTAAGCTTTAAATTGCAGCACAACATTACATTATCTCCCCTGATGGCTTGAATGAAGTATTTTCTTCAGAGCTTTCTTTATACCTCCATGTCTAAAAACAAATACTCACATGGCTCAAACCCCAAACCAAGCTGGAGATAAACATTTCATCTCAAACTGAGCTTTTCTTGTACTTCAAGACAAGTAGAAACAATAAGGGGACAAAGGAATTCTCATGGACTTGTAAATCCATGGTGAGCCTTTGCTGTGGGCACGATGCGTGGATTCATTCAAAATTTGTAGCAAAACCCAAAAAAATTTTTGGTTTTGCCAAGTTTCAAACTTTTTAAAAGGCTTCACAACCTGACTGCTTGACCATGTCAAGTATTCTTGCAAATGAGTCTTGTGTCCTGTGAGCAAAGGGTGTTGAAGCAGGCTCTGAAATACTACTGACCCAAATTGCTGCTTCTCTCTCTCCTGTTTTGGATATTTTTGTCTTGTCATGCACATTAAAGGGATGTGAGGGTTTTTTTCTGCACTACTGTAAACAAAAAATAAATATTATTGATAATATGCACTAAGATTGTAAAAGAGCCCAGTTGTTCTTGGTGTGGGCATTAATCATTGTCAGAGGGGGTTCAGCACCTGCTGCTTTGACTTGTGCTCTTCCAGTGGGAGCAGTTGCTGTTTCTCTGCCTTTGTTCAGCTCAGGGAAGCTTGCTCAGATGAGGTTAAAGAGCTGCTACTGGCAGGGTTATATGTAGCTTATAGGTGAGGAGAAAGGGAAGGAAAATAGGAAAAACAGCATGAATGGATACGTGGGAGAAATGAAAAGCTTCTCCTGGAGTTTCTAAGTAAAGCATTACTGTAGTTCACTGAAGTCCTATGTATTATTTTCTTTTCCAGAAGCAATATGGGCAGAAGAGCACTGGAGAGGGGTCCCTGGGCCTTTAGGAAAAAGGGAATTTTAAAAAAATAGGAATAGACTGATGCCAGGGAGGTGCCAATGACTGCAGATGGGTCTGAGCTTCCCACTGCTGCCATCAGGAACAGTGGGGAGCTGTTGGGACACTGATTTCATGTGCTCTTACACTGTCTCCAGTCACATGTGGCTGGATTTATTCCCTCTTATTTCAGTCACTGGAGTTTTTGGGGTTTCAGGTACTGGAATTCTACAGAAAGGAGAAAAGCTCAGTATGGAGACTCACAGAAAGCATTTTATTGCCACACTCCTAGAATGTTTTTATCAAGCTCTGGTTTGTTACTTGGAAGACAAACAGGAGTTTATGAGGCATTTAAATATAGGACAGATATAAATTTATGAAGCAGAGAAGAACATATGTTGCTTCACCTTCTTCTACTCATTCATTTGAGAATTCTCTTCTGTCACTGTCTGTTCTTATTGTCACAAAAGTCACCCTCTTGGCCTGCAGGAGATGCTGAGCCATGAGCAGAGATAACATTTTACAATCTTAGACAACAGAAAATCTATGAGCCATCACTTCCACTGAGGAAACAGGACTGTGAGTGTGTCACAAGCATTGACAGGACTGCTCTGGCCCTGCAGCATCTGCTCTGCTCCCCTCCTGCATTAATGTTTTTCTGGTTTCACAGCAAGAGGTGATGGTCAGGTGTCCCCAGCACACTCCTGGTGCCACTCAGCTGCCAACCAGCTCCTCTGGGCTTCACAGCAGCTCCTCCTCACATCCTCCCCACCCTCCCTGGAGCTGTGGCTCCCACAGCCAGCTCAGTTCTGTGAGCCTTGCTTGGTGTGTGTCAGAGACACCCTTGTTCCATCCTGCTTCTCATCTGGCAGCACTCCCAGCTCCTCTCACAGACCACAGCATAAAGCTCCTGGGAAATGCAGCATCTCCTCAGAGTCTGGGCTGATTTCTGAAGGGTCTTTGCAGCTGCTGAAGGCACCAAACAGCCCAGAAAGTCGGCAGAGAGCTTTGCTGCTCCAGGCAGAGCAGGGTTTAATCGCCCGTGCAGCAGCACCTCTCCAAACACGTGTTGCAGACAGCCAAAGCCCCAGAAACTTGATGCTCCATGTGAAGAACACAATGTTCACCTGGTGCTTGCTGCCAAGACTTGAAGGATGATTTTCGAGACCAGGGCAGCCTATAAACTCACACATTAGGCTGAGTCACTGTTCTGGCAGGGTAGGTCTAATTTCTCTTTATATAAACTTATCTCCAAAGTACTTTATCATCCAGCAACTGCTCCAACACAACAGCCTCTGAATGGCTGAGCATTGCAGCAGCAATTATTTACATCAGGTGGGGGAAACAACTCTGTGGTAGGTCTTCCAGAGAAATGAAGCAAACCCAGATATTTCATTTTTGTGCTTTGTCTCAATGCTCAACTCCCCTTTGGATGATTCAGATCTCTCAGTTTTCCACGCCAATTTGTCTTATCCTTCCCCAGAGCATTGGGTCAGTTCATGCAGCTTTTCATAAAGGCTCCATCTCTTCCACAAACACACACGCACTGACACCACTCAGAAACGGCCCCTGGTAAACAAGAATGGTAATTGCTGCTAATTACAGACTACGAGGAGGAGGGAGGCTTTTAAAAGAAGCTGCAGGCTTTGCAAGACAACAATTTGTAGCTGGATTAAGCTGGAATAAACCCAGGTCCCAGGAGTGAAAAGACAGCATTTCTAAGCCTAAAGCAACACTTGTCTGCCAGTTAGCTCGGAGTGTGCAGTGCCCAGTTGTAGTTCCAGGCTCTCTGGAAGCATTTAACAATCAAACAATCACTTAAGGGGACAGAAGCTTAACCCTTACCTGCTGGAGTGGTTTGGGGTTTTTGACATGTGTCTAGCAGGATATTTAATAATTTTTTAACCTCAGGATAACGAAAGTTATTTTTCTGTAGTATCTCACGAGCATCACTTGCTTTAAAAACCGCTTCAACTATTAAAACAATTAAACTGAAATTCTTGGATTTCACTGGAGGGGCATCCTGTCCCTATCCATCAAGGTCTTGTTGCCAACAGTTTTGCCAGAGGTTTTGTTCTGAAGAGTGATGGATGGGCAAATGTTTGTAGGAGTGTTTATTGCAGACGTTTGTAACTCCAAGAGCACATTGGCCACAGTGCTTATCTTGACAGACATCAGAGAGTGGCTGTGCAGGACAGGTAAATTGTCATTTTGGGGTGTGAATGCTTTGCAGAACTTTTCTCTCCTGGAGTGTTGGTATTTCCAGACCTGAGGGGATTGTCAGAGGTCAGAGTTTTGAAGAAATTAATCCCTGTCTTGGCCTATCCCAGAGTCTTTATGTCAAACAGCACAGACAGTTTGTAGCACATGGTTTGTGCACCTGGGTAGTTTTTCCTTTTCCCCCTTTTCTGGCTACGAATGCAAAGAGCAGATGCAAATCTGAGGTTTTACAGAAAAGTGCTCGCAGGAAAAAAATTGTCCTCACAAAACCTGAACAAACTTTAGAGGGGACTGGAAAATTATTGGCTTCACAAGTGTAACTCACAACTGTTAGATAAATATACACAGCAGAAGTGTGCTTCAAAATGATTTTTCTCTGCAGATCCCTGTGTAGGACTCCCTTGCAGGAGCTGATGCCATCAGGGATTCTGGATGGAAAATACTCTGTTCAAGGCTGGGTTTTAGCAGAGGTTCAGGGAACTTGGTGCTTCAGAGGTGAACTGCAGGACAAGGGCATGCAGGGTGTGAAGGGGAAGAGGGTGTGGAGTCCATCAGGATCTTTTTTAGTTGGTTTTGGTGCTACGGAAAATATTCATGGAACTGCATCCTCAGTTTCTAGCTGTAATCTCCTAGAGCATTCTTTAGGGCATGCAAACAGATTAAAGACTTGGCAGAGTATATAACAATCATTTATCTATAAGGAGTGTTCAGTGTCTTTTTAAGTATTCACTTTCCAAGAAAACATATGCAACAGAAGAAACAATTTTAGGCTAAACGTATTTTGGGTTGTTTTTCAGATGTTGCAATTACATTTTCTGAAGTTTTCCTTTAAAAATGCCAAGCTGGTTAGTCTAGCTAGCTGCTTTCCCAGCCTAGCAGCCTCTTGCAGGGTTAAAGTAAAAAAGCAACAATTGCTGGATCTTTTATTTTCTGGGCCTCGCTGAACGTGCTGCCTGTTAACCCCTGAGGACTGCTGAAACATTTGTGCTCTGCAGGCCCGTGGCCAAGCTTAGCATGCCACAGATGAAGTAATGCCATACCTGTCCATCTGTTTGGCCTATTGCTTTACAATATTTGGAAGAAAAATTGAATTTCATCTCATTTTCTCTGACATTGTTTAGAAATAGACCACTCTGACGTGTCAGAATGAAATGCAAATCACCCCTTTAGCAAACCAAAGTGTGATTTCTGCCTGATATTTTGCAAGCCCTGACTGTTATGATTGCTACCCAGTTGTATATCCTCCCCTTCCTCCAGCAGAAAATGTAATGGAAAACGTAACCCTGACAATTACATACAGATGGCACCATCCCATGATTTCAGCTCTGTGTGGTGGCTTATATTTCTGTGCTCCAACTGGTGTAAATTAAATTGTAGTCATCCCCTGCACATGGATTATATTGTATCTGCAGCAGCAGTGAGGGCTGCACATCTGCTGGGTGAGAGGCCGTGCTGGCAATATTCAATTTATTTGCCTGGGACATGGTGCAAGGGCCAGTAAGGACCCAGGGATCCCCCTGAATTTGCTGGAGACTCAATGAAATGTCTGGGATCACCCCAGCCAGGATTTATCGTCTCTCTGTGGTGACAGAGCAGGCTGGGGTGTAATTTTTTTCTTCATTTTCTCCCATGCTGGGAACAGCAGCCTCTTCCAATTGGAGTCACGGGATCTGCTTTGGGATCGTTGTGCTCATGGGGAGAGATTGGGTCTGTTAAAGAGGAGGTAGGGGAGGGGAAACAAGTCTGCCTACCCTTGGAAATCAGTTTTCTCTCTTCTTCTGTCTCACAAATGCTTAATTTTTCTTTTAAAAAGACTCAGAATAAGAAAGGCCAGGATGTCCCTGAGCCTCATGCAGGACCCAGCTCAGCTGCAGTGGCAGCCACCATGGCAAACAGCACTGCTGTCACTCGCCCTCTTTAAACCTGGCACAGTTCTACAGCCTCAGCAGGCTTGGTCTTGAGCTGAGCCAGGTGAGAACATCTTTTAAAGGCAAGATGAAATGATTTTGGGGCTTGTCAGAAGAGTCAGAACATCAGCAGCAGAGCTTACCTGCTTTATCCATCGGCGCTCCCAGGGCTCTTGCTGTAGGGATTCAGCTAATTAAAATTCCTTTTACCTACATTTTCCTTTACAGCTTCAGGTGGTTATAAGAACCTTCATTTAATGTCCCCAACTATTCTGATGTGTAAACCAGATGCTCTGTTCCACTCCAAAGTGGCAGCATTTCAACAGCGGATCAAATGATTCTCCTGCACAAAGATCTGTTACTGGCTTGTGCCTTCTAAGATTGTGGCAAGAATTTTAATGAAAAGCCTAAGAATAACATGGAATTTTAAGATTATAACTCTTTGTGCAGTTTAAAGCGCTGGTTTTATTTGATTTTACCTTCTTTCCATTCCATGTGTGTTTATGTGTGTTTATAAATCAATGAATTAAATTAGGAGCTCTTTCTAAAGACCTGGCTGTGTGATTCATGCATGGAAAAGGGACAATACCAAACATGTGAGTTGTTACTGGAAGATTATGAGCCCAGCCTTATTCCCAGGGAAGCTGGTTTAAAGCAATGCCTACATCCTTAATGTTTTCTACAGAGAAGCCCGAGACAGTAACCTTAGGAGAATGAAACGTGAAACCCCCGGGGCAATTTCAGCAGGGCCACAGTTGAAAAGCAGCAAGAACAGGTTCCCTTTGTACTTGTCTGAGCTGCACTTGGCATCCCTTGGGGCAAATTGGGAGAATTTCAGCCTTCAGTGTCTGCACAACCCCTCATTTTTCAGGAGGGAGGCTCGTTACAGAGGAATGCTCTCCCTTCCCTGTGAGCCTGGAGTGGAAGGTGATCACTGATTAAAGCAGAGGCTTTTGATAAAATGATGAGGCTACTTTAGTGATTAAACACACACAGAAAGGTATTTTGGAGGGTGCTTTCTGCAGGAGCTTGGGGAGGAGCTAAAGCAGATGTCTCGATGGTGGTTTTGGTGGTTGGGAAGGTGCACAGCTTGGAGGGGGAAATTACAATTTCAGGATTATGCCAGTGTTCCTCTGTAACTGGATCTCTGTTTATTTTTGTTGCTTGAGATGCTGTCACAGGCATGTATTGTATTTACCTTGCTGTGTCACTCAGCACAGATAAAAGGCTTCAGTGTCCTCGGATAATTACGGAAATTTTATTAGCAATGATGAAACAATGATAAAAGGTATCAGGGCTTTGATTCCATCTTTTGGAAGGGAGCCTATTTTTTCGTCCACATTTTCCTTTTATTGGAGCAATTTTTCAAGGACTGGTAATTCTTTAGGAGTCAAACTATCCATTTCCATGAAGCTTTTACCCACATTCTCAAGGCATTGACTTCTATAATCACCATAATTAGCACTGCACACAGAGCCACTGTTGCAGAATGATTCATTAGTGGGACGGCACTGAAATCTCCTGTCCAGTAATCTCAGTGCACAGGATCACTGTGGTTTTATTCACCAGGACAGGAACTCTCTGGTTTATGTGTAATTCTGCTCTGGTTTGTGTGTGCAATCCCTGCTCTGTGGAACTCCTATAAAATCGTGGAAAAGGGCTGTTCTGTTAACATTTGTTTCTATGTATTTTGCTGAGTTGCTATGCTTGCATTTTTTAGTGTTTACATGCTGCAGGGATGTAAAAAGCATAATGTTATGGGGGAAAGGGCAGGGCTTGCTTCAAATTATCATTGAAAGAAAGAAAGAAATGCAGAGAAATGTCAGGAGATCTTGATGAACATGTTTCTGCAGGAACTGGAAAAGAGACCAAGCCACAAAACTGAGAACTAGATCCAGATTCCATATCCTTCAGCCTCACCCCTAAGGGGATGAGAAATTCAGAGCTGAAATACCACAAGTTTGGATGAAGTTTCTTGACTTCAACCCCTCTCTCCACAGCCTGGTTACACTGATAACCTCCTCATGAATGTCAGCAGAGCAACACCTCGATCTCATTGTTATATCTGAGCATAATCAGAGCTTTTGCAATCAGATTAGGCATAAATGTAATTTCTTCCTATTTTTCTCCATTACATGAATATATTGTTTGGAACAAGCGTTTGTGCTAAATATTACTGAGTTGCCTACAAGAACATTGTGAGATATTTTCTGCTTTTAAATTCAAACTAGAAAAATCATTGAACTTGTTTACACTCTGGCCCTTAAACCAATAAAACATAAATTAGTGGTTCTAAGAGATGGGCAAACCTGTCAGCTTTTGCACTGAAAGTTAGAGGGTTTTTAAATCTGAAAAACTCATTTGATTGCGAGCCAAACCAACCCACAAGACAATACCAGAGGCTGCATTTAACCAAATAATCCAGCCTTTTCTCCCAACTATTTTGATAAACGAATATTTATGTCAGAAATTTGTGATACTGCTTTTTATTTCTAAATATCTCGTTGACATGTAACATGTCTTTGGGTACCACAGTATTTTCTCTTCTGGCATAGCAACATTTAAAATAGAGCAAAAAAGAAAATGGTCTGTCCCTGAGCCCTTGATATTCTGCTGGCTCACCCCAGCTGAGACTTTCAGCAGCTTTACTCATTTAATTTATTATGTAAAACTCTGCTAATTGTCTTCACAGTCAGAATGTTCTCCTTCCTATTTTCTCTCTTCTGGCTGAATTTCTCTGATAAAACAGAAGTGAAACCGTACAGTGATGGGAAGGAGGAACCACATTTGTTACTGAGGGTAGCCAAGACATGAAAGATGAGATAAAGAGATTCAAGCAGAAGAATACATCACATCAACCTGATCCTGGCTCTCTGCCTTGGGCCTTTTATCCTTTATCACAGTGGTACCTGCTTGTCTCTCTCGAAGTCAGAAGTTCTGTATGGTTGGTCTGCTGCCAGGTCAACTATGACAAAAGAGAGTTTCCTTTCTGTAGAGAGAAAATAACTGTTGAACAGACAAAATACATATTTTAGGAAAAATTATAGAATTATAACTATAGAATTATTATAGAATATTTTGATCAGAATTATGTGGTGGTTACAGCACTGGTTCAGTTTCATCAGCCATACCTGGTCACTAGAATTGGCCATACCTGGGCAGTATAATTGGCTTTCAGTAACAATCACCTGTTTCCAGCTAATCCTAATTCAATACCTTAGGTCTAGTTCAATGACTTAGGTCAATTAGTTTATTGATTAGGACTGGGAATATTATAACCTTTGAGTAAAAGTCTCATTTCTTACAATGTTTTACTCTGTTTTAGTGTTGCAATGCATCTAAAAAGCTAACTAGTAGATAAGGGTGACATTTTGGTAAATTTAATCTGATTGGAGTTCTGCAGAACTGCCCTCACCTGTTGATCTCCAAAGCAGGAACACAAAGCTGTCCTTGCACCAGAGCAGCAGCAACAGAACTCTGAAACATGTGAGGATGACAATTACCTTCAGCCTCTCTCCATGGATTCTGTCTTTAAACAGGACTCCCACCAATGTACAGAAATGTTGTCCCAGTAATGAAAATTACCTGGATTTGTAAAGAGCTGCTTGGTTGGTAAAGAGCTGCCAGGTTTGTGTTCTATTGCAGCAGCAGCCCGGGAAGGGGCTGAGGATGCCCCAGGGGACCAGGCTGGGTGTGGGCAGGAGAAAGGAGGTGCTGGAGAAGGGCAGGAGGAGCCGGGGTTGCCTCTCCCAGCCCAGCCAAGAGCCAGGCCGGTCGGTGGGGCACAGGAAGGGAACCGGCTGAAGGTGTTCAGAGATTTAAATCATCACAGCTGCCTTTTTCCACCCGGGGTTGTTCTGCCTCCTCTGAATTCCGACACCTACACAGTGCTCTGTCTTTTCAAAACAATGTTGGAGTTCCCGACATTGAACTCTGCAAACAAGTGTGTTCTCAATTAAGGGAAGAACTTCTCCTGCCCCCCCTGCTCCATCCCAGCCTTGGCTCAGATGTGCCGGCCTCCAGAGGAATCACACCAGCACATTTTTCACAAGGTTTCCCCCTCCCAAAATCCCATCGAATGGCTGTTTCTTATAAACCAATGGAGATAATTTCATGGCTTTTCCCTTTCATGGCCACCCACCTCCTCTTCCCAGCCAGCTTTGATATAAAAAGACAAATCCTTTCCCATTCACATCAAAAGCAGGAGGGTCGCCCTGTGTCACCTACCCAGGGATTTTGACTCAAGCTTTTGGAAAAAAAATTAATGAAAAGAGCAACTTGGTTTTAACTCCAGCACAGTGTGTGTCACCAAGAGTTTCCAGGGTCATTGACAGATCAGTTTCATAGACCAAACAGATAAATAGGCACGAGTTATTCTTTATTATTATTGTTCATAATTTGTTCATGCCATAAGTGTGCTGAGTGCACGGCAGGGATAGCAGCCCTTCCTCGGGGAACGCAGGGTCTAAGCTGGACATATGTTTTGTATATTTTCAGTGTGTATTCAGGCACCTCCAGCACTGGATAGGCACTTTTAAAAACAAATTTGAAGTAATAACAATAACATGCTGAGTGATAACAACAGGCATGAGGGTGAGAGGAGGACGAGGGTTACAAAAATAAAGATCATGTGGATTGTTTGCTTTATGTCACACATGAGGCTTGGGATCTCTCTGTTTTTCTTTTTCTTTGAATGCTTTTGTCATTCCTTTCTCTTTGGCAAGAGAAGCTGACAGACTTCAGAGGCAGAGGAATTGCTGCTGGAGTGAAGGAGCACTGAGGCAGAGGAAAGGGGCTGCTCCTGCTGATACCTGAGAAACCTCTGGCCTTGCTGCAGGCTGAGGGCTGACTTAGAGAAGGGGAAAGAAAATCTGAACACAATTTCTACCATCTCTGGTGTATGAGGCTGTCCCTAGTGCAAGGCTTAATGCTGATTTTCTGAGGGTTAAAACTTGAAATCCCTTTCTTCATTCTTATTCCAGCTGCCTCTAACAATAGTGAAAGTTTGTGAAAGCAAGAGAAAAACTGAGTGAAGTTCCCAGGACTCAGCACTGATAGTTCAGTGCTCATTCTAATGTCAGCACATTTACCTGGTTCTACAGACACCTGGTGCCTTTCCCTGAATCCTCTCAGTGCTTGGAGCAATCCCTGCATGTGATGGATGTTTCTAAGACACCTTTAGTCCCAAATAACTGCTGGAGACCCTGCTCTTCTGAATGGTTTAACCTTTCTCAGCTCCATCCTTGAGCATCCTTCCTGGTGCATGATCCCAGACCCTCTGTGTAAGCTTCTGGTAGTTGCTGTTTGCTCCTGTGGGGTCAGGAGGCTCCAAAGAGCTGTTTGCACACTGGAGGATCTCCTGGGGAGCCCAGGCAGGTCCCAGCTCCACACCACCCTCCCTGCCCTGGGCAGAGGGGACAGCCTAGCCCCAGCACAGATTGGTGTCCAGCCCTTGGACAGTACCGGGAGTTACTTGGACTCGTGGTGAGAGTCACTGGCTCTTACTTTGTCTCGAGAAGAAGGGTGTAAATTCACTATTTTCTTTGACAAGGTTGTCATTACACAAATGCCTTTCTGCCTGTGCCTTACATCCTGCAAATCCCTTCTATTTCAGCATATTCCCACCACTGCATTTCCAGTGCCAAGGTCTGTGCCTGCCAGGAGATGTGGTCTGTATGTGCTTTTGTTTCCAGTTAAGTCTATTTTTTTCCTCACTTGAGAAATGCTGTGGCCTGTAGAGATAGAACACATTTTTGCATTTTCTCCATTGTGTGAATGAGTTTGTTGCTAATAAAGCCAATTCCTTTATCAGATGCTGTTTGCAAAAATATTTGTAACACATGCTGGAACTAATTTTTTTATCAGTTATTTGCTTCATGTGGGGATTACAATGGGCTGTGCTTCATCTGATAACTTTTGCAGCTTATTAGATGTGAATTTACTAGCTGTGAACAGTTGAATAATATAAAACTCACAGAAGAATCAAGCTGCACCATCCACAGTGTAACGATCTCTCTTAAATTAGCTCTGGCCAAAGTTCATATTTCACAATCCACTAAATAGCTTTCTTATGGATCATAAGATGAACATACACTGAGTGAGGCAACTGAGTTTGTAATATCTGTGGTATAAGGTGAACACTTTCTAACAGATCATGACATTATCAAAGTGCTATTTGAAATTGGCTCCATATGCTGCAACACTGCTGGGAGATTTCACCCAGAATTTCATTTTCAAATGTTTTCCATTCAAGTTCACTGCGGGTAAATTGGAAACACTTGGGTCTATCCCACTTACGGACCTGTTAAGACCCACTTAATTTTAACATGTGGATGTGCAGAGAGAGAGGAAGGAGAGGGGAGCTGTAGGATGGGGTGAGCAGGAATGACTCTATCTCCTGATGGCCTTGGAACATCTGAACAGCATGTGTTGGGTAGGGGTTGCACAGGCACTGCTGTAAACCCCCCCCTCACAGTGCATGACCTGTGTGAAGGATGGGATTTCGCTCTGGAGGGGTGAGAATCAGCCTTTGGCTCTGCCTCTTGCACTGAGGGCTGAGCGAAGGCTCAGCTCTGCATGGTGACAGGGCCAGCTGGCAGCAGGCACCAAGGAAGAGCCAAGGTAGAGCTGCACTGGAGCTGTGCTGCGGCTGGCAGGCTCTGGGCAGGCTGCAAAGCTGCCCTGCCAGAGCAGGATCTGCTCAGGATGCTCTGGGCTGGCTGCAAAGCTGCCCTGCCAGAGCAGGATCTGCTCAGGATGCTCTGGGAGCGGGACCAGGAGTCGCTCACTTCGCTTTGTCAGGCTCTGCAAGACAAACATGGTGATTTCAGTCTCATCTTTTTGTGTCATTCTTGGGTAATAGACATGTCAGAAATTCCAGTTGGGTTTAAATTATTTCCTTTCTTTAGGAGAAACTGTAAGAGGGACTGTACTTTGCAAAGAAGGACTCAGGTTTCTTATTTCACCAACGAGAGCAGCTGAGGAAGGGACCAAACTGCTTCAGTGGCCACTGGCTACAGAGATGAGGAGTCCCCAAGAGTTTTGTTACACTTGCAGGCTAATGGCATTCCTTATGTGAACATTCTGCACCTGCTCCTAGGAATGGGTATAAAAAATGGGATTTGGTAGCAGTACTAAAGAGTCTTTTTAGCTATTTATACAAGATATTATAAAGTACTTTAATTTGGATCCCAGGGGCTGGACTCAATGATCCTTGTGGGTCCCTTCCAACTCAGGATTCTATGGATCATGATAATTAATTCAATTTAACAGGTTATTTGGAATAATGCCTGAAGGAGAAAAGTGCAATTTTCTTAGTGCTAGTTCAGTTCTGCATTTACATTTATCTGTGATATTTAATTATGGGCAGAAACACTGACTATTATTTGCATTAAGTGTCTCGGTACCCGTCTGGTCCTATTAAATATATTCAATTTTTCTGGTGCTGATAGTTGTTTTTGTAGGTTAACCACATTCTCAAAACGTGTGGGTTTTTATCACACTATTTCTAGCAGGTTTTCAGTGCCAGACAGGACATCTTTTCCCTAAGGGGAAAATGCAGAAGAGAGCTAACTGGGAGATGAGATGCAACAGCTATCGCAGCTCCACCACATCTCCCAGCAGAAACCATGGCAGGGGAGGTGACTGCACAGCTTATCCAGGGCTGGGAGGGTATGGTTCTCATTTGGAAACTGCAATTCATCTAAAATCTCCAATTCTTCTGCCCTCAGCGTGAGTGTTTCTGAGTTTTGCATCAGAGCCTGGAGTGGAGCCGCACACGTGCGCACCTTTACATCTGGTGTTTTATGGATCGTTTGGAGGAGCTGTTACTAAGCAGCAGCTATATCAGGGTTCCATTTTATAAAGAGGAAGGGCTGTGTTACTCATTTTGTTTCCAAAAAATTCATTTGTTTTGCGTTCCCAGAAGGTACTTTTATTCTCCCAGAAAGGTCAAGCAGAAACATTGATGTAAGTCCTGTTTATGGCAATTTTGTTAGATTTCCAGCAACTGCAATGGAACATATTTATAACAAGTGTGTTTCTCTCTAGGGTGATACCATTAGTCAAAATATGCTTTCTCATATTTCCTCTACATAAACACAAATATGCTTTAAGATTCAAACTCACTGGTCTTGAGGATTCCCACAGCCACATCTCATTAGAGGTTCAGAAGGCTGCACCAGCCGTGGTTTCAATTTGAGATGAAAAGGTTTTGTTAGGAGAAAGAACTTCAACCAAACTGGAAGGGTGAAAAACAGGATAATATTCCATGTATGGGCTGTGGTCCTGAACAAAACAGCAACCCTGGAAAGTCCAGTGCTTTAAACATACAAGTTGTGATTTGATGTGCTGAGGATCCAGGTCTGGGCTGAGGTTTGTGCTGTTTCCGTAGAAGTCAGCATCTCCCAAACTTCCACTCAGTGTGCTCAGGACCCAGCTGTCATCCATGGGGCAGTGCAGCCACTGCCTCTGTTCTCTCCAGGTATCCCAAAGTACGTGGGATCCTAGCAGAAACTGTAAGAAAGCAAACTGCGCCTTGCTATAAATGTGAGGAACAGGCTTGACCAGTAAAACTGATGGTTGGGAAGGAGATCAGGGGTTGAGAAGATCAGAAGTTGTGACTGATATGGGGATAAAATAAGTCCTATATCCCTACTTCCATCTCATTCACTCACAGGACTTCTCTTCAAATTACCTGAGTGTTAATTTGGTAAGTGTCCAGACAAAGAGGTAAAAATCAATTGAGCTGAAATGACATTTTAGATTTCAATGGAATAATGAACTGGCCATGAATTCATTATTGAAAGCAAAGCCTCCTGTGATGCCTTAGGAGGATATGTCTGCAGTGAGTGCCAGCTGCTCTCTTCCATGGACATCTCAGTCTGAACAGAGCTTGGTACAGACACAAAAACTGATTTTACTGGAATTTTAGAACTCTGGTACCTTGAACTCTACATTTCAATGCAAATCTCCCTGATGTACAAGGAACAAAAGTGAATAAAACTGGAAAGTGCAAAACCTCCTTTTTTTCTCCTCTGCTCCAGTTGAAGAGCAGCTGTTTGAACCGCAGAGCCCCCCCTTCCTGGGGTCTACCAGCACATGCATTAACTATTTTTTGGCAGCAACATCTCCAGCTGATCTCCACGTCCTAGGACCTCAGTGAGTTGAACCAGAATTTCAGGCCCAAGTTCCAAGGAACAGCATTAAGGGCGTTGTTATGTATCACTGTGTTAAAAACACTAACTCCAATTCAGCAGGAAAAAAGCTGGCAAAGCCCTGCCTCCTTTGCTCTGCCAATATTTATGAGCACTCTGGGGGCTCATCGGCACTGAGAGGGAAGAGCAAATCGAGTGGTCAGATTATGTTCTGAACGTTTGGGGCCAAAACTTGTTTTTTCACACAGCATTTCAAGAAAACTATTTTGTTTTTCCCACAGATTAGAATGGACAATTGACAATAAATTGCATTTTTCTCAGGGTCATCAGCCATAATTCCCAACACCCATCACATCCCTTGTAGTCACAGTTGAGAGGAGCTGGAGCTCGTGTAAGGCAAGAGAAAAGGGATGTGGGCTGTCAAAGGTGGGTTTAACCAGCAGCAGCCACTGCACTATTATTGTATCTTTTTGTACACTGAAGGCTAAAAGTGACAGTGTAAGGTATTTGAAAGTGTCCTAGTTTTGTGTGAAATGGATTTATTGGAGATTCATAACAATGAGAACAAAACATTTATCACTGATGGACTCAGCTGTATCCCAGTGAATAGAATTTCAGGGCTGAAGCTAAGACAGAACCCACAGCAGCTCAGAAGAGAGAAAGAGTGTGCTAGGAATAGAGAACAATTTCAATTCCACAATACTCACCAAATCTTCTCTAGTATCTCATTAATGGAATAAGGACAGGAAAAAAAAATGATGGAGAAACAGAGGTGAGGAATTAAATAATGAGTTTGGGAATCACTTTCTGTGCAACCAACTTTCACCAACTTTCTGACGGCTAAAAATAAGTTTAGGAGTAAAACAATGCGGATAACATGGTCTTTTCTTCTGATTGATTAATTACAGCTCATCAGTTGTGGATTTCTCTACCCCAAAGTCTCTATCAGACAATAAAAGCAAAGGAAATGTGTTGGAACTGAAGGCAAAATAATAATGAAACAAATGGATGTTATCTCTGAAATGTAGTAAAATGAACAGTTCATCCATTGGAATACTAAGGACAGTTGAGAGACACATCCTGAGATGATTCCCACTAGCAAATGTTTTCCTGTGTGCACTACAGTCGTGCTGGGTCTGTGTGTCACTGCTGGGGTGGTTGAACATCATGAAAAGAAAAACAGAGGGGAAGATTGTCATGATTGACAAGAGCTTAAAGGATTAAATAATTATAACTTGGATAAATGACAATTAAGGATGAGAAAACTTTCTGAAAGTAATTGAAGTTGAGTTCTGGAGAGGGAGTAGAACTATTCAGGGTTTTCCATGGGGCCACAGGTAGGAAACTTTGAAAAAGAACCTGGTAAAACTGAGGCTAAACACTGAACTTCAGTGCAATCATTCTGGTTTAGGTGGTACAAGCTCCATCATCAAGTCCTTTGTATTTCAATGTTATAAATGTTTTTATGATGTGTTACTGTCAGCTGTGCAAGCCAAATCTAACATTCTTAATAGATGTTAATTGTCTTCTGTGTGTCCTTGCTGCTCTGATAGGGTAACAGAGAAAAAAGGTCATGGAATTAACAATTCATCAGCTGTAATGTGTCTCTCTTTAGGAATATATCTTATAAGTGTAGTTGTAGATTCTTGTGGGCTTTTCCATATGTTTTCTGAGACAAGAGTTAATATATTATAAATGAAAGCACTAAAAAATTGTTCACAGGACCAGCTAAAATTTTGTATATCTTGGATTCATAGCTGTAGACAGGCAAATATTTGAATAGGTCTTTTTTCCAAAAAATCAACAATTCCAGTGTCCTAGCAACAGTTCCATAGTTGATTACAAATATCAGGCTTCCCAGGGTATTGTGGAATTCATTCTAGCAATCCAATTTAATTAATTCTCTCTTCAGAGTAATCACCAGACTGACACAGGTTCTGAAGCTTGGGAGAAAGCTCAGATGTGAATGAGAATGGAGCATCCTCCAGGAGATGGGCACATGTCTGTGAGAAACAGGGGAAGAAAATCCACTGTCAGTAATGATGGCATTGATTTCAAAAAATGCCTAAAGAAAAAGCTTATTTCTCTTTCATGGCAGTGGAGGAGATTTCTGCAGCATTTATCACAGTACTGAAGGAATGGACACTGCTGCTCCAGGGGAAACTCTGCCTTGGGAAGTGTAAAACCTGAGAAATCAGCTCAGAAGGTTCAGTTTGTGTTTTACTTTCAGAGGCTGAAGAGCAGGGAACTGCTGGAGTCACACCAGCTCTGTCCCGTGGGGCATGGAAGGTGTTATCAGTGTGAAACCCTTCAAAGAAAAAAGAAAACTCCAGGAAGATAAGGCAAAATTACATAAATAGAAAAAGACAGTTGCTTTTTCCATCTGAGTGGTTCTGTAGGCGAGAGAACTTGAGTCAAATGCTGCAAATGCCTCCTTTGGTTCATTAAGGACGGCTCCTCCTCACCCTGATTAGTCCAAACGAGGCAGTCCTGTGCCAGGGATCCTTAGCAGGGGCTCGTCAGCAGGACCGTGGGGTTGGATTTGTGGTGTCCTGATCCTGTGCAGGATCTTCCTCAGGCTCTGCCTGGCAAACCCAGTTCTGTGCTGCTCTGCCTCGGGCCTGAGCTTTCAGCTGCAGGGTCAGGTTCTCCTCACTGAAATACATTCACGTTCCATAATTTTGCAAAGGACAATCCTGCAAGGACCACGAGCAGTGGGTTTGAATCTATACCTTGAGTAGGAGCTCAAAGCCACGTTGTTCTCCCGATTTCCTTGAGCTTTTTCCTCCTCCAGTGCCTGGGGGACAAAACCAGTAATTTGAAATTTGCATCCATATTATCTGCTGCCTTCCCCATCCATATGCAGCGTCTCCAAGAGCCCAGGGCAAAGATGCCATTATGCTCAGTCACTGCCCAGCCAGGTGCAGTCAGAAGATCTAACAATGTTAATAAAAGGGCTGATGAAGAGCAAAAAATAAACAAACCTGCTATTGTGCCGGTAAGAATTGCTGCTACCAGGAAATTAAAAAATTACACGTGGCATATGCTGCCTGGCTGCACTCAGCACTGCTCTTCAACTCTGAGATCGCAGCCACCAGGTACAAAGAAAACCAAGATTTGCAAAAAAAAAATCAATTTACAAAACTTGGTGAGGTTACAAAAATGTCATTTTCTTCTCTGCATCTCTGGGACTGTATATTTATTTTTATGGCTTAAAACACAACTCTAAGATATCATAACTGTGTACGTCTCATTCTTGAAAGGTGGCATAGACTTAAGTTTAAAAAAGCAATTTTGTTGAAGCTTCACCACAGTCAGAGGACTACAAGCTCCACAGTGTGTTGTTTTAAAAGATAAGGAAATAACAAATTGGCTGGGAATGTGTTTATCTGCTTTCAAACCTCAGTAATGTGAGGGAAAAAGGATACCAGAGAGGGTTTGAAAAAGACACAGATTTAAAGAAACTAATTATAGCAGGCAACTATTTCAAAACCCAGACCCTGGGTGTCCTGCTGCAGGTGCTCACAGACATGTGAGGATGGGATCCATGGAGGAACTGGGTCAAAAAGAGCAGATTTGTGTCATATTTATACTATCAGACACTGCTCCCACTTCTGTGGGAGCAAAGGCAGGGTTTGCAGCAGGGCTCTGGGAGTTGGGAAATGCTTCTGCTTTGTTTTAGAGGACTGCACTGATTGAAAGCACTGGAAAGCAGCATTTGCTCTTATTTGTGTTCCCCTCGTGGGGTTTTCCGTGCACAAACATTTCAGGGACAGAGGGTGGTGCAGCCCCAGAGGAGAAGCAGCACATACTCACCTGGGACTGGTGGGACTCAACAACCTTAAAGGTCTTTTCCAGCCTAAAATCTGTGATTCCAAGATTGTTTTAACCACTGTAGCAACCCAGGGCTTGTCCCAGCATCCATCCCAGCCCTTCCCCTGAGGAAGCCAATTGGGACAAGGACTCCTTTGGCTGAAAAGACAGAGATTTAAGACATCACAGAGGAACTTCCCTGGATGTAGAGTTTCTCTCCATCTCTAAGGGCACTGTGTTAGGCCCCCTTTTCTCTTCACAGAGGCAAGGGGAAAAAGACCCCTCCATCAGGTCAGTAGACTCAGTTAGTGCCAACTACTGTGGTTAATACAATGTCAAATAGCAAATGTCTGGGAGAAAAATTCAGGATTCACTTGGTGATCCCAGGAGGAGGGAGGAGTAAGGCAGGTTGGCTGTAGGTCTCTAGAATGACACTTGTGTTAATGCTTTGCCTTTAAAAGATATTAAAATATGTATATCAGTTGTCTTATTAGAAGGATGTTATTTAGGGTGCAAAATGAAGAATTCAGAAAATAGGAAATGTCATATTTGTTTATTTCATGGCACTTTTTACCTAAATCTACCTCAGAAGTGCATTTCATCAGATGTGAATCTTGGTGGAATCTATGAAAACAACAGCTGTGGGGAAATACTTCAATCAAGATTACAGTTTTTCATCCCCAGAGTTGTCTTTCTGAGACTCTCCTGTCCCTGTGGGGAACCAGCAGCTCTGGAGCTGGAAGGAGCTGGATGTGGATTGGGATTGTGTGGACTCCAGCACCCTCTAATGGTGCCAGCCCTCGCTCCCTGCACGTCCCTAAATCCTTACAAATCCTTACAAACAATGTCATAATGAGACCAATTCTGCTGCAAATGGCCAATTTTTCACTCGGTGGCAATTAACAGTTTTATGCTATTTTAAACGGCTTTAATTGCAATCTGTGCTGTCAGACCCTGGTGCACACTCCATATATCCTGCCCGGATTTCCACGTTAAATTAGGAGAAAATGTTCCAGTGGGGGATGGGACAAATAAGAAATCTGAGTGAGCAGATGCAGGTGATGACTAAGAGCAACAACACTCCGTGTGCAGCTTGGCAGGGCTGGTACTGCTGGGTAGGACAAAAAAAGCTGAGAAACCTGTAGGGAAAAAGTCAATCTACTTTGGTTTTAATATTAATGGGAGAATAATTGTTTAAATCTACCTTCTGTCTGAGAGCCAAAGAGAAATCTTAAAACTGAATCTTAAAACTGAATGGTCAAACAGAGCTCTACCTGCTTCATTAGAGCTCTGCTGATTTATATCAGGATGTTCTAGCAGTTTCCTTAATTTAATTTCTCCACTGCAAGGCAGCATCCCCAGGTTATGTGGATAAAGGAATGGCAGGACCATTGTGTGTGTGCACAGACTCCTGTGAAATGCAGGAATCCCAGCACAGAGCTGCAAAGTCCTGCTGAAATAACAAAAAATAGCTTTTCCCGGGGCTTCTGGGAAGGTGTTAATGTGTAAATGTGGCAGCTTATCCCACATAGTGGAGAGCTCTTAATGCTTATAACAAAAATACAACTTGCTCATAGGTCAATCCTTACTGCATGGTCTAGGAAAGCTTTTCTGACTCCTCTGCACGAGCTGGGGTGCAGCATTTCTGATAGAAAGCCCAAATCTGATATGATTGCATTTAGCATTTTAGATTAGATTTATCTCCTTACCTACAAGTACAGAATGTGATAGGCCAAGATAGGATTGAGATAGGGGAGGGTTGCTGTGTTTTCCTACAAGAAAGGGCAAAAACGGGCCAGCCCTGAGGCTCACAAGTTTTTTTAGCTCAGCAGGAGCTCAGGAGCCAGTCAGGGTTGGTTTTAGTTCCCATTTTAGCTCATGGATTATCAAATCTTCTTGGATCTCTGTCACTGATAAGCAAAACCACGTGTAACCTACCCAGATATAAATATGTCTGACAATTGGGTCACACCTTTATTTTACATGGCCTGGCTTTGAGTAGTTTGAAAAGTTGGCTCTGGCCAAGGTTTGGCTCCCTGCAGTTTGCAGGGGTTGTAGCTGACTTTCCCCACAGCTCCAAGGCTCACGTGTTACAAGCTCAAGCAAGATTTGGAAACGAACAGGGGGAAGTAACTTGTGCAACTTTGGTTTTCTGGATTAGAATATAATTTCAAAATTCAGACAGTAATCCAGGCACAGTTTCACATTCAGCACTGCAAAGACAAACTACATTTTCAAGTTGTGGGTTTTTTTACAGGACAAGACAACTGAGCGTTTTCTACCATGAGAGATTGTTTTATAAAGCCTTTTCTCACAGGAAAGAGCATCTCAGTGAAATTGGTATATGTGGGGGTTTCTGCAATTGTTGTAAAAACTGACATTCCTTTCCTGATTTCTACTGTTTCCTGATTTATTTTAGCTGTTTTTGGAGCAATGCCAGAGCCACCTCAGCTGCTGTCAGCCTTGCTCTGCTCTTCAGCTCCTGGGGCTGACGTGTTCCCTGGTGCCCACAGTGTCTCCGCCACTGGTGAGTCACCACCATCTTCCTTTCTTTAAGCACCCAACAATTTGTTTTTCGAGAAGAACCAGTGATGATGAGCCTTATTTGAATTATCCTAAAGCTGCTGGGACTTGGGGTTTTCCTTGCAGTCTGTGCCAGTGGTTTTGAACACTGTGGTTACACCATGGGTGCAGTCACAGCTTCCTGAATTCTGCAGGAGTCTGACTCTGTTTAAAGTTGTGCAAGATGTGTCTTAGCAGGAAACTGCTCAGGGTCAGGGTTAAATTTAAAGATATTATTTAAATTTATGTTATTTAGGATAATCCCACTGTTGTAGTTGCTGTGGAGCTCAATGAGGCTGCACACCCAGAGAGGACTTTCTCTCCTTTGTACAATTGGCTGAAGGTCAATTTAAATTTGATATTTATTTTGAATAACACCTGCAGTGTTGATTTCTGGAAAGGGCATGAAGTGCCTTATCCCACTTACATCTCACTCCAGCTATTTCAAATGGGGAGCTACCAGCTGAACCACAAGGCAGAAATACATCCTAAGAATCACAAGATTTAAGGTCACCTGATTGTTTTTGGTTTAAAGAGCTGTATTGGGGAATCTTACCTCAGATGAGCTCATGTTTATATAACTAAGTCTCCCGTGGAAGCCTATGAAACAAAAGAATTTTGTAGATAATCCATGTGGATCTTAAGAGTACATAGAAAAACTGGCTGTGGAACAAAAAGAAAAAGTCTTAACTTATTTGCAGAGGCTTTATCTGACAAGGTCTGCTCACTTTTAGTGTGTTCCTTTGTTGGGAAGGTGCCTTCCTGCTTTACATCAACATGCAGGAAAAATGTCCCATGGAGGTGCTGTTCATCCCACCTGTCTCAAGAGATGAGATTCTGTGAGTTGCTTTTAGGGAGTGATTTAACTCACAAGAGTGATTTTTAAATCCTACTGATCATAAAATGTATTGCTGGCAAAAATGTTCCCTCTCAGAACTTACACAGTGGGAGAAGGAGAGAAAGCAAGGGGGCACTCACCTCTTGCTCTCCTAAATCCTCAAATCTTTGAGTGCATGTGTTCTAAATCCCCTTCCTGCATGTCCTGGGAGGAGGTTTTTCATATGTATCTATATAAATAAATATAAATTTCTAGCTTAGGGTTACATGCAGCTCAGGTCAAACCTATGTTATCATACCCAAAATCTTAGTTAAGCTCTACCACACACGGAAAATTAAAACAAGTGCCAGAAAGGTCAGGTTTTATATTAAAGAAAGAATTTGGTAGCCTGGAGAAGAGGATAATACTGATTGTATAGCATGAGCAGGGTAGAGAAGAGGTTAAGACAGCTGTCACCTCAGTACTGAACAGATTTTTGGAGAAAACCAGAGGTTGTAGAACGGATCCATCTTAAAATATTGAGAGAACTGAATATGGAATTACAGGTACAGTCTGAGGGTTTGTGGGTGTTGTCTTAATTCTTTGATCTGGGCAGGAGAATGGCAAATGTGGTGCCTGTACCCAAAAAGAGAAAAGGGTTGGTAGAGGCAGCAGAGCTCTGAGTGTGATCCCAATGTGGGAAGTTTTAGAATAAATTCTGAGGGGAAGAAACCTTGCTGAACAAAGAGGTGACCAGAAAGTGTCACAAATTACACCAGGGGTTTGCCAGAAGAACATTCTGTCCAATAAGTCATTCTCTTAGTGAGAAAACTAATTTCTTTACCAGCGATAGAGTGGAGTTAATTACCTGGAGCTGTAACTCAAATCACTGAGAATGGGAATGAGGAGATTCCTCCTGGAATTCAGAGGGCTTTTAGAGCAGTCTGGGGCAGGGGGGGTTATTTTTATTTTTGTTTTTGTACATTAAATGCCATGTTGGAGAGGGCACTCCTTTTGTCCCATGAGTTGTCTGGAATCTGATCCTCCCATGGATATTCCATAGTAATGAGTGGATATTATATATATTCACTTGTATATGTGTGTTTGTGTGTGTATATATATATATATATATATATATATACACATACTTGTAGATGTGTGCTGAGGGCATTGGAGAGCAATGCCAAGCTCTTGTCAGCAAGGCCAGGACAGAATCCCAGGATGGCTCAGGACGGGAGGGAGCACATTGGGTCCGTCTAGTGCCACCTCCCTGCTCCAGCAGGGCCATCCCAGGGCACAGGGCGCAGGATTGTGTCCAGACAGCTCCGATATCCCCAGGGAGGAGCCCGCAGCCCCTCTCTGCTCTCCGCTCAGGGCTGGGCACTGCCACGGAAGTTCTTCCTCATGTCCAGGGGGAATTCTCGGGATCAGTCCCTGCCCGTTCCTCTCGTGCCATCGCTGAGCCCCGCGGAGCAGAGCCTGGTGCATCCTCTGACACCTCCTTTTAGCTTTTTATTAATGAGCCGTCTCCTCCCGAGGCTGCTCAGCGCCAGCTCCCTCAGCCTCCCCCTCAGAGACGCTCCCGCCATTACCTGGGCAGCCCCGGCTGGAGCCCGGAACTGCACACAGCGCCCCAGGTGAGCCAGGTGGGCGGCATCACCTCCCTGCCCTCGCCACCACCACAAAGCCCGGAACTGGGCAAGTTTTGAGCGAATAAAATCGTGTTTGGAGTGAAAGTCCCTCAGGCGCCACAACCCCGAGCGGCAGCCCCCGCCCGCCCCGCCAGGGGGCGCCACTGCGCGCAGGCCGCTCAGCCGAGCGCCGAGCCGGCCGGCCGCGGCCCAGCCCGCGCAGCCGCGCGCCGATGCGCGGCGCTGAGGGCGGCGGGATGGCGCTGTGGCGGGGGCTGCGCTGCTGCCGCCGCGCCTTCGCCTGGCTGCCCGTGCTGCTCATCGCGCTGCTGCTGCTCTGGTCCTACTACGGATACGTCTGCGAGCTCTGCCTCGGTGAGCGCCCGCCGCGCCCGGCGGGGCCCGCCCGCCCCGGGCCGCGCCTCGGCACCGCCGGGGCCCCCGCGGGGCTGCGGGCGGGGGGTGCGGCGGGCCGGGGGCTTCGGGCCATTCTCCTTCTCCATTTCCCCTCTTCCTCCTCCTCCTCTTTCCCTCCTTCTCCTTTTCCTCCCCGTTCTCCTCATCCTCTCTCCATCCTCCTCCTCCTGTCCCCGGGGTGAGGGGCCCCGTGCCCGCCCAGGTGCCCTCGGTGTCCCGAGGCTCCGCTCCGGCTGCGATGCGCGCAGGGGGAGAAGCGCTTCAGTCCGAGTGGAGCCGTGACGGGATTAATGAGGGGCTTTGGGGCGTGCTGCCCTGCTTTCCGCCGGGTTTGTGCCCCGGCCGGGCTGTGGGTGCTGTGTGTTAGTCACGAACCCTTGTTTTGTGTGTCCCTGTCAGCAGGGAGGTGACGTCTGAGAGGGCTGGGAGAGCGATCCCACGGTGAAAGCCGGTGTTGTTCTGATTTGATAACGTCCAGATGTGATTTATGAGCTAAACAGCTACAAACATCTGTCTGCTCCCTGCCTTACAATCGCTTTGTGTTTATATTCTGTAAAGGAAAGAAGTAGGTTCCATGAAATAACCCTCAGGAGTGGGGTTGTTACAGTAGCACAGAAAACACTGCATTTTAGAAGAGGAGCTTCTATGCTGGCTAGGGATTGTGTATTTCATGTAGCAATTTAACTGTATAGTAAGTTGCAAACTTTCTTACGTTTGTTATTTCTAGTTTAGTGTACTGCTAGAAAAAAAGAGTTGCCGGGTCCGGTGGAGAGAAGAGCTGGAAGCTTGGGTTTGTGAAATTGTGAGGAGGAGATGCGGCTCCTCAGGATAGAGTGGGGCAGATAAAGGAAACTAGAGGTCCCAGAAAGGATAGTTTGAGATGTTCCTGGGGCAGCACCTGCCTCCTGGGGCTGCACAGCAAACGTAAATCAGGTGTTTGTTAGGGTTGGCAGTGCAGTGAGACCTGTTGTTTTTTCTTGACGGGAACTAGAATGAAACGCAGCTTCGTTGGTCTGCTTTAATCAGCAGCTTGGCAAAGCCCCCAAACACTTCATCACATTTATCCCATCTCTGAGACTGTGGGCTGTTTCTTTCAAGAATTCACACAGAATGATGTCTCTGAGGTGCATGTAACTGTCATTAGAACATGTGACAAAAAACATGGAGTATTTTCATGGAATGCTGTCAGTCTTTTGAGATGTGCTGTGCAAATTCAGTCATGCTGAGCACGGGCTGATCCCAGCTCTCAGTGCAGCTGTGAGAGCGACTCAGGTGATTTGAGTGAGGTTTGGGTTAGGGCTGTGCTGCTCTACAGGAGCTGCTTCAGCTGGTAGAAGCTCAGCTCACTGCCTGCAATCACAGCTTCAAATCATTCATTTGCCCACACCCACCTGGGTTTTTTTGCCCCATTTCTCTCTCTTTTATTTGTGTGTGGAGGAGTTTATCTGTGCAGAAATTGAAATGGCTGAATTATTTCAGGATTTGAGCACCAACTTTTGGCCCGTGCTGATACTTTTGCCAACCAGGACATTGTTTTCCTGCACATTTCTGGCACAGCTAGGCTTGCTGAGCTGGCTGCCTCTTCCCAGCTGCTGTGAGCACGTAAATACTGACTGCTTTGTCTGGAATCTGTTTGCACTTCAGCTGTGCCCACTGGAAGTGCTGTGGGGGTGATGTCTGGGAGGCATCTCCTGATGCTGGGTTTGAGCTCTCAGTGCCTGGGGTGCCCAGTGAGTCACAGGAGGAGGCCTCAGTTCCTGTTCGGCTGGTGGCTGCTGCCACAGAACCTTTTATATCATCTGTGTTTGTGCTCTTTTCTCAGGGAAAATCCTTAGCTAGGCCCTGCTGTAGGTGTGGTCAGGAGGGAGCCAGGCAGTGTTAGTGAAAAGCTCACCAGAGCTTGACTGGCAGCAAACCAAAGGAAAAGCTAAAGGTTCCCTAACAGTCTTGTTTACCTGGGATTGAGCGGGCAGAGACACAGCAAAGATTCAGTTCCTTTTTTCTTCTACATTGCTCTGTGTCACGGAGCTTTGTCTTGCAAGCAGTGCTCTGTCAAAATATCACAGAACTCTCTGTTTTCAGTTCAAGAAAGCTGTCCTTGTCTCTTCTGCTAAACTTGGATGCTGGCTTTTAAAATAATGGCTGGATTTTCAAATAGTCACTGAACAATGCACCTTTTACTGGTTGCTCAAAGGCCTTCTGTTAGTTGGGGCTTTTCTCTCATTTTGGTCAAGTAAGAAGGGGTTGTAAAATTTCTGCTGGTAGGAAGTGTAAAAACAACGGAGACATTGCAGTTGCTGGCTAGGCCAAAGCTGAGAAATTTATAGCTTTTAAATTCTGCTGATGCAGAAATGCTCTGGGACAGCACTGACAGTGGAGGGTCAAGACCACCTAGAGACCAGTAGGAGGCAGCTGCAAGTATGTGATAAATGCACAGATGTGCAGCTTGGACAAGTGCTAGGGGAGCCCTGGTGATCTTCTCACTGTCACCAGAAGATTGGATTTGTCATATTTCTAATGCAAAATACACAGAATATATTTTATAGGCTGGGAAAGTACAGCACAAGTAACAGTGACTGAACATCTTGCTGTGGGTGTGTGCGTGAGTGAAGAAGGGTTGTTACGGATGCTTTTGATTTGATGCTGAGCTGTGGGTTCTCTCTTTGCCTCTTGAATTTGAACATTTTTCCTAAAATGGCTGTATTTCACATAGAATTGTTAATTGTCACAAACTTCTCTGGGATTCCAGTTTGCTCTGTGGTCACGTGGTTTTTTTCTTTTCCAGTGACTGTGAGCAACCCTGTGGAGAAAGGTACGTGTGATAATTTTTATTTGCCATTCAACCCTTGTGTGAAAGGACTCACAAATGTTCTGGGTGAAATATCAGAAACATTTGCTGTTGATTTTCTAAAGGCACATCCTCTTTCAGTGTGTGCTTCCTGTAATTGCACCTCCTGGGGTACTCAGCATGCTGCACCTTCTGGGTGCACTGGGAATTGCCCTGTTCAGTCACAGAGCACGGAAAGGCTTTGATCCCTGAGACTCCTTGAGGAGAAGTTCTGTGTGTGTCTGTGCACACCCACACGCCTCTTCTCCCTTTCCCTTTCACATTCCCAGAGCTGATTTTACAAGCCAAGCAGAAAATATGAGTTCCCATCTGCAGCCCACCTGGGGTTTTTTTTTACTGTTCCATTTGATCTTTCTGTGAAAGCTATTTTTGATGAGCTTTTTCTCTCAGTTATGGTGCCCACTAACAGATCCTGAGTCACAACACAGCAGGATTGCTCAATGACACTCTAGGCTGGTGTGTTGGTGGAAGCAGTGGCCATGTTCTAAGAATAAGGAGTCAGTGGCTATTTTAATGTTCTTTCCCTTCTTTCCTGGAGGTGCTTTGGATGCTTTTGGCTAATCCAGGTGTTCTCCTGGTGACTTTCTGGTGTTCTGAAGGACAGAAGTAGGTGTAGTGTAAGTTGTTCCATGAAGAACAGCCAGCTGACATTTAAAGTTCCTCCAGATTGCTGCATCCAGTAAATTCTCCTTCCCCTCTAGAGCAGTTCTAATGTTTGAAATTGCTACAGAGAAACTGCAGAAAACAGGATGTTAATGACTGCTCAGCAGAAGAAAGTTAATAGTTGCCTAATCTATTAGTGCATCTCCAGGTCAGCTTCCTCTAATGTGCTGCTTGATCAACAAAATTAAACCTGTTGCAAGATTTATCTCCTTCCATATTAATTAAAAATGGCTGAGCTCCACCTGTAGTGTAAGGATAACATCTCAAACCAGCTTGGAGCATGAGAATGACTTAGCTGTGATTCACAGCTCCTTCCCACAGTCCATCACATCCCTGTGAGATGTGTCCCATCATTTGCCATCTCATTAAAAAGTCTCACTGATGCTCTTGGCCATTTTTACCAATTTTCACACAGGAAAAGAAGTGTTTTGACATAATTGAGAAGTGTTTGCATTTTAGACTTCTCTTTCCAAGTAGTTATTTTCATCTTATTTTCTAGAATTTGAAGCTTAAACGAAATGGGGGAAACGAGATTGGTACTGCAATGAAATGATGTGTTTAAAGCTATCTTGTAACTTTGATAATGTCTTCATGAGTTGAGTGTTAAAGAAGTGGCAAATGGCTTGTGTAACTGAAGGACAGCTCCTTTGGCTCCCTGTCCATGGAATGCCTGCTAATGCCAAAGGCTCTGGAATCGGGTTTGCATGTTGAACCAAGGCTGCTCTGACTCAGGCTGCTTTCACATGATCAGGTTGTGTCTGCTGGTTTGCAATTCTTTCTCAGCACCACAAGATTTTCCTGATTTATTGTTTCAACCATGGCAAATGTAAAAGATGTTTAATGAGAGATTTGGCTTTTTGTGGCGATGCAAAGCTCAGGTTGTTTCTCTCTGCTCTCACAAGAAGAACGTGGTGCAGGAGTGGGCAGTGCACACTCTGCTTCCCACTGCTCTTAGTAGCAACTGAACCCCACAATTGGGAGGTGCTGGAGCATTGCAAAATTACCTTTACACTGCTCAGCACCAGCCAGTTCTGCTGGGCCTGTGCCTGGGATTTGGGGAAGAGACCGGAATCTTGTCATTCCCAGGGATATTGGCTTGTCACCTGCCCTGTGGGACAATTCTCTGACAGCTGCATCTTCCTCACCCATGGAATGGGTTTGGATGAAGCAGGGGAGGCTCTGAGATTGGACCAATCTCTCTTTTCCTTCCTTTTTTTTTTTTTTTTTTTTTTTTTTACTTTGTTGTGAAAAACTTGAATTATGCCCATTGTGGATGAAACCTTTGCTTAAGAAGTCATTGCTGTGTTTCTGTTTTTTCTTTTCTTGTTTTGTTTTTAGTGGCCTATCTTGTAGTATTCCATATTCTCTTTGTGCTTTTTGTGTGGACATACTGGAAGTCTGTTTTCACTCTCCCAATTCAACCAGGCAAAAAGGTAAGAGAGCAAACACCTTTCATTCCTTGCAAACCAAAAGCAGAGATGTTAAAGAGAAATCAAAAACCCTTCAGTCCAATTGATCTGGAGAGGAGAGTCAGAGGCAATGTGTTTTAATTATTTTCTACCAAATATTTATTGTGTCATGTTGCTTGGATTGGTAGATTCATTTTTTATTTGGTTTTACCTCACTGTGTAATACTATTAAGACACTCTGAAGCAAAAGAATGAGGTTGTTATTTATGTGGCACTCCAAATATACACGGCCTTGCTCTGATCCTGATTACAGCAATGTAAATTCATAAATAACAACTAATTCCAGTTTTAAAAATTTTAAAATGTAAAGGTTCTTGCTCACTAGGGAGGTGCTGAATGTGTTATAAAGGTGAGTAATGATATTCATCTAAGGCAGCAATAGGAGCAATTCTAGTAAGTTGTTTTATGAGCCTTAATTTCCCTTTTCCATTTCTTATTGATGTGGCTCTCCAGCACTCACTACCTCCCTTTGTCTTCTTAACCACATTTCCCCTCTGCATTAATCTCAGGAGCAGGAGGTAAAAATGTTTCCAAAGTTGCCTGTATGTGAAATGCTTTGTGCCCCCCATGGGTAACTGCTCCTGTGGTGGCTCTGCTCACAGTTCCACATGTCCTACGCTGACCAGGAGCGCTACGAGAACGAGGAGAGGCCCGAGGTGCAGCGACAAATCCTCGCTGAGATCGCCAGGAAGCTGCCAGTCTACACCAGGACAGGGAATGGAGGTCAGCTCAGCTCCTGGCCCCAAACCCACCCACACACACCCCAGCAACACAGGCTCAGAGGATCCAACAGCATTCCCAGGCACCCACCAACTCCTTCTCTCCCTTTGCTCTCAGGGAAAACAAAAAAAGCCTTGAACCCTCCCATGCAGTGCCGGGTGCTGCCAGTCCAAAAGCCCACGTGTGCTGTCTGTGTTTAGAAATAGCAGTAGAATAACCAAAAGTGTCATGATTTTTACTTAAAATGGTGTCTGGCTTGGAGATGCAGGACATACTTCTGTGACCAGTTTTCTGGACTGTGTTCAGTGATGAAATGCCTGCTGCACTCCCTTCACAGCTTAAAGAAATCTGTGTTCATATTGGAGGCTCTGACCTGCTCATTTCTGCCAGGCAGGCCAAAGAATTTTGAAGTAGAGAGCTGGAATAAATGGGGAATTATCAAAATGAAGTGTAGATAGTCTGAGTAAATGTGGATGCAAGTGTGTAGTTTTGGTTTGTCACTTTTGAGCTGGCTGTATGGGTTAGAGTAGGTTTGGGTTAGATGTTAGGAAGAAGTTCTTCCCTGTGAGGATGGGGAGGCCCTGGCACAGGGTGCCCAGAGAAGCTGTGGCTGCCCCTGGATCCCTGGAAGTGCCCAAGGTCAGGCTGGACAGGGCTTGGAGCAGCCTGGGACAGTGGGAGGTATCCCTGCCCATGGCAGGGGGGTGGATTAAGATGAGCTTTAGAGTCCCTGCCAACCCAGAGCGTTCCATGGTTCTATGATTTTATGCTTTCACTGATTGTTTCCCCATCTGCAAAGCTCCAGCAGAATTATGAGTGTTGCTTACCTGATTGTGACCTGGCAGCAAACACCAGCTCACCTGCTGAAGTGATAGAGGAAGGCAAAAGAATAGTTAGGAAATGAGCACAGCATGAACTAACACATGACAGAAAGAGCATTTCCATTATTTGATGTTAATGTGTCTCTAATTCCAGGGATTCGGTTCTGTGACAGATGCCAGCTGATCAAACCTGACCGTTGTCACCACTGCTCTGTTTGTGCCATGTAAGTCATGGGTTGTCCTTCACCCAAGTGCAGTCACCACGAGGTTCTGGCAGTGGGCTGCTCCTGCAGTGTCTTACACCAAAAGGTTCCCCAGGGTCTCTGTTCCAGCTGCAGCCAGCACTGCTCTAGGGCACAAGTCATTCTTGTGTCTCTTTATCTGTATAAGAACCAAGGACAGTAGTTGGTCTTCAAACACTAACAACTGTTCCATCTTAAAATTGTATCTACCTTAAAAAAACTTAGAGACTGTGTAATTTTAAGTTCTTATCATGTAGAAATCTCACAAAAATCAAAGCTTTTGCTGTTAATCTGCAGTTAGTAGTGAAGTACCAATTAAAAATCTTCCATTTTTCTTTTTTGTCTTTTTGCAGGTGTGTGCTAAAAATGGATCATCACTGTCCATGGTATGTCCTAGATACTGGTTTGTGATTTTCTGAAAGGAAAGGATATTTAGATATATTTCTGTATGCCTCTCACGTTTTAGGCCATCCATCTCTTTAGTTTGGGACATTTATAAAATGATAGCACTTTGAAATTGCCTGAAATGAAATTTTAACAAATCATTCATGTTTGCTCCATAACCCATGTGTAAAAAACCTAATATATTGGTAAAATTTAAACCCCAACTGCTAACTCACTCTTTAACTATTATTCAAATTTGAAAGGAGCTAAAGCTTAGCCTTTCCTTTGGGCTCTCTCAGAGTTTCAGCTGCACTTGGGGTGCTTTCAGTGACAACATTTGCACGTGGAATGTTTCTGAACTGATGCCTGGTCAGAGACAGTCTGTGCAGAAAGCTGCATGGATTAATTGAGCCTTACACTTTTCAGAATTGCTACACCAAATATCTTAAATTCCTCCTTTTTTTAAAAAAAAAAAAGGAAGATTTAAGAATTCAGAAGCAACACAAACATTTCCCTACCTGAACCTCTCTGATGATCTAAATTGTAGAGGATTTTCCAAACCTGAGTTCTGACACAAACACCCTCTAGGGTTTTTTGTAGATCCCCTTGTTCCTTTTTAGAGTTGTCCTGTGCACAGAGAGTTCAAACCAAACATGGGGTAAATTGGGCTGTGTGTGAACAAACAGGCAGGGGTGAGGGGGCTCCTGAGCTCTGCAAGAGAATAAAGTAGCACACAACTCCCGGCTCTGATTCCCTTGGCAGACAGGACCCAGACAGGAGGAACGAGCTCCTGCCTCTGTGACCCATTTACCTCTGCTGCCAGCCTTAAACCAATTCCCAGAATCGGAGCTGTGCTTCTCCTTGGCCCCCGGCAAGGGTTGGAGTGGAAAGCAGAGCCTTCAGTTCTGTTCCCTTTCGGCCACTAAGGGGAGCTGCTCATTGGCAAATTGGGTTGTGAGATCCAGGGGTTTAAAAGCCCCCAAACCGGTCGTGTTCGTTGTGTTACAATTTGTGTGTGCTGCACAAATGCTGATTTCAACTTTGCTTTTGTCCTCCAGGGTGAATAACTGCATTGGATTTTCTAACTACAAATTCTTTCTACTGTTCTTAGCCTATTCTTTGTTGTATTGCTTGTATATTGCTGCAACAGTCTTCAAGTATTTCATTAAGTATTGGACAGTAAGTCATGCAATCCAGTTACTTTTTCATCTCCTGTCAGTCTCGTGGGCTTTAGTGACTCTCGGTGCTTTGCTGCTCTCAGGCACTGGAGGGGCTGCATTTTCCTGCCAGGTTTTCCTGGGCCCTTTAGGAGTCCCCCTCCTGTTAGGTGTGCAAAATGCACAAAGCAAGAAGCAAGTGGCCTTCAGGAATTTCAGACTGTAGATTGTCTTCTGGCAGAGAGGTTCTGTCCCTTCCCTGTCCTTGTGTTTGCCTGGGTGTCTCTTGGAACGTCTGGCATGGACGTGTAAGATCCTGGCATTAATTTGTACGTATTTACTGAAAAGAAAAAACAGGGTCAAAAAAACCCTTGTTCATTTCCTAACCCCCACAAGCCTCCTTTCTCAATTTAAAACCAGAGTGAACCACAGGAGGCTTTTATTCAGTTACTGCTGGTTGTTTGTATGCAAGCAAGGGCAGCTGACAGCTCCTGTAAGACACTGGCCCTTGGCCTCTATTTCTGTCCCTTCTGCTCAGTAACTCTGTCTGGTTGTGTTTAAGTAACTTTGCTGTGCATTAATTGTTCCCCACACTCAGCAAGGCACAGCCCTGAGCCCTGGAGGTCCCCAGAGCCTGCCTGTGTTGCTGCTGGGCACCTCTGGTCTATAGAGGGAAGGGAGCCTTCCTTTTGCTTGGCTTTTAAACTTTCCCCACCCCTCTGTTCTCAGTTCTAACACCCCCTGATAGCTGCAGAGGTCAGGTTTCTCTGGGCTTACCTTGAGCAAGGTGCAGAATTTTAATGTATGCACAGGAAACTGAGCAGAACTTAAAAAGAGCTTCCAGAGCTCCTGCCTGCTCATTTCCCACAGGCACAGGGTGTTCCTCATACTCACCTGGGCAGCTGTGGGGGCTGGTTCTGAGCCATACAGAGTTAATAACACCCCCCACTCTTTGTGATGTGGTACAGGAGGGGAAATGAACCACATTCATTTCTTTGTCTCTTTTTGCTTTTATAGTAAGGTGGATTTTTGTCTATAAAAGTTTGAGAACTCCCAGTCGGAGTTTTAGAATTTTTATTTCTTTTATCTAAGTACAAAGAATTTCCATCTTTAGTTTGTTACTATCACTTGTTCTGTGTTGCTTTCCTTTCCAGGGTGAGCTGACCAATGGACGTTCCAAATTTCACATCCTTTTCCTTCTCTTTGTGGCAATCATGTTCTTTGTAAGCCTCATGTTTCTGTTTGGCTACCACTGCTGGCTCGTCAGCAGGAACAGATCCACTCTAGGTAAGGCTCTTCTGTCTGTCTCCTAGTAAGACACACCAAAGGTGCTGGAAGAAGAAAAAAGTAAAGAAAAAATGCATCTGTCCTATTTCTGTACGTTCCTTCTGCTTTGTGTGAGGGGAGGAAGATTTAAGATCCTGGTACAAGCTGCAAAAATCTGTCACTGCAAATGAGCTGCATTTATTAGCTGGTGTGACAAAAGCTGTGTTAGAGAAACCAGAGCCTCCAAGTGTGGAAGTCCAATTATAAAAATGTTATGCATATGTAAAACTGCATTTGCTGTGAAATGAGTGCAGCTTTTCAGGAGTAATGGTTTGTTTTGCTCCTGTGCTGGGGTGCATCCCAATCCAGCTTGGTGAGCTTGGGAAACAGAGTGTCAGTCTTTACTGCTACAGGCAAAGAAGTTGTGACTGTAAAACCAAAGAAATTATCATTTTCCCAAGTAGTTTCTTTGCCTTTCCTCAGATAAATGTTCAACTTTCAGAGCTTTTTGGATAAAGTTTTATAACAAAACAGACACTATCAAGAGTGAGCAAATAGTCTGATGTTATCCATTTATTTACTTTAAAAGTCATTTCATGGGGTACTGAAGCTCATCTATCCCAAACATCAGACCTGTGCAGCAGCTGAGAAGGGAGATCAAATTGTTCCTAAAGCACTCAAGGTTCTTCTCCCCTCTCTTTTCTTAATTTTATGCCTCACCACAACCCAGAGTTTATTTGCACTTGTTTGTCCCTAGTGCTTGTTCATTGTAACATTAATGAATGAGAGGATTTAAATCTGCAGTGCCACTTCTGGAAAATGCACTGAAGACCTGCTTCATTCTGCAGAGCTTTTTACCTAGACATTTTTACCCTCTGAATTTCATCAAGTCCCACAGAAAGATCTTTTAACTCTCTTCTCTGGATGAAACAACCCATTGTGGGTTCTATGGATTCACTTGCACAACCAAATTCCTGCCTTCAGGAAGTCTTTGCAGACTTTGTAAAATGGGAAAACCAATTCTTTTGAAACTTTGTAGTGCTGTATCTCTAGAATCTGTTAAATCACATTGTCTTCAGATGGCTACAAGATGCACAACCCTGTTTCAGAGTGTTTGGCATTGATTTTCTTTTTTTTTTTTTTCACTGAAATTGCCTCTTTTTGCAGAGGCTTTCTCAGCTCCAGTGTTTCAAAATGGCCCAGATAAAAATGGATTCAATCTTGGCTTTGTGAAGAATCTCCAGCAAGTGTTTGGAGAAGAAAAAAAGCTCTGGTTGCTGCCCATTGCTTCTAGGTAAGTAACAATCAATTCAGTGCTAAAAGCTGATAAAATGACAGATTTCCCCATTTTGTGTACAGGTTTAGGTCACAGGAAAGTGGGGTTTTTGTGTCTTCCAGTAAGAGTGGGGCCATTTTCTAATGGGTGTCAGTCAAACACAAGTGAGATTTCTGCCCTGAAGAATCTGTGGGATAAATAGATAACATTTATACCTATTAATTGCTCCTTTTCATAAATGTTTTCCTTAGTTCCCCCCTCACTTCTAGCAGTCCACAAGTTAATTTTTCCAGTTTTTTTTTTTTTTCCTGTATTCAAACAACTTCATCAAATAAGCACATTTACCTTCTGCTAAAAATACTTTGATTCCAGGCCACAAGTTTCAACTTTCGTACTCTGGAGACCTTGAAGAAATTGGGAACCAAAATAAACATGGTACTTTTCAAAGCTTAAAGATCATTTTCAGTAACATGGGAAATAATGGCAACAGAAAACTTTGTTTGCAGAAAAATTGTAGAGAAATCATCATCTTTTAGAGTCTCTTGCTGCTTTTCAGTGTCCCTCTCTGCCTTTTTCCATCAGCCAGGGGGATGGACACTTCTTCCCAATGAGAACCTTGAGTGAAGCTCGGAACCCTCTCCTGACAAACGAGGAGCAGTGGGAAGAGGATGGAATAGATGAAGAGCCTCAGGGTAAGGAAATCACTGAAATCAGCTGTCCTGACCTACAGTGGCCAACAGATGAATTATAAGAGCTAATTAAATAAAAAAACCTGTGTTGATTAAGTCCCTGGGCAGCTCTGACTTGATTAATGAGCACAGACTAAAAATAAGTTTTACTTTGGAATAATTTATTAATTTTAGCAACTTTCTACTTGCAAGTGAATGAACTGAGAGGGTGTTTCAAGGGTTAGAGAAATGGAAATTGCCACAGACTGAGAGTATTTACATGTAAATGTTGCTGCATGCAGCACAGTTACTTGGGCCATAAGGTGATGCCTGCAAAAAGGAGAATATTTGGATTTTTAAAGTGTATTTATCCTCTGAGAGTGTGTGAAAACAGGCATGCAAACACCTGAGTGCAGGGATGCATTTAGGAAGCTGCTTTATACTTTGTCCAGCTTTATTACCAGAGTAAATTTACCTGCTCTCCCTGATTGGATCTGTACATTTTGGGAGTTCCACAAGGTAACCCAAATGAGTTTTAAAAACAACAAAATTGGCTTTAAAAATAGCAAACTGTGGCATTCCTGTGAATTTTTAATGATGCTTAAAGTAACTCCTTTAGGAATGAGTCAGAGCTTCTTCTGGTTTTTACAAACTTTAATTCTCTGAATAAATAATTAATTTTCTTCCATATGAAAACAGTGACAGTGAGGTGGTTTTTGGCTAGGTCAGACCCCAGATCATGGTCTGGAGCTTCTATGAAGTCTCCCAATTTTTAGTGCTTATAAAACAACTGACACTTCCAGGCAGTTGAACTGGATGATCACTGTGGGTCCTTTCAACTGAAATATTCAGATCCTCTCTTACACAACAGAGGTAAACCAGTAAAAATATCAAACCAGAAAGACCTGAAATGTTCCATTAAAACTGCAAGACCTTTATTTGTCTTTGTGGCTTTAAAGCTTGTGACTTGGTTATGAAATGAATAAAGCCAATAATAGAGTAGTATCAGTTAAAAACAGCTGCTCAGTTCTCTCTGACAAGTGGTTGTCTATTTTTGTTTGTAATGATCCTTCAAAACACAATCTCATGCTTAGTGAAAAATGTATTCTCAGTGAGGAAATCAGATTTATTTACCCCCAACTGCTTTGTTTTTCGCTGGCCAGGTTCTGGTGAAGCCTCATCCCTTGCCATAGAAAGGGAGACATAGCAGTGTGAGAACACCATGGTGTAAAGCTGGATCAGAAAGGTCAGTGTTTCTTTCTCTGCTTCCCTCAAAACCACTGCTCTGCAGGGAGTGGGGAGGTCATGTTGGACAGTTTGGGCTTTAGCAGAGCAATATTTCTCCAGCTTGCCCAGAAATGGTTTGTTTGAGGGGCCCTGAAAAGAAGCAGAGGCTCTCAGGGGTCCTGGGCTGGGTGCTGGCACAGGTGACACCAGAGTCACCAGCCCTGTGTGGAGAGGAGGACACAAACCCTGCAGACCTCTGGAAAACATGGCAGGAACCACTCTGGCACTGACTGGGACAGTAACAAGATGGGAATTCTGTGCAGGAATCCAAGGTGCAGGTGCAATCTTGAACTGAGGCTGAGAGCAACCAAGTTGCAGCTGGAAATACAAGGAAGTGCCTTGGAATGTCACTTCAGCTGTCACTCCCTTCTCCAGGCATCCTCTCCCCCTGGAAAAGCTGACACTGGCTTCCAGAACATTCCCTGCTCTGCCTCCTGTCCTGACTTGGAGAGCAGGGGACATGTCCTGCCACAGGAGCTGCAGCAGTGAAGAGGACACAGTGTCCTGCTGTCCCAGGGGAGTGTCACCGACTGGGATTCCAGGAGCATCCTCTGCTGTCCCACTCGCAGGAGGGGGAATTTCCAGGTGGATTTGCCCCTCTCTGCTCCAAGGCAGTCAATAACTGTGGGTGGCAGAGCACTGCAATCCCTGCCTGGCTCCCCTGCAAAAGCAGCATTTTCCTGTCGTTCTTCACGGCTTTAAAACAACTCCCAAAGCCCAGATCAGCCCTTGAGCCCTCATCACAGCTCTGCTATGGTTCCACATTTTTATTTCTTTAAATTTCAGCTTCCCTCTCAGGAGCCAACATCCCTTCTCTTGGCAAGGACTTCCGTTTTGAGGGGCAGAAAACAGGTGGATCTTCAAGATGAGAAAACATCCTGAAGTATTGTCTGCTGGGAATCTGCATTCTTGAGTGCTTCTCCAGGAATGCTGCTGTCCAGATGTCCCAAGGCTTTATGAGTTTAAGTTACAGAGTTAACAGAAAGATTTTACAGAGTGATTCTGGCCAATCTTCTTTGGCCTGCTCTCTTTATTTTATAAATACTATATATTTTTTATTCAAAATAGGAAAAAATGTCGATGCGAATGCATTTCCAAAGGCCTTTTCATTTTGCAAACATCAGGGACTCGAGCTCTTGAAATTCTTCCAAGCCATAATATTCTTGGGGATGGTTATTTATTTTGAGGCTGATTCTCCAACCTTCTCTGACAAGTGGCATTTTCCAATGTGTTTAAATTCTGAGTCAGTTCAGCTCAATGCGAGACAGGCCCAGTTAAATCTGGCACTAAATTGGGAGTTGAATGTGACAATGTTGAAAGCAAAAGTGCTGAAGATGCACATGCACATGTGCAGCTGTGAGTGGAAATAAAATATTCACATTGCCAGTATCAAGATTCAAGAATATTGTGGCCATAGATTTTTTTAAAACTTTTTTTAGGTGGGTGTTATTGTCTTAGAGTTTGGGTTATAGTGCTTTGCCCAATCTTACTTGCAGGCACCTAAAATGCAAAAGGGAACTTCAGACAGTCCAGTTTGCATTAATTCCTAGGGCTAAAATACCCACTCGTTCCTGGATCAGTGTTTGATGGAGATTTGTGTGTTCCTGGAGTCAGAAAGGAAGGGGTGAATTTGAAACGTGCACTGGAAGTGTGGCTCCAACAGTCATGTTTGGAGTTCACACTCCACAGGGGTGGGCTGAGCCCCAAAATGCTGAAGACACAATTGAAATATTGAGTTTTTTCAGACTCCATCCCAGCTCAGTGCACTGACTGGCTTCAGGGGTTTCTGCACTAAGAAGTGATCAGATTTGTTTCTGCATTTTGCTGCATTTACAGTCAGAGGTGTCTCCCTGTTTTTATTCTGGGGAATGGAACTGAGACTTGGCTGGCCAGATTATGGACATTTTTCTAGACCTGAGTCCTTTTTTTTATCTGCATGATTCAGCCCAGTCCATCATTCTTGTTTGAATTAGGTGCATGCTGAAAGTATCGATGTAAGATCATTTAGTATCATTTTCTATCCCGTTTTTGTGTTTATCAGCCCACTGGTGTTGGCAGTGACTGCAGGAGCAGCTGTGCATGTCAGGAGAAAGGACCTGCCAAGTGAGTTTGGTGATGAAGGCTTTGCCTTCAGACTAAACCTCTTTTTCCTCTGTTCCTCTGCTGCTTCTGCCACAGGGAATGTGTTTGTGAGACAGGAGAGCCTTGGAGAGATTCCTTCCCTAAGAGCAGGTGTTTAACTCCTGGTTGATCCTTGCCCTGTGGGCAGGAGTTTTGTCCCTCAGCCTCTGCAGTTTGGAGCAGGCAGTGCTGGCCTCTCTGTGATGTCTCACTGCTGACTTTGGTTGTGAGGGGCCAAGCTGGGCTGGTCCAGGCTCGTGTGGGTTTGTGTCTCTCCTCAGGGTGGCCCTGAACACTGAAAATGTCCCTGTTTCAGCCACCTGAGCCCCATCTGTTGAGTGGCTCTGTCACCAGACGGTTGCTGAGTGCTGGAAGGGTTTTCCCTGTCAATCTAAAGCTGCATTTCTAATGTAAATCTGGTGTTGGACCTTGTGCTGTGTATGATGAAAGGTGGCAGCTGAATTAATCCCCTCATTCCTGGCAGAATGTACTCTGGAGGGGGAGCTTGAGAGGATGATGGCAGCTAAACACAAGGGGAATTTAGCACCTACAGAGGTGCTATTTGTGCCTTTAAAAACTTTGAATTCCTTGTATATAAAACCAGGAAGATGATTTGGTGACTTTGTTTCATCCTGTCAGCTGAAGTGTGTTTTTCCAGAGCTGTGTGGATTTACAGGAGTTTTCTGAGCAGGTTCTTGTGCTCTTGCTGGGTTTGGTTGTGGTTACAGCCCTGCCATTATTTGAGTTGTTTGTGTGGCAGGCAGCAGCAGCAGAGCTGTGCAGGAGCTGCCCTGCCTGCTCCTGCTGCTGCACTGCTCCTTAGGGACTTCAGAAAATCAGGTTTTGTCTTCTGATACTAAGCCAGATTATCTTTATGATGGAACAGGTACCCAGCTCAGACTGAGAAATGGTTTTAAATGTTTCCAAGTAACTTTTATTCAGTCACTTTTCTTGTAAATTATTATGGTCAACTCTTCCCTTTCCTTCAAAGCAGCTCAGCCTCCTGTGGTTGTAACAATTTTTTTCCAGGGAGAAACAATACAAATTTTATCCCTTCAGAGCCACTTCCCCATATCCACATATCAGATGTTGGAAAGCTTTATGAAACATGAAACAAACCCAGAAGTGGTGTAAAAAATGAGGCAGAAAAAATGGGGAAACCCACTTGTCAGAGTGAGCAGCTCCATTTTGTTCCCTTCTGCTCTCATAAGGTGATATCCTTATTTTACCTTGGCCTTTGTTTGCTTATGCTGAGTAAATGCACTGGAAAACAGAAGTTCCTCAGGCTGCTGTGGTCACTGCTGCAGGTGACAAAAGAGAGAATATCCAGCCTTGGGTGTGGTAGTTTTTTTTAACCTGCAAATGGCTCTTCCAGGGGTAACCACTGCAGCACCTCCTTTGTTTTCCATGCCCTGATCCTCATCCAGAGGCTCTCACCATCATCACTGACTGTAAGGGCTGCATCATCAAACCTCTCCCCTACCTGCACCCTCCATCCCAGCATTCCAGGAGTGGGATTCACCCCACCCAGTCCCACCAACACCAAGGATGCTGCAGCTCTGGAGCTGGCCAGTGATTCCAGTTCATCCTGTGTCTCACACTGCCTGTGCTGCTGTCCCAGCATTCCAGGCCTGCTCTGAGGCCTCGGTGTGCCAGGAGCAGCCCAAGTGTTCCTGCTGGGATTGCCTCCAGGATCCACTGTCAGTCTCAGGGTGTGTGCTGTAAATGCAGTTACATTCACAGGACCTGGAGAGTTGTGGAGGTTGGAGTCTCAGTTCTGGTGCTGATGTTGGTGTGTGCCTGCAGGGCTTGTTGAGGGTGCTGCACTCCAGCCTGGAGCAGTGTGGAGGCAGCAAGGGAACTGTCTCAACCCCCTCCAGGGGCTATTTTCTCTGCTTAGCATTGGATCTACAGGACAGAATAAAGCAGGGAGTGAGGGTTTTTCATCACTGGGTCACAACAGCTTCTGTCCTCAGTGGATCTCAGCCTGGCAGCAGAGCTGGAGGTGTAGCAGCCCCTGCAGCTGGAGATTTTGTTGGTTGGTTCAGCATAGCCAAGGTGGGGAGAGTGCTCAGTTTGGGCTCCGACTGCCAGCCCTGGGGGATGTCAGTGAGGCCGTGGAAGCTGGGACAGGGCCACCAGGTGCTGTGCAGCTGTGCCTGCAGTCACCAGGCAGGAGCTGCGGCTCGAGTGACAGCCAGCATGGCAGTGTCGGACACAGGAGTGCCCGTGGGTCTGTGACCTCCAGTCAGGGCACAGAGGGCTGAGCTCAGGCACCTCCCACCTGCCTGGGCTCCTTTTGCTCATGTCCCAACAGTTCACAAATGCATCTCATGTCCTTCACAGGACAGAGAGATCTCAGCTACGAGCAACTTTCCCAAGTGGTGTCACCATGGAAAAGGAGGGAATGCTTTTGTGGGACTTTACTGTGACACCTCCATTGTTATCCCTTTGCTCCTGGATTCATCCTCTAAAATAACTGACCACTAACAGCCACCTCCTCACCTCTCCCCCTCTCTCTCTCATTTACATTCAGGTACAAAAGCCCAGACAGAACATCATATTGATGTTTCTGTGTGTGGAATTGTCCTAAGTCCAGTCCTGGGCCAGGACTTGTGGAACCCTCACTGCACTGCCAGTTTCTCTTGCTGTGTTGGAAGAGTTTTTGGAGTAGGATGATCTTGTTTTCCTTTAAGCAGGGAGCAGTTCTGTGTGTTTGAGGCTGTAGCCAGTGTGTGTGGGGTGCAGTCACTGGTGAGAATCAGGAAGCTTCCCAGTCTCACTATGCAATGAATGTTTGCTTCCTGGGACAAACAGGAATGGGATTCAGCAAAATCCACACCAGCTGCACCTCTGTAGTTCTGTATGCTGGTCTGGACTGAAAGCACAACTTGATGCATAAAGTCTGTAATATGATATGAATGTAAAATGTCAAGGGGAAAAAAAATTTTAAATGACTATTTTTTCCCCTGAATTTAGCTATGAAGAGTGATGTGCTGAGCTGTTTTCAGGGCCCCTGTGTCCTGCAGAGCAGAGTGACTGTGCTGAGCAGTTACTCTGTGCAGAGTTACTCTGCTGAGCAGTTATTCTCTGCAGTTACTCTGCTGAGCAGTTATTCTCTGCAGTTACTCTGCTGCGCAGCTGCTCTGTGCAGAGCTCGTGCACTCATGGAAGGGTTTAATTAGCAGGGGAAGGAGGCACTGCTGACCTTGTTTATTAAGCCAGAATTAATTAACTCAAAAGGGTCACGTTTTCATTTCAGTGACTCCTGTGGTACAGATTTTTGAAATGGATCCGTAGTACTTGAAAATACCTCAATGTTATTGATATTTTCCCAATTCTATCAGCTTCTGCTTTGTTACAGAACACTTGCAAACCTGAACCCGTTCTGTACAGATCACTGAGGGTGTTTGCATGGCAGAGGGGCTGTTTCCACTCCAGCCTGGTCTGTCAGACCCTGCACTGGCTCTGCCATGGGCTCTTCCTGCCCACTGCTGCATTCCCTGCCCTGGTCACAAACACTGAGCTCACACCCACTGCTGCAGGGTTTTAGTCTCTTCCTTTTCCCATCCCACTCTGAGTCTTCCCTCTTCCTCCTGAACATTCTGTTAAATATTTTCAGCTTTGAGCTGCTTGTGCTGGTTTTTTGGATACTGTGAAGGTGAGTAGGTGTCATTTTATGCAGTTGTGCCATGTATTTTATTTGTAATTAATCTTGCTGTTGGTCAGGTATTGGTTTGTGGTTCCCATCATCAGGCCCAGCTGGCTTTGCTTAGAGCAGGATCCAACTTCCTGCACTTTCTCTTTCCTAAAAGCCTCATTTCTTCATTCTCCAGCTTCCCTTTGGGATGTAAACCTTGTGAAATAAAATGTAAGTTTACATTTCAAATCCAAGCCTGTAAGTTGCTCATGCCTGCATGCTCCTTAAAATACTGTTTTTTTTCTTTATGAGGTTTTAAGATTTACAGCAGCGTTTGTAAAACTTCAGTGGCTAACAGCCATTGTTAAAAAAAAAGAAATTATGTTAAGGAGGGGGGGGGAAAAAACCACAACCCCAAAAAAATCCAAAAGGACAAAGGGATCATCTCTGCTTCTTGTTCCAGCTGTGCTTGAAAAGAAATGCCTGCTTGCATCCAGTGCTGGTGTCAAACAGCCCTTGGAACACACAGGTATTGCACCTGAAGGCTTCCCTGCTGTTCCAGCACTTCCTGAAGCACTTCCTTGAGTTAAACCTTGGACTAAATCCCACGGGAAGCCTGGAACTCAACAAACTTGGCCTCCCCCTCTCCTTTCTAACCTGGGGAAGGTGTGTGCTGCCCCTTCTCGGCACCTCCCTCTGTATGAGAAACAGAAGCCCAAAGGATTCTTGGAAGTGTTGGTGTGTTATTTCCCCACCCCACCTTTTTGTGGGAGGATCTGGGAGCCTCCAAGATGTGGCCCAGAACTCCCTGGGCACCTGGAATGCTGCTGGTGTCACGACCTGCTGGGCTGGGGCAGGTGACCTTCCCTGGGAGGGAGGAGGGATGAGGCTGTGACTGAGAGCTGGGGTGAGGAGGTGGAACTTGTTCCACTGTTCTGATTGAACCCCATCCTTCTTTGGAATGAACTGCACTGTGGAGGAGCTTCCTGCTGTACTCACAGAGCTACTCCAGGGTGACTCCAAATCTGTTGTTGGAGCAGCGAACCTTGGGTTAGGAACATAGAAAGTAGGAAAGGTCTTGTTATTTTATGAATTATGATCTGCCTGCTCAGCTGGCTGCTCCTCATCTGAAAATGCTGCTTGTGGTGCAAATGGGTCCCTCAAAGATAAAACTGAATGAAATCTCAGGATCAGACAATGGCAGGGTCGTGGTGATGCCAATGTTAGCAGGGGGGTTTCACTTCCTCCCAGGAAAACCAGGGGCTTTCCATGCACTGGAAAATGGGGCTGGAACAGAACAGCCACTGCAGGGGCTGCTGTGGGTCAGGGGGCTCCCTCTGGGGCAGGATTGGTGCTCCCTTTGCTTCCTGATGGAGCTGACAGAATCAGGGAACGGCAGCAATTCCCCTGTGGTGGTTTGGAACTGCACCCAGCTGCCTTCTAGGAACCCAGCATGGCCTGGGGCTGGCAGATGCTCAGCCAGCGCTGCCCTGGGCAGCCACTCACATGTGGCTTAATACACATCCCTCACCCCCAATTCAATGGGAAGTAATTCTTTTCCAAGGAATGTCACACAGGGATTGCTGCCCACCTTTGGGGTGTTGTGTTCAGTTTAATGCTGCTGCTGCTGCTGCTGCTGCTGGCATTGAGACTTTTGATACCAAATGGGTTTTTACAAAAGCTTTGGATACTCGTTTTTACTGTCGGACCAATGCTCTGACTATGCTGATGCTCTGTGGTTTCACTGGCATTTTCCAAGTGTTTGTACAGTTTCTACAGCTGAATATCCTGTATGTTCTGCTTTGTTGTTTTTTATTATGGTTTATACTGTACTGCAGGCAAGGACTGCATTAAAACCATTTTTGGCTAATTCATTAGACCTGTGAATGGTTATTTCCCATGTTCAGGCTAAACATTCCCTCTCTGGAAGTGTTACACAACTTTAATTAATTGGAATTACCTTGGAACAGGGGAGGTTCTTTATCTGTGATAAAAAAGATTCACTAAATGCTGGCATTGGTGGGGGCAGCCCAGACCTCAGCCCTCCACTCACCTCATGAGGGGTAAGGACACTACTTGAGACAACATTCCCGAATCCTGCAATTGTAAAATCTGGATATATTTCAAAATAATGAAGGTTTATATTGTATTTATGGATTTCCCCAAAGTTACAATAAGGGATGTATTGGCCAGCTGGAGATGGGGTACTTGATGCCAGGGGATTTGAAGAAAGATTTGGCAGCACCCAGCCAATGAGTGCCCTGAGGCTGAGCCCTGAGGGCCACACTTGTCTTCAGGCCCTGGTGCTCTATGAACAGGATCAGAAATCCTGCAGCTTTCTTCTGCAGTTTTCCTCTCATTAAAAGTGTTGCCAAGACTGATCCAGACACAAGTTTTGCCTCTTAAAACTCCCAAGTTCTGTGTGTGTGGAATTTCCACAGGCAGTGCTGCTCCCACCCCCAATTCCCACCCAGTTGGCACCTGTGCTGCAAGAGGAATCTTGATTCAGGACCCTTGAGCAAGACAGCCAGGGGTGTTTCACTATTTGAGAATAATTTTTGAAGAGCAAAATTCCAAGAGTTGTATCTTTGGTTCTCTGGCCACCAGCCAAAGACCAAAACTCCCCTGTGGCTGCTCAGGACACAGATCCAAGTGCACCCTGAGACTTGGGAGCATTGGGAGTGGCTGGAGCTGGAGTGGTGCCAAGTGACCCTAGAAATGAAGGACGCTCCCTTGGGCTTTAGTTGGGTTTATTTTGCTCTTGCAGGCGGCCACGGACAGGCTGGAGGAGAATAAATAAGTTAAAGCAGAGTGTGGCAGTTATAGAACCCCAACATGGAGATGCTTGACCGTGTAACCAGAGTGCTTTGTCACTGTACCTGATCCCTGTTCAGGCCAGCACTAACCTAAGTCAGTTGGCCAAAAAGGTTTTTAAACATGCCTTGGACCAACTCAATAGTAATAAAATGTAAAAAAAACCTCTTGTAATGCCATAGAGTCATATCCAGTTGTTCCAAGAGTGTCAGTCTGTCCCAAAATACTTCTGTCCAAAGTGTGTTGGTGCAACAGGATGCACTTCTGTAGTTAAAATGGTGATTTCTGGGAATTCCTGGATGATGGATTTGGCACCTTTGAAGAGACAGCAAAGGCAATAATGACTACAGTGCTTCAGCCCATGTCAAACAGTGAACAGCAGCATTCCAAAGGTGAGGCTCTGTGCTTGTGTCTCCTGTTCCTGCCTTAGCTAATTATCTATGAGGAAAACTGCCTGACTTCTTCTTTGGAATTTCCTTTCCCATACACACATACTCCCAAATAAAGTGGTTACAGGCAGCTCTGCAGTTCAGTTGAGGCTTTGATAGCAATTTCTGCCCTGGCCAATTTCTAATACAACACCCAAGGTTCTCTTTCCTCCCAGAGAAGCAGATGTTCCTCATTTAGATCCCCTTTGACCTTCAACCTGCAGCCAGGCCACTTCTGCAGCTGCATTCAGCTCCCACTCCTGCTCTTGTTCTGGTGCTGGACCAGCCCCACATTCCATGGTCCAGAAGAGCAGCTGGCCTGGCACTGCTCTGAGCCATGGCCCTGGCAGTGCTGCCAACTCCTGCTTTTGGGAATTCTCTCCCATTTGCTGTTTTGTCATTCAGTCCCCTCCTCACTGCCCACACCACACACAGTCTGCTCAGTTTTACAATGCAGCCAAAAACCCCAAACCTGCTGAGAGCAAAGGCACGGCTCTGCCCTGCCTGTGCCACGTGTGACCAATGCCACGGTCCCCAGCAGACACAGCTGTGCTCACTCCTGTGCCCCTCACTCACCGTGAGGAGTGGAGAAGAGGCTGAGCAGGATGATGACGCTGGGCTGGACCCCGTGTTCCACGAGCACTTTGACAGCCTCGATCACTGTGTTCCCAGTACCTGAGAGGGCAGAGAGGGACAGGCTTTAGGGGTTTGCCCCTGGCTGATGAACTCGTCCTGAGCTGTCTGAGAATACCCATGGGAACACTGGTGTGACTGACTGGTGATTCTGTCCTTTCCCACTGGAAAGGCATCACCTCTGCATGTGCTCCTTGTAGAAAATGTTGGTCTCCTAATGGCAGAACTTGGACTGGAAAAGTAACCTCATCCCAACAAACTCCTTATAATATTAATCTACAAATGTCTCATAATAGACTAAGACAAATATAGTTTGAGTCTTTTCCCATGGCAAAATTCATATAATTCAATTTATATCAAGTCTTAATCTCAGCCTTTCTCCCAAATGCAGCCATGCCCAAACGATTTGCTCTGCATTCCCACTGGTGCAGCTGAGTAATGTGTGTGCTGGCACAGCCTGAGAAATTCCCTCCTCTGTCCCCTGTGTCCTAGCACAGCCCAATGAACTCCCTCCTTGGTCACCTAAACCAAGCAGAAAATCCAATCAAACCCTGCGAATGTGGACATTTTCCTTTCAGTGCAGAGGAGCCTGGCTGTCTGTGCTGGTGGCAGACACTCACTCAGGATGGGGTACATGAGCAGCACTTTCCTCCTGTAGATGTCTGGGGGGAACTTGGCATAGTACACCTTGGCTCTCTGCGTCTCCTCGTCGCTCTGGATCAGGATTTTCCCGATGCGGATGGATCGGCAGCAGTCGCGCAGGCCCTGCTCCATGGCCTCCCCTGCAGGGAGCAGCACAGACACAGCACACAGGGTGACACACTGACACAGGGCTCAGGGGCAAGGGGCTGCAGCGACAGGGACAGTCCCCAAATGGACAGTCCCAAATGATCAGTCCCCAGTGGACAGCCCCACCCTGGTGCTGGTGAACAGGTCTAAGCATTAGAACACTTGAAGCTCTTTCCCTTTCTCCTCTGCTCACAGCAAACCGAGTCTCCTCAGTGCTGCCCAGCCCCTGGGTTTGTGCTCCCACCCAGCTGTGCTGAGCTCTCACAGGAGAGAGCTGGAAAGGTCAGAAGGGGTGGATGGGGTTTGGGGACATTCTGGGGACAGAGTGTGGGACAGAGTGTGGGACAGAGTGTGGGGCCGCTGGGTTTGACAGCACAGATCCAAAGGTTTGCCCAGCCCTGGGCAGTCACAGGGACTCTGCCCCCAGGGAGCATGGCTGGGGTGGGGCCCTGGCTCTGGGCACAGGTGGGAAACTGGAGGGTACTCGGCCCCTCACAGGGAGCAGCTGCCAGGGAAGAGGGCACAGGAAATCTGTTCCAGCCATTTGTCTCCTAAAGGGTTAATGGGAGATATTCCTGGACATTCTGGTATCAAGGATACCTAAGAAAGAATAACAACTGGCAGGTTTGGGTAAATCTGGCTTTGGACACTTTTGGCTTCCAGGTTTCCAAAGCATTTAATGTGTGCTCCTGCAGCAGCCAGCTCCACCTACCACTTCTCATGATGCTGACCCCGCAGTTTCCCTTTTCAAATCGGACTCCTTCATACTTGTGTCCTGTGAGGAAAGAAACCAGGGCTCAGAGGCAGTGGCTGCTCCCTCCTGTCCTCTCTGAACAGAGAGGAGATGGTCCTGGATCTGTCACTGCCTGCTGGGAACAGCTCAAGAAGTGAAGGAGTTTAATGTAAAAAGGAGCACAGGTAAGAGATGGTGCCTCCTGGTGCTGCCTGAACTCTGTCTGGTTCCACAGCTGAGGGTTTGCTCCATCTTCTGAGTGTAGGTAAAGCCAGCCCAGTGCTTTACTGCAGAGTGGGAATGTCACCCTGCAGAAATGCCCGTGGAGCTCTCAGGGGGAGCAGGACTCAGCTGGTGCAGGTCTCCCAGGTGTGCTGGGGGTCTCACCATGGAGCTGAGCAGTTCCCCCTCACCTGCTGCTGCACTCAGCAGCTGCCTCTGAGCACTGCACACAACCTTACAGACCTTCACACCTGCAGGAGGAACCACAACTCCTGCTGTGGTTTTCTCTAGTGCCAACACAGCCACTTTTCATTTCCTGCTCATCCTCACTCCCAGCTGGCCCCAGCTGCAGGGCCAGATTTAGGCTGGCAAGGCAAAAACTGCTTGTGCCAAGCACTTTTTCCTTAGTGGGCACGTGAAATGTCATCAGTTTTAACTCATGGCTGTGGTGTGGGCAGGTGAACTGACCTTGCACATACACTGCTACATTTCCAGCATGGTTTTGCAAGACCAATTTAGTCCTTAGTGAAATGACAACACTGACTGTTTTGCTCAGTTGTGTTCTGTACCTTGCAGTTTTTTAAATCAGCAAGGGACCCTCGCTCTGTGCTCTGCCTCGGATGGTGAACTCTTGGAAGTGGTCAGGGCCCTGAGTCTGTCAGAGTTCAAGGACCATCTGATTGCTGCAGGGTTCAGTTTTAGGCAGTTCTGTGAAGAGCAGGGAGTTGGACTCAATGATCCTCTGAGTCCCTTCCACCTCAGGAGATTCTGTAACTCTTGTAATAATTCTGTGTATTTTTATATCAGTTCCACTTCCAGCTCTACCCAGGCCAGGCTGATTTCCCATGTTTACCTGTTGGAGTGGTCACGGTACATTCTGTGTAGGGCAGCTGATTCAGTCCCTCTTCAACCACGAGTCTGATCTGTGGAAGCAGAGAGATGGGTCAGCTCAAAGGGATTGTGATCTCTGGAGAGAAGGCACTACATGGCAGCAGTAGTTACAAGGACTGGGTGAGCCCGAAGGGTCTGAGTCTCTTTAACAGCAGTTAGGGACTGAATTTGGAGACCTTTTTGGGGTGAAACCTATGTTTTAGCCATAAATCAAACAAAGACATTGCAGAACAAATCTGGGAGAAGAGAGGGGTTCATAAGCAATCATAAAACTGGTTTTATTTACATCAGGAAGGCAGAGACATCACAAATTTTTCTGAACAGATGAGTGAGGCACCAATGCAACTTCATTTGCTGACAGGAAATCCTGGTGAGGGAAAGGGAAAGTTCCCCCCTCAGTTCCCCATCAGCCAGGCTCTATTTTCACACCCCTGATTCTAGGACTAAGCTGCAGCTGGGCTGCCAGAACAGCTCCAGAAGCTGCAGCAATGCACACACAGCAGCAGTGCCCAAAGACAAGTCAGCAGCTCTAGCAATCTCTTTATCACCTTCATCCCTGTGCCAGCTCTGCTCTCCCTGGGGTGCTCTGCCAATCCCTGCCCTTCTGAATGGCCCAGCTGGAGGGGCAGCCCCCAGCCCTGCCCTGCAAAGTACAAAACACCTCCATCTGCACCCACAATGACTGTCCTGAGGGATGCTCTGGGTATTAAAGATGTGAGAATTCTCTCTGTTCCTGAGCCAAAGATTCACAGGCCAGAACTGCTCGAGGAAAGTTGCTGCCAAGCAAGAGCTTAAACCCAAAAAAATCATTGAAAATTCAAAATTCAGTGTGGGATGGCAGAAGTGAGGCAATGCTGCTGGGATGGAGCAGGTGCACTGCTCACCTCAGGCAGTTCTTATTCCAGAAAAAGGGCAGCCTGGGAGGTTTTTCCTGTCCTTCCATTCTGCCCCGGTTCCTGTCACATGGGCAGCCTCTGCTAGAAATGGTCCCTTACATTTATAATCCCTCTTTGAAGGTATTTTTAGTCACTTTAGTACAACTTTTTCTTCCTGGAGTTGGGTTTGTGGCAGCCACACTCAGAGATTGTGTTCAGTTTCTTGGACATTCATACTTAATTTTATTTTATGTTTTTGAACTGAATTCACAAAAAAATAAAGAAAAAGCCAACCTATTTGCCAGGTCAACCTATTTGCCAGGTTTGGAAGAAAAGCTTTTTTTCATCCTGCTGTAATGCTGACATTGCTCCACATAATCTGCCAAAAGTTTAGAATAATCCAGTGAAGGTTTTATGGTCAAATAATCTCTGTGATCTCCCTACACTTATCAGTGTTTACAAAGAAGCTGGAAGGATTCTTTGGAAACTTCTCAGTGTTGATAAAACATTTATTTTTGCACTGTGCTTTCTGCCACCTCCACACTCAGGGATTAATTTCCTCCTCTTTTCTCTCGTGCCCCAAGAACCAGCTGCTCCTCTCCCAGAGAGCTGGCTGCCATTGCTTAGAAGATAAAACTGGTGTTATTACAGCCCCAAATGAAGCAGGAAGTAAAGGCAGAAGAGTCTGAGCAGAAAATCCTCTAACCCATTCTGTGTGGCTTTTCTTGGCAGCTCAAGGGGAGGCAGAACATCCTCTGTATCTGTAGAGCTCTTTGCAGCTCAGATTTCAAACCACTTTTGAATGCTCACCCCCTGAGAGAGGCAGGTGGGCAGAAAGGAGAAGTGGCCTGGTCAGTGCTGCACAGGGAGCTGCTGGTGGGGCTGAGAAATGAATTCATGGCTCCACCTCAGGCCTCCAGCCACCCCCAAAATGTGCTTTCTGCTGCCCAGCACCAGCCCCTGGGAGCTGAGGTGACACCAGTTCAGTGTGTGGGTGCTGGGGTCAGGGCTCTGTGCCCTTCCCACCACCTGCTCTGAGTTCACCACCACCAGCCACAAGCACTGCTTGTCTCCCATGCCAGGGGCTGCTTCTGCTCCTTCACCAACACCACACACGTTTGTCTTGGTCCTTCCTCCTCATGGCTTTAACCTCACTTCTTTCAGCTTCAGGATCACAGCCCTGGCAGAGGCTTTCAGACACTCCCTGCCAACCTCCACCACTCCTTAACTCCTTTTTCTCACAAGTATCTCTGAACATTTCCTCTGTGTCATCCCCTTATGTGTGAAACAAACTGCCAGAAGAAAAGAATGTACCCCCAGAATCCATTACCTTTAGGATCCCTCCTTAAGACCTCTGGTGACCTTAGGAGATGCTGCCTCTAACAGCTGCCAAGGCAGGAGCAAGCTTAATTTCATTTTCTCACTACAACAAAGTGGATTTTCTTTCCCTATAATCCCACACTTGCCTTCATTTTTGCCTCTTGCCATTAAACTCTGTTTGCTCGCTGGGTGGAAAACATGGCAAGTCATAACTGTTTGTACCTTGCCAAGTTTAGTAGAGACCACATCCCACATGAAATTATAACTGTTCTTTGCCACATCTAGGAAAAATATTCAGAAAATGAGTCCCACATATTCTTTTGTGCTAAATTCCTCCTACAAAATGGGAAACAGAGCAGTAGGTTCTGTGGCAAAGAGCTGCAGGAGCAGCACACAGAGGCTCCCTGGCTGTGCTGGCCAGCCCATAGAGGACACTGCTGCAAGGACCTGAACTCACTGCCTGGATCTGCAGCTTCCAGCAATGAGAGGGGGAAAAAAATCAGTGCTTGCCTCAGAAGATGGCAGGACACCCAAGAAAGGTGAGAAGGTCCATGGGAAAAGGTCCTTCACACTAATTACTGATAACAAGGTACTGGAATGCAGGGAACATCCTCCAGAAAGGGAAAGCAGGGGGGAAAGTGGAAAGCCACGAAGATAAAAAGCACTGCAGTCACAATCTTAGGCTGTGGTCATATCTAAACCTGAGCAAGCCTGGATTAAGACTGGGGTCATCACAGGAAACCTGCCTGCTGTGGCTGTAACTGTGGATTGTCTCTGGACTCTGCTGGAAGGGGAAGAACACTTCCCTCTGCTAATGAGAGTGGATTTGCAAAAAGCAAACATCCTTGTGGACACAAGTGTGTGTGTGTGTGTGTGGGTGTGTGTGGGTGTGGGTGTTAGCAAGTGCTGGGGTTTTCTTTAAGCTTGTAATTTGAATGAGATAAAGGCTGCACTCCCTACAGTCTTTGTTCTGACTCACTAAAACATGTGAAAACTTCAAACTGCTTCATCCCTGCCAGTAACCACCATATGGCTAAAGACAAATTCTCCATGTGGCTGCACCCAGAGCTACTAATCTAATACACAGCAAGTGCCAGGAGGCACTTCTGCATGCAAGCAATTGTTAACATCTAGGCTGTAAGAAATTGTACTGCTCTGTTCACAAGATCAAAAGTGCTGCTTCAAAATAAAACTCAATTATCTGCAGCCTCTGTGCATCTGTTTTTGAACAGAATTCTCTTATTACTACAGGTCTCTGTCCTCGAGTAGCTGTGTCTGGTAACACCAGGGTGTCTGGAAGCCGTGGAGATGGAACAGTGAACAGAAGTCCCTGCACAGAAAGTTGCTGTCACACAGCAATTTCCTTTGGGTACAAAAGTTGCTCTCACACCACCATTCTTCTGTTCTGAAAAACCCATTTTATGGAAGAGTTGCAAAGTACAATATCAAGAAGAAGAAATCCTTCACCTACCAGACGATCAGCAGAAAATACGAAGTCTCCTCTACTGGATTTCCTGAAAAAGGTAATAATTTACATTTTAAGTTGGGGAATAACTATAAGAACATTGCCTAAATACAATATTCAATACTATATTCCAAGGCAGTTCAGAGAAAAGCCTCCTATCATATCCTACATTTATCCCAAAGGTTCTGCACCATGGGTTTTCTGGTTGGTGGCAGAGATGCAGTGACCCAGAGCTGGGGTTTGGCTCTTGCTGCTGGCAGTGCTGCTGCTCTGTACCAGCAGCAATTAAACACAAAAGGAGGATGTTCTGTAGGTTTCCTTGCTCCAGCTCAGTCCCAAACACCTCCTGAGCTCAGATATTCCTGCACTCCCTGCAGCTCTGAGCAAGGGAGCTTTGCTTGCCTGTCCTCCAGTCAGTCAGAAAGTGTGGGACAATGATAGTGCAGATCCTTAACCCCAGGGCTGACAGCACAGCTGATAAGCAGGAGATCCATCCTATCTTATCTGGAACTCACTGAGTGTGACTGGATCAGTGAATGTGAGGTTAAACTGAGCAGGGATTAATGAGCATTCCCACGAAAACACCTTGCTGCCTCTAATTAGTTTGGGTACAACCTTTTGCTGTGTGCCTGTGTGACTTCTGGCTCCATCAGAAGGCAACAAGAAAGGTTAAAAATCTGAATTTTAGAAGCAGCTTTAACTCTTTGCTTCCCATGCCAAGAGGAACTCTCACTACACCAGAACAGGACACATTTCCAATCAAGGAGCCAACACACACAAGACAGGAGCCTTGAAAACTCTCAGACAGAGCACCAACACAGTAAGAGGTACTTTAAAATGAAATGTTCTATTAATCCCTCTCATGTTTTCAAACCCTGATACTCTGCATGTCTCCTTAAATATCATTTTGTATTTAATCCCCAAGATTCTGAGACACCTCATGCTTACATGAATGGAAGTCAAAAGGTTTGCCTGCTCACTGCCAGGGAACCAGTCACTTATTCCCACTTTAAAAGAGAGGCTTTAAAAGAGCATCAGCTTAATCTAATTTCTTTCCTTGTGCTAATAACACACTGTTAAAATACTGCTTGCTTTTATTTTTTCCTTCTTTCTAGCAATGACAGGATATTCCTAACTTTCTGCTATTTTGACACTAACCAGACAGGCAATGCTCAAAAAGACCCCAAAACTGCAAAAACACCCCAACCCCAAATCCCAACAATTATATGGCCCGATTTTATTAAGGTTTTTGGAAAGTTTCATACTTCCATCTGTGGTGTAGATCAGTATTTTTTAAAGAGTGAAGTAGCAAAGTGGCATATCTAGGTTCTTCCAGACCGGCATTTCAGAAAATGTCAAGACCACAGTTTTGACTGCAAAGTGATGCATGTTTAGAGTGAATACTCTGAGTTATTACTGAAGGTGATGAGGCTTTAAACCAGCTCCTCTGTCCTTGCAGAGACACAGATGTTCCTCTGCACAGCTCACTGAACACCTTTAACTGGTCACACCTGGTTTTAGAGAGGGGGAGGGCAACAGAAAACCACAGTACATACAAATAACAGTAATACTGAAAATGTCAGACCCCGTGTGCAGGGGCAGCTGGAAAGCTGTGACCACCTCTCAAACCCCACATCCTGTCACAATTGCCATGTGGCAGAGAAAAAAAAGGCTTATGAGAAAACACTGTAACTGCTCTCCTTAAATACCAGATAGAAATACATAAAGTAACACTTCATGACACACTAGAAACTGTTGCAGCTGCTTAATCAAGCAACAAGACAACATCTAAAAATATGAGGCATTAAAACCTAACTTGTAGCAGGAACATGGTGTTACACAATATAAAGGAGTCTCACTTTGTTCCCACAGGCAGGGGAGCACGGCTGATGTAGCCAGTGTCTGTCTAAGGAGGTGAGAAGAAATGGGTTTTTGGGACTGTATTGTCATATAAAGCAACTGCAGGGTTTCTTCTGCTTTAGCACTTGGTACTAGTGACAAGCACGGTCAGGTCTGCAGGTACTGGGCCTTCAGTAATTCCTGTTTCTCTCATTACCTCACAGGCTGAGGGCCAGGCTGGAAAAAACCCACTTCCCTACATAGGATTTGTAAAAGCTTTTTAAGAAAAGTGAAGGCACTGGATGAGCTGTTGGCATTCAGGGAGATGATGAGGCTGGGAACCAGATCCATATTCCACCTGCAGCACTTCAGAACTTACTGGACTCAGTCCTTAATTTTTTCCATGCCAGGAGGAATCCCACCCTCCCTTGCCTGCAAGCGTTGTCCTTATCCAGAACAGGTGAGTTACACACTCCTGCATCCCCTGCTCTGTGCAGCAGCCAGGACTGCCCATCCAACCACTCTGCCACCTGCATTTCTATGGTATCATTCTGTTCCTTGGGGAATAAGAAGCTTTAGCAGAACACCACAGAATGATCTCACCCAACAGACACAAGAACCTTTAAGCATTTTAGATTTAAATCATGTCTCTTGTTAAATCAGGAGTTAAAATGACACTGCCAACCTGAGCACATGAATTTGCTTCTACATAAACACATCACTGCACTACTCATTTCAGCTTCCACATCCCTGGTTCACATCTGTGAGGACAGAAATTACTTTGAGATCATTCCCTCCTTGTAAAGAGACTGTAACTGTTTGTTCCAGAATGTTCAGTACTTCAGTGCATCAGCTCAAATCCCATCAGAGCACTCGAGGTTCATATCCTCCTCAGTATAAAAGGCACCTGCCCCCATTAAGCATTTGCTGCACATTAAGCTTACCTGTGCCTGGGTTTCCTCATTTTCCCTCAGGCTTGTCACTTAGAAATGAGGAAACCCATGCTCAGGTAAGCTGAGGTGATCTATCCATCTCCCCGACTCTGGCACACAGACCAGGTTCTTGTCCATTTTAAGGAAGCAAAAGTATCATTTTCATCTACCAGGACATCCATGACCCAGCCAGCCACCTCTGAATCCCACGGGACAGCACGACCAGCCACATGAAAGTGGGATTTTCTTTACAGTAATTCCAATTGAAAGGCCATGATTTCTTTCTCTGAATCCTCTCAGGAGCAAGGAAAGAGCTTTCCACTTCTCTGAGCAGCTCATACTATGGACAAAATAGAGTCCCTGAGGCCTTCTGCATCTGGCCTGACCATCCTTAGCTCCATGTAAGCATGCCTGGCTCTAGCTTGCAGTTCACTGGGATTATCTGAGTATTCATCCCTTCCTCACTTACAGTAACAGTCCCAAATTGACTGGGTTTTTTCCCTACTTTTGTTCTATTTCTCACACCTTCCTTTTAATGTCTGTCCTTTTCAGGTACTGCTGTATTTGGAACATCCATCCTCTGCAGGGTTAAGTAATCTAAATATTCTCCTTGAGTTAAGGTATTACCTGGTTTTTTTTAAATCCAGAAGGTCCAAGTGACAGGGCTCTAATTGCCAGTAGATGACACAGCTCCTCCTTCTTCCCAAGCACTGTATGTGAACAGACCCCTCTATCAGCTTAAACTGGATTTTTTGACCAGTAGCTGCTCTGAGCCACATTGCTGCCAGTTCACAAACACAGCTCTTCTGGGGAGGAGTTCCTTTTAGCACCTGGCTGGAATGCTACAGTGGCTACAGAGTTGTCTTAGGGCAGACTGCAGCTGCCCAGGGAAAGGTTAATGAATGGTGCCTAAAAAATCCTCTTCTTCTTTCAGCATCTTTCTGAATGACAGGCACTAAAATAGGCCAGTCTGAGGTCACATGTTTAATGAGATGCAGCTGAATTCCTGGGACAGAACACTAAAATAACGTTTCCCTGCTGTCCTTACCTACAAAGCCAACCTTTCTGAGCAGCTGCTGCCTGATTTTCCTCACTGGTTGGGAAGGGAGCTTGGAAGTGACAGTTCCATCCCCACTGCCAGGGCAACATCACACTCAGAATAAAGTACAGCCAGTGATTGCTGCAGCTGCTCTGAGTAATTCACTGTTTACCAGTCCTATTCTAGACTTCCTCTTACCAAAGTCTTGTGCAATGAAGCTGATGTAGCTCTAAAAATTGTCCTTCAAATTAAAATCACAGCTGCTGCTTTCTGGATAAGCTCACTGTAACCAGAAAACTTTTAAATGTATTTGAAAGAGGTCAAAACTTGTGTACAACACAATAATAGTAAAACCCCCTGAGTACAGTAATTACATTGCTAGTTTTGCCTAGATATCAAAACTATATGGTTTTCACTAACCTCAAAACCTTTCAAAGGCCATCACCAAGCCTAGTCTGGATTCCCTCTCTGGCTCTCTCTCCATTTTCCTTTTCTGCTCCACACAGAAGCTGCCAGGAGGGCGTTCTCACCTGCAGAGATCTGTGTGGTCTTGCCACGAGTGCCCTCCTTACATCAAGACTGCACTGCCTCTGGTGCTCCTGCTGCCAAGTTTTGTTTTTCCCACAATGCTTTGAAATTTAAGGAAAATCCTCACAAACTAGTTTAAGGTAAGAAATATCAGCTAAACTAATAAAATAAACAGAGGTATTGTCTTTGAGAAACAGTGATGAGTTTTGCATTAAAAAATGTATTACTGTTAGCTACGAAGTTAAGGCTCAAGAGCCAGAAAATAGCAAAATGTGGACTATGCAGATGGACAGATGTGAAACACAGCAAGGAACAGTGTCTCTGCAGTGACTTATTGCAGATGTCAGAAAGCCACTGTGTCCCAGGAAGAGATGGTTTTATTCAGAACTACATCACTCTATTGATAGGCTTGATTTCACACCTCTTTGCTGGTGGTTCTTGCAACCAGTAGTTTTTAATAAACAGATGGATGCTACTATGGTTTGTCTTATGTTTCATGCTGTATTTAATACTTTCCACCATCACCTCCCCAGTGCCGAACAAGAACAGCTGCAAACGTGACCAGTGGGAGGGACGTGTTGGACACCTGAGCTGCGTTGTGGAACATGGTGCTCACAGCTGTCTCCAGGTAGAGCCTGGGAAGGGCTCCCTGCCCCAATCTGCCTGCAGGATACGATCTCCAGAGAACGGTCACGAACGAGCCCCAGCTGCTGCCGGGCCCATAGGGTACAGCCTCCTTTCTCAAGGGCTTTACACCCCACCGTACTGCACGCTCCTTGTGCTGATGATGTGGCACGCAAGCTCCGAGCCGCCCGCAGGGCGGAGGTGAGCAAAAACCCCCATCAGGCACTGTCCAAATCTGTGAGGGGTTGAAAGTCCCGCCGAGCCGCAGTCTCAGCCCCTGGCAGCCCCGGGGATGGGCAGGGAGCCCCGGGAGCGCTGCCCTGCCCTGCCCTCGGGCCCGCGTCACCAGACATGGCCGCGCCGCCGGCCCCGGCGCTCAGCCCGGCACACGCGGCACAGCGGCGCGTCCCGCCGGCCTTGGGCTCGGGCTCGGCCCCCGGGCCCGGCGGGGACAGCCCGGCCGCACCGGGACCCCAGCGGCAGCGCCCGCCGCGCATCCCTCCGGCCGCAGCGCCGAGCCGGGCAGCCGGCACCACAGGCCGGCCGAGAGCGGCTCGGCGGGGCTGCGGCTCTCTGGAGGAGGGGGGGATGGAGTGAGCGACAGCCGACGATCCCCCCATCCCCCCGGCCCGACGCGGCTCCTCCCCAGCCCAAGCTGCCCGGCCCCCGCCCGGCCCGGCGCACTCACTTGTCCCTGATGATGGTCTGCAGCTCCCGCAGTTGGTCGTTCATGGGCAGCAGCTTCAGCTGCGGCCCGATGGCCGGCGCGCCGCCCTCCCCCGCGGGAACCGGCGCCACCGGCGCCGCCGCCACCACCCCGTTGCTGCTGCTACTGCTGCTGTCCGGGCTGGGGCAGCCGCTGTCCTCACTGGGCTCGGCGAAGCGGATCAGCCGGGAGCCGCCGCTCGCCGTGGCCGTGGCGGCCGCCGGCGGCTCATCCTGCGGCCGCGGGCCGAGGCGCTGGTTCTGGCAGGGCATCGCCTCCATGCGCCGGGGCCGCGCCCCCGTGCGCGCCGCCGGGGCGGGGGAAGCGCGCCCGCCGCCCGCGCTCCATTGGCGGCCGGAGCCGCCGCTCAGCCCCGCGGCGGGAGCGCAGCGCGGGGCGGGACCGGCACCGGGCGGGCACGTCCTGCCCCGACCCTGCCCAGGCCCTGCCCCGGCCCTGCCCGCGCCGAGAGCTCCGCGGCAGGGCCTGCGATAGCCAGCGGGAGCGGCATAAAATCCTCCTGTGGTTCACTCTGGTTTTAAATTGAGAAAGGAGGCTTGTGGGGGTTAGGAAATGAACAAGGGTTTTTTTGACCCCATTTTTTCTTTTCAGTGAATACGTACAAATCAATGCCAGGATCTTACACATCCATGCCAGACGTTCCAAGAGACACCCAGGCAAACACAAGGACAGGGAAGGGACAGAACCTCTCTGCCAGAAGACAATCTACAGTCTGAAATTCCTGAAGGCCACTTGCTTCTTGCTTTGTGCATTTTGCACACCTAACAGGAGGGGGACTCCTAAAGGGCCCAGGAAAACCTGGCAGGAAAATGCAGCCCCTCCAGTGCCTGAGAGCAGCAAAGCACCGAGAGTCACTAAAGCCCACGAGACTGACAGGAGATGAAAAAGTAACTGGATTGCATGACTTACTGTCCAATACTTAATGAAATACTTGAAGACTGTTGCAGCAATATACAAGCAATACAACAAAGAATAGGCTAAGAACAGTAGAAAGAATTTGTAGTTAGAAAATCCAATGCAGTTATTCACCCTGGAGGACAAAAGCAAAGTTGAAATCAGCATTTGTGCAGCTCACACAAATTGTAACACAATGAGCACGACCGGTTTGGGGGCTTTTAAACCCCTGGATCTCACAACCCAATTTGCCAACGAGCAGCTCCCCTTAGCGGCCGAAAGGGAACAGAACTGAAGGCTCTGCTTTCCACTCCAACCCTTGCCGGGGGCCAAGGAGAAGCACAGCTCCGATTCTGGGAATTGGTTTGAGGTTGGCAGCAGAGGTAAATGGGTCACAGAGGCAGGAGCTCGTTCCTCCTGTCTGGGTCCTGTCTGCCAAGGGAATCAGAGCCGGCAGTTGTGTGCTACTTTATTCCTTTGCAGAGCTCAGGAGCCCCCTCACCCCTGCCTGTTTGTTCACACACAGCCCAATTTACCCCATGTTTGGTTCGAACTCTCCGTGCACAGGACAACTCTAAAAAGGAACAAGGGGATCTACAAAAAACCCTAGTGTATGGATTTGGAAAATCCTCTACAATTTAGATCATCAGAGAGGTTCAGGTAGGGAAAATTTTATGTTCCTACTTATTTCTTAAATCTTTTAAAAAAAAAAAAAAAGTTAAGAAATTTACTGGCAGCAATTCTCAAAATGCAAAGCTCAATTAATCCACGCAATTTTCTGCACAGACTGTCTAAAATGAGAGAGGCATATAGACATGTAGCAGAAATATATAAGAAGCCTTTCTTTTCAGGAAAGTGCCTTTAAAAAAAGAAACTGAATGAGAAAAGAAAGACAGGGACTCACCCTCTCTCCTGCTCCTTCCTTCCCAGGTCCTGGTGTGCGATTCAAAACCTCTCGTGTGCTGAGGGAAACGACGCTGAGCCTGCAAACAGTGAGTCCTTCTCACTGAGGCTGAAGCCATTCCTGAAGAAGAAGCAAAGCTGCAGTCCTGAACTGCCACATACTGAATTTCTCCTTTCCTCTCAGCCTTACAGCTGTGTCACAAAACCACCCCAGTCCACCCAAAGCAGCAGTCCAGGCTGAGCCCTGGCTGCAGACAGACTCCCCCAGCGTTCCTGGCTCTTTGCATCCCTTCCTGGGCGCTGTCTCAGAGCAGCTGCAGGAGCAGAGCTGATGTTTAGCCCACACCTTCTCTTTGCCCCGGTGCTCCAGACACACCCAGAGATGCTCAAGGCTGTTGCTGACCTCGCTGGCAAGGACAAATTTCCAGCGTGCCTGACAGAGCTGTGGAAGGACTGAAGGTGAGGAGAGCCCCAGAGGAGTTCCCAGGCTTCTCCATTCCTTGACAGGCTCCTTGCTCCACCAAACACCCAAAAAACACCCAACCCTGCCTCACAAGGCTAAAACCCTCCTTATTCAAGTCAGGCAGTTCCAGCAAGGTCCTGGCCTCTGAGGCTCCCCTGGCCCCATTAAACTGTGCTGCTAATGGGCTCTGAGCCCCCCAAATCTGTCCCTGCCTGTTCCTTCATTTCTCCCCCCACCTTTCAACTTTCTAGTGTAAATCTGCCTTTAAATGGTGCATTTCTCTTACCGGTTTCCATGGCCAAACACCTCATTATTGGTGCCTTCTGAAGAGGAGGAAAGAAAAGCTCCCATTTGTGCCTGGGCCAAGGCGAGAGCTCTGTGGACAGAAGGCTCTGTGGACACAAGGCTCTGTGTGCCCTCGTTCCCTTGGCAGGAACAACAACCTTGGCCACTTCAGGGGAGGCGACTGCATTAGCAGGGGAGAAAGGGGGAAAAAAAGGGAAGAAGAAAAGCAACCAGTAACAACCAGAAAGTCTCAGGCAGGGCCTGGTGGATTTGCAGTGAGCCAGAGCACAGGTTGGAACAAAACCTGGAGAAGGCAAAGGGATCAGGACATGACAGAGTCACAAAGTGCTGTGGATTCCCTGCAGCTTTGATCTTCTCACAGGCAGGAAATCCATTCTCGGGCAGGGCTGGATGTCTCTGCTCTGTGCCTGGCTGATGTGCCACATCCAGTTGTTTGTTGAACACTTGCAGGGATGGGAACTCCACCACTGCCCTGGGTGACCCCTTCCAGTGCCTGACCACCTCTTCAGTGAAAACAACTGGACATGGCATTTTTGTAACATAATCAAACACATTTTAAAATACAGCTCGTTTATGCTACTTATTTAATTGACTGTGAGATATAATTCACACTGCCCTTCCAAAGTGTGTGCAGCTGTGCAGTTCTCAAATGCAGAGTCTGAGGATTAATATTTCATATTTTTCTAGAAATAAGTGCAACAGTTGCTATCTCCAAAGGAGCACTGTGCCTTTCAGCATGCATTCTACTTGCCAAAATTATTTTACACCTCTGAACAAGGGCTTCTATCTGCCCCCAACCTTGTCCTGTTTTCCTATTTTTATTTTCTTTGCATTACTTTCTTCTCATTAATTTTCCCTCTTGCTTCATATACTTCCTTGAAGCATTCCCCTCATGGTGTTCATACCCTTCCAATGATTCTAAATGATGTTTGAATATTGACACTTTTCTTTTTCCTCCAGCCTGACTCCTGAATTGATTTTGATTCCCACAGCCCTGAGGGGATTTTTTTTAGGCTGATGCCTGCCATAGTTGAAACTGTCAATGTTACCATGCAGAATAAAGGTTTCAGTCTCCCTTTGGCAGAGTGATGATCTGGAATTCAGTGTTGATTCTTCCCATTTTATAGGAATGTTATTACTTATAAATCTTGACTCCATAAATAGTCTTTATGAAATTGTACTCTGTTTTCTTACAGCAGGAAGAAATAAGTAATTGTTGTACTTACTGTGAAGTTCATTACAGTGCTAGAATCATAATAGGCACCTTTACTGAGAAAGAAATTAAGAACTGCAAGAAACTAAATAAGATATTATTTTACCTTTGCAAGATGGGTCTTGTATTTCTGTGGCTGAGCTGCTTCTATAAACTTTTCTAACTGAAAAGCTGACATGTTCTCATTCAGTACACTGACCTTGTTCTCAAGCTCTGGCTTGTTGTCCACACAGCTCCTGGGAAAAGGCCAGATTAGGTATCTTCTAGGATTCTATTCACAAATCTCCTTTGTGGTGAGTTATTTCCATTCCCGGAGCTTCTATTTCTTCAACTGAGCTGCTTCTGTCATCTTTCCAGAGTGCCAGCTCCAGAGCAAGCATTGATTTGTCTGTCTCCAAGGAGATCCTCTGCTTCCACAGCTAAATCTGCAGAGAAACAGATATTTATTTTGTGGCAAGCTACTTTAAACAGTGTAAGTTCATAAAACTCCTCTGTTGGCTTTCTGTGTCTCCATCATGAGCTCTGTTCTCCTGCTTCAGTCACTCTGGGATAGAGTGATACAGGAATTTGGGCTCTTTTCACCGTGGGTGTCTCTCAAGGTTTGTGCAGTGCCTTGTATACATATCAGTAATCTGGAATCACATAAATAAAGTGGTATCAGAAGGAGAAGGAAAAGATCAGACTGAAACATTAGCAGGAGGAAATAAAGCCAGTAGAATGGCAGAGTTATTAAAGAAGGAAGAGCAGCTAAAGTAAAATTTGCAGGGAGAATACTCATATCAAATATATTAAGTACCTTATTAGCCTGAAAATGTAGAAAAAAAGAAAATGGTGTATTGTCTAACAATGACAAGGCTGAGATGATGCAGGGATTGTGAAGTTTGACAGGAAACTTTGCCAAGTGATTTGGAGGCATTGGAGCTGTGAGATCCTGTGATAGCACAGCGCAGGGCTCTGTTATCCACATGCAGGATGTTCCATGTAGCACGTGTCCAAAGACCTTGATGTAGCCAAAACACTGGACATGTTTTATAGGGCTGAAAGCCTGTGCTGCAGGATTGACCCATAAAGCACCGTGTGTGCACACAAACCCTGTGTGTGAGACCATCTCAGCAGTGCATGTGGGAAAACTGCAGAAACATTTGGAATCATTCAAACGATGCTGCCACGTCGGCCAGCCTGGCTGTCCCAGACAGATTATCCTATTTTACCTGGTCAAACTTCCACGTTGAGCAGAGCACAGGGAAGGAAGTGGATGTATGGAAGGAAGAAGCCCAGAATTCCTGTTTATCCCTCTGAACGATGCCACGGGGCGGCACTGTTCAGAGCCAGCTCTGCCAAATGCAATTACGATGAAGAATTAGATTAGTGCCAGAGAAATGTCGCCTCTGTCGTTTGAAGTGGATCCTGGTCAGGAGCAAAGTTGCGTATCAAAGCACAGACTAGAGAAATCCTGCCTCATTAAAAATCGACTTTAAGCCAATTGTCCTCTTCCTTTCTGTCTGTCTGTCTGTCTTTCTCCCCTGCAAATGAGCTTACAACTCTCCCTCAAGGCAAGAGCATCAGCAGTCAAGCTCTGGTAGCTTTGAAGAAATCTTTGTGTGATTAGAAATGCCACACAGAGTAACAGCCTTCTGACAGCTCTGCATGCCAATCACATGGGAGTATATAGGCCATCGGAAATGTAATCCATGGCATAGCTCTGTCTTCCTAAGTGGGTGTTTAATTAGGAACCATGCTATTGCTGCATTATTCTGGCTCAAAGGCACTACAGCTGAGCTGTGTGGGCTGGAGGAGGCAGCTCAGAACTTAACCCTGGGAAGGGTGTGGAATACAGGATTAGGTCTGTGTGGAGATGTATCATCCCATGTGCCATCCACACCTTCCCCTCCGGCCCGTGCTCCCTCATGGTGCTGCGGGCCAGGGCTTGTCTGTGCCCCAGGCAAGGAAACTGCCTGGGCAGCTGCTCAAAATCCACAGGGACTGTGTGCCAGATGGAGCACCTCTTTTTGTCAGCAGTGGTGTCGGTGTCTGGCTGCATGTGGACAAAGTGTGGGAGTGCTACCAGCAGCTTGGAAGGAGCACCCTGTATGAAGCTGCTGACCAACATGAGTGATGCTTGGAGCTGCTGAGGTCACCCATATTCCAACAGTGCAGTGCCTCAGAGAGAAGGCTTTTATCTGCACAGTAAGAACACAAAGCCATTCTGAGAAGGGCATGGCTCAGAACAGCCTGGTTCATTCTGGCTTGGAAGGGCCTGGTTAATTCCGAGCTTGGCAGGGATGTGCCTGTCCCCCTCAGGGTGCCATGGCAAGCCTGAGGGCAGCCCCTTTCAGAGTGCCACATGAGGCTGAGGGCAGCCCCTTTCAGAGTGCCACATGGGGCTGAGGGCAGCCCCTTTCAGAGTGCCACATGAGGCTGAGGACAGCCCCTTTCAGAGTGCCACACGGGGCTGAGGGCAGCCCCTTTCAGAGTGCCACACGGGGCTGAGGGCAGCCCCTTTCAGAGTGCCACACGGGGCTGAGGGCAGCCCCTTTCAGAGTGCCACACGGGGCTGAGGGCAGCCCCTTTCAGAGTGCCACATGAGGCTGAGGACAGCCCCTTTCAGAGTGCCACATGAGGCTGAGGACAGCCCCTTTCAGAGTGCCACATGGGGCTGAGGGCAGCCCCTTTCAGAGTGCCACATGAGGCTGAGGGCAGCCCCTTTCAGAATGTCATATGGGGCTGAGGGCAGCCCCTTTCAGAATGTCATATGGGGCTGAGGGCAGCCCCTTTCAGAGTGCTGTGATGGGGCTGTGGGCTGCTCCTCTGGGAGCACCATGGTGGCACTGAAGGCAGCCCCTCTTGGGACACCAAAGTGGGGCTGAGGGCTGCTCCTCTCTGGGCTCCATGATGGGGCAGAAGGCAGCCCCTTTCAGAGTGCAGTATTGGGGCTGAGGGCTGCTCCTCTCTGGGCTCAATGGTTGAGGGAAGCCTTTCAGAAGGCACTGTGGTGGGTTGTGGGCTGCCCCCCTCAGACTGTCATGGTAGGGTTGAGGGCTGTCCTGCTCCGGGCACCACGGTGAGGCTCAGAGCTGCACCTCTCTGGGTGCCATGGTGGTGGCGCTTCGGGTTGTCCCCTCAGGGCACCACGGTTGAGGATGCCCCGTTTGGTGGCACCACGGGGAATGAGGGCAGCTCCTCTCAGCGTGCCATGGTGGGTCTGAGGGCAGCCCCTGTCAGAGCGCTGCTCAAGGCTACCCATCTCGGGGCACCATGGTGGAGGGCAGCCCCTCTCACAGAACGCTATGGAGAGGCTCAGGGCAGCCCCGCCCTGTCCGCCGCGATCGATCTGAGGACAGCCCAGCTCAGCTACCCTGCATGGCACCGCGCGGCACCTTCCCCTCACGGCAGGCGGACCCGCCCCGCCCCGCCCCGCCCCTCCCGCGGGTCCGCCGCCTTCCCACAATCCCCTGCGCCCCGGCCCTCGCAACATGGCGGTGCTGGGGGCACCGCGGGGCCTGGCGGCCGCCGCCTCCCGCAAGCGGCGGCTGCTGCTCGCCCTGGCCCTGCTGCGCCCGCCGCCCGCCGCCGCCCTCGCTTGCTTCTCCGTGGGGACGGTGGGGAGCGGGCGGCGACGCGTCCGAGCCGTCCCCGGGGGCGAGCAGGTGAGTGGGGGTGCCGGGGCGGGCGGTTGGTGAGGGGCTGAGGGGCGGGCGGTGAGGGGCTGAGAGGCCGCAGCGCTGCCCCGCCGGCTCTGCGAGCACCGCCCGCTTCGTCCTTGCCCTGCCGGTATCGGGGACCGGGGGAAGCGGGGGGACCGGGGATCCCGAGGCCGGGACCCGCGGGGACCCCGTGCGGAGGGGCCGGGGTGTGGTGGGGTCTCTTTAGAGACAAGCATTGAAACCCTCAGTGCCTTTGAACGGATGCTGAGTGTGTGAGTCGTGGGTAACTTGTGCTGGCAGGTAATTCTGCCGCTCTGTGCGGAAAGGCAGTTGAGGTTGGAAGGCTGTCTGTCAGTTATGGAAGGCTGTGCTGTTTCAGTGAATTAGTTTTTATTACAAGTGAAGTATTGAGTACATTATTTCAAACTAAATCCAGCTTTCACTAATTCACGTGCATTTCTCAAAGGGGCGGAAGAAGTGTACCCCAAAGACTGACGGAATGAACTCTCATAAACTCTCAGCTTGTAATTCTGTTTGATAATGAACTTTTTTATCCCCCCAGATGACTGCTGTTTATGAGTAACTTTTCTTTGTCACCCGCCTTGGTTAGTTCTTCCTGACTGGCAAAATTCTGTCAGGGACTACAGTCAACTTTGTGTTACTGGCTAGATGAGATGAGCAGGACGGAAAGGGTAAATTTTGGGAGTTTTAGTTTTGAAACTGGTGCAAGATGCTTAGAGCTAACAAATATTTTACCCATGTATTTACATACATTAAAATATACCTGAATACTCGGTGTTGTCTGGTGTTCCTGGAGACGTATTTCAGCTGTTAGGGAACAAACAGCAATGTTATCATGGTGATGAATGGAAGTATTAATTATATTCCTGCTTTCCTTTTGAATGACTTTATTTTCCTGTGAGAAGTGCCAGTCCCTGCTGATCAGTTTTAATTGCCACCTGTCAGTAAATGTGGATTTGGACTAGATTTGCTGAACTAGAAAGCTAACACTGCACCTGTGGAATGTATATATATATATATGTGTGTGTGTGTGTGTTCATCTCTTTGACTTTTTAGGTTCTAAGCATTTCTGTGGTAGAAAGTGGTCAATGAATGCATTTTTTATTATTTGGTAATGAATTTTCACTTTTGCATCAAGCTTTAGTTGGCTGAAAATTAAAATTCATTAAGTGCACGTGCATTTATTTTATTAAACAAAAACTCTAACAGGGGACTCAAACTTAAGTGTTATGGACTTTTTGGCTATAAAATTTCAAAATTTTGGGACATAGTTTTTAAAGGATTTAATTAAATTAGCTGGCAGAGGAAGATGTGTTGTCCTGGCAGTAAGGACCTTCCAGGGGGACACAGCTGCTGTGACAAGGTTACACCAGAGCTCCTGACTGCTGGGGTAAAACCCCACAGCCACAGTTGTGCTTTCATTGATGGAACCACACAAATACCAGAGGTTTGGGGCAGCAGAACTGGCTCAGTCAAGAGCTGTGCCTGTTCCAGCTCAAGCTGGTGAACAATCCAGGCAAAGCTTAACTCCTGAGAAAAAACGGGATTAAAGGAAGGAAGCAGCTCTGGTGAAAAAGTTACCAACCATTCTTTTTGCAAAAGTTGATTTCAAAGACCTGGCTGTCATCCTGCTCTGCTTTGCATCCGTGTGATACTTGATCTCTTGTCTTCATAGTTTAATGTCCATTGTAAGTTTTTTTTTTTTAAGCTTACAATTAATTGAGATTATTGTATTGAGATTATAATTAAATGAGAGTCAAATAGAATAGTTTGGGTGCTGTTGCATTACAGATTCAAATCTTTTTTTTTCCCCTCACACTTTCATTTTTCAGTAGTTTTGATTAGAGTCTTGCTTTTCTGAATACTAAGGCATGTAACATTTGTATCCCAGAGAGGAAAAAAAAGCTAAATTTATGGAGGAGAAAAAAACCAGATTGCATAAATATTGTGGAACTGTGATCAGGCCTCATTTTTTTGTTATTGAGATCAGTTTGTATTTCCATAAGCACAGCTCCTTCAGTTCACCCTCCTGTGGTTGGAGTAGGCAGGGGTTCTTCATGTCAAAACTTGTGTTTGGAATTTGGGATCTCTGCTGAGCAGAGAACTGGCACGTTGGCTTGGGAAACTCACGAGTAACTGAGCAATTGCTGTTGGGTTTTTTTTTTTCTAGGAAATTTGTGGGTTTAGTTTGGGTTTTTTGTTGGGTTTTTTTTTTGTAGAAGTTTGCCTGTATCCACAATAAAAGCCATGGCAAATTCTATTCAATCCAAATATGGAAATGAAATGAATCTAAAAATTAGTTAAATGAATTTAAATGAGCTAAATGGAAAGAAAATAGCATTTGACTGGAAGGGTTGAGCAACCCTTAACTAAGGATAATTATTTTGCTGGGAATCTTTATAAGTGAAGAAATACACTGAGGATTTTCTTTCAGGGAGAACTTTGGCAGTTGTGGAAAGCAGGGCTGTGTAAATTATTGTAACTGTAACAGTACAAAATAGAGACTTTTTCCTTCCATTATCTTGCCCTTCCAGCTGCCAGTGATAAAGAGCTTGTTCTTCTGCATAACTTAGTAATGCCCCTTGTTCTGGAAGGGGTTGCAAGAGAAGTTTCAGGTATTTTTGTTAAATTTATTTATATTTTGCCTTGTTTATTTATTTGTTTCCACCTGAAGCCTGGTCTGTTCTGTAAAATGGCACTGATGTTTGTTGTCCAGACATTTCATGTGTTTGTAAATTGATGAATTCTCTTCTCTGGGCTCTGAAGGTGCAGTTGGAAACCCTCTGGCAGTGAGCAACCCTCTCTGGCAAATACCTGCTTTGTAATGGGCTATTTGAAATTCCCTGGATTTTCAAAATCCCTTCAGAGAGGAGGCTGAGTTGCTGCTGAGCAGAGCAGCAACCCCACATGTCTGCCTGTAAAAATGGACATCTAAAATTGCTGTGAGGAAGGATGCCCCATTCCTCTGCAGTGTCCAAGGCCAGGTTGGCTGGGGCTTGGAGCAGCCTGGTGTCATGGAAGGTGTCCTGCCCATAGCAGGGGGTGGCACTGAGTGAGCTTTAAGGTCCCTTTCTTTGCTCTGTACACATCTATCCAAGTGTCCAGAGCAATGCACATTGATACTGTTAAATGTAACTCCAGTTAAGTTCATGTTGTTCACACTGGTGACAGTTTAGCCTGTCTTTATACCAGAATATTTTCACCTTTTTTTCTCATTTCCCTCCACTCTTTCCTATTCATAATTCCTTTTCTTGCCTTGTAAACTCAGCAGGATTAACTGTGGGACCTAAACACTGCAGAGGTACTTGAATCCCACCTTCAGTTATCTTTTCTGTTGCAGTTAGTTTAAAAAAAATCCCCATGAGATGAGTGCAGCATGTCTGGAACACTGCGTATCATATTCCAGAGAGAAGCTTCTAAGTGTGGGTTTGACCTTGCACAAATGTGTTTAATCCCCGTTGTTTGTTTGCATTTGTAGTATTTAAACTACTACCCACAGTCATGACACTTTAACAACATGACTTTTATGTGCAATCAGTACTAGACATCTGTTTCATCCTTTAGAGTTTATAGAATCATATCCAAAAATACATTAAAAGAACATAATGGTGCAGAGTCAGGCTTTCAGGAGTTAGGAAATGCCAGAATTCGAGTTCCCTGCATTATTTCTTACGTTCTGAAATAAGCAGGACTTGCTCGTGGTTCTTTAAAGCAATAACCTGCTGCTTTTATGTGTTGTGATTAGATTCAAGTGTGGCTTTTCTTTGTAGGCTTAAAGCTCTTGGGAGTCCTGGTGAGGGGGAAGTGGAAGTCCTGAGTCTCTCTGCAGGATTGTGGAGAGTGGCAGGGAAAGCTTCAGCCCCTCTCATTTGGGCAGTTTTGCTGTCAGAACTGTGATGGTCAGAGGAATTACCAGTGAAGCAAATTGTTCACCTGGTTTAACTCTTTGTTTCTTTGCTCAGATTTGGTTTTTTAGCAGGAGTTTGAGATCTGAGGATTGAGGATTTGAGGATTGAAATCTCCACTATTCCAGGCTCAAGACTAAAAATGAGAACAAGTATCTTGTGCAAAACCTTTCATCTTTTTGGGGTCTTAACCCCATGACAGTTCCTAGCTTCAGTCAAGAAGTCAGGCTGTTCATCTAATGCAGTATTTGAGACCAAATCTGCTGGTGTTTCAGTAGAAGGTGTTTCTGTGATGTTGTTTGCCTCATATTTCAGTCAGAAGCAAACTCTGGGAACTTTGAGGTCAAAAGAGATGAATTTTTAGTAAAATGCTTTTATGATGTCCTGTGGGTACATTCTAGAAGAACAGTAATTAGCTTCGTTCCTGTAACTGTTGAAGCATCATAATTTTATTATTTATTAATTATTTATATAATTATTTCATAATTATATTTTCTGTTCATGTCCGTTCCTGTGGAAAGTCTCTTGCTTTTGATGGAATCCTCGGTGCTGACACAAAGCTGTTTCGAGTGCATCTACAGGGAAGTGCTTTAGAAATGCAGCTCCTTTGTTTAGCCCAGGTCTTGGAAGTACCAGGATGGTTCACCCAGGCCAGTTAGCTCTACTAAATGTATAATTATGTTCATTCTTTCTCTGTTTATAATGCCATATAATGGAAATGTTTGGAATAGCAGGTCCATGTGATGACTTGTGGAGAAATGGTTTTAATTTTCTTTGAAATGACTCATGAAATTATTACTTGAGATATGTCTTAGGAGCAAAAGGATGTTTAAGGCTAGGTATAAAATCTGTAATGGTGCAGCTGTTTGTCAAGGCTAAAATTACCCTTTTTTATTATTATTTTTTTTTTTTTCCTTTTTGCTGTTTGTCCTTTGCCATGGGCTGGTGAGCAGCTCTTTGGCTCTTTTGCCCTTGGTGTGGTTGTCATACAGTGTGAGGGGTATGGTTAATATTGTAACAGAGCAGTGAAAGATTGAATACTGAATATGCCAGAGCTGATGTGGCACCAGCAGTGCTGACCAGGAGAGATCCCTGTGTTTTGCCATGGGGGAGCACTGCCAGCCAGTCCCTCTGAGGATAATAAATGGTCCTTTAAAACTTTGGGAATATGGATTGCTTTGCAAGGTAACGTGTAGAGCATGGTGCAGCTGATTCCAGCACTGTATTACAGGTTAAGGTGCATTGGAGGATCTGTGAATTTTGCATTTATTGTGTCCTGATAACCTAAAACTTGTTGCCAGCCCTGCTCCACTTCCTCACAGTCCCAGAGCTTCCCAGGCAAAAGCTGTGGCTTTGATTTGCCTTCTGGAGACAAGCATGGCATGAGCTGAGCTAAGAGGAATTGGGAATGGCAGAACCTATAAGCATAAAAATAACATTTCATAATGAAAAACAGGACAAAAGACTATTTGAAAGAATTCAGAAGACAACCTGGGAGAAAATTAAAATGAGTGGAAAGCGAAAACTGGGCTTTTGTTGTATGGAAGAAACAAAGCCTGATGAGAGTGGGGATTCAGGGAAGGGAAAGGTTCATTGTCACTGAGCATTTCTGATGTGTGAATGTAATTTATTTTACAGCTGCTCCCCACCAATTTTCTTTTTCTGTGGTCAGTTGTTAAAAAACAAAGCCATCTGCCTTCTTTTCACGTTATGCTTGTTTACATAAACTAGATGAATATTCTTTGAATGTGAAGTGCATGTTCTGCATGACTGTTTTCATTTCTCTTTCTTTTTTCCCTCCTGTTTTATTCTGTAGATTCCACCAATATGCAGGCAAAGATTGTGGCACAGTCTGGGAGGGAGTTATTCAAGGCCATTATTGGAGCATTCAGAGGTGGGTAGAAATTGTTGTTCTTCCAACTTGCAGGTCAGAAGAAACTTAAGCCCTTGGAGCATCTTTCAGTTTAGGCTGCTGTTACTTTTATTTTTTTCTAATTTCACTATTTGCAGTTCTGAAGTTAAATGACAACTTGTATTCCTGCCCCTAGAAGTCTTTTTGAATCTCTGCAAACTAATGATAATACAATAACTTCAAAGAAGAGTTCTTGAAAGTGTAGTTTTTGTGTGGTGGTATTAAGATTCATTTGTTAAGCACAGAAAATACCCAGGTAAGGAATAGCCAGGTAGGAAAGTCTGAGTTTTCCTTCGTTATCCAGGGCTTTATTCCTACAAAATTCTGCTCAGGTTGTAGAATATTCTTATAATTGTGTTCCAGGCTGTCAGGCTCTTACTCCTGTGAGGTCTGCTTGCCTTAAAACCAGAGCAAACACAGGGAAGATGCAATTTTTCCTGTTCATGCAAGAATTATGACTCATTTCTGAGCAACACACTTATTTGAATGAAGCTAAGAAATGTATTTGTCTTGCTTTTCTTTTTTGTTTTTAATTATAAAATAATAACCACTCATAACTGACTTAAGTAGTTAAAATCTTTTGAGGGTCATTGTGACTTCAAAGCATGAAATTTACTTAGATTGGTTTTTTTATGATGTTTTTTCTTTAAAATATGAGAAGTGACATTTTGATTTGGGAAACCCTGGGGTCTGCTATCAACCAACAAACCTAAAATAAGATTGCAAATGAGCTTTTACATAACTTGAACCTGGAAGTTGTCAACGTGTAGCAAATCTTTTAAACAAAAAGCAGATTCTTTTTTGAAAAGCTTTAACAGCTTCCATTGTTTGTGGCAGGCACTTTGAACTTGGAAAAATGCCTGGTGGTGGTGAGTTGTTATTTTTTAGTACATCTACGTGCATAAATAAATTCATAAATAAATTCACCAGGGAATCTTGGCCACTTGCTAAGAGAAGTGAGCCTTGTTTTTAACAAACAGGTTATTTTCCAAGCTGTCCCTGTACATGGATTGTACATGGATTGTACAGGGATTGTACATGGATTGTACATGGATTGTACATGGATTGTACATGGATTGTACATGGATTGTACATGGCCTCTGGGATGGGATAACTTGTGGCCATTCCCATCCTGGTAGGAAAGCCAAGTGTGAAGCAGATTTATCTTATTTATTTTGCCCTCAAGTAAAATTACTCTTACATACGTGGAGAGAGTATTATTGCTTAAATGTGTTCCACTCTACATATTAATGTGCCTGAGTATGGTTATCCTCCAAAACTTCACATTTTTTCTGTGTTCTTCACAGAAAATATTTTTGATATTTAAGGATCTGTTATCTTTCACTCCTGGCTGCTTGGAACATGCTCTTTGCTGCTAGGATTATAGTCCCTTTTTTATTACTATTTTCTTAAGCAAAGCAAGGTTTTTAGAGGGAGGTAAGATCTTCTAATAAAACAAGCTGATACTGTTGGACAATGAGGGAGGCAAAACAGTCCAGTAATTCTTCTTTCTGCTGGCTTTTATGTGCCTGTTTCCTGAAGTTCTTGCAAATTGACTTTTCATTTTCACACAGATCCTGCCCAGGTGGCAGCTGGTAGAGAAGAGGATGTGTTGGCATGGCCATGCTGGTGGAGGGCTTCACACAGATCCAAAGGAAGGGGTAAAACTTGCTCAATTACTATTGCTTTTTAAATAAGAAATGTTATCAGCTTCCCCCAAAAAGCTAAACCTCAAAACTGAAGACCTCAAGTAACAATTTGTTCAAAATTCTCTTGGTAGATATATGAATATTGTGGTAGATACTGTTTAATTGTCAATGTAGGCTTGCAAGCTCTTAAATCACCACAAGTTTTTAATAATGGTGTTGAAGGGATTTATTTTATTAAAAATACCATTTTACTGTTACACTCTCTCTTGAAATTGGTCTGTTTTAGATTCTTTTAATGAAAATACATTTTCTTGTCATTCACTCATTTGTTGATCTTGCTTGTGACTGATATTTCCCTGTGACTTGACAGACAGGACAGTAGAAATCAGCTTGTGGGTTATTGCATCAGTTGGTAAAATCACACTTGAAATGGGAGGGGAGAGAAGCAATTAAACTGTGTGTATTTTTATTTGGAATTAATGGTAATGCATCTGGTGTATTTTGACTGTATTTCTATTCAGGAAGCACATTAATGATGATGGTATATAAGGAGAAGCAGGATCTTTTATTAGACCAAATGATTACAATCAGAAAATGAGGCAAACTTTTGGTTAAAACAGGACAGCATCAACTGTGTGATTAAAATTGCCAAATCAAAGCTCTTGAGTTTACAGAACTTCCATCTTCTCATTTCCTGGGCACACTTATCTCTGATGCTTTGTGTATTTGCAGGATCATTCTGGGTGAATGGTTAGAACTTGTTCAGACTTGGGTGGGCTCTTCCCTAAAATGAGTGAAGATCACTTTGATGACAAACTGAATTTTCAGTTTCAGAATCCAGGTCTTTCAGGGCTCCTTTGCTGGTTTAACTGTTCTGAGGATGTCTCTCCTACAGCCTCAGTTGTAAAGAAATTGAAGAATTAAACTTAGGATTTTCTTTCAATTTTTCATCTGAGAGTTGTCCCTTCATTGAAACCAAACCTGTTTGTGCTACAGGCAGAAGTCAGGAGAGGTGTATGTTTTATAGTGAGAGGGAATTTCATAACCTGAGGTGGAGCCAGCTTGTTTCAGCAAACACCTGTGATCTTTTCTGCATGAGGCACAGGGGGAAACAAAATAATTGGCCATCTCTAGTCAGTGATGGCTCTGCATGTAACATTAACTTCAGACTCATTTTAAGACCCTCCTTGCAACAGGTGTAAGCTCTTTTCAGAGATTTCCTAGACAAAACACACTTCAGACCTAACTGACTCTCCTCTGCTTCACATATTTAAATTCCAGGCTTTTCTCTGGGCAGAAAGGAAATGGAAGGTTCTGTTTACCAAACACAAGTAGCCTCAAAGGATGTTGAATGTTCCTTAATGCTAAAGCTCACTAGCAATATGTTATCCAAAAATTTTGATGCCAGATGATATTTTTTGAGTTTGCTGGCAGGGTAAAATTCCATTGGCATTCTCTCTTCAGCCACTACTTGCAGCTATTCCTGGATAAATCAATCCCTTAACTTCTTTATTCCAATAAATGCAGCTGTAGCGTGGTTAATACAGGACATGGTCAGTTAAAGCTGTTGTCTAACTAAACAAACACCAGCTGTCCAGCAGAAAGCAGCAAGAACCAGCTGTGGAAGAGGTGAAATGTGTGAAGAGTGGAAAAAACCAGGGTAACATTGAGTTTGCCAGGAATTTCTCAGCAAAACTGAAGGGTTCTGCTGTTCCAGGTGCAATTCCTGTATCTCATGTGTGTGTGCACTTGTATTCAGTGTGTAAAAATACTGACACCCCATTTACCTCATTTTTTCTCCCTAGGATTATACTTTTAGGAGAACTGCAGGTGAGATACCTGTCAGCTCTATTACACCTTCCTCTATTCCAGATTTCTTCTGACAAAGCAGGCTGTTTATTCTGACTTTGGGAGTGACATTTTAAATTGGCCCTTTTATAGCAGCTTCAGCAAGTACAGAACTGAATCCTAAGGATGAACACGGAGTGAAGGGCACATTACCTTCATCTCACATGTAACTACCAGAGAAACTTACATTTTTGTTTTTATTCCAAAGTAACTTTAACCTCCAGCATTGGCTGCTCTGCTGAGTACTGAAACCAGAACTGCTCTTTACCAGCTTTGGGGGTTTTTTTGGTGGTGGTTGGGGGAACAGCCTCGTGCAGGGGTAAAAAGCTTGTGCTGGTACAATAAAGGGGATGATGAAGCTTCCTGAGCCAGAACTGAGTTTTTCTTTCTCTCTTCATCAGCAGTGACAGCTTAAATGCAAGTCAAACTACCACTTTCTTGCATCCTACTTCTGACAGCTCATCATCCTGGCACAGGCTTTATCCACCAAGTGACAGGGTCAGCCCAGTGAATGCCTTGCAGTGCTCAATAACCATAGAGATTGTCAAGAGGAATGATGGCTTTCTTTTTTTCCCCCCCTCTTTAGGTATTTTAAAAGGTCCAGAACCTGAGTGGGATGGGTGGAAGGAACAGGAAGTTGATCAATGGTCGTTCTTTTGCAAATAACCTTCAGTGTTGCATAGTGTGTTTTAAAAACATGCTGCATTCAAAAAGAGGAAAAGGCTTTCCCTCTTTGCTCCCTGTTGTATTAGATTTATAATATTTTGCCTTCCATTCCTTGCATTTCTGTAGAAATAGACCTTGAAAGAAAATGTAAAACATTACTGCCATTTAAAAGGAGGTAAAATAAATTCATCTCTTAACCTTTTTATGTACCTCAGAGAATTAAAAAAGGGCCTGAGTCCATTGAGCAGATTGCTCGTTTTAATTCTTAATGTTGCCACTTGCATATTTAAACAATTTTAAACTCATGTTTCTGTACAACAGTAACATTTATTTCATGGTAAACTTTGATGTAATATGTGTGCATTTTGCATCCTTTGATATTTCTTCTTGTTCCTTTGGAAGGCCTTTGGCAAATGTGTGGCTGCCTTCTGACTTTCTTCTAAATGGATTTACTTCTGTCACCGTTCAGAGCCATGAAAAAAGGAAATGGATTCCTTGTTTGCAGCCAATATATTTTGTTCCTTTTAATAGCTTTTCTGTGCAAAGTCTGCCTAGCCAATAGCAACATATAATTAGAACTGCTCTGATTGCACTTTTGTATCTTTTGTGTTAATGTGGTCCCAATTTTTTTTTAACTTCCTTTTAACCTGTAAGTGGTGATCAAAGATATTTTCCACGTGTTTGAACTGCTTTTTATGCATATCCTTGGCTCAAATGGAGAGATTCATGTATATGCTGCAGCAGATATCTCCATCTCTCAAGTGGGTAGGACACAACAGAGGCACTTTTTCATCCTCTCTCCACTTACAAATCTTCCATATATCCATTTTTTTAGAAGGAGTTTGAAATGTGCTTATCCTGTGTAATGTTCCAATACATTTGCAGTTGATGACAAAATGCCTTGGTTTTGCTTGAAGCTGTGACCAGAAAAACTGAGATGAAATTTCCTGGTGCTTTTAGAAGCTTACATTTATAGGATTGGCTTCCCTGGTCGCCTCAGCAATTTTGCCTTTTAACAGACCTCTCCTTTCTTGCTTATTCACCCCAGACCTTAACAGAGAATTTCTTTTCTAATTTGGTTTATCCTCAAACAGTCAGATTTATTATAACACTCCCCCTTTCTACTGACTGCTGTCATAAGAGTCATCTTTGAAAGGTGTGCACTAACTTTTTGTTTCCCTCCCTCCTCCCCACCACAAAACATTGCCTGAAATGGGAAGATTAGCTGTCCTTGCTGCCCTCCTTTCTGTCTTAGATAACCCTCGTGGCTTTCAAGTTAACCCCAGTGCACAGAAAAATGAGTTGTTGATACTTGTGCTCTGTGTTGCTGCACCTCCTCTTGTTCTCAATTAGGAAATGTGGTTTAGGCTGCAGATAATTTAGCTTGGGAGTTCAGTAGGAAATCTCAAAAGTGTCAGTCTGTCCATCTGGAAAATAACCTACATTGCTGTAAAAAAAATACAGCAACTAAACACAACACCACCAGAAAAATAATCCCAAAGCAAAACCTAAAATAAACCCAAACAGAAAAAGTAATGTTTTTCAAGATGTCTCGTTGAGGGGGAACCTATTTTAAGAATTCAGTTAAAATTGACAGAATCAGTTAAGCCAGCACGTGGCCATGTACATCCTCTGCATTGTGAAACCTGATTGTCCTCCATCAGGGAATGTTCTCCAAACTATTTAGGTTTATTGTGGACCTTTCAGACTTCCTTCTTGCCCCAGTTTTTTTGTTAGTTTATTTTTTTTTGCATTTCTCTCCTGTTGTTTCTAAGCTATTTTAAAACATCTTCCAGAAAAGAAGTACCAAGCCCTTGAATTGCGTACAGGAATCTTGAGGAGATAAAAAAGAAGGATCAGTTTATTTGTTCTGTGAAGTATTTCAAGATGGGGAATTCTCTATGGCCAAACTTGCGCTCTGGAGAACATGGAACAACTTTAACAGCATGTCATGGCTCTAAACCTAAAAACTTCCAGCTTGAAATGTTCCTAGGCAGTCCTAGTCTCAGCCATTGTCAAGTGCCTGTTTCCTATCAAATAAAACCCAGAAGTGATCCAAATGTATAAAATCCATTCTTATTTATAGATATTTTATTTCCCAAGATCTCTTTATAAGCAGTGGCTTTGTTTGGCCTTTCCAACAGCTGAAGGAGATCGATGCCAAGAAGATCATCCGGGCAATGCTGTCCTACGTGTGGCCCAAGGACAGGCCAGACCTGAGGGCCAGGGTTGCCGTATCCCTGGGCTTCCTGGCCAGTGCCAAGGTAAGAACAGACACCTTGTTGTGCTCTCACAGTTGCTGCTCATTTGTACAAGGAATCATTTTCTTTTCTAGTAGTTAAGGGCTTTTTGAGATGTCTGGAGTTTTACAGGAACACGTATGAGAAATAATGGCTTGGATTTTGGACCAGGGTACATCTGCAGGTAATACACATGTGCGTGTCTAGGGAGGCGATGATGACAACCAGAATTTTTATTTCCCTTGCTCCCATTAGTTTAGCCCAGGATTTCCATTGCTGGTTCATTATTTATCTCAGAAATTGCAGGAAATGGGAGTTAAAGGCTGTTCTTCTCTTCTTGTGTGGTGCTGTCAGACAGGATTTCTTCAAGGCTCTTGTGCCCATTCTCAGCCCTGAACTTGAGCAATGTGGTGGTGCCTACTCAGCTCTTGCTGTGCTGTGGAAAGGGGATTTGAGCTCCAATCTGTTGATATTTCTCTATGAGATGACAGAGGAATTCATTGTTTCAGTGACTCCTCTGGTGTCCTAATATGAGAGAAACTGTATAACCTTTTGTATTTAACAACCCTGCTTTCATTCAAATGATTTTTTCATGTAGTCCTTGATTATGAAACGGAGGATTTTTCTTACCTTTACTTCATTGTGTGAAAGGATCTTCTATGTTCTTACCTGCCACAAAATTAGTTTTTATGTGTTCTTTCAAAGAATTTGGCATGCAGAAGCGTTCTTTGGATTAATGGGGGATATAAATCAAATTCTGTGCAAACCTTGTAGAACTAGTTCAGAAGAGCAAATTTTAACTTCCTTTTGCTTTAAAAAAAAAAGAAATATTTGGTTGCAAAATACTGGGAGGAAGTTTTGTGAATTCCATTGAGACATACAGCTCAACTGGGTTGCTTTTAAGTACAGCAATTTTAACCAAACATAAAGCTAATATTAGCACTCAGCACCATTGCCATGTTATGAAAAGAGAGAAGAGACAAATTTCAGCTCTGTAGGTGTTAAAAGAGGAGTGCTTGGGAGAGAAATGTGCTCATTTCTGTGAGCTGAAGAGGAATTGCTGGTCTACAGTGCTTTCTCAAGAGCTGTTTATCTCTCAGGTACTCGTGGGTAATGTCTCCAGCAGATATTTGGGTTGTGCAGCAGTTCAGGATGTTGCTGATAATGCAGGTGATGACATGCAGAATATGGCTGGACTGTGCAAGGAGCTTCCCTCCTTTTTGTGTGCCTGGGCTAAACATACAGCAATGCTTTCCACTGCATTTAAAAACTCTAGGGGAAACTCTGCTCAAAATGCAGATGCCTTGAGGTTTTGTGATGCAGATCTACCAGGTGGATATGAAAATTATTCTGCCTCACTTCCTTTTTAAAGACTCTTACTAGTAATGTTAATAATAATCATCTGAAGGTGATTCTTAAATGTTTGAAGTATTTTTTCTTTTCCCCACTTCCCTATTCCCTAATTTGTAGTGTTGTATGAATATGATGGAGGATGTGAATCCAGCCTCTAATCCTGCATGTGGCAGCACTGTACCTTGCCTTTAAGAAGTTTTATTAATGTTTCAAGCAGCTTTCTGGGGTGTTGAAAAACAAAACTGATGACCAGGTTGCCTTGACTCTTGCAAATAGTTCTGTAAAAAAAGAGCTATTGTATTTCTAGTGAGAGAGATGTTTCCTCCGTCAGAAAATCATTTAACTGCTCTTTGGGGCCTGGTGTTTGAATCTCTGAAGTGTTCACTTAAGTTTCCCACTTCACATTTGTACAAGGCAGCCCAGAAGCCCTGATGTCCAGAGCAGGCTCCCAGAAGAAAAGCAGAAAACCTGTTGAGCTTTGCCCAGGTTTTAGGAGATGCTTGTTAAAACAGAAGTGTTTTGTGAAAGTGTTTGCTTTGGCAAACAAGGATTTCATTGGGAAAACACACAGCAAACTCTCTATGGAAAATATATACTATAACTGGCAGAGGTGAGAAATTTCATGGATGTCCTCCAGTTACCCTTTGCTACTGTTCTTTGTTTTGTTCCATCATTACAAAGCTGTGTTGGATAACTGCAAATTAAGAAGTTACCCCTCATCTCAAGAACAGTGCTCACTCTTCCTTTGTGGGAAGAACTTTTCTTGAATTGCTTCATCCTTTGCACACACTAAGTGTGTGTGTCATTGTGACAGAAGTGATGTGCAGTAGTTTATTCCAGAGCTGTACTAAATCTGTCACATCTTTGAGCCCTGAACATCTGCTGCCCTTCCAGAGCAAACAAAAGGTCACTTTGTCCTGGAGAAAATGCAGTACAAAATAGTTTACCTGTATCTTTCCTGGACCATGTGTAATTGTGTGTGGTTTCCTCGTTATCCCATTTGGGAGCCCTTTGTTCTGGTTGCTTGTGAGGTTAATTACAATGCACTCCACAGACCACACAAGCTGTTTGTTCAAGTTTTTCTGCTATATAATTGTGTCAGCACAGGAACACCAGCATGTTTCTCTCCTCACTGCAGTCCTGGCCTGATTTCTTTGTTCACTATGGAGCAAAGTGAATTCTGTGTGTGAAGGATTTACATCCTTATTGTGGATTTTGTCTAAAGACCCCTCATTCTGAGGGGGTTTGCATAGAGAACTGTACGGTCATGATAGCTGCTGCAAGTCACCTTCCTCCAAAAGAAACACTTCTGAAAGCCTTTTGGCCAATTCCTTCTGAGTTTGACAAAAGATTTTTCAGGTTTCATACCTCTGAATTTACAAATTAGGTTTCCAGTTAAAATACAGAGGCTGTAGGGTGGCTTCAATTTTATTCTGAAAATTCTGAAGAATCACAGAGGACAGGTAGGTTATGAAATTCTCAGCCACGGGGAAAAAATCTAAGGAATACAGCCCCAGTTTGATTTGATTACTTACCCACAAAACAGCTGGAGATCATTCCTCCTTGTCCTGCTGCTTGAGAAATAATTTGTCTCTTTAAATCTTCCAGTTCAGTAAAATTCACTTTCAAAACAAAAGCCAGCTTGTATGCAGCTACTGAAGAGCCTGCAGTTACAATCTGTCTTGACTCCTTTTGTGGGGCCCAGTTGCCTGTCATTGCACAAATTATTGTGATTTTTGGTTCCTTTTTGTCTCCACATAACCGCCAGTGGTGTTGTGAGTCTTCAAAGTGAGCTGTTAGTATGGCTTTTCATGACAGGATGGAATCTGCTCCGGGGCTAGTGAGGTCTTTTCTTCCTTGCAAGATTTGTTGTATTATGATGACACACTTTAAATTTTTACCTTAAATATTTATAGCCTATCCAGATATGTGTACACGAGCTGAAAGATGCAAGAGGAAGGCAGGTGAGAGGAATACACGGGGCATTATCTGTGTTTTGAGACACATAGATCTGCCTGCTCAGGTTCTGCATATCTGGTTTTCCTTTTTCCACGTTCTCCCCCCGTTTTTTTTTTGCTTCTCTACTGGTGTCTGTGTAGCAAATGCTTCCTTACTTTTCTGTTTCTTCCCGTTTTCTTCTGTGGCACAGGGAAGAAAGTGCTCAGGCTTCTGAGGAGCTGGATTAAACACATGAATATGACAAAATCACTTGTCACCTCTGTCAGCCTGGAATAGGTTGTGGCCTCCTGGTCACAGACCAGGCATGTGTTATTCATGAGGCAAAGAATTCTTTCAGACTCTCTGCATTTCCTCTGACTGCTAATTCCCTAAGTTTCAGAACAGAAATGGGTGGCTAAGGAGGCAGGACACAAGGGTTGAATTGCAAATTCTGCCTGCATGCGGAGATAACGATATCTATCTGATCAGTGAAGCATGTTCCTGTGATCTTGGTGGTTGAGCTCTTTCTGGGGGCTCAGATGGAGTTAGATAATTGCAATAAACCTTTAGAAATTGTTAGCTTTTCAAGGAGTTTCAGGTGAAAAGTATTTAAAATTGGTTTGGGTTTTTTTTTCTTACTGAAAAAGTGTAGTTCAAGTCATCATTAATTTTAAAGATGCCATGTAGCCAGGTACTTTTTCCCTCATCTGGAGCACATTTTGGAGCTTCTGTAGCAGTCTTGCCTCCACAAGGGATGGAGATTTCTGTGTGTATCTCCTCAAATGGAGCTGTTGGATGTGTGTGTTTATATTGGTCCAGAGATAAATTCAGTCATCTTCATGCCAATGCTTCTCACTGAATTATTGGCAAAAGAACGGTTCACTGTGGACTGGTTTTATCTTGCTGGGGCTCAGCCTGTCATTAATTCTTCATCTTTATTAAACAAAAAATGCTGGGAAGAGCAAAATAAAAGATAAAGCTGTTTGCCTTAAGAGTGATGTAGTCCCATGGGGGAATAAAGATGATGTTGCACTGTCAGCTTAAAACAGTGCAGTCATTAAAAAAATGTTTAAACTCATTTACTCATGATTCATTCCAGGGCAACCTGCTGTTAAATGTGGGATGACTTCATGGGTGCTGTATTTGCTTTCCAATAAATTCAGGCAAGGATAAGCTATTAATTCAAACCCAGAAATAGAAAATGTACAAATTCATATTAAAAGAGTCTTTTTAATGGGAATTGTTATCAAGCTTTCAGGCATTAGGCAGAGGAGGGAAGCCTGTACAGATATATTGTGTAAGACAATTGTTTTTCATGGTAGATTTTCATGGTCTACCAAGGTGTGCTTAAAGCTTTTTGTTCTGTGCCAGCAAATACAAAGAGAGAGCTGTGAATTTATGCAGAAGGATGAAATTTTGTTTCCATTACTGTGGACGTGATCTCATTGACTTAACAAATTGAGTAGGATAGGCCTGTTTCTAATAATGACCTCTCATCTCTTGCTATAAACTTTGTAAGATTGACTTTTTTCTTTTTAAATTACTGGAAAGCAGACTGTCTTGATTGCTAATGAAATGCAATACCACGCTGCCTTGTTCTTATTCAAGCTTCACCCTCCAGGAGTCAGAACAACCATAACCTGAGACCAGGCTTTAAATTTCATTTAAAACTCTATTGGGAAGAATTATATTGATGTAAAAGAAGACATTTCTGCAAAATTGTAGGCTGTTACCAGTTAAATTAATTGTGAGTGGAGAACAGCAGTTTAAAGAATACATCCCTTTGCTTTAAATATATCTGTAGTTCTATTTCAGAACTACCTGTAGTGTAGCTCAGTCTAACGAGGAATAAAATCCCTGCAGAGAGATTTGTGAAAATCTGCAGCAAATGAAGACCATCTGCATGACAATACTCTTATTTTCTCCTGAGAGGTCTCTCCCAGGAAAACCTGCACTTTGTCATGTTGGTTGTCACTGGAACACACATGGCAGTAGATTCATCTTGATTAAGAACAAAATGCCACCCCAAAAATGGAGTTTCAGTGTCTCTGAAGGCAAAGTGGGGTTGTGTGGTTATACTGGGGAGGGGAGAAGGGTTTGAGATTTCCACAATTCCCATCTGTTAAAGGGGAGCTGTGGCTGAAGGACTCTCAGGCTGCACTGGATGAGTTCCAGAGGAATGTTTAAAGTAGGACCTGATCTTTCAGCTGTTTTCTCTTCTCAGTCACTAACAAACCAGCACTAACCTCACCCAGGTGCCCTCAGATCTCCTGTATCTCCTCTCAGGAGTTATCCAAATTATGCTGCGTTGAGAATTTTGAGGTGTTTTTTATAATGTATTTCATAGGGGAGACATGGGGGAAGAGGAAGAAATGGGTTCCTTCCTGATTTGCATTTAAATCTTTAGCCTAAAACACTGTCTAAAAAACTTAACAGCACAGATTCAAATAATTAATTCAAATTTATTTCTTTAAATCTATAGTTTACAAAAATATTTTCAAAACTCCAATTACTCTGCTTGGTGAAGTTCATACCTTCCACTGTTTGCCATAATTTGTAAAACTGGGAATATTGGATACTGGGACAGTTGTTAGAACTTCTGGAAGTCTGTCTTCCCCCTTGAATTTGAACTTAAAAATGACTTTATATCTCTTTTCTCTCAAAATCTAGTTTTATCCGGTTAATTTGCAGTTTTTTCCCTGGGTTTTCAGCTCTGACAGATGTCCCTAAATACAATTGAGATCTAAGTGGGTATCCAAAACATTTGGTGGGGAGAGCTGAAATATCTGTATCAATCTGGTTTCTGTTTTTTGTTTCTTCTCTTGTAAAATAATTTGTCATCTACCCACAAGTTTTTTCCAAATGCTAAAAAAAAAAAAAAGCCCAACTTTAAGCAAAGTCAACTCACTATGAAGTATTTTAACATCTGCTGTGATTGGAAGATTGTAGGTCATAACATATTTGTTCAACTGCTAGAAAAGTTGTGTCCATATTTTCCAATCTTACCAGTTAGGAGCAGTTTGAATTAAGAAATTCCATTAATTAATGGAAGTTTGGCTGTGAATTGCCTTTCTTGTTGGTGTAAGTGAGCAATATAACAATGGTGCATTAACAAGACCTTGGAATTTTGTATTTTCTGTAAGATTTTTGGGATTTTATTGTGCTACAGTTGTGCAGATAAAAAACTGCTGAAATTGGTGCGTTTACATTTGTTTGGGGTTTCACATCTAGAGAGGCCACCACTGTTGACACACTGGGTGATAGGTGGTGGATATGAGTTTTTTGCTTGGAAACTTGTGTTTTTAAAGTATTTGTAGTGTCTTGTGGACTGTACAGAAAGTCTTTTGTGCTTCTGTGCCAAACCCCAGGGTTAATGCAGATACCAAGCTAATATTTAGAGTGATATTGCAAATGGGGAACATTATTTAAATTTTAGGGGAGTATTAACAGAGACAAAGAAGGGGTTGGATTATTTTCTTTGACTTCCCTGGAGCTTTGGTTTCATCCATCCCAGTGACCCTGAGTTAGCAAAGTGTGGGTGAGTGGTTCCCTGTGTAACTCTGAGTCTTGTCAGCATCACAAGGATTAAACAGCTCCAAATGATGACACAGTTTCGTAGCACTGTGTGTGTCATGCCGTGGCTGCTCCTTGATTCATTTCCTGGGCTTGCCATGCTGTCCTGAGAGCTCAGCCTCACTTAAAGGGCCTTTGCAGAGTAGTTTGTTGAGGATAGAAATCCATATTTAAAAGGAGACAATGAGAGAGACAAAGTAACCCTGCAGTCCCAGCAGCAAGGATTTAACAGTGGAGAACACTGTGCTAGAAATAAAGAGCCACCTCACCTGCACTGCAAGCACTAAATATAACACTAGAGCAATCTCAGAAAAAGTAGTCATGCTCCATACATGTTTGAATGCAAATGTTCTAATTGGTGTGCTTCTCCTTCCAGGCCATGAACATACTGGTTCCCTTCATGTTTAAATATGCAGTGGACAATCTCAACCAGGTGTCTGGGAACGTGCTCAACCTCAGCGATGCCCCAAGCACTGCGGCCACCCTGGCAACTGCTGTCCTCGTGGGCTGTGAGTGCATCCCCAAATTGTGGGTGGGGGGTTCAGGGTCTGCAGTGAGGGAGGGGCCCAGGAGAGCTCCTGAGCATCACTGGTGGTTGTGAATCACAGAATCATGCAGTGGTTTGGGCTGGAAGGGACCTTAAAGATCATCCATGGGTAGGGACACCTCCCACTGTCCCAGGTTGCTCCAAGCCCCAATGTCCAGCCTGGCCTTGGGCACTGCCAGGGATCCAGGGGCAGCCACAGCTTCTCTGGGCACCCTGTGCCAGGGCCTCCCCACCCTCCCAGGGAACAATTCCTGCCCAATATCCCATCCATCCCTGCCCTCTGGCACTGGGAGCCATTCCCTGTGTCCTGTCCCTCCATGCCTTGTCCCCAGTCCCTCTCCAGCTCTCCTGGAGCCCCTTCAGGCCCTGCAAGGGGCTCTGAGCTCTTCCTGGAGCCTTCTCCTCTCCAGGTGAGCACCCCCAGCTCTCCCAGTCTGGCTCCAGAGCAGAGGGCTCCAGCCCTGAGGATGTTGTAACTATTTCATAGTTACTCTGTGTTGATGTCTGTTCCCAATATTCTCTGACCTTGCTTCTGGTATTCCAATTAAAAAATGAAATAATGCTTATAGAAATTATTCTTGATTATAAATCCTGCCCTTTCTTGTAACCAGCTGCAAGAGAAACTGATTTAAATGTGTGCACAATGGTCTATAAATGAAAAATTGCATAAAGCTTTGGCCAATTAAGTATAAATTACCTTTGAACTAAAATTGTTGAAAATATATAAAGAATGAGTCTAGTGTAATTTCATGCATGAAGGGAAGTTGAAAATATAATTATTTTCATTTTGTAAACTTTTTCATCCCTTTTTAGATGGTATCTCAAGAGCTGGGGCAGCGTTATTTAATGAAGCAAGAAATGCAGTATTTGGGAAAGTAGCTCAAAATTCAATCAGGAGGATAGCCAAGAATGTTTTCCTTCACCTTCACAACCTGGACCTGGCCTTCCATCTGAGCAGGCAAACAGGAGCTCTGTCAAAAACCATCGACAGGGGCACCAGGGGCATCAGCTTTGTTCTCAGTGCTTTGGTGTTCAACCTGGGACCCACAATGTTTGAAGTGGCTCTGGTCAGTGGAATTCTGGTGAGTGTGGTTTAGTCATCACTGGAATGGTCTCATTTAGAAATAATTCTCTTACCAAAGTCTACTGAGTATTAATAAGAATAATTGAATTTACAAGGTGAAAGCAACTACTGTAAAAGACAGCAATCCATAATTTTCAAATCAGTTGCTTTAAATCAGCTTATTTGAAATTATTTTCACATTTAAAGCCTCTCTTCAGCCAGCTGTATTTATGTCAACAGTTTTTAATGTTTTTCTTCAGAATTGCTGAAAAAATGAAATTAGAAAAGTAAACTGTGCACACAAGTGTCAAATATACCCAGCTAAATAGTGAGGAAACAATAAAAATGTTGTGGTTTAGTGTGTTCAGGCTAGAGAAGGGAGTGATTATTGGCTCTTTCCTGAATACTGATCTGGACTTATCCTGAACTTAAAAGTGAAAATTAGCTTTTGGAAAATAGGCTTTTCCTGGCAGATTTTAAGCTTAATACCCTGAAATTTAAACTTCTATAACATAAATCACACTTTCAGTCTTTGAAGTTAGGATCTCTGAGTATTATTTGGGTGCAAAAATCTAAATCTTGATTCTGTATCTTAGACTAAATTAAAAAAGAGAATATTGTTTTGTTTATTGGCCTTTTTTGGAAGGACTTAATCAAGTTTGAATGGAACAGTGAGATGCCTGTTGATGTGGAGTTACATTTTCTAACCAGTGGAAGCTGCAGCCCAGGCTGGCTGTCAGCCAACCCTCCTTAGGGCTTTTCTCTCCTGATGTGCCCTGAAGTACAGAAAACGCTTCCCAAGTTGTTTTTTAAGGCCATTTATTTCTTCTCCAGTCTTCAGCTTTCTTTCAAAATCCACTCAAAAAGCATGGAAACAAATACTTATTTGTGAAAACAGCACAAGCATCAGCAGCATTTATGTTTTATAATGTGAAAAATAACTTTGCAGTATTATATTCACTAGCTCTTGGTTATTGCCTCCAATCTTTTCATCTAAATCCTTCTTGCTGCTTTCCTTTTGAGTTTAAGCCTTTATTTAGCTTTAAGCTGTTCAGAGCAAGGATTATGTTGGGAGGGACCATCATTGCTTGTCTTAAAATTAGGATAGCTTAGCTGGAGACAACAGTGAAGTTTTGAAAATGATGATGATGATGATGATTCTTAATTTGATTTTAAATCTTGCAGTATTACAAATGCGGTGCCGAGTTTGCTTTGGTCACTCTGGGGACGCTGGGAGCCTACGCAGCGTTCACGATAGGAATCACCCAGTGGAGGTAAGGCAGGCCCTGCCCTCACACTCCTCAGGCTGCTCTGGTGCCTCAGCCTGAGCTTGTGACTGCATCAAACCTTCCCTTCCCAGGACTAAATTTCGGATAGAAATGAACAAAGCTGATAACGATGCCGGTAACGCTGCCATCGACTCGCTCCTGAATTATGAGACTGTGAAGGTAAGGCCAGTCTTTACTACCAGGCTCTTTGTCTTGCTTCTGTCAGCCTTAGGGAAGTGAGTCATAAGATTCATCTTTAAAGGGCTGCATATTTGGAGCAGTAGCATATTTTCAAGCATTATTCATTTGAAGAGTAGTGCGTGGCATTGACAGAGTAGCAGGAGGGTTGTTAGGGGGGGCTGGAAAAAACCTCTTTGCTAATAAAGAGTGAGAAGTTTCTTTCATGACTGAATCACCTTGACCATCAGTTTCTGCAAAGAGTAAACTTAGTCTTGAAGAGGAGGTTTAGGTTGGGTATTGGGGAAAGATTCTTCACCCAGAGGGTGCTGGGGCACTGAACAGGCTCCCAGGGAATGGGCACAGCCCCGAGGCTGCCAGAGCTCCAGGAGTGTTTGTGCAATGCTCCCAGGGATGCATAGGGTGGGATTGTTGGGGTGTCCTGGGCAGGAGTTGGGTTAGGGTTAGGGTGGGTCTCTTCCAGCTCAGGATATTCTGTGATTCTTTCCTTTAGCTGTTAGAGCTGTTGGAGAGGAGCTCCATGTGCTTCAGTGCACGCAGTCTGTTCCTACTGGATTTTAACCGGTCCAACATGTTTGACACTGCCACATTCACCACTTTTGTTTATGTTGTAGTATTTCAATAATGAGAAATACGAAGCCCAACGGTATGATGAGTTCCTGAAGACCTATGAAAAAGCCTCCCTGAAGACTACCTCAACTTTAGCTCTGCTCAACTTTGGCCAGAGTGCCATATTTAGTGTGGGTTTAACAGCCATCATGGTGCTCGCCAGCCAGGGCATTGTTGCAGGTAACTCACCTGTCTCTTAAGCCTCAAATGAGTCTCCTTTACATCAATTCATCCATAACAGATGTTCATTTTAATTAACAAGTTCAATTAACTTGAGTTGATGTGATAGTTCATTTTGAGAGGTTTTGCTTGAGAGTTTTTAGCTTAGGTTTTGTCTGTTTCTGCCTCTTGGAGTATTATTAATTCATTACATCTCTGTCTCTCAATGACTCAATCATATTATGATATTATCAAAAACATTTTAAAAGTTTAGCAGTTAAAGGAAGATCCCAAGAAAATGTTACTTCAGGAAGTTTTCTTGAAGGTTTTTGAAAGGCACTTCTATAGATAAAAATATTTCTGTGGACCTTCTACAAAGGTCCTTTCTTATTATTCTTCTCCCTTCCCATGATGGCAAGACTCAGTGTATATATACCCTGTGCTTTGTCTCCACTAGTTTTGTTAGCAATAATTCACTTTCCTTACATTAACAAGGGCACATTATTAAAAGAATTGCTTCCATCTGTTCTATACTTGTCTAATTTACTACATAAAGTAAAGCCTGCTTGATTAGGAAGACACAGTACAAGCTTCAAATACAGAACTGGGATAAAGCTCAGCTAAAGCAAGGTGGTTTTAGAGTAAAAATAATGATGCTTTAAAAACTGTTATCATCCAGAAGTGTTTGAAGGGCAGACCTTTATACCATGTGCTCTTTCTTGCATCTGCTTTGCCCTTTTTAAAGATACCAGGGCAGGGAAGGGTTACACTGAACAGATCATTCAGTAGGTGCAGTTTATGGCTGTTCTTGGGAAGATTTAGAATAGTTGAAGCAGGATGGTAGAAATATGGCTTTAAATCATCTTTCTGGGCCTGTTTCAGCTGAACTGACCTGGCACTTACCTTTAGCTGGTGTGACATCCTGAGTTTTCCCTTGATCAGCCCGTTTGATACCGAGCTGCCCAGAGGTTCTCAGTGTGTTTTAGCAGCTCTGTGGTACATACAGCATGAAAGCTCTCTCTTGATCATGACAAATTCCATCATTTGGATTTGTCTGTAATTGTACTTAGGATTGTCTTTCCTGATTTGTGCTTTCATATATTATTTCCTCCCCTTTTAGCTTCCTTAGGCCTCTCTGTGGATTTTACAATCTGATGTTGTATATTCTGCTTGCCTTATTTGCCAGTGCTTTTATATCTTGTTAAAATTGAAATCCACACAAACATTGCCGTTCATTTCAGGCACCCCTATATAAAATCTGGGAATGGATTCTGGGGTTTTGTTTGCTATTTAAACATCTGGGTTTAGAAATGGGATAAAAGAAATTTGCCTTGATTGGTTTGATTGTTTCTTTTTAACCTTTTGGTGCATCCTAAAAGGAAAACCCTTCAGGTCTCCTTATTCTCTCACACCCCTTTTGTCTTAAGGCAGCCTTTCTGTTGGAGATCTGGTCATGGTGAATGGATTGCTGTTCCAGCTTTCTCTGCCCCTCAACTTCCTGGGAACAGTGTACAGAGAGACAAGACAAGCACTGATAGATATGAATACCTTGTTTACACTTCTCAGTGTAGATACCAAAATTAAAGTAAGTAGTAGCTTATTTTCCTAAAGTATCTGGGTATTTAATAGGGCTGTTAATGGCAGTGCCATCATTTCACCCTGCCCTGATCTTCCAGGTTTAATTTCCATTCACGAAACAATTACTGTGTGTGAGGTTGCTGTTCTGCCTCCTCTTTAAGTGCAGTTACTGCAATAGCAGTTGATTTTTTTTTTTTTTTTCTGGCAGAGAAGCAAAAATTGCTTCATGGAAGCTGTGTTTGTATTGAGATTTTTGTTACTTAAGTATTCATGCCTCATGCTTGAATTTTTATTGGTAATTAATGATGCAGAATATATTGCAACAGAAGTTATGAGGCAGAGTGTTTACAGCAGGAATTTTCATCTCCTTTGGGGAAAAGGAGGAGCAAACCAATGTCACTTGTGCAGCAAATTATGGTTATTTTCCACATATCTGAGCTGGAGTGTCTGTTTGCCTTTTTCTGAGGTGGGAAAGGGACTGTTCAGCTTGTTGAAGTGTCGGAGATCATTTCTGGGCAGCAGCTAAAGTGGAACTCTCCTCTTCACAGGACAAAGAGCTGGCTCCACCCCTGCAGATCACCCCCCAGACTGCTTCCATCGCCTTTGACAATGTGCATTTTGAATACCTGGAGGGGCAGAAAGTCCTTGCTGGAGTGTCCTTTGAAGTCCCTGCAGGAAAGAAAGTGGCCATTGTAGGAGGTAGTGGGTCAGGGTGGGTAAATGGACTAAATATGCCAATCAATGCAGAATTTAGTTTCTTAAATGTGGTGCTGCTTGTGTTTGTTTTTATTATTTTTTGTTTGTCTATCAGTTCCGATTGGAGATTGGAAATGGCAAACCAGGATGTAACATTAACATCAACTTCAATCCTTTTCAATTCCAGGAAAAGCACCATTGTGAGGTTATTATTTCGTTTCTACGAACCTCAGAAAGGAAATATTTACATTGCTGGACAGAACATCCAAGATGTCAGTTTGGAAAGTCTGAGAAAGGCAATAGGAGTTGTGCCTCAGGTATTCCATGTTTCCTTCTCTCCAGATGGTCCATTGGAATAGGAATTCTGGTCCGTTGGAATAGGAATTTTCAGTGTCTGGCACTGGTTCAGTGAAGGCCAGTCCTAGTGCAGTGGTGTTGCATGGTGACTTTCAAAGGAACTAGACTTTTTTTCCCCCAGGAAATAATATGTTTTTATATGCATCATCATATAGATCCAATTTCTGAAATGTGTTTAAGCCTCCCCATGAGAAACTGCCTCCAGCTTTAAGTGATTTAGCTTTATAGTTGATTACCACCCGTAATGAGTTAGCAAAGTGGAGAAAGTATGCATGACATACATATTTAGGACACAAAATATATTAATCCCTTTTTTGGGAAAAGAAATTTCCCTAACCACTTTTACCTTCAGGCTTTGTAAAGAAAAATACGAGCCGTTCTGTATTGATTCTTCCACGGGCTGGGGACAGTTTGGAAGCTGTTGTTCATGGTTTCTTATTCCAAATGTGCTTGCCACAAATGCAGGATGCTGTTCTGTTCCATAACACCATCTACTACAACCTGCTCTACGGCAACACGGACGCCACGGCAGAGGAGGTGTACGCGGTGGCCAGGCTGGCAGGGATCCACGATGCCATCCTGAAGATGCCCAATGGCTACAACACCCAGGTCGGGGAGAGAGGACTCAAGCTCTCAGGTGGGCTTTGTATCTCTTTGTATCTCTCAGCTTCTTTGTATCCATTCTGCTGCCTCAAAGTTCCATGTAGAGTTTGGTCCTCAGGTTTGCTTTTAGCTTATGTGGTTTACAGCGCGGAATCGTTAAGGTGGGAGAAGATCTCCAAGATCAAGTCCAAACTTTGACTAAATCCCACCATTCCCACTAAACCACATCACCAAGTGCCACGTCCACTCTTTCTTGGAACACTTCCAGGGCTGGTGATTCCACCACTGCCCTGGGCAGCCTGTTCCAATGCATGACATTTCAGAGAAGAAATCCTTCCTATCATCCAACCTGAACCTTCCCTGAAACAGATTGAGGTCATTTCCTCTTGTCCTGTCCCTGTTCCCTGTGAGCAGAGCCCGACCCCCCAGCTTGCCCCTTCCTGTCAGGGAGTTGTGCAGAGCCAGAAGGTTCCCCCTGAGCTTCCTTTTCTCCAGACTGAGCCCCACTCCAGCTGCTCCTCATAGGACTTAAGTTCCAGATCCTTCCCCAGTTCTGTTGCCCTTCTCTGGACACACTCCAGCTCCTCAGTGTCCTTGTAGAGAGGAGCCCAAAATACCTGCCTGTAAAGGCTAAATATTAATATGAAGGTCTGCAGTATAAGGCAGCTGTATTCTGCAAGATATTCAAAGGAATGTGTTTTCAGGGAACAGTGTTAAATGAGATCATAAGTGAGGCTGGAAGTGCATCTGAGTAAAAATGATTTTTCTCATGATGTGTTTGGGTAGTGGACTAGAATTGAGAACTTTGTGTGTGCTTTGGGCTCTGCTTGTGCTGAGGGATGCAGTGGGTGCAGACAGAGGTGCTGCCTGTTGCAGCTCTGAGGGGTGTTTCTTTCTCTGCAGCTGCTGCAGTCAGGAGTCCTGGTCCCTTTGAAACAGGGGATCAGAGGGTACAGCCTGTACCCAGAACGTGTGTGCAGGAAAAAGTGTGCATGGTGCAGAAGGGGATTATGCAGAAACCTAGAAGGGAAATATAAATACGTGAAGCACAGATCTGGGTGAGGGAATAGAAGGTGCTAAATAGGTACTGGCAGAACTGAAGAGAATCATGCTAACAATGAAAGATTTGTCTTGTGCTGCCTGTCTCCCCACAGTCATAATTGCTAGAAAGAGGATTTGACTGACAATAGGTTTGAAATGTCTTGGTGTTCATAGAAGAACAGAATGGTTTCAGTTGGAGGGAAACTTCTAAAAATCATCCCAACCAACCCTCCTGCTTCTGAGCAGGGGCATCTCTCACTGGATCACGTTGCTCAAATCTTAATCTTATGTTGAGGTTTAGATTGGATTTTAGGAAAAATTCCTTCTCCCAAAGGTTTGATCAGGCTGCTTGGGGCAGTGGTGGAGTCCTCATTCCTGGAGGGATTTAACAGCCATGTGGATGTGGCCCTTGGGGACATGGGTCAGTGCTGGCCTTGGCAGTGCTGGGAGAACAGTTGGACTCCATGGTCTTGTGGGGCTTTTCCAGCCTGAGTCATTCTGTGTCCCTTTCTGAGTCTGGAGCGTTGTGTTGGGGTGTGTTGGAGTTTCCTTCTGGCCTCAAGACTCCTGGAACAGAGCCTTTCTGAAAGTGGGTTCTGCCTTTCCTCCCTCAGTTTGTGCTGCCACTGGGATGGTCAGAAACACCCACCTGCCAGTGCTGCCACAAAGTGTCCAGAAAGGGAAAGGAATTGTGTTCTTCTCCTGCTTTGTTTGTATTTAAAGAAGAAAAAAATATGTAAAATATTCAGGAGAAAGACAGTGGAATTCTTCTGAGCTCTGAGTGGGTGTCTGCCACTGAAAGAACAGCTTCAGTTTCTTATTTTCAACGATTAGATGAGTATTGACAAATATCAGTAGTAAACAAGCTTCAGGAGTGTGTGGAGTCAGACAAGAGTCTCAGGCCAGTGCTCTCAGAAATTGTCATTGTTGAAAGGATTGGAGATATCAAATGGAAAGCTCTTGAGTTCTTCAGTGGCTCTGTAAAGGCTGCTGCTAATTGGAATCTATCGTTTTCTCAATAGTAGAATGGCTCCCTAAATTCTTACAAAGATCTGTATTGGATTAATTTCAAAATCTTTTTCTGAGGTTTTCTTAAGTTGGGTGAGGCTTCCTCAAGTCTAAGGAGAACACAAAGTCCTGATTTGTTCTGTTGTTTTGTGGCAGGAATAGGGGGAGTGAAAGCTGTATGAATTGAAGTGGTTCTCTTTAAAATCCAGGGGTTTACGTGCACGATGGAAAAACAAGATTTTAGCTGCAATGACAGCTTTACCAATTCAAATGGTGATGTAGCATTTTGTGCAGTTCCTACTCTTCTCAAGGATTGAGTCACCAAGAATAAAGAGTGAAAAACAAGTTGTTTGGGTTGTTCCAAGTAGAACCCACATCAGTGTTGTCTAATAGATGTGTAATAGGCAGAGCTGCAGCACATCCCTGACTTTGTGAATGGAACCATTCCTGTGCTGCTGCCCTGAGTGTGAATGGGGAGCAACGTGAGACAAGTGGATCTGCTGCAAATATCAGGGGTTTGGTTACTGAAATGTGCCTTTCAAACATTGTCAGGCTGTGAGTTTTGAAGATGCTGTGCAGGGGAGGGAGGGAGAGCACACTAAAATAGACCGAGTAAATCGCACAGTTCTAATTGCTCCTGAGTTCTGCCAAAGACAGTTTAAAAAGTGAACTGCAGCATTACCACCAGCCTTTTAAATGGTTGATGAAAGCATGTTCTCTCCTGATAGGAATGGAACATTAACAAGAATATAATGGTATTAAATGGAATGTTTTGAAGTCTCAAGTAAAACAAAGGAGGACAAGTGCACAAATGTGACGTGTTTGCGTCGCGTACCAAATGTTTAGCAGATTTTAAGTTCTCAAATGCACCTGCTTTCCTGTCTGTAAAAGTTGTCCTGAGTTATTCTTGAGTAGATGTTGGCTGTAAGAATTTTAAAGGAGGAAAACTAGTCTGAAACTGGGTTATATCCACCCAGGCTGGAGGTGGTTTTCAGTACCACGTTAACTGTTCTTGAGTGAAATTTGCCATTTTGGGTTGGGAAAGTTGGATGAGTATCAAGGAGAGACCTCAAAGACACAATGTGTGAGCAAAATGCCTGAAATCCAATACAACAGGGGTGGACAGAGCAGTGGTGAGAGAAAACAGGATTTGTGTGTGCAGAGCTACTGGGTGGAGCAGGGCTTAGGCCAGAGCTCCTGCTCCCAGGTGCACAGAGTGAGTAACTGCACAGCATTGTTACTCACCTGTGTCAGACTCACCTTGGAGCAGATACAAAATAGTTCTGTGCCCTTTTCCAAAAGGATGAGCAATCCTGAATCACTGAATTTACCAGGGAGCAGGAACTTGTGTGCTATCTTATGTAACATGTCAGACATTTGTCAGCAGTGACTATGATGTCTATTGAAAAAAGGAAAAAAAAACCAACAACCAACCCTCAAAAATCATGTCTCCTGTTGAATTTAGACTATCACAATTGTAACTTAATTTTTTTCTTTTTTTCCCCTCTTTCCCCCTCATTCAGGAGGAGAAAAGCAAAGAGTTGCAATTGCTCGAGCAATGTTAAAGGAGCCACTTATTTTTCTCTATGATGAAGCCACATCATCTTTAGATTCAATTACAGAAGAGGTAAATTGGGATAAAAAATTCCAAAATTAAGGTGGTGATGTCTGATTCTGATGCTTTTTCATTTTCTTTTCCTCCCAGAAAGAATTCTGTTCTTTTTCAAGTGTTTTCTCAGTATCATTAAGAGATGTTATGTCTCAGCTGTTGTCCTAAAGAGCAGAGCAGAGATGCTCAGTCCATCTACCTGGAGAGAGTGAGGGATATCAGCTGTCTCTGGAATATTTTCTGTTTCCACTCTGGAAGTCCCATTCATCCCTTGAAACTGGTGCAGGTGGCCATGAAGTGTGAAGCTTTTCAATCCACTTTAGAAGGTGTTTAGATGCCATCTAGAACCCATCCAAAAAGCCTTTTAAATAGTTGGGACATGATGCAGGACAAACCCCCCTTGTTTGTTGTGCAGCAGATGCAGATCAGGTAGGTGTGACCTGCAGTGCTGATGTTCATTTGTGTGACATGGATGTGGTGACACCATGACAGGAACTTCACAGCAACATCTTTGCTTAAACACAAAACTCTCAGCACCAGCAGTAATTCCCCAAGCTAATGTCATCAAAAATGAGCTAAGCTACAGCTCTGTTCACTTATGCAGATTATTGAGTGAATTTATTGACCTGTAATCACTAAATTACTTTCATTTTCCAGATGCAGAGAATCCAGAGTATGAGCTGTACATCCATATAGCACAGCACTGAAATGTAGCACAGCTTCCTCATGGGCCAGAAATGTCCATACCACACTCAGTTCTCGGGTTCTTCCTCTCTTGTTTTGCTGTATCTGTGCAAGAGTCATAAGCAAAGCTGGAAGTTTCATAGTAGAAATTCACTTGGAAGACAGCAAATGAAAATGAGGCTTTTCCACAAGAGTATGGCTAGAAATGGAAATGTTTTCTGACAAAAGTTTTCAGGGAAATAAAGTGGACACTTCACTTACGGTAGTGAGGGCACAAATTGCCAATCAGTGCTCCTTGCAGGGGGATGTGGTTTGGAAGGTGGCATAGAGCTCACAAAGGAATCACTGGATGGACAGATAATCCCCAGAACTGCTCTGACTTTGTTCCACATTGGCATAATACTGAGAGGGATTTTTTTCTTTAACAATCATTGGAAAGCATTATTATTACAGCCATGAGGAGTTCTTATTTTCAGATGCTTTTACTGCTGTTTGCTGCTTGTGTAGCATGGCTCCTTGGGGAAGTTTTTCCTGAAATGAAGTGACACTTCTCTGCCTTTGTCCCTGGGGATAGCTGTGTTTTTCTGTGAACACAAGCTTTTTTTCATTTTGAGGCTTCAGCAAAACCACAGATATTTCATGTTTGGGACTCTTCTGTTTCTCCTGTACGAACTCGTGGCTGTTTGTTATTGGGAAGCTGTGGCAGTACCAGAGATGTTTCTCAAAGCTTATTTACAGCAATTCGCATATTTCCAGCAGCATTTTATTCCTCCTCATCCCACTCAGGAGCATTTAAGAGTTTGTGTCTATTCCAATCTTGCAGAACATTCTCAAAGCCATGAGGGACATGGTGAAGCACCGGACGTCGATTTTCATTGCCCACAGGTTGTCCACGGTGGTGGATGCAGATGAGATCATCGTGCTGGATCAGGTGAGGGCTCACCTGCTGCTGTGGGACTTCCACATCATGGCAGGGTTTGCTCTGGGGACTCCCTGTGTCCTGTTTGAATTGTTACACTCCCACCAAGCTGTTGGAAATGAACCATGTTTGAAAATTCCAGCCCGAGCTTGGCATGTGTGACTGCCTTGCACGTTGTTATTCTTTTTGTCTCACTGTTGCATGTTTTTAATCTCATTTTTTGCATGCTCCTGTCAGATGAAGTTTCCTGATGTGTTCCCCCAATTTATGCTTCACTCTCATGGCTCAGTGAGTGTCTGTTTTTCACATACATCCATTTTTTCCTCTCAGTGGAAAGAGAGAGGACAGCATGTTCCGTTTCCATGCAGATAAAACTATTGCAGGATTGTTCAACCTAATTATGTTAAAAATCTGAGCACCATTCTCTGTTGTACCTGTAGAAAAGTGTGCTTGTTCCCTTTCTGTGGGCTTCTCTTCTAAGAAGAAACCAACATGTTTAACATTTGATTCCCTAATATCAGTGTTCAGCTCTTACCTCATACTCATCCAAAGTCCATTTTTTTTCTCTATTATCCATCTCTGGCAAGAGATTTAAAATAAACAAATGTCCTGATGATAACTTCATAATTATTCTTTTAACTGATAATGCTGGAAGTACAGTGCTCTAATCTGCTGATAATGGATGTTAAATTTATCTCTGCATTCATTTTTATCAGTTGCTATTTATAAGCTTGTGCTCATAGGTGTATTTTGTGACTTAAACTACACGTCTAAAAGCAAATAAATTATTCCTACACTACATTCAATGATTTCATGGACAATTAGAATCATATCTTATGAAGTGGTGACATTTGCTACACAAAACTCAGCTTTATATAAATCTCAGGATGAAGTAGTGGAATAAACCACTTGCAGTACTCCATGGAGTTTTTATTTGTTTTGGATCTGCTTTGTTTTTTCACCTTTTGCTGAAAAATCCTCTCCTAAGGTGTATCCTTTCCACAAGTGCACGTTAAAACATCTCACAAACGTTTTGTAACGTGTCACAAGGCAACAGCAGCTTTTTGTTTTCCATGCAAGTTTTCACAGCTTCCTGAGAGCGTGTTTTGTGTTGTAGTGTAACTGTTACATTAAAAATAAAAGCACAGCCTCGAACTGTGAAGGAGCCAGGGTGCTCCCTTTGCTGAAGGATGGAATTGTGGATGAGGGAGGCATAAATAAGGCTCAGGAACAGGAATGAGACAGGATGATTGTGGCACCTTTGCCAAGGTAAAATCAGAATCATTCCTGACTGAGTAAATCTTGTAAGGATACAGATCCTGATGCTGTGGAGCTGAGCAGAGAAGTTCCATTTTTGAAGATTGGTCAAGAGTTACTGAAAAAATAAAAGCCATAATTCAAAAACCTGATCTCTACTCCAAATTAATCACTTAAAGGATTTAAATAAATACAGCAGTTTGTTGATCAAGTGTACATTTGTTCAGATTCTACTGGCACAACTACTAATAGAAGTGCCAAGACCCAAATTTTTTCCCAGCATGTCCCTCAGCAGATGTCACAAGGAGGTAGATTTAATTGTAGATCAGAATTTAGAGCTAATATCAATTCCATGTGGTTGTCTGTATAATGCTGTCCTTTCCCAGAAGGAAGAGTAGCTGGAGAATGAATTAATATATTAGTTTAATTTGAAGGCAGTGAATGTCTCTCGGAGTGAAAAGATGAGTTTGGTTTTTTGAAGAGTGGTGGTTTCTCTGTCAGTGGGGTTGGAGTTCTCATGGAATTCTCCTTTCCAACTCTTCCTTCCCATTTCCATGCTGATAGCCAATAAATCATCTCTGCTGCTGAGAGCAGCCCAGAGAACTGAACCACTCACACAATTTTCGTGGTGGTGATTGCAGTGGCACAAGCTGCAGAGCACCCATAAAATCAGTTTACACTCATTGGTTTCAGGATTTGATCTTAGATGTGCTTTGCTTGTCTGATACAAACCCCTCTCTGTCTGCTCTTCTCTTTTAGCTCCTTCACATGTATTTGTTACCAAGCAAAGACAAATCCATGTTTGTTTTGGTACGTTCCTGTGACCTTTGCAGGAGCAGTTTAACACCTTGCTCCTCATATAGAGGTCCATGTTTACTTTGAATAACTCCTCCAGTTTAGACAGTAAAACTTTCCATGCTGATGGCCTTTAGATTTTGTCCAGATGGACAAAAGGCACCTGCAGTCTGAGAAGAGCACAGCTCCTTGTGCCCACACAAGTGAGTGCACTGTGCTTTCAGTCCTTCCTTGCTGTCTCAAGCTCCTCCTCATTCACAGCTGCTCTAATCCATCCTGTGAAGCTGTGATCCACAGGCTGGCTTATTCCTAAGGATCTGGGAATGTGGATTCCTGACTTGCTGCCCTTGTTTTGCAGGGTAAAATCGCAGAGCGTGGCAAGCACGCAGAGCTCCTGGCCAATCCCAGCAACCTCTACTATGAGATGTGGCACACCCAGAGCAGCAAAGTGCTCCACAGTCACAACCACCCCAACTGGGAGGAGAGAAACACCCAGACATCCAAAGAGGAGGAAAGGAAGAAGCTAGAAGAAGAAATTATCAACAGTGTGAAAGGCTGTGGGAACTGTTCATGCTGAGTAGGATCCTGGATTTTGTATAGCAGGTTAAAAATGCACAAAAATACAGTGAAATTCAGCTCTTGTTTTTAAGTCAGCATTCAAAAACTTCTGGGTTTTGCAGTTTTTGGATTTTACAGTTTCACAGAGGACATAATTTCAACCAAAGGAGTTCTATTTTTGCATCTTTAGGAATCTCTAATACTCAGTGGCATCTGCAAGAGCTGAGCTTTTTCAAAAACTTTAAAGTTCCCAACCAAGGGTGTAATTTATGGCAATTTTTAGGCATTGGTAAATTCTCCTGGTAGTCGCCTGATGTGGATTATTAAATTGGAAACAGACTTGTCCTTGATTTACATTCTTTCTCATCATTGATGGTTGATAAATACGTCATGTTTTAATTGTAATTGGGCTAATTTGAACTCATTTGCTAGTGAGGAAGATGCCTTTTAAATTCTTCAGTGGTGTTCTGGTTTAAAACCTTCCCTGTAAAGAGTAAGAACAGCCTCAACAAAATATTAAGCTTCTAGTAGCAAACTAAATATTGGAATTACCCCTCTCACCTTTCAGGAGCACCTTTCATACTGCACTATCAGGAAATGGGTTGGTATTATTCTAAAGGAAAACTAACAGTATTTTTAAGTGAAAAATGAACAAATCCGAGTTCAGGATTCTGTATCCTCAGCATCTGCTGTAGTAGTCAAAGCAGAATGCAGTTGCTGTTTCTAGTTCAGTCATGGTCTTAGGGAACAATTAAGATTCAATAAAGACTTCCATAAATTCCTATTATCTCATTAATGTATGAGAAAATGACCTGGATAATGCTGAAAGCATTGCTTTAATAATCTCCTCATTTCGACAGCCAGAACTTCTCCAGTGGGAGGAAAGCTCAGTCTTTGGGATCTGCAGGACACTTGTGGGTCTGTTGGGTTTGGGGGGGCTGCAAGGGTCACTGCTGGGAGAGAAGGTGCCAGAAGCTTCCCCTGTGTCCAGCAGAACCAAGGCCAAGCACATCATCACCAACAGGGCAAGGTAATCCTGGGATCACAGATTTGGGAAGGGAGGAAAAGCCTTGTAAGTGTAAGAACTGCAGCCTGAGAAGAGTGGGATTGTGGGAGAGCAACAGCCCTGCAGGCACAAGGGCAGGGATGGAGGAGCAGGAGGAGGTCCAGGTGCTGCAGCTGAGATTGCCTGCAACCCATGGGGGTCTGCGATGGAGCAGAGATCCTCTGGCAGCCCAGGATGGAGCAGAGATCCTCCTGCAGCCTGGGAAGAAGACCAGGATGGAGCAGAGATCCTCCTGCAGCCCAGAATGGAGCAGAGATTCTCCTGCAGCCTGGGAAGGAGCCCATTATGGAGCAGGGGGATGTTCCCTGAGGAAGCTCTGGCCCCAGGGGAAGCCCACGCTGGATCAGGCTGCTGGCAGGACCCATGCAGAGAGGAGCCTGTGCTGGGGCAGGTTTGCTGTGACCCCGTGGGGGACCCATGCTGGAGCATCCTTTTCCTGAAGGACTGCACCCTGTGGATAAAGGACACATGGAAAAGACACTGAGGCAGGGGAAGAGAATGAGGAAGAAGGAGCAGCAGGGACAAGGTGACGAACTGACCACAGCCTCCATTCCCCACCCCCTGCACTGCTTGGAAGGAGGTGGAAATTCTGAAGTGAAGCTGAGCCTGGGAAGAAGGCAGGGATGGGAGGAAGGTGTTTTTAAGATTTTGTTTCATTTTCTCATTACCCAACTCACACTTCTAATTGGCAGTAAATGAAGTTAATTTCCCCAAGTAGAACCTGTTTTGCCCATGAGAGTAATTGCTGAGTGGTCTCTCCCTGTCCCTGCCCTGTCCCATGAGCCTTCCTTTGTGTTCTCTCCCCTGCCCAGCTGGGATGGAAAGGCTGGGTGGGCACCCAGCTTCCAGCCAGGGTCATCCCACCACAACAGAACTGTATTTTTAGGCCTTGTCTCCCCAGGGAAATTCACCATCTCTTTAGCACGAGCTGTCCTGGTGTCATTCTTCATGTTGAATTTAAGAATTAAAATCTTTCTCTTGGATGCTGAAAAATAACTTTGTTATTTCTGGGGAATTACACCGGTATAATTACAGTGATATAATTACATTTGTAAATCAGATGCAAGATTTCTCAGTGTGGGCACTAGGGAAGGGCTGAATTTGGTGCTTCTGGAAATTTAATTGCAAATAGCATTTATTTTTTTGTGTTATACCCTCCCCTACAACTAAAAATAGGAACATAACTCAAAAGGAGTGAAACCTTTGCTAGTTACTTATTTTCTCTCTCTTAAAGTGATGGGTGAAAAAACAACCTGGCATCAATCTCCAGTTAAAAATGATTTTTAAAGCACTTTAATTTTCATCCTTGGAGTGCAGAAGCGAAGTCCAGTTATTGTAGTGGCAGTGCAGAAGTCCAGCTTACAACCCCCCCTTTATTTTCCCTCATTGTCTCTTGGTTGAGCTGCTGACAGCAGTGAGGGGACTGTAATGGTGCAGTTATCTCCCAGCTGCCAGAAAGAGCAAAAGTTGATTGAAATCATTATTTATGAGGAATCTCCCTTTCCTGCATTGTGACAAAACCCAAACTGTGGCTCTTCTGCTCTGCAAGAGCTCATTTTTGGAATTAATGTGTCTGCTGTTCATGCAGCAGGTAACAGGCAAAGGCTCTAAATAGGAAGATTTCAGTCCTAATATTGTTTTCCTTTAGCCACAAAGGTGAGAAATGTCTCTGGTTTGAAATGTGGAGGGAGAGGGCTTTCCTCAATGAAAAGTTTTCCATGTTCCAGGGCTTGGACATCCCAGAAGGTCCCAACAGGGTGCACAGAATCGGGAATTGTCTGTGAAATATCTGGAATCAAAAGCCACTTCAATGCCAAGTTTGATTGTGTTTGTGAGGGGACAGCTTCAGATGAAAGCTGATGGATTTCATCACTGGGGATGGACTTTGCAAGGCCTGAGAGTCCTGGGCATTACAGGTTTGGAATGAGGACGGTTTTCAGGTGGTAAATGCCAGGAATGATCAATAATTGTTTAAATCTGTAGGGTTTGATGCAGCTCTAAGGCCATTACCTGTCTTTGCCATCCTTTTGGTGCCAGTGGATGTTGTGCAGCTTTGTCCAGCTTTAAATGGAAGGACAGGAGGGAACTGTGGACAAAGGCACTTCCTAAAACAAGAGGCCAGTCACGCAGTAGAATATGAGTTTTAAAGAACAGCAGCCAATTTCTGGAGATGACTGAAAACTTTCCCAATTCATGGAGCTGCTGGATGAACTTTCCTGCCTTGGTGGTGGCTGTATTGGAGTGAATTGCTGTGGAGAAGCAGCAGCAGTACTGGGTGAGTCTCCTGTCTGCTGCAAAGTCAAACTTGTCCTTTTTTTTTTTTTTTTTTTAATTTTATCTGGAGTTTTTATTACTGTACTGTGACTCCAAAGTGTCACCACTGACACTTGAAGCAGTGAATGGCTTTGGAGAGACTCAGTGTAGCACACTGACCCTTAGGACAGCCTGGCATCTCTCAGAAAAGCCTTACAATTCTCACAGAAAAAGATTGATTTGGGGGCTCTCTCCCAGCCTCAGTGGATCTTGGTAAAACTGAAACATCCCTTGTCTAAACAGCAGCTCTTTATATTCTGGACTCGTAGCTGGTTGTTTTTCAAAATTCAAGTTATCTACTCCCATTATAAAATCTTTGCCTGCAATTTTAGAGTAGAAAAAGCCATTTAATTTTTTTTCCTCGTTTTCTGTTTTTAGAGGAAGTGTGTTTGCAGAAAATGGACATTAAAAAGGGGCTGCTGCTTGCAGTGTGTAGTGATCTGTTAACTGTGAACATACAGAAACCAATCCTAATTCCCATGTAAAAACTTTTTAAGCACAGGATATGAAGTCACAACACACAAAATTTGGGCTATTTTAACCTCCAAGTTAGGAAACTTAATGAGTGATTGGCAGGGAGGTTGTGCTTTTTCCAAGTGGATGTTCCAAGCTTGCTCCTTGCAGATGATCCCTCAGGTTATCTCAGCTCTTGTGTTCCATGGAGTACTAGTTATCTACATCTCTCAACACTGAGATTTTAAATGTTCAGGTTTCTTTTCAGAATGGAAATGTAAAATTTACATTGTACAGGAAGGTGACGTGTTCCAGAACAACACAGAGAGCTCGGTTGAGATGAGATTCTGAAACCCTTCCGCTGGAAGAGTCCTTACCGCAGCTCCTGTCCTTCATCTGTGTGTAGATAATTCTTACTAAATAAAGGATTTACCTTTGTGAATAGAAATGGCTGTCCTGTCACAATGGCTCTTCCAGCTTTGCAGCAATTCCCAGAGGAAACACTCACTGCTGTGGAATGTGAGCCTGAATTCAGCAATTGTTTGTGGCACCAGTGGAGCAGGTAACCAGTTCCAGGGTGTGGGTTGGCATAAGGTGACTGAATTCCAGGTGATCCATCAGGGTAAGTTCATGGATCACACCTGGGTTCTGCCCCCACTCAGCTTTCACAGCCCTGCATTTGTGTGTGGGGCTGCAGAACCAGGTGAGGAGCTCGTGTTGGCTGCATCAACACAATTCACTTGCATTTGGTGGGAATGAACATGCTTGTGAGAAGCCTGGATGTTTCTTGATTTAAAACACTGTGTTTTTATAAATGTGAACTCTTAATGTGTGATCAGTCAAAGTAGAGCAGTTTTAAGGATCTGCTTGAGCCCTTGACATGACATTGTCATCACTGACTGGATTTCTACTTGGCAGCTGTAGCTCATTATCAAAGCAGAATGCAGGAAATATTTTTTTATTATTAATTACTGCACTGTATTGATCTGGGCCACAAGAGCCACTGTCCTGCTGTCACTGAGCTCTGTGTGGTTGTGCACATCTAGGATGGATGGATGGATGGATGGATGGATGGATGGATGGATGGATGGATGGATGGGAGGGAGATCCTGGAGCAGCCTGTGATGTTTCAAGTCTGACTGGATGAACTTCCAGCTGCTGTTTTTAAGTGTTGATTGTTCTACCTTTACATCCTGTAATGGTACCATGCAGGAGTGCTCCCTCAATGTTACTGACATTAATGGAATGGCCATGTCATGGATGGAAGGGCTAAAGAGGCAAATTGTAGACAGATAAATAATAATGTATAGAACGGGTAGAATTCATCTACTTCTTGACTTTAGTGGATGAATCTGATGTCTATATAAGAAAATCCTTAAATGGTTAGTTCTTGAAAAGTATCTTTTGAATTCCTCCCAGGTGACTTTCGACCAGCTTCTGCAGAAGTTGGGACTAAACTCAGGGAGTAGCCATGAGCCTTACCCAGCCTGGAAAACCAGCAGAAAAACCTTGAGAGAGGACTTCTCCAGAGGCAGGTCTGTGGGCTGGGGTTGGGATCTCCCTCAGATGAGAAGTGTCCGTTGTGCTAAGTTGCACAATGGATTTATTAGTTAAAAAGAGCCCAAATGCTTTATTGGTGTCCTTGGGCAGAATTTAAAACAGCACCCCCAAAGCTGAAAGAGTCAGGTGACATCTCAGCTCCCCCACATTCATTTCCAGTATTTAATGCCTTTTATAAAATTGTCAAGTAACGCATGTTAGGTCACACCAACATAAACTTGTAAAGCTCTCAGCCTTTTTTGCTGGAGAGGGAAAAGGAGACAAGTTCTTCCCCTCCATTCTGGAGAGGAATAAAGAGCCTGGAGCAGACTACTTCAGGTGCTGGGGTGTCTGAGTGCCTCGTGCAGGGCTCTGCAAGTGTCAGCTGAAGATTTTACTGGCCTTGTGCACACACCAACAAATATTTAGAAAAGTGGAGGTTGAACAGATGAAAAGTTTCCATTTCACACTTAGTAGAGAAAGTGAAATAGGAAGGTCAGCCTGTAATTGGGAGGGAACCATTCAAGAACAGCAATGGAGGACTTATGGAATGGGCCGTGAGCTTTTAAAATGTGGAAATACACGTTCATGTGTTTGCTCACAGAGTTGTAAAAACCTTTATTTCTTCAGTGAATTCAAAATCTTCCTGGCTTTTGAAGAACACAGATAAAAGATTCAGCTTATTTACAATTAAAACCAGGGAATGTTCTCTGGGGAAAACAGTGTTTGCAGAATCTGTAAAAGGTGATGAGTGATATCGCGTGTCGATGCCGCTACTTGTGATTGCAGGAACGTAGGATATTTGGCAGGATGCAAGGGAGGGGGAAGAGCACAAGGCACAAGTATTTTAGGCTGGAGTTGTTCCTTCTGCCTTGTGGAAATTGCTTCACTTCAAAGCCCACACAGGGACTGTGCTGGTAACACACACACACAAATGTTTCCGAAGTCTACGGGGTAAAAATTAATGACCTGATGTACAGTACAGAGACTTTTTTTTAAAAAAAAATATTTTATTTTACAGTAGTTAAATGTCAGAGGAAGAGAAATGCAGAGTGGTGAGCTTGAGTTAGTGGAGAAGGAAGATTTTCTCCATTCAACCCCTTCACTCCAAACTGTGAGTGCTAATCTGGGCCCTGCATTATGGTGGCCCTTGAGCTGATCTCTCCTCCTTTGACATGACCTTACTTCGTGCCTCTTCTTCCTCCTCCACTTATTGGGGCTGTAATTCTGCAGTCCTCCCTAAAACATTTCCTGTCCATAAACTAGAGGGAGCATTAGCAGCTTCTCTCTTAGGGCTGGGCTTTATCCCACATGTTCTGTGGAGAGGTGCTGCCTCCAAAGCGACCTCAGTGGAATGGGACACTCTGAAGGTTCCTGTGCTGCCTTTGGACCTCTGTGGCCACAGCCTTGCAGGGAGAGAGGTTTGTTCAGTAAAAGGCTGCTTGGGGAGCTCTGGGACAGCCTCTGCATATTCCAGTTTGGGCTTCAGGTCACCTGCTCCAGAAGCCTGCTCCAGGTAGTTCTTGTCTGCTGGGGCTCAGGCATTACTGGGGTTCTCCAGGTATCTCATTTTCAGCAGCATGCCTGGGTGAAGTAGCTGTGCTTCCAAAATGCTCAGGGAGCTTTGCAGACAGCAGCCTGTGCACATGATTCCCACAGCATGGAAAGATCCATTTGAATGCCACATCCACTAAAAATCAGTGTTTACCAGCACCCTGCTTAGTGCTGCTGCAGAGAGAAAACCTGACTGCTGAAGGTATGTTTGGGTGCTGGACTGCTGCAATATGTGGAGCAATTGCATTCAGTCTTCTGCTTTCTTATCAGTCCCTGGAATTTTTGGTGTTAGAAATCTCCAGCTGACCACAGAAACCTGTCATCAAATGTAGAACTCCATGGCTAAAATGTCACCTCCTGAAGAGCAAGATTTAGCCCCTTAGGTGGGTTTTTTAGTAGTTGCTGTTGCCTGGGCTATGCTCCCAGCAAAACCAGGAGTGGGAATTTCCAGCAGGTGTTGAATTCTCAAATCACAAAATATGTTGTGGCAGAAAGTTGCTTAAATATTCCTAAAACTTTGTGCAACTTGTGCCCTAGGTTTGTACAGGAGTTACTTTAATTCTGCCAGATTTAGCTGGATATTTCCATGATGCAGTGGCATCAAGCTGGGAAGAATTTATTGGCACAACAGCCTCGTGTCCAGCATGTGCTGGTGTGGGGTGTTTCCAACACTTTGTATCTTCTCTCAGGAGATGTGTGTGTGATTCAAAAGCTGTCAACTCCTAATTCATCCAGGAAATGCCACACCATCAAGCCCTGGTATATATAAATGTATTAAGTATGTCCAGTGAAAAGGGAACAACAGAAGCTGGGCTGCAGCACTGAAATGATTTCTTAATGGAAATGGTCCAGGAATCATTGACAACAAGTCAAATGCAAATAGCACTTGTGAAAACAAAAGGGAAACATAGAAAACTACTTTTTAGTGGATGATCAGCTCTGGAAGGTGAAAAAAAGTGGGTTTTGTCAATTATTTTGTGGGATTTGTTTTATTTTAATTGAAGGCCCTAAACTTTCTAACTGTTATTTGGCCTGCTGGGAAGCAGTCAAGTTCCAGCAAACAAATGTCCATGAGAGTCTAGTAGGTATCTAGAAAAGCAAATCCTCCAAATGGCTGTTTTCAGACTTGATGTCAGAGTCCCTGTGGAAATTTCTTCAGTGGGATATAAGCTCACATCTAATGGCAGGCTCTGATTTAGACCAAAGCTGCTTTACTGACACTCGAGCCGTCCTATGGAGATCCCGCTCTAGCTAAAAACCACACAGACTTTCACAGCCCATAAATCCCACAGAATACATCTCTTAAGTACTTTACTCAAAGGAATGTTAAGCTCTTTTACTAAATCTGCAAATTACAGCTATTTGACAACTCTGAGTTTACAGTCTGACAGCTCACGTCATCATTCGGAGCGGGATGAGCGGAGTCAGAGGCGGCATCGCTTGCTGCTGACTTGCAGGGATCTGGTAATAACAATCCACTGGAAAATGTTGGAAAGCTGTGACAGCCTGGGAACGGTTTGTGACATCTGTTAAACACACTTGTTTTTATTCCCCCTGACTGCAGCGAGATGGGAGCGGTATTTCATGGAGAAGGAGTGGATGTGTTCCAAAGCAGGAGCCAACAGCCTCGCTCAAGGACCTGTGCCATCATCCAGGTGAATTTCTGTACAAATGACCACATCCAAATACCTGAGCCAGACTAAAAAGAAGTTTCTCAACAGGTTGTTTCTCCCTGACTGCAGGGGGTAGTGAACTCTGGACATTTTTAGAGCTCTTTCTTACAGGACAAACAGCCATGTGAGCATTTCCTTACATTGTTCTTGCTCTTCACTAATGAGATGGTGACAAGATGTGTGTGACCAATGGACTTGGCTGCAGGTGTTCACGTTGGACTTGAGGAAACTCTTACAGAAAAGGTCACTCACACTGAAAACTCTGCAGGAGTGAACTCTGCAGGAGCAGGAGAGATGGAGGAGGCTGGGGAAGCTCTGGCTGCTTTGGAGTGCCCAGCGCTGGCTGCGTGGGGAGTGAACGCTCACTAATGGCTCATGGTTCAGAGCAACTCAGCCCTTACTTAAACTGACCTGGGCAATGGCAGCAGAGCTGTAAACTCACAGGTGCACCAGTGTCATCTGAGGACACACAGGAGGCAGAAGGGTGAGCAGCCAAGGAGAAGAGCTGTGTCTTTCTAAAGAAGACTCCCTGGATGAGTTAGTTGTGCCCTGTGAGTGATACAGGGTTCCTTGCAGTGCAAGAAGTTTATGATATGTTTTGGAGGCACCGTCTACTTCTTTTAATACACACTTGGCCTGAAGTTCTTACTGAAGCTGCTGTGAGACCTGTAGCAGTGGTGGCACAGGAGCTGAAGGAGATATTGGTTTACCAGGTAATGGCAACACAGCCAACTCAATTCAGCCAGTGCTGCTCTTTAAAATGGGTGCAGGAAAGAACATGGCTGTAGGAAAAGCTGTGCTTGCTGAATCACCCAACTGTTGCCAACACAGTTTTTGAGTCCCAGACCCAGTTTTTGCATCGCAGACTGTACAGCAGAGGTGGGCAGTGGCTGTGAGTGTGGTAATGAGTATGAAGGGAAGCCCTTGGCACTGGGTGCTGAGTTGCTGTTCAACCAGAGGTTTATCTGGGCCAGTGACAAGCTGGGATCAGCCTGGCTGAGGCTGATTGAAGTGTCTGGTTACCCACTGACTAAATATGCATAAACAGAGGAAATTAAATAATTGTTATTTAAGAAATCCAAACCCGCCTAGAGGATAAAATTTAACTTTTTTTTCCAAAGGCTTCTCCAGCAGTTCTTTCCAAGGACTCCATACCTTCCCTCCAGCCTTGGGGCTGCCAAGGTATGAGAACAATATAAACTATAAATCCTCTGTCTTGAAGGTCTTTTCCCACCTAAACAATTCCATGATTTTATGATCTACAAACTAGCTAGGACAAATTAGGAACAAGTTTGACGTGAGCAGGGTGTGGTTACTTAAACCCTGGTGTTTTCATCCACTGAAAACTGAGTGTTTAATGCTTGGGAAGTGCAGAAGTGAATCTTTTCTGTAAGAGCTGCCTCAAGTCCCTCGTGAACACCTGCAGCCAAACCCATTGGTCCCACTCACCTTGTCACCATCGTATTAGTGAGGAGCACGAACAACGCAAGGAAATGCTCACACAACAAAGAATGTCTGTTTGTCCTGTAAGAAAGAGCTCTAAAAATGTCCAGACTCCAGCCTGGATGAATGTCCATGGGTCTCAAAATCTCGGTCCTGCCATCACAAAGGGCGCTATAAAAGGTTGGAAATGGAGAGGCTGCTGCAAGTCCCGTGGATAATTGCCTGGCTCCGTGTGCCGTGCGCGGGAAGGTCACTCCACACAGGCACTGCAATTACCTCCTGGACAAATGGAAAATGAAATTGCAACTTTGTGTGTGATTGCCAAGAAGACAACCCAAAGTGCTGGCTCTGAGCAGAACCTCTGCCCTCTGCGTGGCAGGAAAGCTGGCACTGTTCTCCCTGGAAACAATGGGTTTGAAAACGTCCATCTTTTAAAATGTGCCCTCTCGAGGTGTCCAGTAAAAGATGATGAGCTGCTAAGTGTTTACGATGGTTTCTGTGGTTCTCAGTCTAACAGAGAAGTCTCATCACCTGAGACCTCCCAGGGTGCTAGTGGGAAGCTAAAATTCAGACTGAGTTTAAGCAGAGCCCAAGCTGACAGCAGATATAGGGCTTAACTACAGGGGATGTGATGCATTGGAGAGGGATTGAATGGTCCTGTGCTGTCAGGATGGAGTAATCACTGAATAAGTGGGGCTTTTTTTCCTTTTTATTATTCAAATTAGGGGCAAGAAGGATAAAAATATTGATATATCAGCACTATGCTGCCTAGAGTGTGTGGGTTTCAGAGGACACAGAGGTGGAAGTCCTGTCCTGTTGCAAGTGGGGGCAGATGATTGCTAGGTCTTCTGAAAAGCAACAAAAGAAAATTCTCTCACACATCATGAATTACACATTTTTTAAAAAAAAGCTATGGTTGTAATCACTCAGCACATACAAAACTCCTTTAGTTTTAACTTTAAATTTTGGGGGAGGTAGTGAAGGATGCAAGAAGCACCTTTAATTTGTACTTCCTGTCGTGTTTCTTTGTGTTGTTAAAAGCAAACATTTGGTTAAAGGAAGATTTGCACAGGTGTAACGCTTTCCTTGTATGAATATTTAAACAAATGGGGGTCTGTCACTGAACTGCAATTTAGTAATTTTTTTCTCAGGCTTCGTTGGGTTGGAAAGCGTTTATTCTGTTAGGCTATAAAATAAAAAGGATTTATCCTTAAAATAAATTAATCAAAAATCTCTTGTGAAAATGCTGAAGCTGAGTGGAAGGTTTCCAGAAAAATCGAGCACTATTATGATTTTTTAAAAGTGTGTGTAAAATAATCCAGTCTTCCAAAAAGATGCTTGAAGTTGTTTGGATAGAGTTGGCATCTGCCAGAGTCGAGTCACACATAAGATAACATGATTGACCATTTTTGGCATGGGATGGGCTAAATTGGCTCATCTGTTGGCTGTCAGTCTCTTCTGAATTAAATCCAACGCTTTGTAGGCACGTTTCCATCTGGTTAAGTTTAGGACTCAAGCTGTTTATATATTAAAAAAAAGTATTTTGTACCAATAACAATTTCTAGAAAAAGGGTTTTGCTTATGTTCCATTTTGAAACTATTTGGTTTTCTTTCCTGGTTAAAATAACCTCCTGAAGAGTGAAAGAAGATATGCCCATGTATTATGTTAAGACCCTTGAAACATGCAAATAAAATGGAGAGAAATTAAAAATTTTCTATGTACATATTTAAATATATGTATATATGCACGCATATCATTCTGTAATATGTGACTCCTCTAAATTGGAAAACCAGATTTTAAGTCTGCTAATATTTTAACCATGTGCATTAGGAAAGGAGGATGAATACATGCTGTTACACTCACATTGAGTCTTTCTAAGATTGGCCTTGCATTATTTTTATTCTGAATATTCGCCATCTGGCACTGGGAGCTGCAGTATTTAGTGCCACAAATAATAATGAAAAATATGGTAATAGCTTGTGATACTTTAACGTAAAAATATAAGACAGAGGGTATAAAGCTCTGGGCGTATGATCTTACAGCTGCCAAAGCATGTTGTTCCCTCTGCCCTTGTTTTCCATAAATGAGTCTTTGATTGGAGACAGCAGCAGTAATGGGAAAGTCATTGGTTAATGCACATTAATGAAACTGCGTTACTGGAGTTAATGAACTACAGTCCTGAAGAAAAATGAGCAGGAAAATCGCCAGGGTTTGTGCCATTGTGTTCAGGTAGCTGTGGCTGCACCCAGGACACACCAGGAAAAATGTCTTTGACTCCAGATTCACCTGAGACAGAGGGGCCTCTGTCTTTTTCTCATCGGACAAGCCCCATAGAAATGCCTGAACTTTAAATGAAATTGCCTTTTCCTTCTCTCTCCCCCCCCATCGAAATACAATGAGGAGACTGTTGCATATTCAGCAAAGCTGTTGTTCTTGCTGCAGTTAAATTGCATAATTAGATGGGGCTTAAAGAGAGCTGAACCTCGGTGATTGTGCAGGCTGAGGCAGAGGTGAATTGCAGACCAACGAATAGAATTTACCCAAGTGAATTGCAAATCAGCTCACGAATATCCCCAGGTGAGTTGCAAACCAACTCAGGGAACTCACTGAGGTGTTGCTGCTTCAGGAAAACAGTTCCAGGGTGTTTGGGTCCAAAGGTAGTGGGCATTTCCTGAACATTCAGAGAACAGAGGAATTTACCTTTATGATTTCTGTAAGACTGAGTTTATTTCTAAAGACTGGCCAAGCAGTTCTGGGGATGGCAAGAGCTCTATGCCTGTGTTTTGTGGCTGCTCTGTTAGCATTAAAATCAACCCCTTCCAGCAGCTGTGCTCTGTGGGACCTCTGCTCACCACTGCAGCATCCCCTGCACTTGGAACAGGAGTGTGAAGCATAAGGTGCCTCTGGGCATGAAGGGTTTCATGTTTCCTATAGAAAGGAAATAATTTATAGAACACTACAAGTACGAGCTCCATCCACAATAAACAGGACTTGGCTCTGCTGCTCTGTGTAGCTGCCCCAGAAGAGCCACAGTGCAGTGGGAAGGATGGAAATGGGAAACAGAATTTGAGTTTCCAGCTGTCCCCACAGAGTCCTGGCCAGCCCTTTGGGCTCTGCCATCTTCACCCAGCAGTTCCAGGTGCAAGCCAGCTCAGTCAAAGCAGCAACTGGCTTTGAACCCTGGGATGCCAGAAACTGCCCTGCACCTCTCAGCTCATCCTCACCAGTTGGGGATTTCCTGCCTGTGAGAAGATCAAAGCTGCAGGGAATCCACAGCACTTTGTGACTCTGTCATGTCCTGATCCCTTTGCCTTCTCCAGGTTTTGTTCCAGCCTGTGCTCTGGCTCACTGCAAATCCACCAGGCCCTGCCTGAGACTTTCTGGTTGTTACTGGTTGCTTTTCTTCTTCCCTTTTTTTTCCCCCTTTCTCCCCTGCTAATGCAGTCGCCTCCCCTGAAGTGGCCAAGGTTGTTGTTCCTGCCAAGGGAACGAGGGCACACAGAGCCTTGTGTCCACAGAGCCTTCTGTCCACAGAGCTCTCGCCTTGGCCCAGGCACAAATGGGAGCTTTTCTTTCCTCCTCTTCAGAAGGCACCAATAATGAGGTGTTTGGCCATGGAAACCGGTAAGAGAAATGCACCATTTAAAGGCAGATTTACACTAGAAAGTTGAAAGGTGGGGGGAGAAATGAAGGAACAGGCAGGGACAGATTTGGGGGGCTCAGAGCCCATTAGCAGCACAGTTTAATGGGGCCAGGGGAGCCTCAGAGGCCGGGACCTTGCTGGAACTGCCTGACTTGAATAAGGAGGGTTTTAGCCTTGTGAGGCAGGGTTGGGTGTTTTTTGGGTGTTTGGTGGAGCAAGGAGCCTGTCAAGGAATGGAGAAGCCTGGGAACTCCTCTGGGGCTCTCCTCACCTTCAATCCTTCCACAGCTCTGTCAGGCACGCTGGAAATTTGTCCTTGCCAGCGAGGTCAGCAACAGCTTTGAGCATCTCTGTGTGTGTCTGGAGCACCGGGGCAAAGAGAAGGTGTGGGCTAAACATCAGCTCTGCTCCTGCAGCTGCTCTGAGATAGCGCCCAGGAAGGGATGCAAAGAGCCAGGAACGCTGGGGGAGTCTGTCTGCAGCCAGGGCTCAGCCTGGACTGCTGCTTTGGGTGGCTTGGGGTGGTTTTGTGACACAGCTGTAAGGCTGAGAGGAAAGGAGAAATTCAGTGTGTGGCAGTTCAGGACCGCAGCTTTGCTTCTTCTTCAGGAATGGCTTCAGCCTCAGTGAGAAGGACTCACTGTTTGCAGGCTCAGCGTTGTTTCCCTCAGCACACGAGAGGTTTTGAATCGCACACCAGGACCTGGGAAGGAAGGAGGAGGAGAGAGGGGATGTCCTTCGCCCACCTGAGTCAAAACTCCATCCTGCCTCCTGGAGTGCTTCTCATTCTGCCACTGGTCCATGCTGGACTGCTCTTGTTCAGAAATTTGTCCTGGAATCTGAGAGAGTGGGGAAGAAATCCTCTCCAGCTCTTCATGGTAGAGTGGGATGTCATCTCCTGCAACCCTGCTGCATTTCCCTCTGGTTCATAACATCTGGGCAGCTTTCTGCTTGCACCATGCTTTTCCAGGCTCACCTAAGAATGTAGGACTTGAGATCTTCTGAAAGTCCCATTTGTGTTCTGCTTGTGCCATGGGCAAACCAGAATGCTCTGCTGAACCTCTGCCTCTGGTATGGTTTAGCAGAGGAGCTCTGTATAGCAGAAACGAGCTGGGCTACAGAAAAATAAAGATTTAACCCATATTGGGTGTGCTGCAGTGAGGCTCCCATGAATCTGGAAAAGGAGTGATGAAGAAAAGGAGGAATGATCAGAAAATGGGCACATGGAGACCTGGAAACCACCGTGGCATTGGCATCTTGTCATAACCCAGGTTCTTCTGTCTTAGACTGACTCCTGCTTCCTAGAGAGACCAGCAGGCAGAGGCTCCTGGCATTTATCCATGTCTGGGCACATGGACTCTGTGTGAAGACAGCTGGAAGGCTGGGACAGATGTAAATGTCTGATCTGTTCCGTGGTACAGGTTGCAGTGAATGATCACAGTGCTGGCTGCAGCAGTGGAGCTGCACGGGGGGGTCAGGAGAACGGCAGGGCTGGGCTGGCATCACCATCACCCCTGGCTCGGGGGCTGTCGATCCCTTCCTGCCAAAAGGAGCTTTCTTAGCACCTTGTTCTCACACCTGTGAGCCTCTATTCGACAGCCTGGAAAACGAACACCCTGCCAGGGTGGGTGGCTGCACCTTCCACATCTGTTTGTGGCAGCACACGAAAAGAGCACAGTGCACAGACTGTTAATTTTTCAGATTGCCCGAGATGCTGTGCAGGACTTTACGCTGCCCATCGATCACTATTGTGGTGGTTCTGTAATTGAAGGACCTTAAATGAGTAGTGTGGGTAAGTGGAACTAAAGGCATTATATTGTTTCACAGCCCCAAGGATAATCTTTGAGCCTTATGTCTGTGTTCCCTCTAAAATACAGCACTTAAATAAATACTTGGGTCGTCTTTCTAAACTGGATCCAGGTGCAAGGCTCACTTAATTGAATGTGTCTTTTCATCTCCACCAAGGCCCTCCTCCCCAGGTTTACCTCTAATCTTATCTTGGTGATTACACCCAGGTGATTGCCATCACCTCCAGCACACAGCTCCAGTGTGGCACCTTGCCAAAGGCAGCAGCTGGGTGGCTCTGACCAGGTGCTTCTGGCCACGTTATTCCTGCCCTGGGAGGTGCCTCAGCAGAGGAGCTGCCAAATTTGCTTGTTTGCCTTTGGTGGCACTTTTGAAGGGCACAGCCCCTATGTGAGGGTGCTGAGGGCAAAACCTGCCCCCAGCTCATTTTGAAAGCAGTTCATGACCACCATCCACCTGTGTGTTTATTTTAGTGAGCACTGCCAGGTGTGCTGTCACCATCTCACCTGACCCTGATTAATTACTTATTTATATTACTCCAATCCTTCTGCCAAGAAAATGACAGGGGAGCGAAATAAAACGCAGCATTACAAACATGCAAAGGTACAGGGATTGAAGTGTGTGATTCCCATGGCACTGTGGTGAGGCTGGAGAGGAGAACCATCACTGGGGATAGGACTGGGAAGTGCCCAGTAACTGTGACACCACCTCACTCTGGCCTTGGTCAAATCACTCACTGCTGGTCTCTGTTCCTACACCCCTTCAAACGTGTGCCCTGAATGAATAATTCATTCACATGTGATGTATGGCATGTCCTGGTCCTGGGTACTGCTGCTAACGAAGAACAAATGAGATTAGTTCCTTATTTTGCAGTGCTGAGAGTTCGTGTGTAAAGTGTTCTGAATTCAGAGAGCATTCCATATGTTGTCATATGTTCCTGGTTTATTTACTGCATGTGTGGTCTCTGATGCTGGGGGGACAAGGACTAAAGTGCTTGATACTTTAACATTTTAGTCACAGAATTAGCTAACCAATTTTTAGACTGTATGTGTTGTTTAAGAGGAAAAGGCAGTAAACTCAAGTGATAACCTAAGACTAGAAACCTCTTTTAAATATCACAGTGAACTTAAATAAACCTGAAGGCTAACACTGAACTTGCTTTACTTCAACTGCAGTCAAAATAGGTGTGTCTGGTTTGCCTTCTGTTTGCTGAACCATTCTATTGATTTGGCAGGTGAAATAACAGAAGTTTCCTGCAGTGCCCAGTGCAGTAACTCCGGCCACGGTGCACATGTGAGAGTGTCACTGAACCACAGGTCTGCAAGAGCAAGGGCTGGGCTGGGGGTCCTGCGAGAAGGGGTGGATATTATCAGCTCACAGACTCTGGAGATGTTGGCTCCTGCCTCGCCTGTTTGTCGCCCTCCTGCTCGGCAAAAAGCAGCGTGTGGTGCGTCCCTGCCTTCCCTCTGCGTGCCTGGCATCTCGGCAAGTCCTCAGCCCTCCTGAGATGAGGCAGCCTCCTCCCGCTAATGGGCATCTAAAGGTAAACCATAGCTTTAAACGCTGCTATTAATAACGTGATCGTGAAAATGACTCAGAAAAGCTGCTGCAAGCCCTGAGGTGGCTCCCACATCCACTATGGAGAATTAAGCCGGATGAACAGCGCTGGGAACGAGTTCCCCTGCCGGGCTCCGGGGGGTGACACCCGCCCGGCCGCGTCCCCATTGTCCCCTCCCCGCCGGCCCGGCTCGGCTCGGCTCGGCTCGGCCTGTCCTGTCCTTCCTTCCTTCCTTCCCCCGGCTCCCCGTTCCCAATGCCCGCGTTGTTGCCGCAGCCCCGGCGGAGCGTTCGGCACCTGCCCGGGCCCGGCGGCGGCCACGCGCCCTTTATGGCCGGAGCGGGCGCGGTGCGCGCTCCCGCCGGGCCGGGGCCGGGCGCGGGGTGCGCGGTGCGGGCAGCGGGCGGGCGCCGGTCCCGCTCCCAGCGAACAATGGCAGCGGCGGCAGCGCTGCCCGGCACCTCCTGAATGGGCGCAGGCCTGGGGGGGCGGCGGCGGCGAGGAGGAGGAGGAGGTGGAGGAGGAGGAGGCAGCGGCGGCGGCGGGGCGAGGCGAGGCGGGAGCCGCCGCCCCCCATCCTCCCTCCCGCCCTCCGCCCGTCCCTGCGCAGGGAGCGCGGGGCCGGGGGGCCCGTCCGTGGGGCGGCGGCGGCGGCGGCGGCGGCGGGGGAAGGGGCGGGGGCCGGCGGCGGGAGGCGGGGGCCGGGGGCGGGCGCGTCCACCTGCGCGCGCCGGGCCCCGGGCGCATGGAGCAGCGCTGAGCCGCAGCACCGGCAGCGCCCGGCGGGCGGGGGACCCCCGCTCCATCGCGGGCCCCGCGCCGAGGTGAGTCCCGCCGCGGCCGAGCTTCAGCCGCACACACCCGCGCCGGCACACCGCGGGGGCGGCGGGGGAGGAGGAGGAGGAGAGGGAGGAGGGGATGCTGATGGCAGCGCCGGCCTGCGCGGAGGCCTGCGGGGAAGTTGCGGGGTGTGTGTGTGTGTGTGTGTGTGTGTGCGAGGGTGGGCTGAGGTGACGGGGGGGCGGCAACTTGGCTCCGTGTCCCCCCCCCCGGGCAGGTGCAGCGCGGGGCGGGGGCGCCGCCCCGCCGGGCCCGGGGGCAGCGGGACCCGCCGGGCCCCCCCGGCGGCCGCGCTCACTTCAGCCTCGGCCAGAACAAAAACATAATGAAGGAGGGGGGGATGGGATTTTTATTTTTATTTAAGGGAAAAAAAATAAAAAAGCCCCAGCCCTGGGAGTAGCTGTCACCGCGCGCATTAAACTAGAGAACTGGCTAATCAAATAAAACTGGCTCATTGTCTGAAACTCTATCCCAGCGCAAAATGCGGCTGTGAATGTAATTAACCATCTGTCTGGCGGGCGGCGGAGCGCCGGGTCCGTGCGGTCGGCACCCGGGCGCTGCCATCCCCGAGCCCCGGGATGATGTGCCCGGTGTGTGTGTGCGAGGAGGATGCTGGAGCGAGGGGGGGGATGAAATCCTCCCTCGGCTGCGAGGCGAGCGAGCGATGCTCGGTGTGATGGATGGACCCAAACAAGCCGTGAGGGACCGGCGATGAACGCCGAGGCGATCGGGTTGCTCGGGGTGATGCTCCGCTGTGCTCCGCCTGCCGCTGCCAAGCCGCGCAGGATGGGTGCGTATTTGGGGGATCCGCGGCCGGGAGCCGTGGGTGGATGCGTGAGGCCGGAGGGAGCGGTGCGCCTGTGCGAGCCGAGGCCTCAATGAGCCTCTTCTTTGCGGGAAAACAAAACGGCTCCGTGGTGCTTCCATCCTCCCGGAGGTTTTATTTTTGCCCCCCCGTTTCCGCCCGGCGGTTCGCTCGTTCCCCCTGCCCCGCGCCGGCCCCGAAACCTCTGTGCAGCCATCAACATCCTGGTACTCGGCTGTGCCGCGCCGGAGGTACCTGCTGGCATCGCTGGAGCGGCGTGGTACTGCGGTAACACCGAGCCCGCGGCACACGCCGCTGCCAGCGGGGCTCCCTGAGCCTCCACACGCGCTCCTGCCTCTTGCTTTGCTGGTTTTAAATTTATTTTTTTTTTTTTTTGTGTGTGGTTTAGTAAAGGGATAATACACAGGCTAAAAAAAAAAAAAAAAATAGCGGCAGCGCTCAAGCAGGTAGGATGCGATTTAAAGTCACTCCGGCTAATACCCTATGCAAGGCTGCATTTGTTAAGGTATGTGAGCTGTGCAGAAGGCAGCAGTCTTTAGTGAATCACTTTTGAAAAACAAATACTTGACAAAAGAACCAGACCTGCTAAATGGATAACAATTATGTAAGCCTATAGTAGGTTTTGATGTATGTCAAGTCTGTTAAATAAATCAACCTGTTCAGTGAATAAATCTGCTCTGCACCAATGCTTTATTATAGTTTTTTTTTTTTTAAGGAGAATAAACCTGTGTGTTTAAGATGTTTTTTACTGATGTGAATCTCGTGGCCAAGCCCCATAGCTGCCGGTGGCACAAGACAAATCCGTGGGGAGGGTGGGGTGCAGGAGCACGGGGAGGGATAAGGTGGATATTAAAAATACACAAAGATGTGCATAAGGATTCCTAGTGATAAAATTCTCACTGATCCATGTCTTGATGGAGTATTTGCTTTGCAGTGGCAATGGCCCATACAAAGCTACATTGATTTAGCTTGCTCTGTTCACGATGGCAGTTCTGGTGAATAATTATTTTCCCAAAAGCCCTAACCAAGGGAAGAAAGAGAGTCCCTGCTTGGCCTACACAGTAGTACAGTATCTTTGAAAGAGCGTATCCGGCTGCAAATAAAGAGAGCCAGTTCAAGTGTTACTACACTCAGCAGGAATAAAAGGGAGGCAGAAAAGGGGAGCACCCGTGTGCCTCGTCCCCCCTTTCCCTCTCTGCTCCTCGCCCTCCGCTCAGCTTTGGGGTGGGGGCAGGGAAAGGGGGAATTTTGAGGGTTTGTTTTTCCTTTTTTTGTGTTTGCTGCTGCCTTTTGGAGGCGAGGCTCCGGCAGGCCACTGAAACGTTGAGTTCTGAATGCTGAGGAGTCTCTTTCAGATGGAAAAAAAGAGAAGAGGTTGTGGCCAGTGGGTTTTGACTTCCGTAGCTGGGACAGGGAGTACGGCTGTGTGGGGCAGTGCCTTGGTGGTGTCCTTCTCCTTTGAGACGGTGGGGCCTTGTGGATGTTTTTGTGATGGGTCACGTGTGTATCCTTTTCCTGGCTCTGCAAACAAACATGAAAAGACTCAAACGTGCTTGCAGGACCAAGAAGGCCCCAGGCTTGGGGAGAAAGTGTTCCCAAACAAAGGGGTCTGGCTCAGGTTGGATCCTGGGTGTGGGACCCAAGCATCGATGCGAGGTGCATTTTTTGGATGTTAATTCTTTTCCATTGTAGCAGCAGCCCAGCCGTGCTGCTTTCCCCAAGCACAGCAGTGAACCATCCCCTTGAAGTTTATGCCCCGTTGCAAGCAAAAAGCAGCATTAGGAAATAATCTTTTCCTTGGGCAGAATCCAGGGAGGAGAGCCATGGATGCTCCAGGCCTTGCCCTGGTCCTCGTGTCGGGGCTCTTTGATGCTGCTGTGGCTGAGTTTGTGTTTGGCCCTGAGAGAGGTGGGCAGTCTGACTGTTTAACAGGGTAAAATTGCTATTGCTTCTCAGTAATGGCAGCTCTTGGTCTGTGAGGGTATTTAAAAAAAATATATTCTGAGAATTGGGAGCAAAATAATTGTTATATAATCCACCTGTTAACGTTCAAAGTCCTGTTTTCCACCTGGGAGAGGATTGCACTTTTTTATTTTTATGCTGGATCTTTGTGTACTTTTAGCCCCGCTTGAGTTGGCTTTATAATCATTACCTGTGTATACAGTCAGGTGCTTGACGAGCCTGATTTTGTGGAAGCTGCCAGCAGTGAGTAAATGAGCCATGTGGCATAAAACCGAGCAAATCATGTTTTTTTTGGTTCCTTGCTCTTCCCTCTTTTCTCTGAGCTGGTCGTACACACCCGTGGTGTCACCTGTGCAGGGGTCTGGGCTGTTCTAGCACAGGGAGCCACCTGATTTCTTACCTGTACGTGGTGTGAGAGGCGTGGTGGCATCTCAGCCTTTTGGGTTTTTGATTTCAGGGCTCCTGGGTGCCGTTGCAACCAAACATTAAATGATTGCCACGTGCTGTGTTGTGTAGAAGGCAGCAAAGTTACAGATGCTGGAGATGATGAACTGGTTTGAGCATCCAGGTGTGGGGGTTTGCCTGAAGGATGCAGGAGTTGAGGATAAAACCTGTCCTGCTGCCAGTGCCAAGGGGTCGGTAGCAATGCTTACCTGCCTGTGGACACGAGGAAAAATGGGGAGTTTTTGGGAAAGCTGAGCCAGAGCGAAGTTTGCAGGAGGAGCTGTCAGATCTGCAAATGAGTGTTGAACCCTTATCCTTTGCAAATTCCTGTTAGGAGCAGCCAGGGGAAGTGGCTTTGGTGCAGTGGTGCTTTGGACTGTGGTGGTAGTGCTGGGTGGATTTTGTTTGCAGTTCAGGGGAGTAGCATGTAATCTGTGTAATGCTGCTTTTGTGCTCCTCTACTGCAAATTGATGTCTGGGGAATGACACGAAGCAAAGGCTCTAGACCAGCAGGTCTGTGATATTTTTGTAGCAATGTCTTTTTATTCAAAGCAGGTGTCATGGAGATCTTTCATCCCAGGATTTCTTTCATCCCTGGCGTTTGTTAGCTTGCGTTAAAACTTTAAATCTTGAGAATTTCTTCTGTACAGAAGGTGTTCCTCATGTTGCTCTGGCATGGGCTGAGCTATGATTATGCAGTCTCCAAAGAGTGACAGGGATGAGGTGGATCTGTGTCTGCATTGCTGCGTCAGCCCTGTGAATAATCCAGGGACGTGGCCCAGTGCCCTCCAGTCACAGGCAGGGTCTGTGCCAGCTCAGCCAGAGGATGCACAGAGGTCTGGGAGTGGGCAGCACTGGGGGTGCTGTCCTTGGGCAGAGTTTTCTTCTAACCCTTAAACATTTAGAAGGTGATTTATGCCCAGCAGTCTGAGCTCCTATTTGCAGTCTTGTTTGTCTTTAAAAAAGCTTTTGTCTACGAGATACCCGACTCGCTTAATTTGTCCGAGCTCTTGTCTCGATAGTCTCCCATGATGGAAAATTCTGCTGGCTAATTGCTGCCTTTCACTGATCTACTGTTTGTTTTGTGCTGCATCTTCAGAATCCGGGTGGATGTGTCACTAGGAGTTTCTGCTCAGTCTCCTGGTTTTGCTTTACTGGTGTTGCCCCGTGGGAAGGTGGAGCCCCAGTCTGCTGGACCAGCAGCATTGCTTCTGCTTGGAGCCCAGCTAATTCATTTACCCCATCACTTTAACACCTTTCTGAATGATCTCTGTCTCTGCCAGGAGCTGTTGTTTTCCTGAGGCATCAAACCACGAGTGCCTCTGTCTTAAGAGGGAGTTTGAGACCTGACTCCTGATGTCACCTTGTGTGGTGTGGCAGTGCCAGTCTCCCCTGTGTCCCTGAGGCTGGCAGGAGCAGCAGGGCTTGTGGGCCTGGCCTTGACACCAGTTAGGGGTTTTTTTTTCTGATTTATCAGCTTTCTGCCCTTGCTTCTGTGGGGTTTGTGTTGTGCAGAAAGGCTCCTCGTGGTGGCTTTGCTGCTGTGAAGGTCCCTTCCTGCTTTGTGGTGTTCCCTGCTGGTGTCTGGAGCTGCTTCATGCTGCTCCACTGAGCCCCTTGGAGAGAGGAGTGTCAGGATTTCTAAAATAACACCAAACAGCTGAGGCATTTTCTGCCTCTGCTCTCCCTTGGAGTAAGGAGCTCCTCACCTCCTCAAACCCAGCATTGTCACTGTCCTTTTCCTGACGTGCTGGAACTGGTGAGAAAGTGGCTGATGCTATGAGGCTGTCATGTTTTTGAGGTTATTTGGACACTCAGATGGATTTTATCAGGAAAATGAGCTCTTGTGAATCTTGCAGGACATGGCCAGACTCTCAGGAGGGCCAGGACGTGGCTTGGTGGAGTGTGGGATGCTCAGAGCACTCCTGAGAAACTTCTTGGTTATTTCGTTCCCAGCTTGAGCCCTGGGCCCTTGGGAGGGCTGGGGCACAAAATCCCAGCTCTTTCCCAGTTCCATTCCAGGTGAGATCTCTCCCATGCTCTGGAGCTCCTTTTGGAGCTGGATCCTTATTAAAAAAAAAATCAGATTCCTTTCCTGGCACTTGGGAGGATTTTAATTGTGAGTTACAGCACAGAGGAACCAAACGTAGAAAAGACAAGTTCTGTGGGTGAATTTAGTTTCCTGTACAATGTCCCAATGAATGAGTTGAGTCTTTGATGGAGGAGAGAAGCTGAAGCCTTATGAAGAGCCTGTTTATTGGCATTAATTATTTTTTATTAGTTACAGCATCCGTAGTCCGTTGGCAGTAGAAGAGCCCAAAGTAAGAATATTAATTCTTCAGAAGTTTTTCAAAGCTTGCATTTTTCATAAGAAGCTTGTGAAGCTTCAAATCTAAAGCTTCCAAAGCCTTTTTTTTTTTTTTTTATTCTTCAGAAGTGCCACTGAAGCTCTTTTTAAAAAATTTTTCATATTTTAGCTGAAACTATGAGTTTTACACATGAGAAAAAAAAATAGTTCTTTCCCATCCACTGCACTGGCCCCAATTTTCAGGTCTCTGGCTGGGTCAGCTGAATCCTCTGGAGAACAGGTAATTTGGACCCTTTGCTATAAATTTCCTGTATTTTCCCCTCTCTGGTTGGGTTATTTGGTGGCTGAAGCACAGATGGACATGAAAGGTGGGTTTGTTTGTGACTGGCCAGTCAGGACAATACTTGACCTTCACAGTTGCTGAATAACTTCAGAGAAATGCTGAACTGCTTCATGGGAACGAGGAGGGTGGCTGGGAATTTACCCAGTGCAGAGGGAATCTGGGGTCTAAGCAGCATTTTTTTTTTCTGGTAGCCTTGCAAGGTCATGTTTTAATACTCTGAATATGAATTTAAGGGTCGTGCTGGTATTTCGGTGGTAATGCAGATGGATGCTGGGTCTTATTTCATATTGCTCCAGGGAGTGGAGCAATTAGGAATCTCAGCTCTCTCTGAACCTCGAGGGGGGACATGAAAATTGCCTTTTTGGGGGTGGTCACTGTTCTCATTTGCGTGAAGAAAACTGTTGGGGAGTGGGATGATCTTAGCTCCAAAAAGTTGTGATGTGGGTTTTGTTGTGTGATGTTTTTGCTGACATTACACGGGCAGGTTGAATTCATTGGCAGCTGCGCCTTTAACGTGGAAAGACGGGTAGGATTTTTGGGAAGATCAGAAGGGAAAGTGCTGCTGACCACAATTTTTAAAGCAAACAAGCAAACCCCCATCTCCCTGGCACCACAGTAATTCCCCATGGTTTGTTTATGCCTTCCTCTGGGAAAATCCCCTCCATCCAAATCACCTGTCCCTACAGTGACCTGTGTGTGTGAGATGGATTCATCCTGAAGTACGGGGAGCATTCACTGCCAGGAGTTCAGCTGCTGGTGACACCAGCAGCATGGCTAATGGATAACAGGGAATTCAGGACCATTCCTAGCCCACATGGGTGGATGTGGAGCCACGTGGTGTCAGCCCAGCCAGGCATGGCAAATGCAGAGGAACCCCTCAGCCGAAACCTCCCGCAGAACAAATCATTTGTCCTAACCCAGTAACCTTCACTTACTTAATTGTCTGATTTGTCTGCTTAGCTCATGGTTTGATGGAGTGAGTTTGTGCTGCAGGAAAAGGAGTTTTGTTTATTGTGGCTGTTTCTTTGGGTAATTTGTGCTCGCTCCTTGCCTGCTGCTCCCTGGGTTTGAAGGGTGCCTCATCAGCAGTTCCACACAGCAGCCTTTTGGGAGGTGAATGGGAGGCTGGGCAGGCCACTGTGTTCCCAAGGAGTTTCTGGTTTTGAAAGAGTGAATTTTTTTTTTGATTGGCCTGATCGCTCAGCATCACAATTTATGGCTGTTTCAGGCAGCACGAAGTTGTCTTTCGGGATTTAGCTTCGGGTTATGGTTTATGTCCCTGTACAGTGTTGGGCCAAGAGCCACGTGCTACTTACAGCTTGCTCTTCTTCTGCAAAGGGTGTTTAAAATCTGGTGCTTAATCATCAGCAGGGTTTAGTGCTGATTTCACCCTTTGGAAGCATTTCTGGCTTTGCAGGAAGGATGGGCATGGGTTGTGATGCAGAGCTGGAGCTCCTTAGCCACTGATGGTGTTGGCTTTTGTGTGGAATTACTGGTTCTGATTGCTGGTGTGTGGAATTACAGGTTCCAATTCCTGTGCTAAGCAAACTCTGGGACCTCAGGTTCTCTCTGCTTTTTTTTCCCCCCTATAAATCACATCCTCCCTTCCTCCCTTGTTTATGGTGTTCACCTCTGTGGGCTGGATTCCTCACTAGGATGAGTTCAAAATTGATAGAAGTTAGTTCAGAATAGCATCTTGGATTAATTTTTCAACTACTGGAGGGGATGTTGGGCTAAATGAATGGCTTGAGACTAAAAACAAAACAGCCTCAGTGGCAGCCAAGAGCAGGAATGGAGGAAGGAGGCTCCTAGGGAGGCGTTGCTGCTGGGATATTTCAGTGAAGGTAGTGGGGGAAAGAGGAAAATGCTGCTTAAATTGAGTTTTGAAGCTTTTTTGGCCTGGTGTGGTGTGGGAAAGTCTTCATCTGCATTGTGATCAGTGAGTTTGTGCGTGGTGGAGCCCAAATGTTCTATCAGAAATGCTTAATGACTGTTTTGTGCCTTAAACCTCCTGTGAAAGCAGAAGGGTTGTGTTCCCCATTGCAGCGTGCAGTAAACATAAAATATCTGCAATCTGCAGCTGACAGTGTAATTTATGAGTTCTCACCCTGCATTCCTGGGCTGATGTTAAAACAAAAGGCAGTTTAAGGGTATTACTGCGTTAACATAATTTATATAAAAATATGGCGTGTTTATGTGATACATGATTATATTTAAGGGTATTATTATTATATATTATATTCTGTTATTCAGTTAGGCCTGGGCATTTGCTGAAGGGGCTGTGTTAAATCACAGCTGGATTTGTGAGGGTCGGGTTGCAAACTTGCTCAGAGTTTAATCAATATTTTTATTACTTTGTTAATACCTTCATCCCCCTCCATGCATTTATGGGTACAGCCATACCCTGTGGTGGTGGCTGCTGAACTCCTTATCTGTGCCTGTTTGAATAATTCATTTTTGGGGCAATATAGGGCTGCTTAAATATAAATAACAAGAGGGAAGTGGAGGGGTTGCAATGAGCATTTCCAGGTGTGATGGGGGCTCTGCAGGGTCCTCCTCAGGGTCCCCAAATGCTTCACACTCTGCTCTGTCTGTCCTTGAACAACTCCTGTGCATTGCATGGCAAATGGAAGTCAAAATAATTTGTTTGATGTTATTTATTCAAGTCTGGAAAGGATGGTTCTGCAAAGACCAAAGAAAAATGGTTTTAGTCTGACAAATGCCAAGGGTTTTTGTTTTGTTTTTAAAGCCCAAACAAACCCTTTGGGATCCTTGGCTGGGTATATAATAGCATGAAATACACCATTCCTTTCATTCTGCTCCCTAAAAATCTAATTTTTTATGCATTTAAAGTGGGAGTTGAGGCAAAAACAGAGTTTAGCTCTGTTGACCTATATTTATGAAAAGAGAAGGCTTGCTAAGTGTTGCAAGAAAAGAATATGTAGTGCTGCTGGTACAGTCTGACAGAATGTACACACATACTAAAACCACTTTCGGGATTCTTCATCTTCTTACTGAATGTTTAAGCCCTTTCCAGCCAGATCCAATCCATTTTTGCAGTTCATGGCCATGGGTATTCAGGCTGCCATTAACAGGGAGTTTAGAATAAGCAAGGGAGAGTGGTAGTGCTGAAACCCTCCCTGATCCCAAGGTTTGAAAGGTGAACTTTGAAACTTTTTTTTCCCCCCTGTTTCCTTTTTGTTGTTTTATTTTTTAATTCAGCCCACTCTCTATATAAAGTGCAGTTTAATGGTTTTCGTGCTGCTTATTGCATAACTGTGGCACAGATGTTATTTTTTTTTTTTTGTAATGTTGCCTGACGTATTTAAAAGGGAAGGAGAGGAAGGGAATTTATACCCTTTGGAGATGAATATGTGGAGCCTATTAGTCTTAAAAAAAAAGTGTGAAGAGCTAGTTAGAGCTGGAGCTGGCACATCTCTGAAAGGCTGATCTGTGGAGTGGAGCTCTCCAGATAAAGAATGAACGTGTTTTATCTTCTGGAGTTTGTTGTGTGTGTTACCAGCCAGCCTAAAATCCAAACTTGGTGGGGTGCTTAATGTTTAGGCACGTGATTAAATATTTTATGGGACTGAGACCAAATCCAAACGCATTTTTAATAAAATGCTCTCCAGAATTAAGTTTTATGTGATAATCACTGGTGGTGCTTGGAGGTAAAGGATGTGAAGATGAAATACCTGGCTCAGCATGGGTAGTACTGAATGTTTAAGTGTTTATTTCACTGCAGCTGCAAACAACACCTTTAAAGTTGCTTTCTTATGAAGGTTTGACTGAGAAAATACAGTTAGAAGTACAGTTTTAGCAGAAGGTAAAAATTGCATTCAGGCCCAGCATTTCCTGGTGGAATAGGCACGAGCACATGAAATCACCTCCTTTTGGCATTTCTAACAACATTAGAAGTTTTAAAATAGTAGAAATGCAAATAAGTGGAGTGAAAATGGTAGATGCTGCATTTATATTTATTTATGTATAATAACAGAATGCCTGGTGTTTCAGATCAGCACAGCGTGCCTGGATTCTCAGAGTATTTGTTTTATAAACAGGGATAAAGCTGCACAAGCCACTTCTCTCTGCTGTACAGAGGAGCAAACCAGCTCACAGGGACATTAATGACCTGCTAGAAATGCAGTTGGGAAATGAACCCAAGAACCTTGGCTTCCCAGCCCTTGTTGGAGCCTCTGTGCTTGGCATTGGGATAATTGGGATAAATTGATAAGGGGGAAAGAGGAGAGAAAAGGGAGAAATGACACCCACTGTCAGGGAGCATCTTTTTGAAGGTGGAGAGTAAAGGTAATTCAAATGATTCTTCTAAAAGAACTTGCAAAAAAAAACCCAAAAATCAACAGGTAAAAAGAAGGAAACTTGAGAGTGTTTTTGACTTGTTTCTGCCTAGGGCAAGACATTTTCAGTTGGTTTTTATTTTGCTTTTGCTCTGTCCTTTGCCCCTCCCCCTTGCTGGATTGCCTAGTACAGGAAATAGCAAATTAGGCAAAATAAATCCTAAATTACAGCTGGAGGAGGCAGGAGCTGCTGTGTGAGGGAAGGATTGCAGAGGCTCAGGTGTGAATTTTCGGGCAATCCTCGTGCCTGGGATTTTCTTCCCCAAGGAGCAGGTGGGCTGTGAGTTCATTCCTGGGTGGGAGAGGAGATGTCTCACCTGCCTCCCTTGCTCCATCAGAGGCAAGAATTCCTCACCTGGCAGGTGGACACGGCTCCAGGGGCTGGGAATTTTCTGCCTTTCCCTCCCAGTGACGCCCATGCAGTGTCTGAAAGCATCCTCTTCTGGCAGAGCAAGGAAAGGATGGAAAATACTCGCCTAAAATAGAAGGTTCGTGCTGATGCAAGCTGTGTTTACTTTTGAAAATTCAGTTTATTAAACTCAAGGCTGCAGAACTCCAGGGATCAGTGATGCTGTCTGAACATCACCTTCCGCACCGCACAAGCAATTTTTCAAAATTACTTTTTTAATTAAAAGTTGTATCGGTTTAATGCGAGCTAAAGGAAAGTTCACAGGCTTAGCGTCGTCTGAAACGTGCTGCAGGTTTGGGAAAGAACCTTTTTCCCTCCTGCCTTTTAGAAGTTTATCCAAAACAGTGAATATGCATGGGAAGAGAGGGAAATCTCCTTGTGGACTCGGCCCCTGAGGGATTGCAGGGTGAAGGTATTTATTGATTATCAGTCCAGCTCCGCTCCCATTACGTTCAGAAGGAGCTGCAGAGCAGCAGAGTTGGAAGATGAACATAAGGAAAACAAGGAGGACTCGAGGTACAGCAGGGGAAAGTCAATACAGAGCTTATTTAAATGTCAGCTGCCTGGAAGAGCTGTGCTCAAAAGCTGTGAGGAGAGATTAGGTCTGGGACACGGCTCTGGAAGGAGGGAGGGAAGGAGGTGGCTGAGCCAGGCTGGTGCTGCGGGCAACAACCGCAAGAGGAGCACGTTAAGGAGGGAGAAGAAACTGCTGGCTGAAAATTGCATCTGACAATTAGTTCTGAGCAACTAATTGGAGGAGTTGCGTGGCTCTTGGACAGGGGAGGGCTGTGATTGGAGTTGGTGGGCGAGCTGATCCATGCTAACAGTGTTATTCATCAGCACCGGTGACAGCGATAAGTGACACCCATTACAAATCTGTTTACTACCTCTAGATAATGTATTTAGTTTCTGAATGTATGTGCAGGGTTGAGAGTCTCTGTGAGCGTTGGATGCCTGGAATTTTACAGAACCTGGGTCGGAAGGGACCCACGAGGATCATGGAGTCCAACTCCCAGCCCTTTGAATCATTTTAAATCACATTGGCTTTATTTACCTAATAAGGTCAGAGTTGTAATTCTGTGGCATTTGTCAGTGTAAGTGGCTTTATGTCTGGGGAGAGCTTGAGCAAAAAAAATTACTGGTTTGTAGATGAATAGCCTGCTTCTGAATTTCACGGCCATTTTTATTTTGGAAAGGTAGCCACTAATTATGTGTTGTAATAAGAAGTAGTTTTATTACAGTTGTGCCTGAAATAAAATGAGGTTGAGCACTCTCATGCAGGAAACATTATTGGAGTCAACCTCCAAAATGTTGCACTTGGGGATGTGGTTTAATGGTGGACTTGGCAGTGCTGGGTTAATGGTTGGATTTGATGGTCTTGGAGGTCATCTTAGGCTCAACCTAAATGACTCTACAAAGTCCTCAGCATTTTAGGCAGGACTGGGGGTGTAGAAAGATGGCATGTACCCCACTGTAGCTCCCTGCAGCCCTGCCAAGTTTCCCTTTATTTTGTCAGCCTCCTGCTTAATTCTGAATGGAGTTGAGTGTTTCTGTCCTCAGGGGGGTGAGTGCCTTGTGCTTGTGGCAGCCAGAGGACCTGCAGGCTTTAACACCCAGCCTGTTTCTGGCAGTGCTGGTCCCTCAGCACGGCCAAACTTTGTCTTAACCCTGTTCAAAACCCGTGTGGTGCTTGCTGAGGCCCGTGGGGCCATGAACATGGGAGCAAAGGACAGAACAAACTCTGGTCTGGATGTGGTTTTTTGCCATCTGCGTAAACACACAGCAGCAAGTGTTTGTGTCCTCACCAGCTCACGGTCCTGCTGTCCCACGCTGCCTGCAAACCTGCATTCACTAAAAAACATCACAACTGCTGCACGTGATCCTCGCCTGCAGAGAGGATGGCAGAGCAAACACCATGTGAGGAGCTCTGTTTGCTCTGTGTGATGCTCCTCTGAGCACAAAGACTCCCACTAGAAGACACTTCAATGTCCAGAAGGGCAGCTGGACAACAGCAGCTGACCAAGCTGAGCTGGCAGGGATTTAACAAGTGGGTGGGAGGTGAAGCAGTGGGCTGAAGTTGCTGTCCCCCTCTCTGGCATTGGCTTTTATTTTCCAGAATGTGTGATGGCAGCAGAACAGTGGACAAGGGGAGTGGATTTGCATTTAAAATACACAGGAGGTGTCACTGAGCCAATGTTGACTTCTCTCTTGGCCCCATAACAGTGCCATCACTTTTCTGTCCTGTTCACCCCACTTGTTTAATGGGATGATTAATATTGGATGTGTTTGCTCCGCAGGAGAGTCCTGAAAATCAGTTCAAGTTTGAAAAGTGTGTTGAAGAAGTCCCTCAGTACTGCTTTAAAAATACTTCTTGATTTCTTTTAGTAAAAAGAAGTTGAGTTCCTCCTCTGCTGGAGTTTCCTCCTTGCATTTTTCCTGTTGCTTGTGTGTGGTATCCCGTGGCTCTTCCAGTGTGCATCCTGCTTTGTAAAATGTTACTTTTTATCCTGTATTGGAGATCAAAATTTTCAGTCTTCATCTTATTACACAGAACGGGAATAGGAGGCAGCCTTCAAAATTTGGGCTATAAAACTTCCCCTTTAGAGGACATAGAGGAGTTCTCATGCTTAATTGAAAGGTTCAGGTTTCTATTTTCAAGACTTCTATTCTAGTGAAAGGTGGAGAGCTCTTTTTGCTGATTACTTGTGGCCAGGACTGATTTCTTGTCCAAAAATTAACCTCTTTTAGCAGTGTTTTCCCAAAAGGTGGAGCGAGTTGCAAGAAGGAGGTAGAGTTAAGAGGAACACTTCCTGTAGCATTTAAAGGAGACATTTCTTGGAGGGGATCTTTCCAAGGGGCTTGACTGTAGGTGGTATTAAAATCCTTGGATGTTACTGGAAGTTGGATTGAAGATGAAGGGAGAGAACAAGGACGTGGATGCTGGGAAGGGCAAGGAAACACGGTGGTACCTTCTCCCTTACAACCCTCACCTGGAGTGCCCATGTTTCTTTCCCCTCATGGACTTCTTTGGTTCTCCTTTGGTTGCCTTTCCCTTCAGGACCAAAGCTGCATCCCCTGAAGGTTTCCTTGGCTTCTGGTACCTGAGTTCACACAGGGAATGAGATGAAACAAGGCAAACTCGGTTCTAATCACTCTCCTCTAATTCTGCTGCATAATGGAGATGAGCAGTACTTACATAACAATATCTTGGGATGTTAATAGGTTTAATAACCCAGAAAGGTGGGAAGAGGTTCTGAATTACCTGTAAAATGGCATCTAACTAATGAAGTTTACGGGAAGCTCATCTCTTTGAAGGAGAGTCAGATGGTAGGAGCGAGACTGCTGCATATGCTCAGAAGAGGAAACAAAATGAAGCTGCCCGTCCTAATCAGAATAAAACTCCCATTAAAAATAAGTTCTGAGGTACTGCTGGATTATGCCAGCTATACAGGGCTTCTAGTTCAAGTCTTGCAAAAATGTAAACAACACAGACTCCTTTAGATTTAATTTTTTTTTTTCCAAGTGTAGATAGGTTCCAGTCTTGGGGATTAGAACTCTGTATGTGCCCAGCGAAAACAATCGGTTCATTAATGCTGTTTTGTTAGACCTTGCCCCCCTCTTGCCATGGTGATAAGGGACCTTAATTAGATCCCAGAACAAATGCTGGAGAGCTTGACAAAAAGGAGAAACATGGGGAGGGGGTGGAGAAATCCAGAGATGTTGTTAGCAGATACATGCAGAGAGCTGTATCCTGCAGGGCAGAGACTGTGGTTTATTGAAAACGCTGCTTTCCTTTCCCAGGAAAGCCTGGGAAGGCTGGAAACATCCATGGACTGTGTGTAGGATTGGCACTGGCAGCTTCCTGCACATCAGACTCTGCTCCAGGTGTGGGCACCTGCCCATGGGCCTTGGGGACCGGACAAGGAATGTGCTGCTGGCAGAGTGATGGATTAAAAATGTGTATTCCCAAATCTCTGCTGGATGCTGCTGATGTTCCCCCATGGGAAGTGGCCAGATCGTTGGGTTGATTCATATGTTCGTGTGTGAACAAAAAAATGTCTGTGTGGGGAGGGTTGGAGAGGGAGAAGGAGGAGAATTCAGAGGGTTTTTATGAATAGCATCGGCAGAGAGGGCGTGAGTGAAAGAGGGGGAATTGTGGTGCTAAACAATGGAAAGGAAGGTTGGCAAATCATGGTAGCTGGAAAAAGGAGGAGAACTTTCTCCATGTGATTTCCAAAAAAAACAAGCACGGGCATTAAAAATGAAGAAATGCTGAGTTCTTCTGTTTGTTTTCTATTATTGGCTGCTTAGGTTACACCTTCAAAACTTCCTGTGCCGTTGTTTGAGGTAGAACATTAACTTCAGGTTAAAATCTCAGCTTTTCATTAACTGCGTTTCCACTCTGAAATCAGAGGACTGTGGCTATCAGCTCTCATACCTTTGTCTCCAGTCTTAAATTACTTGCTGCCTGATTAGTTGTACTTCATAATTATTCCTTACTTAAATTACCTTTCAATAAACTAAAATAAGATTATCTCTTCAAGTCTCTCCTAGGAAGTGTGTTTTTTTCTGGCCATAAGACAGTTGTTCTCCGAGCAACTAATTTATTAATTTATTTTTATTTTCATGTCAGGTTTTCTGTATCACAGTGACATGTCTTGGTGCACAGGTGAAGATGTTTCAAGAGAAATTTATTGCATTACAAGATGATGCATAAAAGCCAGCCCTGTTGTCAAGGTCTATCAAGCAGTTTAAAGCCTGGAATTGGATCTCTGTCTAGACTAATATTTTAGAAACTTTAAAGTAAGAACAAGGTGTAATTCCTCTATTTTAAAAAATATGCCTCTGCAAAGCAACCATCAAACCTGCCAGCGTTTTAGTAAATATATCAAAAAGCAAATTCAGCTGCCTGTAGACCTACATATCATTTAACCACATTAGAGTAGGTGCTAAAGTAATCCTGTGAGAGGCAGGTGTTATCTGTGAGCAAATACAGAACTGTCCATCAGCCCTGATGATGTGAGAGTGCCTCTGGGTGATCTCGAGGTGCCCTGAGCTCTGTGTGGCACTGAAAAGGTTCTGGGTTTGGTGGTTTGTGCCATTTCCTTCTGAGCTGCTTGGGTTTGGGCAGGGTTTGGTTACCAGGAGTAAAAAAAAGCTCCAGGTACCATGGTTTGCTGCCCTGCCCAGGCTGGCTGTGATAGTGATGCAGTAGGCTCATTTTAACAAAGGTAGCTTTGTTTTTCCTGAGATTTTCCTTTGTTTTTCCTGTTCAGGAAAGAGAAACTATTGGAAGTTTGCTAAGTACGAGGTGTCTTGCAGTTTCTTACTCATCCACTATTTCTGTTTCCAATACCACTCTTCAGGGTATTTATTCAAGGTTAACAGAACCTTCTTTACAGTTCTTGCTGTTCTTTCAAAACCCTGGATTTCATTATTTTTTAATTTGTCTAGAGGGCACGGTGGCCTTAAACATCCAGGAGTATCCAGTATTAGTTTCTGTTTTGCAAGAACAGAAAAAGAGGCTTCTCTTTGGATCTGAATGGGGACTGAGGTGGTTCAGTTTCAGCTTTCCAATTTTCCTTTGCAGACTGAGAGTGGCTGTTTAAGCTTAAACAAGTTGTAAGGGTTGTAAAGGCAATTTCATGGACCCTCAATGGAAAGGAATTTCAGATAAATACATAGAAGATGACTGTAGTTTTAGTAACATTAATAAAATAAGAGCTAAAGGTAAAGTAGGGGGAGGAGATTTGAATTTCCAGGTGGCTGAGATGGAGGAGTGAGGAGGGTGAGCAGCAGCACCTCTGCCTGCCATGTAATTGGACCTCAGAATAAACTGGAGACCAGGTGTCCCTGCTCTGTAAACCTGTGGTCTGCAAAATTACTGTCAGATAAACATTACTGCAGGAAAGAAACCCATAAACTCAGGCTTTTATGGGTTATAACGTTGTTACTTGTAAATAACACCATTAAAACCCACCCTTTCCAGACAGAGGCTTCGGGAAAAGTGAATATGAGTTCCTGCCCATCTTCAGGAGTCTGCTTGCTGCAGAATTCAGGGAAGGTCTCAGTGGGCCTGGGGCTGTTCTGGAGGTGGCTGCTGGTGTGATGTGAGTGTGGGGAAACCAGAGCAGCACATTTGGAAATTGCCTTCAGTGTTTTTAAAGCTGCAGGGGTTGATTCCATGCTGTAGCTGGTTGAACATCTTGGAGTTCTGGGGGGAAAAGGCAAGCAGTGGATAAACCAAATATTAAGTTGAGCTTGTTTTTAGTTTGAAAGGAATAAAATGAATATTTCCATCTTCATTGTTAGTCATCCCCCCCCATGGCAGACTCGCTGTGTGTGCTGGTGATGGGATTGTCTGACTTGGGCTGGATTTGCTGCTGTCAGAGAAGGAAATGCACAGTCAAGGTATTAAATAATGTGATTAGATGATCTAGAGGATTTAATCCTAAATCATGATTTATTGTTTTTTTAAGCTGTTGTTCCTAGTGGTTGCACATATTATCTAAGAAGTTCTGTTTGGCTTTTACTAAGGTAAAACAGGGTAGGAGAGTTTTTAAAGCCACCATTTAAAGCCCAGATTTTGAGTTAAAACTCAGACCTTTGCTAATTCCCACCAGTGGCTGTCTGGTCTGCATGCAGAAGAGTTGAGAGAACAAAGTGCAAGTGCCAAAATGCCAAATGCTCCCTGTTCCCCACGGCAGCAGCAGCACATGGAAGGTGTGTGACTTCAGGAAGACACCTCTGAGTTAAGCTGATAAAACCTCTCTTTAATCCTTACTCTGGTTTCCACCTACTTCAATTAATTATGGAGATGACTTGTTAGTGGTGAGTTTTATGAAAGCGTGTGTAAACAGTGTGTATAATGAAAACAATAAACTCCTCATTTGTAGATCAGACATTAGGGAGATAGGATTATTTCCTGGCTCAAAGCAGGTGTCATTTATGTGGATAGTTCCCTTTGTGTGCAAGTTTCATGGCAGGCAAGTGTTTTGCAGGGAACAGGGCACTTCAGAGGGGTGTCTGGGTTTTATAGGTTGGATTTGTACAAATCCAGCTGGAGCATCCACATCCGTGTGTAAAAATGGTGCAGCCACACCAGCAGAGAGAAGTGTGTGGGAGAAGTCCTTGGTGGCCTGGCTGCTGCTTTTGCAGTTTCTCCTGAGCTAATTGTTGAAGCCTTGCATTAAAAAATGAAACCTAATTAAGGATTAAGCGAGTTGGGCAGTGCATTTGCAGCGGGTCTGTTCGAAGGCTTGGTTTGACAACTCGAGTGTTCTCTCTTGAGAGAGTTCCAAAATCTGAAGTGTGTCCAGGAGCAGGACTGTAAGAGAAGGAATCAAGGGCATATGGAAATGATGCACAGCTTGTTCAACACCAGATCAGCAATCCCACAGGAGTCCCTGGCCACATGTGGGAGCTTGACCCAGGGGGTTGGGTCTGGGGGAGAGCCCAGCCCTGCGACTCAGCTGCTGTGAGGTGGCTTGTCTTGGGGCAGGAGGAATGACCACTCATCTTCAGCAGCTGGGCTGCTGTTCCTGTCTTCTTTACAGCCCTCCTGGGCAGAAAAGCAGTCCAGCAAAAAAAAATTCAGGACGATAGCTGTGCCTAAGGGAGAGCTGGAGCTGCAGGGAGCATCACAGCGCCGTCTCCAAAAAAACACAGCTCTGGTCTGGGACACTCTTTGGCCGTGGTTTCTCTTGACTATTGTGGAACAGGTTTCACCATCTGGCAGGTGAAGTGGTGCCCAGGCAGCAGAGCTGCTCTCAGCAGTGGTGCTGGTGGGATTGCAGAGCCTGGGGAGCAGCGCTGCAGCTCCTGCAGTTGTGCCGGTACCAGAGGAGTCTGCTGGATGATCCTGCTGGCCTGAAATGGTGCTGGCAGGAAAGCTTGGGCACTGCCTGGCTGTTTGATTTGTCTCCTTGGCTTCCCCTGCCTCGTCTCCTTTGTGCTCCTGGCAGGGAGGCCGTGTCTCAAGCTGCAGATGGTCACAGGGAGCAGGGAGGTGTGAGCTGGACGTGACCGGGCGCTGGCAGTGATGCCACCAGGCAGGAGGAGCCAGGCAGTCGCTCACACAGAGCTCTGGCAGGGCTGATTCACTGCCTGCAGGACCCTTCTGCAGAAGAGAGCAGCCTGCAGTGTTGGTCTGTAGATACTTAAAATATAAAATCCATTACGGTCGTTCATCTCACAAGTACCCGGAGTTTGTCGTTGGTTTAAGCAAGTAATGCAGTCAAACTCTTAAGGTCAGAAATGTCCAAGGAATTAAATTCACAAGCCAAAAGTGATGGCATGGCAGGGGCAGGAGGTAATTAAAAGATAAGGCTTTGTAAAAAGTTTGATTCTAAGATTTGTAAGCAGATGTTCAGTGTGTAATTTTTTCTTTGTGCTCACTTGGAAGTTTCTGTTTTATTCTTGCTTCTCAGTTGATGACAGAAGAACAGTGCAGCTTCCAAGTCTGTTGTGAGCAAACTCCCATGCACTTCTTTTCATAAAAATTCTTTTTGCAGTACCTGGAAGTTTACCACAGGCACATCATGGCTGTGTGATTGTGTACAAGTGCTGAACACTCTTGGTATCCATCAAATTTAGTTCCCCTGCAAAAGCAACACTGTGGCCCTGTTGCTTACTGGTGCTGTTCATTAGCAAGTGTTTTTAATCCTTTTTTTTTTTCCACAGAAGGTTAAACTGAGAGGAGGAAGTTGATGGTTCAGTTGTGTGAGGGTGCTGTAGGCTCCCAGTTCCCAAGGATGTCAGTGATGAGAATCAGGCTGCAGACCAAAAAAACTCCTGTGCTCCCATTGAGTCATTCAGGGTTCCCTGTACATAACAGGACCTGGTGGATTTTCATCCACTGAATTGGGTTGAAGTGATTGTATTTATTGTACTTATTGTGTTCTAGGCAGACCTGAAGCAGTGGCAGCTCCAAGAGCCACTGCAAACTGGGCTGCCCCATCCCTGGAAGTGTCCAAGGCCAGGTCTGATGGAGCTCTGAGCAGCCTGGGGTGGTGGAAGGTGTCCCTGCCTGTGTGTACGGAGAGAGATGAGCTTTAATGTCCCTTCCAGCCAGACCATTGTGATTCTCTGGTTGTCTGCTCCATGTAAAATCCCACATGCACTTGAAACTTTATGTTTCCTGCACTTTCACACCAACTTCTGGTCTCCAGTGGCGGGCGCAGGCAGCGATCACTGGGCTCTGCAGGAGTGACTCAGAGTAAATGAGCTTGTTAATCAAGGCTGGGGCTTCCTCTGCTTGCTGAAAACTAATTGGGACTTGCCCAAAAATATGCATTTTAAATGGCCTGATTGAACTGTTCAGCAGTTTAATTTAGCTGTGGTGGAGGCCTGAAGTTCTGGCTGTTATTGTTGGAATGGAAGACATTGATGGTTTGTGGTGGTCAGTGTGTAACAGTGTAGTTACATTGCAGCTCCATCTTCCAGTGGAATAAAAAAGAATCAGAATCCCACTTTTGCTGCCTTGGGTGCAACAGAGAGCAACCTTATCCCCAAACTCACTGGGTAAATTTGACTGGAGCCTTTCCCTGCTTCCTAAAGTCCCCATTATTGTTTTAAGTGCATGTATTCAGTATTCTTGATGCCTGTCCTAAAGCTGCACAGCATTTCTGTAAAATACAAAATACCTTGTGACACTTGCCATTTCTTACTACATGTACGATCTCTGGAATATCTCCAAAGCTCTGGAAAAGAATGAGATTTTCAGTAATGGCTACAGGCATTAAGGGCACAAATACTGTTGAGTATCAGTGGGATTTATGCTCCTAAGTTGCTGTAAATGCTTTTGAAAGTCACATCCAAAATGTGTCATTAAGAACAAGAGATGCTGCTAGTGTTTTTTAAAGCAGATGTGTGATAGAAATGAACAATAAAAGGAAAGGTGCTTTATAATGTTATCCTTGTGGAAGAATTGTTAAATACATAATTATTACAAACAGCTGAATTTTGGAGTGCTTTCCTGTCAGGATTGCAGTTTGATGTGTTGAAATTCATCCAACTCTAGAGAGAAACCAGGGCACTGAGATTTCAGGGCAAAACTCCTTTAAGTCTGTTGTTAATCAAGAAGAAATTTCTATATATTCCTACTGAGACAAGAAAATATCCCCAGTTCCCAAGAAATGTTCTAGTACACTGATTGTTAAATGTAAATGAGACCCTGTCATTAAAATCCATAGATTCACAGTGCTAAATGACAAATTGCAGTTACCACTTTGCTTAATACACCATTCTTTTATTTTAATATCTCGCAGGTTTGTTACTGCTCAGCGGTGTCTGGGAGGTTTTCTGGGGGTTTGGGCTGCTGGCTGTTGTGTCTGGGAGGTTTTCAGGTTTTCCAGGTGGTTGCTGTTTTATCTCCAGTGAAAGTTTGTTTTCCAACTTCCTCGAATTTCCCGAAGGCAGGAAATGTTGCTGTTGCTCCGCAAGCGGATTCCTCCTCCTTTTCTTCTCCCGGATCCCAAACTTCTTCCCAAAATGTTCCACGTGCTCTAAAGATGGACCATTTCCCCCTCCTTCCTTCCTGACCGATCTCAGCGTGGCGTGTCATTATTTGGGTTTGTCATTTCTGAGTTCTCTTCCTGGAGAGGTGGCAATTCCCCTGGGAGCGTCTCCGGCGTTCTGCCTGTGTCCAGCTGCTCTCCCAGCACATCCCTGCGTATTTCTGGGGCTGGGCACTCCTATTAGCACTCAGAGTTACATATTTAAACATACTTCACATGACTAATTATGTTTCATGGCCTGTAGCCAAATTGACTAATTCTGCCTCCTCAAAGCTCCAGAAAAATACACATATTTAGAACGTGGCTAAAACTTCCCTTTAGCGACTCGGTGACGTTTCCCCGAGGTTGGGCTGTTCTAAGTGGGCAAATCAAGGTGTTTCAGTGTGAGGGAAAATTTGAACCAATTTTCCCATCTTTCTCCTGCCCTTTTTTTGTTCTTTTGGAGCCTGTCTTTGGTGGCAGCTGCTCCCTGTTCCAGCCGAGGGGGCTTGTTCTGCGTGGCCGTGCTGGTTGGGCTCCTTCACATCATCAAATGCAAAAGATTTGTCTTAAATAAACTCCCGAGGTCTCTGCTTTTTAAAAAATCATCACCCAGAGCAATAGGCTGGGCCAGCTGCTTGCATTATTGCCCCAGAGAGGAAATCCAGACCAACTGTGCTGGAAATGGAAGTGGTTGGACTTCACATTTAGAGTTGCTGGTTTTTATTTGTAGAGCTGATTACAGGCGATTATCAAAAACAAGGAGAGCCTGGGAATTTTTTTTTACCTTGGTGTGGCTCTTCAGATTGTGTGTTCCCTCTGAAATGCTCATTCCTGACCCACTGGTGGCTGGGGCTGGGCATTTCTGCCTGGTTGTGTGGCTGTAATTCCATTTTGGAGCCCCAGCATCCCAGCTGCCAGCTCTCACATCCTGCTAATTGCTTGGCATTCCCGGGATTTTAGTGCAAGGTGTTCACCTGCAGAGATCTCCCTCTCGCAGGTAGAAGGGCAAATTTTTTTATTTATTTGGTTTTGCTGGCCTGAGTTAGGTTTGGAAAGGGGAGCCATTAAAGGATAAAAGCAACACACATGCCTGTAGAGGTCAATTTAACTGGTGCAGCAGCACAAAAACACACAAAGGACCCATGTAACAAAACCTAATCGGCTTTAGCTTGAGGGTTACCAGAACCCACATCTCTGAGATTGCTGCTATCAGTTACATTTTTACAGTTCAGCACTATTTTTTATTGCAATTGAAGCACAGTATTTGTACCTATTAGCCTTTGAGTTTCCTTTTCAGCTCCCTCCCCGTAAAGGGAGATGCAGCATTATTATTAAACTGTTCTCCAGGCTAAACACTGTGAATGTCATTCATGTCTGTGTTTATTAATAAAGCAGGGAGAGGGAGAAGGTTTAGCTTGTCTGGTTTGCTTGACTTGCATCAAGGATAACTTTGCAAGAGAGAGAGAGAGAGAGAGAGGGCTTTCAATAAGTATTCAAAATTGCATAATGAAAAGGTTCTGGAAATAATTATAAAAATCAGACCGAAATCACTTTGGAGAATTGTTGAGGGTTTTATAGTTTGGTTTTTTTTTTTAATTTTTTTACATTCAAATTGGCAATGAAGTGTAATGAAGACAGTCAGAAATAACCCCTGCCTCCCACGCAGGGTATATATAGAGATTGTATTTACTCTGCTGTGCAAGCATCTACTGCAAGATGGCACATTAAAAATGTGAACAAAACAGCACATCCCCGCTCCTGGATGCCGCAGTGCTGCTGGGATCTGATCTGATCTGATAAACAGTTGGAGTGGGGAAGCCGTGCTGAGTGCGTGCAGCAGCTGCTGCCACGGCCACCACCAAACCTGCCACCTTCTCAGCCTGCCCTCCTCCTCCTCTTCCTCCTCCCAGGGCAGTTTTCCAAACCTTCTCCAAAGCCTGGAGTGCTCAAACTACCCAACTTTCTCGCCACCAGGTGTGTGAGCACCCCCAAGGAGCTGGGTGGTGATGATGGTTTGGGTGTGATGGGTACCTGCAGGATGTGGTGTCTAAAATCAACACAGCTCTTCCTTGCTCTTCAGCACCACGTTTTATTTTCTGTCAGGTTTAAGCTTTCTCTTCCCCGCCACAAAAATTGTTCCCAGTCCTTGTCGGGGTGTGTGTGTGTGTGTGTGACCTTCAGTGGGTAATCTCTTAATTAATTTCTGTACTGAATATGCAGCATATTGAGACGTGAGCTTTAGACACTCATCTCAGAGGCTGTGTTAATTCTAAAAATCAAATGCATCAAATTTGGCAAGAAAAGCCCAATTGCAAGGAACCAACCTCTTCCAGCTTCCCCCCCCCTGCTCTTTCACCTCAAAAAATGTCATATTGCCTATATTTGCATGTGATAATTTAGCATAAAAAGCATTTTGAGCACCCTGGAATGAACATTTTGACATTCAACTGGATGTTTGCTTTTACATTTGCCATACTCGGGTGCACCTCTGTGAGAAAAGCACTGCAGAATTTTTGTATCTGAGGTTATACAAATTGTTTTAAATGCTGGTAATTGATTCCCAGCTAATGCTTTCAGCATGGGTTGCTCGGGCTGAGAAGTGCAGGCAGAGGTTGAATTTTAAATTGGAGTTTATTGTGTTCCTGTCTTCTCTCTGTTACTTTCTGAATGCTGGGGGAGAGCTGGTTGGAAGGATTTGGGAGTGGTTTGGTTTTGGGTCCTGTGGTGAGGTTGGTTTTTGGTTTTTTTGTTAGCTGCTTTTTGGTTTGTTTTGTGGGTTTTGTTTATTTGTTTGGGATTTTTTTTATTTTTTTTAATCTTTTGGGGGTTTTTTTGGAGGTTTTTTTGAGAAAACTAAAAAATCAGCTTTCTGGTCAGCAAAAATGTGATGTGGCTTTTAGGCTGCAATCCTGTGGCCTCCCATTTCGTGTGTTCTCGCTCTAATTAAAAGGAGTGTTCCTTAAAAGTGTAGGTATGGTAGAGAGGGAGGGAAGAAAATGTGTGGCTAGTTGTTGGCAGCAGCTTCTGTTTGCAAAGGGATGTCATCACCTTCAAAATTTGTTGTTTGTAAGAAGGCTTTTTTACCTCCCAGTGCTGCAAGTAGCATTTAAAATAAGCAATCCTGAGAAAAGATCATCAGAGTTCTTGTATTTTTCCCTGTCTATTTTTGTGAAGATACTGATACAAGTACATTCAAAGAGTTTTTCCCTATTATATATAGATTTTTTCACATAGCTGCAGTAGGGAATAAAGGTTTCATGTTGGAAAAAAATTATCGTTTGTAAATTTTTCAGGGGGAAACTCTGCAAGATTTGAAATTAATTTCCAAGTCCTGTAAATTTTCATAGATTTAAAAATCTAATTGGCTTTCTATTTTATTATCTTGTCCAGATCCTGTCATGCAGTCTAACCAATAAAATTAAACCATTTTATTCTTTATGTGCTTTTCATCAATAATGAACTCTTGATGTGGAAATTCTTGAAGAGATTAGTTCACCATAGCTTAGATGTGCACTGTGGTGCCACGATGTGTTATTTACTGATTCTGGTTTGGGGGTTTGTTCTCTTTTTTTTTCTCTAGGATATTTTTGTGTGCATTTATTAGTACAATACTGAAATTAGTGCAGCAGTTTTCCCTTGCAGAAAACCATTGTGGACAAGAGGGAACATCCACACACGTGGAACTTCCTTTGTGGTTGTGAAATAAGTGACTTGGTGGTGGCAGTGATGTTGCTCAGAGTGGAGAGCTCTGTGCTGCCCAGGGAGAGCTGAGCAGAGGAAATCCAAGGGGTGGCCCAGCACTGCATCTGTGCCAAATGGAGATGTGCAACAACACAATTCTGGATTTACACTGATTTATGAGTGTAATAAAAGTGCATCTGCCTTGACTCTTGGGGATGGTGCTGTGCAGGGCCAGGAGTTGGCCTCGATGCTCCTTGTGGGTCCCTTCCAGCTCAGAATATTCTGTGTTTCTGTGGTTCTGTGGTCCCTGTGGGTCCCTTCCAGCTCAGCACATCCTGTGGCTCTGCGATTGTGCCTCCCTTGGCATCTGCTCTGGGGCTGGTGACAGCACCCTGGGTACCACTGGGGAGGGGGAGCAAACCAGACCCAAACATCCCCAGTGACATCTCCAGCACTGCATCCTCTGGGAGCTCTGTAGTGCCTGGCATGGGCTGGAGGGCTGTGCCTGCCCTTTTCCCAACCCTTCCAAAGCTTTCCCAGCTGTGTGTGATGGAGAAGCTGCGTCCGGGGACGGCGATGCTGAGGATGCTGGCAGCAGGTGCTGGGGTTGGTGTCACACCCTGGGGACAGCCCTGGCACCCCCAGCACAGCCAGGTTGGGTGCAGGAGGGCAGGTGGGGGTAGCTGGATTCCTGGCACGGGCTGGAGGGCTGTGCCTGCCCTTTTTCCAACCCTTCCTGAGTTTTCCCAGCCGTGCGTGATGGAGAAGCCGCGTCCGGGGACGGCGATGCTGAAGGTGCTGCAGGGCTGGCAGGGTGGGTGGCAAAGGCTGGGGACAAACCTGACACCTCCAGCACAGCCTGGCTGGGCACAGGAGGGTGGGTGGGGGTTGCTGGATTCCTGGCATGGGCTTGGAGGGCTGTGCCTGCCCTTTTTCCAACCCTTCCAAAGCTTTCCCAGTTGTGTGTGATAGAGAAGCTGCATCTGGGAACGGCGATGCTGAGGATGCAGCAGGGCTGGCAGGGCGGGTGGCAAAGGCTGGGGACAAACCTGGCACCTCCAGCACAGCCTCACTGGGCTCAGGAAGGCAGGTGGGGGTTGCTGGATTCCTGGCACGGGCTGGAGGGCTGTGCCTGCCCTTTTTCCAACCCTTCCAAAGCTTTCCCAGCTGTGCGTGATGGAGAAGCCGCATCTGGGGACGGCGATGCTGAGGATGCAGCAGGGCTGGCAGGGCGGGTGGCAAAGGCTGGGGACAGCCCTGTCACACGCAGCTGGGCTCAGGAGGGCAGGTGGGGCTTTGCTGGATTCCCCATCCTGCCCGGGAAGCCCCACAGGCAAGGTGGGTTTATCCGCAGCCCCGCTCGTTGTTGTTGCAGCGTTGGCAGAACATATGGTGTGTCAGAATCACCCCGCTCCCCGAGATCCCGGCACATTCGCAGCATAGCAGGGTGAGATACTTTTAGAGCGTCTCTTAACTCCTTCCTGCCTGGATTTCCATCCCCCAGCACCGCCTGCAAACATATGGTTCACCCCCACCCGCTGTTGTGGTTGGTTTTTTATGTTGCAGCTTTTTTTATTTTTTTTTTCCCCCCCCTGTTTTCTCTGCGTGGTTGGGTTTTTGTTTGGATTTTTTTGTTGTTGTGGGTTGGGTTTTGTTGTTTGTTTTGGTGTCTCTTGTTGGTTGTTTTTTTCTCTCAGAGAAAGGCAGAGGGAAAATCCTTGGTATCACCTGTAGTTATTGGATACGTGGTTTTTTGGGAATGACATTAGATTGTCTTTGCTAAGCTTTTGCTCAGATTTGAAAGACAAACCTCTCAAATGACGAATTGCAGACCAGACTCACCTTTCTCCATCCATGTGAGGATTCTTTACCCCATTACTAGCAGTACCTGCCTGGGTTTGAGCACTGTTTTCATCACATTTACCTTCCCTGCACCTCTCAAAGTTTAAATTTTTTTTTATTCTCAGAGATACTTCACCGAGCATAAATATTTCATTTTATATTTGCATGCCTTCCTTACCACTGGACTGCTATATTTAATAAATAAAAAGACAGGAAAATAGTTGCTAGAGTTGCTTGTTACACAGAACTCTAAATTTTAATGACTAATGTAAAGACTTGATCTTTTCAAGTTTAAATCTGTTAAAAAAAATCACCAAGACAGTGTTGTTTACATGAAAATGGTGAAATTAAAGCCTGTTTTTATGAACATAAAATGGCCTATAATCTCAGAATAAACAGTTTTTTTAAATAGTCAATAGATTTGTTTATGAACATTTGTGTTGGGGTGGTTTTTTTTTGGTTTGAGGTCACTTCTTTGTGTCTCTCACCCTACAAAGACATGTGGTATCAGCAATCACCAACTGCAAAGGCATAATCTCTTTTTTTTTTTATGCAAGCATTGAAACCTTCATATTAACACCTGGCTTGTTTTGGAAAGCAGATCCCAGAGTAGGTCCAGGGCTTTGCCTTTTTGATGCTGGGATTCAGGTTAGAGCAGACCTTTAAAATGAGGATGAGCAAGTTTATAATGGTGTGGAAATGCAGCAGTGAGTGTCCATGAATCTTGCTGATGTACAGCTGTCACAGCAATTAAATGCTGTGGTTTAATGTTGTCTTCTGACCTCCTTGCCAAAACCATCTTGGTCTAATTTTCAAATATCTGACAACTTCACGTCTCCTTTTCTCAGTTTCTCAGTTCCTGTTGGGAATCCCAAGGTAAATGTTCATATCCCAGAACTCTTGGGACCTGCGGGCTTTTCCCATCCGGACCTGGGTCGGGAGCATCCTCCTGCTGGTCCTTCCCTTTCCTCTGGAAGCAGGACAGCATTGGCCTTTCCCTGTGGTGATTTTTCCTGGTGTTTTCCCAACAGGAGCAGAGCAGCAGGGTGCTCTGGAGCTCCTCTTTCCCACATCTCTGGCTTCACAGGGCTTTTGGAAAACGCAGCCTGTATAAAAATAGTTCTTCTTGCATCCCGTTAGTGGTGCTGGTTTGGTGGTTGGTTTTTTTTTTTGGTTTTTTTAACTGCTGAAGAAAAAGATAATGCTGCCAACTGGAGACGGGTGAGGTGGGTATTCAGTGTTTGTAATGTTCCCTTCCCTCCCCCAGCCTTCCTTTCAGAGGAGCTGGAGCTTTGCTGGAGTCTGCAGCTCATTCTTAAGGATAAATTTACCCGAGCCTGGAGAGCAGTTCCATGGGAGGTGACTCAGAGTGGCTGTTCCAGCTCGGCTCCTGCTGGGGCTGCAGTGGGAATCCCCAGCCGAGCTCATGGGACAGGGATGGGGCTGTGTGGGATGGCACCAGAGGGTGTAAGGGATGTCTGCTCCCTAATCCTGGTGCAACCCTGCTTCCAAAACCCTTCCCTGGGCGCAGCCACCTCTGCCAGCTGTGTGGCACAGCATCGCCGGAGTTTTGTCACGAGGGAGAAAACATAAGCTCACTTACAGAATTAAAAATTGCTGTCAGGATTAACACTAGGTGCTTGCCCATTCTTCACATTTTTGTGGTTTTTGGTGTGATTTTTGTTTGGTGGAGGCCCTTCAGCCTCTGCCCCTGCTGTGGGTGATGCCAGGGTGGAGGAGCTGTGGTTTGGGCAGGTCTCACGTGTGCCTGCCCTTCCTCCCTTCCCCTGCTCCCCCTGTCAGCGTTGTCATTCAAGTGATAATCCTGCCTCATTTCCACTGACTAATAGTGGTGATTAACCTTTTCAATTTTGACATTATAGATAATAAATCAAGTGTATTGGCATGGCATCTGCCATGGTGCAAGTTTTTAAAGGACAACAAAGCGGGGACTCAGAGCACAGCACAGGCACTGCCTGCTGCCTATTGTGGGAGTATTTAGGGTTGGAAAAGACCTTTCAGGTCATCAGGTCCAGCTGTCAATCCAGCACCACCACCAGGTTCACCACTAAGCCACGTCCTCAAGTGCCACATCCACGTTTTCCCAGTGCTTCCAGGGCTGGTGACCCCTCCACTTCCCTGGGCAGCATGTTCTAATACTTTGCAACCCTTTTGAAGAATGTGTTTTTACTATCCAGTCTAAACTTCCCCTGGTGCACCTTGAGGCTGTTCCCTCTCCTCCTGTCCCTGTCCCCTGGGAGCAGAGCCTGATCCCTCTGGCTGCCCCCTCCTGTCAGGGAGTTGTGCAGAGCCACAGGGTCCCTCCTGAGCCTCCTTTCTCCAGGCTGAGCCCCTTTCCCAGCTCCCTCATTGTCCTTCTTGTCCTGAGGGACTCAGAAGTGCCCCCAGGCCTGGAGGTTCCTCAGCAATGCCCAGCACAGGGAAATGATCCCTCCCCAAGCCCTGCTGGCCACACCATTCCCTGTAACTCAGCACTGGTTGCTGTGCAGTTGGAGTTTTCAGACGTGTGTGTCCGTGTGCAGGGACAGTTGGGTGATCTGTTTATAGCGTTGGACGTGGCTATTTTCAGATCTTTCTCCCCCCTGCTTTCATTTCAGGGTGTGGAAGGAACAAATCCTGTGAGGACGGGAGCTCCTCCAGGGAGAGGCAGCGAGGGCGGCGATGGAGGGAAGAGAAATGCAGCTCTGTCTTCTCCCCTCTGTGGCTGTGCCAGATGGGACACCCAGCCTGGCACAGGGTGGCTTTCCATTCCTGGTGCCCTCTGTTAGGTTACACTGTGTGTGTTATAGAAAATCAGCCTGGAATGCCCAGAGGGAGCCTCTGCCCTGGCCCAGAGGTGCCCAGGAAGCACATCCAGGGCACCAGGGATGGCCATGGCAAAGAGGATCATGGCTTTGTGGCCTTCTGCAGCCATTGTGGGAGAGGATTGTAGGCTGTGCCCTTCTAGGGGATTGTTTCTCTTTGCTGTTGATGGGATGGCACATCCTGGGGCTGGGATGGGATCAAGGGAATTTTCCCTGCCCAGCAGTGGGCAGTGGCCATAGGGCAGTAGCCATGGCAGTAGCCACAGGAGGAGCCATAGGAGCAGTGTGAGCAGCAGTCCCAGAGTGATCTGGAGCAGTCTCAGTCTGTGTCTGTAGAATAAAGAACTCTGCACAGCATCACAGTCTCCTCAGAGCACTCCTTGCCCCTGGGTTGAATCCTGCACCCTCAGGGGTGACAGTGCTGGGACAGGGCTGTCCCTCTGTATCCATGAGCTCTCCCAACACTCAGATCCACCAGGATCAGCAGCAGGAGCCGTGGTCTGTTGAACATTTTGCTTTGGAGCATCGCTCAGGTCATGGATAGAAACCATGCAGAGTGGCAGTGAGGAGCACAAGCTGCCAGTGGCAGGCACCTCTCTGTCCCTTTGTGTCCTCCCCTGCTTCCCAGCACATCCCTGCTGCTGCTGGGGCTCCTGCCCAGCCCATCCCGTGTGCCAGGTGTTGTTTGCTCAGGTTTAATTTGCCGTGGTGCACGGGAGCTCTGGCAGTCACATGATAGCTGGGGACCTCACTGTGCCTCCGTTCTTGGAGATATTGTTAATTAAATTTTTTATGAAGGAGCTGAGGCACACCAGCAGCGATCTCCTTTCAAGCAGAAATGTAGCAGGCAGTTCCCAAAGAGACCTCGTCTGCTCTCTTCTCTATGAAAATCAATTAGTGTTATGAATGTGTGATAGCTTCTTAAAAATCTGTCGTGTTGGAGAAGTCTTTGCATCTTAGCATGGCAAAGGGAAGGATGTGGCCTCTTGCTCCTCCTCCCTTCCCTGCTCCCTCCCCTGCTCTGGCTGCTGAGTGTGGCTGTGGGCATCCACTTGAACTTTCTTTTTGTTCAGATGATTCAAGTTTTTCTCAATTCTCTTTTAAGAAAAAGCCAAGCACAGGGTTGTTTGACTTGGTAAGGGTGGTATATAAATGAAGACATCCATACTTTGGTACCTCTTCCTTCATCAGCATCCCCAGGCATGGGCTCGCTGAGGCAAATTCTTGTTTCATGTTTTCTGAGAAGCACTTTTGTCCTTTAGTGAGTGCCCCGAGGTGCAAGCTGTGGATGTGGCATCACTGACTTTGTCACGGAGCAACCATTTGTGCTTCCACTTAAATGCTGTTTTAATTCTCTCTATGCAGTGTAAACACCATCTCCTTGTTGACTGTTGTGTTTGTTTTTTGAACTTCCTATCCGAGCTTAAACACTGATTTTATTTTCCCCTGCACCTCTCCGAGCAGAGCTGCAGACTAAGGAAGAAAAATATCATACTTTAATGCTAAAATGCTTAATAGCTATGTAGCAGTTATAGACAAAAGATCATTTTCTCAGCATGACAGTGTTACTGGAGTAAATGACTTCAACCAAATGAAAAAGGTGATGTTTGCAGTGTATATTTTTGCCTAAGCCTTTATTTTCTGTTGTGGCTTATACAATATTTGACATCTAGAATATGCTTTCAGGAGATTTTTCTAAACAAATTGTGTTAGAAGAGAAAAATGAGGGATTAATCTACGAAAACACAAAAGTTGCTTTTGAAACCACCTTCCCAAAAACATGCAAACAGGAGAGCAGCAATTTGCCTTTTTACCTGGGATGCTGAAACGTTGCCACCACTGTTACACCTTCCTGTCACTCCTTTGTTCCCTCTGTCACAGGAGTGACTTTCACCCATTCAAAATGTATGATTGCACAGGCTCTGACCTTTACCAACTGTGCTGCAGTTTCCTCCCCATCAGTCCTTACAGAAATAGCACAGATTCCCCTGCTTTGGCTCTCCTGGTTCACATCTGGGAACTGAGGCAGGCAAACCCATCCTTCTGCCCCCAAACACACACACAGAGACATCCCAAACAAACCCCAAACACTCCTAGGCCTGCACTTACCTTGGAGAGAGAGAGAGGAAGGAGGAAATCAGTTTGCAATCCACTTTTTGCTGGGTTAATCCATCCCAGGCAGGCAGCCCATGGATCCATGGAAGACTCGCTCCGGGGGCGGCCGCTTCCCCAGCGGGCTCTGGCAGTGTCCTTGTCCCAGCTCTGGGAGCTCAGGCATTCAGAAAGGGAAAAAGGAGCATCCTGAGATGCAGGGAAGCGGGTGTTGGGTTGTTCTGGAGCAGCCAGGAGTGGTGTGGGGAGGGAGAAGCTGGGGTCACTGGCTGTCGTCCCTCTTGCTCTTCTCCTTGTCCTCACTCCAGAGCTTTTCTTCTTTCCCTCTGCCTTGTCCCTCATCCTCATCATTTTTCCTTGTTATTTACCTTCCAGCTCAGCCTGTCCATAAGATCCTGTGGAGAGATCTTTCTTCAGGCCTAGGGTTTGTTCCTGTTTGCTAAACACCTTTTCCTCTCCTAATACATCATAGGCTCCAAGCTGTTCTGACAAGGACTTCAGATTCCTTTTTGCACTTGTACACCTGACAGTGTGAGGTCCTGCTCTGTAGACATTCCCACAGATACGTGGTGACATTTAATCTATGTCAGATTATATGATCTTTTTTTTCCTCCCTTTCCTTAGAATTTTGGAGGTGCATGAGCTGTCTCAACACCTTGCAGCAGATGACTGGGTTCCCAGAAAAGTATTCCATAGCCCTTCCTTATAGATCCTCCTCTGCAAAAAAAAGAGGTAAATAATTCAGGCATAAGTTAAAGGAATATCATGAGGATAAACTGTTATTTGAAAGCTGGTTTTGGATGTGTTTTAGCTGCATGGGATCTTTCTGTTCCCAAAGTTTCAGGAGAACCGTTCTGGATGTGTGTATTTTTCGTGATTTATTTAGCAAGCACTTCCAAGCATGTGCTCAGCTGCTGCAGTGAGCCAGAGCCTGAGGAGGCAAGCTGGGGATGCCTGTTTTATCTCCCAAGTGATGGACAAGATCTCTGCTTCCTTTGTGTTTTCTGTGCTTGGGAATGTGTCAGCTCCTGGTGTGAGCGGTGCCATCAGCCAGAATAAAGCAGCTCAATTTCAAGGGTGGCAGGTAGCTTCCAAAGGAAGTTTTTGTGGGAATGATAATTTGATTTTTACAAATATCCTTGTGCTCTGGATTTCATTCTGGAACCCACCCCAGGCCTGGATCTTCTGGGTTCAGCCGAGGCTTTCTGCTGTTTCCTTGCTGGAGCATCACCCTCTGCAGTGCTGTTCTCAAGGTGGCCCTGCACCGTGCTGGATGTAGCAGCTGCTGGCAGTTTGGAGTTCTTAAGAAGTGACTTTTCCCAGTGTACAAACCAAACTGGCAGAGACAGATCTCATTTTCAACTCTTGCATAGTTTTTAAACATTTACATTGAAGTCGAGTATTAATGATCCGGTGGCTGTTCCACACCAGGGTATAAAGAATTTCAAAGTCCTGCAGGCTGCTGAATTTTGTATGGAGGCAGGTTGAGCAGATCTTTAATTGAGCTCCCAGGAAAATCAGGAGAGCGTGGTGTGGCTTTCGGAGTGGCTTTTCATTCTGAGCTTCGTGTCTGGGAAATGCAAACACAGCCAGCACCCTCATCTCCCTGGCACTGCAGTTACTACAGGATATGACTTAATGAGCAGGCAAAGAATGGTGTTTGCAAAGCCTGATGTGATATTTAGTTTTACCTTTTCCTGAGGTTTGCCTTTAGCTGTGTTTATTTTTGTGTGGAGGAAATAGTCATGTCAAAATAGGTGAGATGTGTTGGTGCTCCTGCCCCAGCAGTGGGGCATGGCTGTGTCACTGTTCCTGTCATCAGCTGCCTGGATGATGACAAAACACATCCTTTTCCTTAAGCACAGCTGCACCATTTGGGGTTTTTGGGGTTACCTGCAGGCTCTGATGATCCTGGAGCAGAGGGTGTGGGGGTTGTGGGATTCATTTATCACCAGCTCAGATCTGCTGCATTTACCTCGCTCAGGAGTTGCTGATGTGGGACCTCCCTTGTTCAGTCTGTTTCGTGTCTTACTGATGCCAGACACGTTTTGGTAATTTAGTGATATAATGGTATTTCAACTTCTTTATCCCTAAAAACCAAACAAAAGCCTTCTTACCCAAAAAGCCCTTCAACGCCTACGTTAAAAGAATCTGTTTTGCAAAGAGGATCTCTTGGAAATCCCTCGGTTCTACAGTTTATATTGTAATGGTTTAAACAACTTAGAATGTCACAGAATCATAGAATATCCTGGGTTGGAAGGGATCCACCAGGATCATCCAGCCCAGCCCCTGGCCCTGCACAGACCCCCCAACAATCCCACCCTGGCATCCCTGGCAGTGTTGTCCAAACTCTCCTGCAGCTCTGGCAGCCTTGGGGCCGTGCCCATTCCCTGGGGCTGTGCCCAGCACCCTCTGGGGGAAGAACCTGTCACAAAATCCAACCTAACCCTCCCTGACCCAGCTCCGGCCATTTCTTTGGGTGCTATCGTGGGTCACCAGAGACAAGAGGGACTTCTGTTGACTCTGTGTGTCCCTTCTGTTTGGGTAGCGCTCAGTAAATGGTGAGGAGTGTCACACCCAGCTCACCAAGAACAATCCAGAGCATCTTCTGAAGGATCCAGGTGCTCCTTGGATCTCTCTCCTCCCCTCACACCAACCATCTTGTTTACAGAGCTCAGGTATTTCAGTAATCAGGTGTTTCAGTAAATCCACACCTGCCCCGCCAACAGAACCCGTTCCTGGATCAGAGAGAGACTGACAAGACTTTTCCCGTTTGTTCTGCATCACTTGCTGCTTCCCATCAAACCAGCAGCTGAAGGAGGCACAGGTCCTGCAGGAAAAGGAGTTTGTGATCTCTTAAAGAGTGAATAGCAGCGTGTGTACACAGGGGACAGCACTGCACTGCTCAAGTGGGCTCTGCTTAGATGCCGTCAGATGTGGAGTCTTTAAACTTGGACTTATTTTACATGGAATTCTTCAGGGTTTTAGAACAGGGGGGAAAAAGAAAAGAAACCTGCTCTCTTGTGGAGCTCTGTGCTAGACAGCAAAAAAGCTGCTGTGTTTTAATAAGAAGCTTCTCCCTTTCTTCTTTGCCTCGCAGAGTTTGCTTGTCTCGTGTTGACTGAGCCGTAACTCTCTCGGGCACCTTTGCAAATACAGCCTTGTTTTGAGGGAATTATCCTGGGCTTCCTCTTGTCCCCATCCTCTCACCTTCCTCTGCATCCTGTGGGCACAGGGAATGGTGCCTGGCACAGGGACCTGGCACAGGGACTGACCCCAAACCACGAGGGATGTCTGAGCCAGGTACTCACCTTCCTCTGTCTTGCAGGGTGTGGAAGGCAGAACCTGCAGTTCCATGCTATGGAAAACCCAAACTTCCCAGTGTAATTTGTGATTCCCAAGATATAAATGTTCATGGGATAGCTGGCTTTTGAAATTGAGGCTACATCAAAATTTCTGGCTAATGAAACCTTTCCCTCCTGCTCTCCACCCCAGGCTCAGGGATTTTTGAAGCCTCTGGAGGAGTTTGGCTGCTCTGGGCTCAGCCCATCATGAGTTCAGGGCAGCTTAGGTGATGGGGGAGCGATTTGGTGAATAGTGCACATGTAAATCCCATCACCAGTCCCTGCATGCACAGGAGGAGGGATTAGGAAATGGAACCCTGGTGAAAATAGCTGTGGTGTGATGGAAGCTGCTCATTCTGCTGACACGCAGGATGCTTAAAAAACAAAGCCTCATCCCCCAAAGTTTCAAGCACTGCCGTGTAATCTTTCCCCCACTGGACTGAATTGTTCCCCTGGTCTCTAATGGGAGTTGTGTGGCTCACTCCCCTGCACTGGGCTTTGAGGAGCAAGCAGGGGTTAATATTAAAGCAGAGCCTGCTGCTTTAGAAATGGGGGAAAGTAGATGCAAATTACTGTGAATGCTAATTGTTTCTATTTGAAAATTCTTGTAGTGTTTTTCTGCAAACACTGCCATTAAGTAAGCATTAGGTGGATGGCTGAGCTGTTTGCAGAAAATCTCCTCAGCCATGTGTGGAGGGGCACGGTTGCGTAAGAAGATGAAAAATGCATATGGAGCCTTCTGGTGTCTCATTTACCCTTCCTTGGGAGCTTGGAGCTGTGCCTGTCACACGGAGAGCAGCGTGGACTCCAGGCTCTGGTGTAAAGAAAAGGGGAGGGAACAGATTCCTAAAAACCTGTGTGTATCTGAAATCCTGGTGTGGGGAGAGAGCGTCTGGAGCAGAGCAGGGTCAGGGAAATAACTCCTTTTTATCCCAGACACGGGCAGGTTTCTCTCTGAGCCATCCCCGTGGCTGTGCTGCCGGTTTTGTGGCCATCACTGTGGCTTTTTGTGCAACAAGGGCCTGATCCCACCCTATTAAATAAAAGGATCTCTTCATTGACTGCAGCAATCCGAGGGTGCAGCCCCAAGGAACGAGCACAGCTCTGGGATCTCTCATCCAGGTGGGATGGTGGAAACAGCTCTGCCAGTCCCCCAGTGCTGGGTTCTATCTGGATCAGAAGTTGGGTGCCATCAAATTACCCAGGAGCTGCCACAGCCTCTTCCTGCTCCCAGGTCCCCTCTCTGCCTTCCCTGCTCCGTGGGCTCAGGTGACTCTGGTAATTGGATTGCCAGGGAAGCAGGGTGGATGCTCTGTCTGTGCCATGCTGCAAGCCTTTCATCTGGATGGAGCCTTGGCAGCTGTGCTGAACACAGCAAAGGTAAGAGGGCAGCTGGCAGGGTTTGCTGTGAAGGAAAACAGGGCTGGAAAACAGCCCCGTGCTCTGCCTGCTGCCAGGGTCTGTGTGTTCTTGGTGTGTTCATGTTTGCACACGTGTGTTCACGTGTGTTCTTGTGTGTGCACCTGCCCCTGCTCACCTGGCAGCAAAAATCCAGGGCACTTTTCCTGCCAGACACAATCTCCAGCAGTTCCCATGTGTAAGAGGCAGAGGCAGGTGATGCTGAGCTGTGAAATGCCAAGGTGAGGAGAGCACCAGGCAGCAGGGACGGCTCAGGGATCAGCCTCAGGGCTGGGCTGCTGCCCTGCCTGCTCCAGAGCTCTCCAGAGGGAGTTTCAGCTCTGGCTGTGTTCACACCAGGCAAGCTGGCCAAGTGAGAGGGGGTTTGAGTGCCACGGTGTGTTTGCCTTCAGCTCTGTTGTGATTTCGTGGTGGGTTGGGTTTTTTCCTGCTGCTTGAATGTGGTGAAGGGAGATGCAGTGGTTTGACCCACCGAATTCTCTCTCACTCCCCCCTGCAGCTGGACAGAGGAGAGGAAATGTAAGGAAGGGTTCCTGAGCTGAGACAAGGTCCAGGAGGGATCACTCACCAAATACCACCATGGGCAAAACAGGCTTGGATTAGAGATACTCACTGAATTTATGACTAACAAAACCAAAAGAGGGTGATGAGAAGTGAAATAAGACCTGAAAAACACCTGCCCTCCCCCTCTCCCTCCTTCCCAGCTCTCCCTCCTCCCTTCAGTGGTGCAGGGAGACAGGGAATGGGGGTCTCATTCCAACCCCCTTGCCGTGGGCAGGGACACTTTCCACTATCCCAGCTTGCTCCAAACCCTGTCCTGGAAGAGGAAATTCCCTGATTTGTGTCCCTGGGTTGCTGCTCCTTTGGGATGGTGCCATTTTTGTCGTGGTTAACCAGCTGCTGCCATGCACGCGGTTATCCTAAACCACAACCACATACTTTATTTTAGGCAAGAATTTTACAATCAATAACTTTTTATTTGATCCATGGGTTCTTTAAGCTTCCTGCCGTAGTCTCAGATTAACATGAGAATTAGGTTTCAGGGACTTGATGGTTTTGCTTGGTATTTATCCTTTTGTTTGTGTTGACAGATAATCCCATTACTGCTCTTCTTAGGAGTTTGATGGCTGTGATTGCTTTTATTACTGATGTCTGGCTTTAAACCTGTAAGCTTATCTGAGCACTTGATTATACCTTTGGCACTGAACACCTCCCCACCCTCCTGAGCAGTGGACAGGATGAGGATGAATATTCTTGACTTAAATACTTGTAAAAAAAGAAAATGACAGGAAGAAAAGACAGAAGCAAAAGGCTCATAGAGTTCAGGGAAATACTCGCTTTGGCTTCAGAGGGTTTCAGATCTGTTAAAATTGGATATGGAATGTCTGGAGCTCCTGGCATTGTGTCCTTTTAGTGAACTTTGCCTTGTTCTGGGTATCAAGAGGTGTAAACCAGAGCATAAAAGGATGGAAAGGAGCCCAGACCTGTTGGGTTTTCTCTCCTTTCTCCCTACAAGAACAAATTCTCACCATGCTCCTCCCTGCCCTGTTTTGCCCTCCATGGTACAAATTGTGTGTCACCCCCACTGAGGCTTTACTTTTGCCATTGTGGATTTAATTCTCTGTGCTGGAAATCTGCAACCCACGTAGGACCAAGCTTGTAATGATTCCTGCAAGGGGTCTGGCCGTGAATAAACCAATTACTGCAGCTCAGCTGAACCCCAGTAGCCCATGGCCACCACCCTGGGGCACAGCTGTGCTCTGGACACCTGGAACAGCTGGAATTACCCTTTGGGGAAGCCTTGGCCACTGGGAGCTGACAGCTGGGCGAGCAGGTGGCTGTGTGTCCATCCATCCATCCCTCCATCCATCCCTGAATCCATCCATCCCTCCATCCATCCATCCATCCATCCATCCCTCCATCCATCCATCCATCCATCCATCCATCCATCCATCCCTGAATCCATCCATCCATCCTTCCATCCATCCATCATCCATCCATCCATCCATCCATCCATCATCCATCCATCCATCCATCCTTCCCTCCTTCCATCCATCCATCCATCCATCCCTCCATCCATCCATCATCCATCCCTCCATCCATCCATCCATCCGTCCCTCCCTCCCTCCATCCATCCATCCATCATCCATCCATCCATCCATCCCTCCTCTGGTGGGACTGGCACCCCCGTGCTGAGCTGTGGCTGCTGGATCAGGACACGAGGCTGCTCCACTTTCTGGCTGTGTTGGGAAGAGCCAGTGGCTGTCCCTGCCTGGCTGGGAAGGGCCAGGCTTGGCTCGTGCAGCAGGAATGGCAGGGAACCTCTGTAACGTCAGCAGGAGGATCTAAACGTGCCCTGTGGGACTGCAGCAGGCACCTGCTTCTCAATTAAATTAAATTAAAACGAGGGGAAAAAATGTTTTCTGTGCAGCTTTGCAAATGCAGGTCAGTGCAAGGCGAGCTGGAGGCTTTGTGGTGAGGATTGAAAGGTGCTCCTGAGGAGTTTCCCTCTTTCCCCAGCAAAGCAAGCTGGATGTGGGGAAGGGCAGGTGCTGGAACAGAGGCCACTTCTACAAACCTCTCATTGTGTGGCACGAGTTTGTGAGCTGTGACACTGTTGGACCCAAAAAACCTGAACTTTAAACAGTATAAAAAATCCAAGATACTTCACTTAAATGAGCTGTAAAGCTTCCTGAGCTGTAGAAACCAAAAAGGGGGGTTGTCTGCTGATGGGTTCATCTAGCACGTGTTGTCCTTCTCCTGTGGGAGGGGAGTGGGTCCTGGCCAAGCTTTCATGGAGCTCATCCTGTGGAGCTCTGGCTGAGCCAGGTTGGGGCTGTCCCAGAGCCTGACCCCAGCAGGCAGAGGCAGATCCATGTGTTTCTGCAGATCTTTGGATTCCTTGGTGTTTTCCCACTGCTTGAAGCTGTAGAGACCCCTGGAAGGATGGGGTGAGTGCATGAGAGACTACAAATCTGAATTTGGCTGGTGCAGTGCTTGCCCTCCATCAGCCTTTTGTCTTCAAATTTCATATTTAAATAATTCTATATTAATTTGCAGCTGTTCAGAAATGTATTCCATCACTTGAAAGCAGTGATTTTTCTTCTGGCTGGATCTGATTGTTTGAAAGACATTGTTTGAAAGAAGAGAAACGCAGTGTTGCCCTTATGTACCTGCTGTGGCTTCACCCCAAATTTAAACTTGCTGTGATTTATAGAAATTAGCAAGTTTTTCTAAATAGCCAAGGCTTCTGACAGCTCTTTTTTTGTATAAAATTTTCTTTTCCTGAATAGTCAGTAGGGTTTTTTTTATTCCCTTCTACATGGCACTTATAAATATCAAAAGAGTCATAAAGATCCCTATAAATTTTTTTTTATTGATTCAGGAAAAATAAACCCAGGACTTTTACTTAAAGGGTAGTATTGGGAAATAGTTTTGGTTTGGCTGGTTTTTACAGGAACATTCTTAAAGGAGCCAGGTTGAGGCACCCAAATCTTACCGAGATGCTTTTTTTGTTTTACTGATCCAGCTGGAATTAATCAAAAAGCAGTGTCACCTGCACCTCTAAAATGCACAAATGCATCCTGGAACAGCCTCTGGGGCTTGGGATCTGAGACATGGGATAAGGAAAGGGAGAGAAAAGAAGGGAGTGGAGTTATTTATTTGGCTTTTGGATCACTTGTTTCTCAGATTACTTAATTTTATTTTTTGACATAATAATTTGGCGTTCCCTCGGTTCTCCCCTTCGGATAATTGGTGTAAAGTTTCAGGGACTGGATTTTCAGGAGGGTTTATAAGAAAGTGATGGCCATGGAAGGAGATGTCAGCAGAGGAAATGCAGCTGTCATTTCACAGCACAAAGTGAGCAGCATTTCGTGTCACAGCTCTCAGCAGAGCATTTCTTGTTCCATCACTGGCACCATTCCCCAGTTTTTCACAGAAATCTCCCCCATGAGCGTGTCTGCACAGCTCTCATTAAGTGTGGAGGAGATGGGACTTTTTGAAAAGCAGTGAGTGGCCAGATGAAATGGGGTTTTTGGGGGGAATGGAGTGGGGTGTGACAGGAGAGGATCCTTCTCCCTCCTGGACAATAACAGGTGAATGTTATGGGATTGGGTTTTTTGACAAGCAGAGGGACTTGCTTGAATGGATTGTCCATCTTGTCAAAAGGTGCCTTGTTAACCATTGCAGTGTATTTATTTCTCTTCCAGTGTCTTTATCTAGAGGTTACCAAACAAAAACAGGAAGTTTCAAATGTGATTTGGGGTGATTGTTTGAGCAGCAAAAAAATCCCTTTCTGATGGTTTGGGTTGGAAGAGATCCTAAAGCCCATTTTGTTCTAACCCTTGCAGGGACACCTTCCACTGTCCCAGGCTGCTCCAAGCCCTGTCCAGCCTGGCCCTGGACACTTCCAGGGATCCCAAAACACCACATTTTAGCACGGATTTACTTCTCCACCCCTTGAGTGTTGTGCCCCTTTTCCATCTCTTCTCATGTTTGCCCAGTGTCACGTTTGCTGTGACGATGGTGCAGCTGCTGCAGAAATCATGGCCACGTCTGCTTGTTAGAACTCTTATTTTTTTTTTCATTTTAATGCAGCAGGAACATATTTTTATCTGTTTATTTGCTCATCCTGCATGCTGCTTTATGAAACGAGGCTCACTGAACACACCCATTTCTTTAAAACAGGAAGCAGCAAATGGTTTTGCATAATTTCTAAATCCTCTGGACACGAGCGACTTCAAAAGAAACCCACAACAAAACCACCCAAAAACCCACTATAAAAGTAAAAGGCAAATTGAGATACCAGACTACAAAAGTATTCTGAATAATTGGGGATTATCCTTTAATTTCATGAATTGAGGAAGAACTAAATCTTTTTCTTTTTGTGCAAATTCTGTATTTCACCCGTGATGATGATTGCTGGTGCTGGGGATTAAATGCTGAGAATTTCTTTTAAAAACTGTGGTACCTGTGGCCCTGAATGAAATCACAGAAACCAAGTGGGAGCTGCTTTTGGTGGTGGTTGGGGAGTCAGGAGGAGGCTTTGGGCTCCTCTTGGATGCGAGTTACCATAACCTGGGAAATGCTGGGGGAAAAGGAGGGAAAAGGAAATGAGTTTGGAATTTTTTTTTTGGTTTTAATTTTTTCCTGCTGCAGCCTTGTGTAGCCCAGATGCATTGTGCAGGTGCAGAGCAGCTCCAGGAAGCAGAGAATGGTGTGCTCAGAGCCATTGATGAGAACTGAGGTTACTTTTAATGTCTTGTACCACAAGCATTTCGTGTATTTTTCGTCCTTAATGGCATTCAGGCTTGTTACAGGAATTAAGCACTGTGAGTTAAAATAACAAATCTGCACTATGCTTTGCTGGGTTTTAAATCAAAATGGCATTCTTTTTTCATGAGCCCATAATCCTTTCTTTTATACAGTTTGATGCTAGCCAGCTCTTGCTTCCTGAGGCAGAACCATTAGATATCAAAAATATAATTGCTCTCTATATGAGTGCTCCTTTGTAGCCCAGCCCTTTCATGTTTTGAGGCTGCAGCACTTTTATTTCTTTAAAAAATATTCTATTAAGTTCTTCTGAATCGTGAATCCCAGCCTCCACAGGTAAGGGGTCAGTGCCCTGTTGGGAATCAGCAGAGAAGTGGAGGTTCATGGTTAGGATTTGCTTTTTGGTGTGGGAGTTCAGCTGGAAATAGTGAAATCCAGAGACAGGAGACTGTAATTATCCCATCAGTGCCAGTTGGGAGTTAATTAATCTATAGTTCCCCACCTGGCATCCAAAGTGGAAACTGTTTTGGGTGAGGGAGAGAATAGTAATGGCTTATCTTGCACTTGCTGGAGTGTGAGGGGTTTGGAGCACACAGATGCTGAAATATATACATTGCATTTATTAACGTGTTCCTGGAGCACTGCTTTGCCTCATTCCACACAGAAATACCTGGAGGTGTCTGATTTGTGTGGACAGGTGTTTTAAAACCCTGAGGTGGGTCTTTTTTTCCCCCCCCTTGCTCCTTTCCATTCTGTATCTGTAATTAAAAGCACCGCAGAGCCCTGCAAAGCAAACCCCCCCTGCCCCATCCTTCTGTCCCTTGGGGATTTCACATCCCAGGATGAGGACAGGGGAGGCTGTGGGAAGTTCAGCTGACCTGTGCTGGACACCAGCAATTGCTCCTCTCTGGCTGCAGGTCAGAATTATAAAAGCCCAAACACACAGACATTTCCTTTAATAATACAAACCCGTTTGCTCAAGTCTGCCAGAATTGGGAGCGTCTGGTGGTTTCCATGGAGAAGGATATTTCTTACAAGGCCCAGCTATTTTTGCAGACTATTTTGTAATGTATTTGAACTTGCAGTCTTGTGCCATTTCTGTTCTCCTGCTCCACGAGCAGTGCAGGGAAACAGAGCCAAATTCCCATCAAGGAGCAGCCAAGGGCCTCTGTCCCGGATGGTTTTGAGGGTCAAGGCACTGTTTTTGTGGTTTTTTTTACTGGTTTTACTGTGTTTTCAGGGAGAATCCCCGTGCAGTGGGAGAGGTGAGGCTTCTCCTGCTGTGCACCAGCACAAGGATGCTGTTCAGACCCCAGGAAATGTTCCTTTGGGAAGAGTAATTTCACTGCTGCCGTCTCCTGCTCTGAATTTTACACGGTCTAGAGTTTGTTTTCCAATTGACAGCTTGGCTTTCTCCAATTTCGTAATTATATATAAAGTTTTGTCTAACAAATGCCATTTCTTCTTCCTTAATTCCTCTAATTAGAACTTAAACTGTGTGCTACTGGTCCTTCAGTGCTTTCGTCTCGTGGCTGCAAGAAGAGAAAGCTCAGAAAAACGTGCCCAGACAACATCCTGTCTCTGCAGCTCGTCCCCTATTGCTTCAGTGTTGTCCACTACAAGTTTAATTACTGTGTGAGAAATACTTTTCTCAAGTGGAGCCAAAATCTAGGATTTAAGCCAAAGTAAATTAACAGTTCTCAGAAAACCTGGAGTCCCAAAGCCAAGAATTTCAAGGCTTTTAGGCATCTCTCTGTTATTGGCAGGCATCTTGTGATGTCATGTGGTAGAACAAATGGACACCCAAAAGCTGGAGTCAACGCCGTGCCAGTTTAGCAGGAAAGATTAAAACCGATTTAATTTAGGGAGGCCAAACTGAAAATAATGATTATACACAGAAACGGTGGGGTTATTTCATCAGCCGTAGCCGTTCTTCTCCATTAGTGGCAAATTTCCAAGCTTCATTCTCAGTTCCTAAATTTGCACCCTAGTTTTTCTTTTTTTTTTCATTTTTCTTTTTTTTTCATTTTGGGGGCAGAGGGGACTGCTTATTTGTGAGGTCGTATTTGATTAATTGTATTTCCAAATGTGTGAAATGGAAATATTCTCTCTTTTTTTTTTTTTTTTTCCTTCTTTTTTTTTATGCCCCACTACACAGACCAAACATTGAATTTGGTCTAAAATAACTGGTGTTCCAGGACTTAGAAGGAAAAGAGCTATTGGCTGATGGAGTGAGGTTAACCCAACGTTTGAGGGAAATTCCTGATGCTTGATTTTACCTGGTGTGTGCAATCAGGAGGGCTCTGTGTGTGTGTGTGTTCGGCGCAGAGCTGATAATAAGAGCCCCTCTTTGTGTCTGGTTCTTGCAAACACAAAGCCCTGAGGAAGAAAGGAGCTGTGGTGCTCTCAGGCTGTGGTGGTGGCTTTCTCTGGGGTGGTCACATTGGATCCTGCAGATCCAAACAGTGCTGGGGGCACAGGAGATCTGGGTCCTGCACGTTTGGGAGCTGTGGGGGTCGTTTTGCTGGTAAATCTTCGTGGAATCCAGGCTGGTTTGGGTTGGAGGGGGCTTTAAAGCTCAGCTCGTCCCACCCCTGCCATGGGACACCTTCCACTGGCCCAGGTTGCTCCAAGCCCCATCCAAACTTGGCTGGAGGGGCCAAAGGCAGCAGCAGGGCTGGAATCTCCCCCTGCTCCACCTTGATTTGAGCCCCCTCCTCTCAGCCCAGCCCCGAGGGGAGGGAGGTGTGGGGGCTTCTCAGGCATCCCTCCCTCCTCCGCAGCATCCCCAGTGTCTGCTCAGCTCTCACCAGCCACAGCTTTGCTCTTCAATGCTTCGTTGTGTTCAGTGCCAGGGTTCAGTGGCTGGAAGGGCTTTGGGGCTGAGCACATCCACCCTGCCCGGTGGGCACAGCCTTGGCAGAGCCACCCAGGCTGCTCCAGGTGCTTCCAGAGTGCCCACGCCCCACACAGCCACCTGGCCACGTGCCACCTGTGTCCCTGGGCCAGGTGTGCAGCCCCTGCACGTCTGCCAGTGCTCATCCTGCCCTTGCTCTGTGTGCTGAGGTGTTTGTGGTGGGGGATATGTGGGTGTGTGCTCTTACAATAATAAAATAAAATAAAATAAAATTTTAAAAAATTAATTTTTTAAAAAGGGGGAATTCTGTCCCTGAATTTGTTTGTCAAAGTCTGTATCTCGTTGAAGTGCTCAAGGAAGGAAATGCTGACAGCAAAGCAAGCCCTGCTAAATCAGCTTTGCCTCCTGGGCCCTGGGAGGGAATCAGCCAGCAGGCAGGTGGGATGGCAGTGTCCTGTACCAGCCCTGCCCAGGCTGGCAGATGTTCCAGGTCTGGGTAGGGTTCTGTACCAGCCTGTCCTGGTGTTGCAGATGTTCCAGGTCACTGTAGCACTCTGTGCCCCCCTGTCCTGGTGTGGCAGATGTTCCAGGTCACTGTAGCACTCTGTGCCCCCTGTCCTGGGCTGGCAGATGTTCCAGGTGACTGTAGCACTCTGTGCCCCTGTCCTGGGCTGGCAGATGTTCCAGGTCACTGTAGCACTCTGTGCCCCTGTCCTGGTGTGGCAGATGTTCCAGGTCACTGTAGCACTCTGTGCCCCTGTCCTGGTGTGGCAGATGTTCCAGGTCACTGTAGCACTCTGTGCCCCCTGTCCTGGTGTGGCAGATGTTCCAGGTGACTGTAGCACTCTGTGCCCCCTGTCCTGGGCTGGCAGATGTTCCAGGTCACTGTAGCACTCTGTGCCCCCCTCTCCTGGTGTGGCAGATGTTCCAGGTCACTGTAGCACTCTGTGCCCCTGTCCTGGTGTGGCAGATGTTCCAGGTGACTGTAGCACTCTGTGCCCCCTGTCCTGGTGTGGCCAGGTCATGTAGCAGCTGTCCTCAGATGTTCCAGGTCACTGTAGCTCTGTGCCCCCTGGCTGGCAGATGTTCCAGGTGACTGTAGCACTCTGTGCCCCCTCTGGTGTGGCAGATGTTCCAGGTGACTGTAGCACTCTGTGCCCCCTGTCCTGGTGTGGCAGATGTTCCAGGTGACTGTAGCACTCTGTGCCCTGTCCTGGTGTGGCAGATGTCCAGGTCACTGTAGGCTCTGTGCCCCTGTCCTGGCTGGCAGATGTTCCAGGTCACTGTAGCGCTCCCCCCTGTCCTGGTGCCAGGTGCTGTCCTGGTGTGATGTTCCAGGTCACTCTGTGCCCTGTCCTGTGTGGCAGATGTTCCAGGTCACTCTTCTGTGCCCTGTCCTGGTTGGCAGATGTTCCAGGTCACTGTAGCACTCTGTGCCCCCTGTCCTGGTGGCAGATGTTCCAGGTCACTGTAGCACTCTGTGCCCTCTGTCCTGGTGTGGCAGATGTTCCAGGTCACTGTAGCGCTCTGTGCCCCTGTCCTGGTGTGGCAGATGTTCCAGGTCACTGTAGCACTCTGTGTCCCCTGTCCTGGTGTGGCAGATGTTCCAGGTCACTGTAGCGCTCTGTGCCCCCTCTCCTGGTGTGGCAGATGTTCCAGGTCACTGTAGTGCTCTGTGCCCTCCTGTCCTGGGCTGGCAGCTGCCCCAGGTCTCTCAGGTGGGTCAGGCTGTGGTGCTCTGTGATTCCTGCACCAGCAGTGCTCGCTGCCATCCCTGCTGTGTCCCTGCACGTCAGAACCTCACCATTTACTGCAGCTGGTGGGCAGATGGTGTCGTGTGAGAGTGAGGAGGGGAGCAACACAGAGAGCAGGGTCAGAACACTTTTGTATTTATTTTGTACCAGTGATTATTCAATAGGGGTGTGTGTGTGTGTTGTCACAAAATGCCTTTGCTCGTGCAGGAAAGCAAGGTGGGCTGGGAATGAGCCCCCCCAGAGTGGACACGTGTACCTGTGTGTGTGTTCACCTAAAAACACAAAAGGTGCTGCTGAAGGAGCTTGCTGGGTGTAGCTGTGACAGAATCCACGGAGAAAAGAGGAATCGTGTAATACAACCAATGTGACTGACTGAATTCCTTGTTTTGATGTTTGCTGTGGGTGTCAAGGATGCAGAAATGCAAACAGCACATTCATAAATTATTTTGGGTTGCTGGTGGCTTTCTGAAGAAAAATAATTTGTAATGAGCTTCATTTATGCACCAGAAATAAAGATGGGATTAGGCGAATATTGAACTGTAAATGCACTGGTGATTTTTGGCTTTTGTGCATAGCAGAGAGGATCTCATCATCTATCTCCACTCTGATCTTGAATATGCAGAGCTGGCTGTGCCTTTCATGCAGCAGCTATTTTAGTGTGCAGCAGTCTGGCCTTGAGTGTGGTTGGTGAGCTCGGCAGCAGCACCTGCCCGGGCTCTCCCCGTGCTTTGGGGGCTCTGCTGGGCTTTGTGAGCAAAACCTGGCCCACAAAGTCCCTGCTCTGCCTCTGTCAGGGCTCAGCTCCCTGAATTCTGGGATGTGCTGGTGGTTTCACCCTCCAGCTCCATCACCAGGTGAGGAGGGTGGGTCACTGCTCCATGTGAGGCTGGGCTGCAGAGAGCTCGAGTGACTCCCACACAAGGAATTGGGTCTTGGCAGGAATAGCAGGTGTCATACCTGGAGGTTTTGCCTTCCAGGTCTCCTGGTGTCATACCTGGAGGTTTTGCCTTCCAGGTCTCCTGCTGGGGTTCGTGTGCCGTGCATTCCCAGCAGTGCCTTGCCAGGGCTACCTTGCAGTGGCTCGCTCAAGGATGTGGTTTTTAGCCAGACTGAAAGGCTCGTGTGTGCTGAGCTGGAGTGTCATGGCCAGGCTTGATGTGTGTGAGGAACAGCTCTGTCTGAGGTGATTTACTGCATGCAAAAGCTGAGAATGTGTTTTAGCATCCCTGGACCAGCAGGCACCCCACACCCACCCCTGTGGCAGTGCTCACACGGGGAATGGGCTCACCGATGTCTCAGTTTAGGGTGCACAGAAGGCCCCATATCGACAAGCCCTGGTTTTGCTGCAGAGGAAGAGTGCATCAGCTCATTTTTTGGAGTCTGTTAGATTAGGAAATGTGCTCTTTGCTGATGCATTTTAACGAGGCTGCTGAACCCTTGGGTGATTAGTGTATTGGTGCCACAGCGTGCACGGTGCTGAGAGCACTTACAGCCCTGATCTCAATTTCACACAGGTGCAGACAGCAAATATTTTTTCTTAGCAATTTCAGGCTCACACACTTAAAACGAACTTAGCTATCTTCTCCATTTGTCTCTTTCTCTGTGCTGTGCTTGATGGGTTTGGAGGGGCTGGCTTAGTGGCAAGCCATGTGTTTTGGGCTGAATTGCCTGAAATGAGCCAAACCAGTTGTGTTCATGTAAAGCAGGTTCACTGAGGAAGCAGCTTCTGCCCATACCTCTGACCATTAAATGTGAGGGGTTCTGAGTCAGCAGCTTTGGTGTTGGTTTCATTGTTTGGTGTCATTTCCCCAGTTCTGATATGGTGTTGTTCAACCTGGAGGAGAGGGGGCTCTGAGGAGACCTTAGAGCCCCTTGCAGGGCCTGAAGGGGCTCCAGGAGAGCTGGAGAGGGACTGGGGACAAGGCATGGAGGGACAGGACACAGGGAATGGCTTCCCACTTGCCAGAGGGCAGGGATGGATGGGATATTGGGAAGGAATTGTTCCCTGGGAGGGTGGTGAGGCCCTGGCACAGGGTGCCCAGATTTGCTGTGGCTTCCCCTGGATCCCTGGAAATGTCCAAGACCAGGTTGGACAGGACTTGGAGCAACCTGGGACAGTGGAAGGTGTCCCTGCCCATGGCAGGGGGTTGGAATGAGATGGTCTTCAAGGTCCCTTCCATCCCCAACCATTCTGGGATTCTGATTCCATGATGACCAGTGACATTCTCAGTACCTTTTTTTTTTTTCCTTTTTTTTTAATGGGCTAATTCTTTAGCTTGAAGGTCTGCTTCATCTTATTTAGCCTTTTAGATTTTGCAAAACAGCCTTGCCCCTCGTTGGGCTGCCTGGAATTGTGCTTCCACTTTAATTTAGTCACCTTGAAAGGGGACTGCCAAAAACAAAGGCAGGATTCAGTGATACGGATCAGCTTACACCAAATCAGCATTGTTGCCTGAGAATATCTCTTGCAGTGAGAGGAGCTTGAAACCTGCAGGGTGTCTTTTTATGAAAAAAGCAAAATATATACTTATTTGTATGCATAGACCACCTAGGGGAGTTTCTTTTGAATTTTGCAGTGTTTTAAACACTCATTGATGTGAGTGCTTATTGCAGGAGCAAGGACAAATAAGATGTACAGTAGCTAAAGGGCCATTTTTGTCTGGGGGTGCACAGGAGCGGAGTGAAAACAGGATTCATGAGAGTCAGGGGAAGGAGGGACAGCTGTGGGGACATGTCACCTGCCAGCACAGTGGCCCAGGACCTCAGAAGTGGAGCAGTGTTGTCCTACACCTTTTAGATGCCAGGTTCAGGTGCTTCCTGAGCTGCACAGGCTAGAGGGTGGTGAGTACCAATTGAAAAATGTGTCTGCATTTCTTTATTCGATGATTAATACCTGATGGTTTCCCAGCTCTGGGATATTCCTCACTGATCCTTTCACAGACAGCTAAAGCCAGTTTGTCCTAGGCTTGGCCAACTTTCCTGAGGTGGGACAGGCAGAGTTGCCCAGCCATTGTGTCTTGTTGGGCTGATTTTTGAGTTGACATGTGGAGCTGTTTGTGATGTTCACAAGAACCCCTGAAAGATGATCAGAACTGAGGAAAGTAATGAAATCTGGGCTCTGATACATCTTATTGCACAGAAATACATCCTTCATGGCTTTTGGGCAGAGCTTTACGTGTCAATTTGCACACTGTAAGGGGATAATTGTTTTGCTGAAGTCTCAGAGAGGGGAAATGGAAGTACAAGAATTTCTGAACACAAGGTATTGGGTAAAATGTATGGAAATGAGCTGAGAGGTACCTGTGGGTCTTTCAGGGCCTACTGGGACCTTGGACCACTTAATTTCATTTTCTAGGTGCCACTGCAGTAAAATTTAGGCAGAACTTTTTATCTTAAGAGCTCACAGTGCTTGCACGTTTTCTGTCTCCAGCACAACGACTTGGAAGTGGCTTTAGGGTGGGTTGGAAGAATCTTTTTAAGACGTGAGTGGTGGCTCAGAAGTCATTTGATAGGTATTCAAAAGCAGCAGGAGGAACTGTTAGCTCAGCAAATGATGGGCACTGACGTGGTGTGGAAGGGTCACTGTGCAGTCTCAGCACTGCCAAGGTGACTGGCAAGTTTTGGTAAAATTTATGAATAACCATTAAAACCAGTACCCTGTGAGCTGGGAGGCTGCTGTTTGCCCAGCTGCCCTCCCTAACTGGGTGCTTGAATTTCAGATTTGATTCTCTTCCCGTGCAGGTTTCTGCTAATGAGTTTGAGAGCAGTTGCGAGCCTTTCCCGCAGGTGGGAGCTTCCCTTCCCCTCCTCTCCCAGTCTGTCATTCAGCCTCACGTTTGAAATCCTTGGATTCCTCCTGGAGCTGGTTGGGAGCAGTGCTGCCATGGTGTGGGATGGGCTGAGGGGGAGGTTTGTGGGCTGGATATATCTTTATATCAGCTCCCAGTCGGTGTTGGCATCCCTGGGTTCCAGGCATTATTCCAGCCTTTTCTTCTCCGGCTCCCTGCCCTTTCCAAGGCTCTGTAGGGATCATGGCACTGCCCTGTTTCCCCAAGCCACTTAACCCTGGGTTTGCAATCCTCATCCTGAGGTTGCTTTGGGGGAAATGTGCTCGCAGGAGTAGCCTGGAAGCTCGCAGGGAAGCAGCTGTGGATTCCCAGCACCTGCTGCAGGCAGGGATGGGATGGGGCCAGGTGTGCTGCTGCAAGGACAATCTGCTCTTGTGGCCATCAGCTGCTTCAGGGGGTGGTTCTTTGAATTGTTGTGAAAGATTTGATTGTTTCTGTTGTTCTGTTGTTTTTTTTTTAAAGTGGCCTCAATCACCGCGGTTTGTAGAATTGATTCCTTTTCCCGGAAGGTGCCATCACACCTGAATAGACCTTTCAAATTCAGCTCCCTTGAAAATAATGGAATTAGGCTGCGGTGTTGTTCCCGTTTAGGAAATCAATCTCTTTTTGAAAACGCCCGTGCTTTTAGGAAGAGCAGAAGCTGACAGAAGGCTCTACCTTCCCCCAGCAGAATCCCCCTGGAGACATCTGCTCTTGGTGGGCATCCCTTGATGTTCCTTCCCCCGTTTGGGGGGGGAGATTTGCTGCGATTTTGGAGCTGCCATTTCCTCGAGTAGTTTCGCGCTGTTGCCTCTGTTAGTGTTTTAATGCTGATCTCTTCCCACTCTCCCTTTATCTTTTATGACATTCCTGTCAGGCCGTGGACAAATAGCGATGGGTTTTATTTTCGGCGGCGCTCTCCTGGCGGAGCACAACCAGCAGACTGCGTTTCACAGCCGTCCCCTCTGCCAGAGCTGTGAAAACTGCTCCTCTCTCCATTCAGAAGAGCTCATTACTGCTGCTGGCTCCTCCGTGGCCTCTTTCCAGAGCTCCTTAGTCCTTTTGGAGCCAATTCTGTGCTTTCCCTCCTTGGACACCGAGTCGTGGGGGTGTCCTCGATGATTTGTTGACGAGAGGCTGAGGACGCGTGGAAAGCCACGGGTTTGTTCCTGACAGTCCTGAGTGGTGCAATATTGTGTTGGCTGCTTTGCTTCTCTGATTTCCCCCTCTCCTTTCTGCTGTATTTTTATATATATAAATTATACATATACAAAATAAACAAGGAAGTTTCTGTGGAAGATAAATCGTTGTTGGGAGAGGGCAAAATGACACTAAATTGGCAGCTTTACAGAAGGTATGATGCCTTTGATTGATTAGTTGTCAAAGAAATGTAATGTACTAAACATGATGAAGATTAAGGATGTGAAGATGGTTAAAATTCAAGTTGCATAAGTGTTTGGTGTTAGGTTTAGAGCCTCTTCCAGAATTTTAATTTCGAAAATGCAAAGTATTTGTTTTATGCTATTCCTTAGGAGCCCTCTAGATGTTTTGAAAATTTTGAGTTCTTCAAAAAACAACAACAACAAACAAAACACAGTCTGAAAGTATTTAGTATTCACAGTTCGTGAATTAGATAGAGACACTTTTTTTTTTTTTTTTCTTTTTTGGAGATTAATAATGAGCTTCTGAGATGCATTAGACACCAGATAGAGAAACTGAGCTCCAGAAATAATAGTAGCATTATCCTGAACCTCGTAATTACTCTCAGGGTCTGATTTTACATTGTATCTACTGCTCGTGGAATAACAGCAGCGTATTTTGGAAAGGGGCTTTTTACAATGACATGCAGTGATAAAAGAAAAGGGGAATGGCTTCCCACTGCCAGAGGGCAGGGATGGATGGGATGTTGGGAAGAAATCCTTCCCTGTGAAGGTGGGCAGGCCCTGGCACAGGTTTTCCCAGAGAAGCTGTGGCTGCCCCTGGATCCCTGGCAGTGTCCAAGGTTGGATGGAGCTTGGAGCAGCCTGGGATAGTGGAAGGTGTCCCTGCCCAGGGGATTTTTAAGGTCCCTTCCCACCCAAACTGTTCTGTTTGATTCTGACAAGAACCCCCCTCAAACCTGTGCTGCCAACTTCTGTTCTCCTTTCCTGAAGCCCTCAGATAAACATCTCCCTTCCCCTCCTGGGAGCCTCCTCTGCAGATCTGCACAGACACCACAGCACTGTCCTCAATCATCTCTGCCACTGTGATGCTGAAGAAGTGAAAAAAATGAAGTGCCCCGGACCTGACAGCAGTTCAGCTGGTGACAAATGACTGTCACACTGACCAGTGCAGTCTGCTTGTTTGTATTCCCCTCTCCCTTTAGAGTGATATGGAGTTGGACTGCCAGCTGAGATCAGCTCTGTGTTGGGTGCTTGCACCAGCAGCTGGGGCTCACCGTCGTCACTGCCACGAGCTGTGCTTCAGGAGAGGCCAGAGAACACATTTCCAGACATGCTGGCAGGTGATGGGGACCTTCAGGCTGGTAATTTGTCAAAAGCTGCACCATTCACAGGGACTTTGCCTCTGAAAGCTGCCCTGGGTTAGCCAAGGTGAGGTGATGACAGCCCTGGTTTTCCTTGCGAAGACAAACTGAGAAGTTTCAGGCAGGAATTTTATTGTCAGGCCCTGCCAGTGCCAGCAGGGTTTTGGGTTGTCCACGGACACGTCTTGCTGTGAAAAGGCACTGGGTGAACTTTAAACCTGTGTTTGCTCTAGCTGTATTTTGCTGTTCTGAGCTGTATTTTTTTGTTCTCCTCTGAGTGTGGAGGGATGAGGCTTTGTCTGCAAAGCCTCTGCAGCCCTGTCTGGGTGTTTCATGTGCTCCACACCTCAGGCACTGGGGAGAAGCTGGCCGTGGGTGGAGGAACCTGTCTGTGGGTCCTGCTCCCACCTGTGTCTCCCAACTGCCACGAAGCCAACTCGGTCTTCTCTGTCCTCTTTTCTTCCTTTTTTTTGCCTTTAAAGTTGGATGTTGATCATCTCTGCTGCTTGTGTGGTGGACCCACAGTGACATCAAACCCTTCCACGTTCCCCAGGGGTGTTTAACCCACGCAGTCGGGCTCAGTGCTGGCCTTTCACCATCCTGCAGGGCCAGGATGAGCCAACCTCTGCCTCTGCTGCTGCCTCAGCCTGGGGTTTGTAGGCAGCCCTTGCAGAAGCTCCTCATGTGGTGTCTGGAGTGAGTTTGTCAGAGCAGACTTGAGATGAAAGTCACTAAACTGCAATAAATGGGGAGCTCCAAGGTGGCGTTTTCAGAACTTCGCCTAAGAGCATGGCAGCTCTTTAAGTTGATTTCAGTAATGAATAATTAAAGCATAAAATACAAGAAAAGTAAATATTTCATTGAAATACTAAACAGAAACGATAAAAATCTGTTGAAGACAAAGGAAGCTTTATTTTTTTCTTCTTCTTTTCCCCAATTTCCTCTTCTCCTACGTGGAGAGCCCTGGTCTGGACAGGAGGAAGGATGTGCAGCCATCAAACCACTGTTGGAGATTAGAAATTCCCCCTTCCTTTTTAACCACTCTCATCTGAGTTGTCCTTCCTTGGTTAACTTGTGGATATAATGATTCAGGTAATACCCCATTTATGCCTTTCCTGGAAATGTCTGTGGACCTTGTATTCACAGAGGTTGGGAAGTTTTGTAGCTGTTCTGGTGAGAAAAAAACTCTGTCCAAGCTCCAGCAATGAGTATTTACTCTACATTTACTCAGCAGGAGTAAAATAGGGGCTAAAGCAGATGAATGTATGGGCTTGTGTTGTGTGCTTGCTATTAAAATGAATAAAACCTTCTTAGAAAATGGCTGATTAAGAATTGAATGTCACCAGGTAGTAAAAAAAAAAATGAAGCAAGTCCTTAGAGTAATTTTTCCAGCTTCACTCTCACCCCTCCATGTTCTGGACTCCTACAAAACGTGAGTTTATTTAGGGTGAGTGTGGTTAGAAGTCAGATTAATTGTTGGTTGGGGCTGTGTTTATTAATCAAGACCAGTGATTACCAGGGGCTGTTTGTTTCCAAGAGGTGTTCAAGCCATCCTTACCAAAGGATGAGTAGATAATATGTGTAACTTCACAGCCATTCCAGCATTCAGGGTTGATGAAGACCCAATTTCCATTTAAAAACAAAGCCAACTCTAATCTGAGGCATTAGAAACAATAAGAGTGATGCATTAAAGGGTTTTTATAGGCACTGCTGATCTTTATTCTGCACTGAGGTCTCCCAGGCCCCAGGGTGAGGGGAGCCTGCCTTGTACCTCAGGAAATGCCAGCAGAGGCAGATCCAAATGTCACTGCTGCCATGGACTCTGTGTCCAAGACAGTCTCACCTGTGAGTGGCCTTTCCCAACACTGCTTTTCCTGGATTTCTCATGTTTGAACAAAACCCCCCTGAGTGATTGCACAGCCATCACTCTGCCATCCCTCCCAGGGGCTGTGTGGGTGACGTGCACCAGCCCAGGTTTCCACAAAACCCAAATCCTGAGATTGTTCCCAGTCTTTTTCCCCCATGATTGTCCTGATTGTGGACCAAAGCCTTTCACTGATCGCTGCTGGATTAGTCATTGTGGCTCTGATGTCAGAGGTTGCTTGGGATTAAATTTAATAGAAGACTTGGCTTTTGCAGCATCTTATTTTTAAGTGCTTGGATCCCTGAGTGGAGCCCTAAATTTGGGTTAAACGCAGACTGCATAGAAGAGTTGAGCACTGGACGAGGTGATCTTTTAAAGCCTGGAAAATCTGGAGCACCTTCCAGAGCTGCCCAGGCAGGAAAGGACAGAGAGGACAATTCTTTATATCCAGAGAGGTGATGGGCACAGAATCGAAGAGATATGAAGGGAAACTCTGGACCCAGCACCTTGGGGAGCGTGGCCAGGAGCTCAGGTGCCTCCAGATTTAGGGGGCTGCTACACCTGGGGCTTCTTAGACCAGGTGAGCCCAATTCCTGCCCAAACCCTGTCCTAAGCCCTGCTCTGTGCTCAGCCTCTGAACTCCATCAGAGTTGCTCCATCAGAGCAGCCACCAGGGAGCTCTGGATATTGGCTGGTGCTTGTCAAGCACATGAAGATTAAATATGCTGCGTTGTGAACAAGTTTTTGCTTTTCTTGTATTGAGCTGGGATGCCGAGGTGATGAGCATGGTGTAAATATCTGGAGAGAGAAATGCTGGGCATAATAATTTGTATTGATCTCAAAAAAAGCTAAAAGACTTTGCTACAGCTCTCTGCTTTCTTGGTGTATATTATGGCCGTGTAATAATGGAATTGTTATTTCAGCAAAAGAATTAGGAGGAGGAGATTATTGTTCTAATAAACTAATTTTGGAAAGAGTAATTAATTTGGTTCAAGGTGAAGACTAGTGGTTGATAACTTAGTGTGGGATTAACGTACTGTGTATGTTTGTGCAGTTCTTGGCTCTGCAGGAACTGGTTTACAGGCTAATGTTTTGTTTTATTTATAATGACCCTCTGCTTAGAAGATCTTTCAGAGTTTGTTTTTGGTTTGCTTTTTTTTCTTTTTTTAAAGGCTGGCATTATTAAAAAAAAACAGTCTAACAACAATGGTCCCTTATCCCTGAGATAAGCTTTTTATAAATGTGATTTTTTTTTTCCTTTCCTAAACAAACAAAGCCCCCTAATTATAAAGGATTGCAGCTCTCAGATAGCACTGGTATGATTTAATTTGCCACTTGCTGTCATTATCTGAGTCATTCCCAGGGAAGAAAACATGGGGAGTACTCCTGGATGTGCTGCAGGAGGACTGATACTGCTCCAGTACACTGTGCTAGTGATTCTTTGATGGGTTTGTTCCTTATAGGTTAAAACCACATTATTTCTTAAGTGTTTAGAGCATGTAAACCCTTTCAATCAAAGCTGTGTGAACAATTCTTCAGTTATTCTTCTGCCTTTCAGTTTTTATTTATTTTTAAAAAATCTGTCACTATCTGAAAAGTGTGAAGTGTTTTGAACTGGCTTAATTAAATGGCCATTCCGAAGCGTTTTGATGAGCTGAAATACAATATTGCAGAGCTGCTCCTGCTCTGCCCTGAGAAATGGTCAGGGCTGGATTTGGCTGGAAACATTTGGCAGCGGGATGGGGCTTTCCAGCGCTGCCTGGGATGGAAATGCACACTTATTAAGGAGATCCTTATTAAAATATCTTGAAAATCCTGACGAGTAGTTGGTGTTCCTCACAGAGCCACTTTGTCTTGCGCTGGGAGAGCGGTGGCTGAGCAGCTGTGCTCGGATTCCTTTCAGCACAGTTGTGCCTCAGCTCTGCCAGAGGCAGCAGATGATGCTCCACAGCTTGACAAGGCCCTGTCCCGCAGGGATGGAGCTGGGTGAGCGAGCTGACAGAGGTTCTAGTTCACAAAATGGGCTGGAATTATTAATTCTGGTAGAGGGAGTGTGAAATACAGAATCCCTGTGTCTGTGGAGGAAAAGGAGGGGCCACCACCACGTTAAACAAGCACTGGTCCCTTCTGAGCTGGTTCCAGAAGGAGCAAAGCATTTTTCTTTATTTAATTTTTTTTTTTTTTTGATATGTGCTCGAATTATTGAAATGCTGCATGCGAGGCAAAAGAACCCAACCCCACGAAAAAAAGCACAATTAAAACATTAATTATTAGTGCTGGGAGTATTTTGAGTCATTTTTGTATTCAATCGGCTGTAATTAAATACTCAGTGAACACAAAATTAGGTCATATATTATGTAAATAGGATGAGACATCCACTAGCTCCAGCAGCAAATGCGTTGGAGTCCTTGAGGGTACAATTCAGGGTTGGACTCTTGGAGCCTGATGGGTTCTGTCTGACCCTGATTTCCTTCTCTGCCACATGCCCACCTGAGCAGGGAGCAGATCCCGCGGAGGATGTGGGATGTGATCCGTGCTGGGCCACCTGCTGCCTCCTGTGCCTCATGTTCTCAGCCAGGTTGAGTTGAGTTCTCCCAGGGGAAAGATTTTCTGCTGTGGCTTCAGCTCATCCCTCAGACACAGAGTGAATTTAGGTATATTAAACAAAAATTAATAGATGCTTTGATGGTGTCGCTGAGCGATGCTGGGAGCGCTCGGCACTGCCCAGGATCAAGGCCTCTATTCTCTAACGTGGCACTTGATCACTCCTGGCTTAGCAGTCATAATTGCAAATGCCAAACCTGATTTTGCTCCCTTTGGGGATAGTGGAAGCAGTTATAATAATAATAATAACAGGTCCGTTATTATTAATCAGAACGTTTATGTAGCTCTTAAAGAAAGAAAGAAATGCAAAATCAAGCTGCTGGGTTCTGCTCTCCTCTGGCAGGGGCTTGCTGGGGGAAGCAGCATCTCCTGTCAATCTGAGCTGCTTCTTCCTCATGCCCTCCACTCATTGCACTCATTGCTCCCATCTCCAGAGCTCTCTCAGAGCCCCCCCTTTCCTTCCCCAATCCTTTCTTCCCAGCTCTCCAAGTTCTCACTTTTCAATCCAACCATGAACCTCTGAATGTACCCATGGCACTTGGAGAACAGGTGTCAGGAGGTGCTGGTGGCTGAGCAGGGAAGCAAGAAGTGAAAATTGCAGGTAGCTGTCTTCCAAACCATTCCTGCTTCCCACTGGAACAGGCTACCCTGGAGCTGTTCAAAACCCCTGTGGATGTGGCACTTGGGGACATGGTTAGGTGGTGGCCTTGGCAGTGCTGGGGGGAATGGTTGGATTTGATGATCTTGGAAGGATTTTCCAACTTTGATGTTTTTGTGGTTCCATTTTGTTCCCTCATGGAAGAGGCTGCAGTTCAGAGCAGGGTAGGTGTTGAACATCAGATATTCTGTTGGAGTCCTTCAGGCAGTGGTTTTCTAGAGTGTGTGCTGTTTGGTGCTGTTTGTATTCTTCAGGTGGTGGAAGAATCAAACTGTAGTTGTCTGTATTTTGATTTTTTAGAGAGATGATGTTGTTTTAGCCTCTCTCCTTCTGTGCCCCTCCACCCAACCAAACTGTCTTTATTTTTTAGAATTTTTTTCTATAAAATTATTTTATAGAATCAGTCCACAACTGATTCTTCACAGATCCCTGAAAAAAGCAGGATGGATTTTAAATCAGTGAGAACAGATCAGCCTTGGCACTGGGAGTGAGGGTAACCCATGGAGAGGTGCAGTGGGAGCTCTGCTGCTCCCAAACCCTGACATGGGGATCCCAATCAACCCAGAGAAGGGAAATCAGTGAGGACACTCCTGTAAGGGACATGCCACGTGGTTTTTACACCCAGGCAGCTTTTTTCCTAACTCTCTATGAAGTAGGAAAGAACTTGTCTGGTCTGTGCATCTGGAATTGCCATGTCTGGAGTCCTCAGGAGAAGAAAGGATGGCAGTGGAGAAGGGACTTGTGCCTGGGGTGCTTCTGCCACCTCTTGTAACTCTGAAAGCCAAATCACACAGTTGCCTGCCTTGTTTGCCTTGCCATTTGTACCTCTGGAATTGGGATATAATCCAATATTTAGGAATGGAAAGCTTATTCCTCCAGCTAAGCTGTGATAAACCTACGTGGACCTTTAGGGTTGGTGGTTGGTGGACTGCAAACGTGGGCAGCTTTTAGGAGCTGGTGGTGTGACCCCAGGAATGGGATGTCAGGCACTGTGTGCTTGCAGTAACTGTGAAGGAAAAACGAGGCAGAGTGGCCACTCTGAGGCCCTGATATTTCACTTTCAAACTTCCTTGGAGCTGGGAGGGTCAGGCTTGGCTGCTCTCAGCTCCGGACTGTCAGGAGGCACGGATTCAGCTTATCAAGCAGTGCTGGGCTTGCTAAGTGCTTGGCAGACATTATAGAAAAGCGAGATGCTATTCATGCTGCAGTGGATAAGGAGTTGGAAAGCTTTGGTTTGAGATTGCAAGAGGCTGAGAGGAAAATTGAAGTCATGGAGATAATGATCATTGGACCTAATGCTGCTCTTGCTGAGAATGCCAAAGGCCAGGTTGTAAGGCGTGCAGAAGTCCAGTTGATCATCTGGAAAATAAGTGCAGATTGAGTATTATCATCTTGGTGGGAGAATCTTGTGAATATATTGATGGAGGAGCGCAGGGATTCGTGTGCTGGTTGCAGGGTGCTGCTTGAGTGGCAGAAAGAAATGTGAGGTGGAATTTTTCAAGTGCTTCAGTCTGTCGTGAGGGCGTCGCGTTAGTGAAATGTCAAGCTGCTAAGCACTGATTTCCCAGGACAATCAACCAGTGAATATTATTGCTAATATTATTATGACACAGTGACTTGAAACTGATGCATAAGATGCAACTCAAATAACAACAAAAATCTGTGGGTTTTTTCACTTCCTGTTGGGGGGTTGTTCAGTCTAAAATATCAGGGGATAATTTTAATGATCTGTGACTTCCGTGTGTCATTTGGGTTTGGCTTTTTCTCATATATTCTAAAATATAGTTCAGTTTGGAGACACTTAAAATCATCCAGAGTACTCTGCCTTCTTGTTGCCAATAGGTTATCATTTAATACAACACTTGCTACTTACATAAAAATCAGCAGAGAGAGACATCTGGACTGGAGTTGCTGCCATAGGCCTACAGCTTTTCTTTCCTTCTTTTTCTAAAGAGGAGAATGAGATTTGAGTCGAAACTGTTTTTACCCAGCACATTGTGTGCCAATAGGCAGTGAATAGATACCATCTCCTCAGATGTGCACACAATCAGATTTTATCCTCCAGCACTGGAGGTTCTGTGTGCAGCTGCTGACAGAAGATTTTATTTGCCTGACAGAGGTCCCTGTGGACAGAGAAATTGTTCCCCATTGACAGGAGTGGTCCTTCAGCATATTTTTGGACTGTCTTCCTTCAGAATTGTTCCTTCTTAAAGGTCGACTGATTTCCTCCAAACCATTAAACATCCTCTATTAAGGAAAAATAAAACAGTTGTGCTATAGATGATACGAAAATTACCATTCTGACCTTTTCCTCTGCGTTTCTTCAGTTTTGCTGACCTGCTCTCCTCTCCATGGGACACCAGTGATGTGTTCCCCAGCCCTGGGCTGGGGAGGGCACACGTGGTGGTGATGGTTGTGCCTGCCTGTGGTTTTACACCTGCTTGGGAGGGGTGTAAAAAGGGAGAAGTGGATTAACCACTCAGTTTTGGTGTCGTTGCTCGTGGGGCAGGTCCGTGGTGTGCCTGGCACTGGCTGTTCCTTGCAGAAGTGCTGTGGCTGCATTGGGTTCATTTCCTTGGCAAGAGAACCAGGAATTGCTTCCCTTGGTTCTTTGGGAAAGCAGCTGAGCGTAGTAAAGGCATTTTGTGATACTGGGTCCTGCCTCCTCGGACTGCTTGGGATTTCAAACTTTGCTTTCCTAATCCGAAAATGGATGGATGCTGGGAGTTTTCCTTCAGCGTGGGGCTTCCTGTAAAAGAGAATTTGGAAACCAAGGGTTCTATTCTAGGCACAGGATAATTTAACATCATGCAAGGTCAATCTGAACCTTTCTTGACCCTCACTGTTATTATGATGTACTTTTCCCTGAAATCCTCATGGAGTGGGTAGAGTTTATTGCTTGTGAGGGTCTTGGTCTCTCTGACACAGTGTGCCCAGTTTGGGGCAGATTCTGTGAGAATCTGTGTTGGATTCATGCTTCTGGGGTTACCCCAGCATCAGCAGTGCTCAGCAGTGTCCCTGTGGTGTTTATTGGTGCCTCTGTCACGGTGTGCAGTGAGAGGACACATGGACCAGCTCCTCTGCTGGCCAGGGAGATGCTTTGGAGGTGCCCATGGCATTTCCACGAGCTGGTTGGTGACACCCTCACTGGGAGACCAGACAGCCTGGCCAAACAGCCAGGAGATGGAACAGGAGGAAGAGGAAGCAAGGCAATTAACTCATCTCCAAAAGGACAAAACGTTTGTTGTGCTAAAAATACGCAGCCACAGTGCTGATGCCACATTTGCCAGCAGTGGCACGGAGCTACTTCAAGATGCTGAATGGGAGGGGCAGTGGTTGCAGCTCTGCCAGGGGAGCTGGTGATGCCTTTTTGCTGCTCTTAGGAAATCAAAGCTCAGACAGGCTCAGAGGGTTGGGGTCGTTTCCCTCGGTGTTTCATAGGATCCCATTCCATGCATGGCTTCACCCAGGTGACAGCGTCACAATGTCCTCCCACCCCCAATCGAGGGTACAATTAAAGCCCTTACTCATTAGCATATCTAACAAGAGGGCCCAATAAGGGGCTGGGCTGGGCTCACTTCTAGTTTACAGACTCTGTCCTGCCAGGGGACCTTGAGTTCTTGTGACAATAGAGTGTTTGGTCTTCTAACTCTACAGCTCTGGGGTGTTTGGTCTCCCGGCCTACTGGACACCAAGAAACCAGGCTAAATTATCACACCTAAAACATCTCGATGATACTTGAGAATATAGGGAACTGTGTCAAAAGTATTCAGGAAAAAAGCAAAAAATCCTTCAGGCATCACTGTGGTGGCCAAAACTGTGCCGAGGGTCCGTGGAGAGCAGCGGGCAGGGACATCAGCAAGGTGGGGTCTCCAGGTGGGGCACGGGGGCTCCCACCCCAGGGAAGGTGTGGGGGTGACTTCAGCGTGGGAGTCACCCCGTTTTTGAGGGGCTGAGATGTTGTTTCACCAGGGAGATGTGAAGGGGACACGTATGGTGCTCCCATCACCCCAACCTCTGGACTGTGAATGTGACACAGGGGTGTGCAGTGTGCAAGGGCTGCTCTCCACCCTTGGAGTACTTCTTCTTTTCAAGCAGCTGCTTGTAGGACCCAAGGGGCTGTGGGGGAACAAAACACCCCCTACCCAGCACTTTGTTCCAAAACTGCACTCACAGCAAAGTTTCTGTTTTTCTACTCCTTGTGACTTTTGGGTTTAACTCCCGTGCTTTCCTGTGCCAGACCAACAAGTGTGGGAGTACACTCCCATGTGCTGCTTAAAATGTGATTTTTGATTACCTGGGAGATTGCTTAGGAAATCTGTGGGCTTTGTTGCATTGCACATGCTCCGATCACATTTACAAGCAAGCCACACACTGGGACAGAAGTAGGTCACTGGAAGACTCCTCACTGGACAGATGTTTAGTTTTCCTAATTCACCCCCTATATTAAGCGACATAATTGGGATTTTAGGGGTAGCTGAGTCTTGCTGACCATAGCTAATTTTTATTGTGGCTCCATCAGAAGGTTGAATTTTGGAGGCACAAAATGAGAGGTTTCGGTACATGGGAGAAAGGGGGATATTTTGTCTTTGACTCGCAGTGGGAGGTCACAGCCTTTTGTGCTGGCAGCTCTGAAACCAGCACAAACTGGGGTGATTAGCTCCCTTTTCTAATGAGTACACAAAGCTGATTGTGAATGAGCCAGTGGGTTCATTGTGCACCCTTGGCCTGCGTTTAATCCTTTATGTGAGACCCCCTTTTACACAGGGACAGCAATTGGAATCCAATTTACACCGGGCTGGGCATTAAATCTCCTTACTCGGGCGATGCTGGCTAATCAATGGCATTGAAATTCCGGAGCCTCCTCCCTCCAGCTCTGCCACTCTTTCTGCTGCGCCGTGATTTTTAGGAGAGATGAAGCCCTTTAAGTGGGAAACACTTTGTCTCCCTAAATACAAGAATAAACAATGTCTCTCTTCTTGGCAAAACACATCGCAGCGCTGTGTAACAAGCAGCAGAGATCTTAAAAGTCCATCAAGAGACGTTATGGTAATTTCACAGGAACGACCACCTTGCTTTTAGTGAGAATTATCTAAATATGAAGATAAAAGGGAGAAGAAAGGGAGCCTGACGTGTAGAGAGACACATGAAAGGTTTTGGGAGAGGCTTTCGGTGCTGCACAGAAATATTTTTGCAGCTGAGTTTTCTGGCAAGCTCCTGAATAGCAGCGAGAGTTTCTGCCTGCCTGCTTTTCGCTTTTACAAGCAGGGCTTGTTAAATCAGTTTGGGGGGATATCAGAGATCTGTAAATTACGAAGAGGAGACCTCGATCAGCTCCCCCCAACAACTTTGGGAACTGTGGGATTACAGCTGAAGGAAATTCCTTCTTGTTGAGTTGAGTCAGGGGAAGATAAACAAACATTTTTAGGAGAGTCGGTGTTTGTGCACCCACGTGTGATGGGGAAGAGTGATTTCAGAAGTGATGAAAGCCTGGAAACAAAGCAGACAAAGCATCTCACCTGGGCAGGGTATAAATGGGAATGCCATGAATTGTGCCTTACTTGTGGAAATTTTGGCTGGTCGTGGCTTTTGAAAGCCAGCCCACTTTGTGCCATGGAGCCACTCAGCTCAGGAGCCGCTCAGTTCTCATCCCCATCCATTACTCCTGGTGCCTGCAGCCCCTTGAAATATTCATTCTGCCTTTTATTCCTCAGTGCTGTTTAATAGCCCAGGCAGAGCAGTGACCTGGAGGGTTTGTATTCAGTTACAGGCCTTGTTGTGGGACAAGCTGGTATCCAGAAAGCTGACACTGGCCTGGAAATTAATGAGGATATATTGCCATTGCAACCTGTGTGCCAGGGGTATGTATTTAAAAAGTCATGAAGCAGCCTCCCCAAAATGAGGGGATACCTTTTACACAACTCCCTGGGTTTGCTCTGTGTCTCTCACCTGGTTTCTGAGCTGTTGGGATGCACACTGGTTGCTTTTGGGGTGCCCATGCTGATAAACCCTGTTGGTTTGTTTATCTCCCTCCACTTTGGCTGTTTTGGTGCCCTTTTCTCTCTGTAATGTCTGGATGGAGCTGTTGGGTTTTTTTCTGAACAAGGCAGACTCAAAGGCCTTGAGAAGTCCAAAATGTACCTGCCTGCCTGGTTTATGGCCATCAGCACTGATGACTTGATCTTCAGTGGTTCACACTTATTTCCACACATAAATATAAAATACACCTAAAACCACTCCAAACCAAGCCCCCACAAATATTGTTTCAAGCTGCAGCTCCCATTCAGAGATGCCACTTATCCTTCCACAAGCCACTGGGGATTACCTGCAATGGTGACAAGGTAATCACTGCATGCTAGCCCCAGGTTTTAAACCACTGGATTTTTCAGTGGGCAGGATCTTAATTTTGCCATTCATTCAGTTGTGAAAAGCCTGGTTGACTTTCCAGGCAGAGCTGATCTGCCAGCCTTTAAGGTGAGGGTATTTTGTTTTATTTTGTGTAAACCCAGCAGTCTGAATTAAGGACAAATGCCCTGAAGTGTGCAGCTGAGCCTGTTTAATAACTGAAATATTTGGGGCCATTTGATTTGGTGAGCTCTTTTTCTGTTAAAAAATAAAAAAAGGAGCAAGCTGAGCTCCAGCATTTTGCAGGGAACATTATTTTGTGGAGAGAGAACACTGATCTTATTTGGCAGAAAATAAATGGATGTTTGTGTTATGACTCCTATTCAAGTACTTTCTTTTATGTATGTGCAGGATGCTCTGTCCTGAAATCAGATCTCGTCTGACTGATACATTTTAAGCAGGGTGATTCTGACTCTTTCACAACTTTCAAGTGTAAATGTGTTAATGTTTTGCCCAGCACATTATTTCTAACAGGCTGAACTTTCATTGTGTTTTTCGCAGTTTGGGTTTAGGTTTAACTCGAGGCTTTTCATAGCTATTTAATTCCTCATAATTCCTGACATCCTGGCAGCCTCACGGCTCCCCCAAGATTGCAGGGACGACCACAAACACCCAGCCTCTCCCTGGCTTTATTTTTTAAAGATCTTCCTTTCTCTCCCCAACCTCCCAGCTCCCAAATCTGAGCCCCAGGGGAAAATCGGAAGTTGCTTCCTCAGACCTGTCAGCTCTTGTGCTTTCAGGGTGAGCCTAATGATGTTGAGCCCTATATGATTCTTTCACACTTGTCTACTTCAATCTCACACTGCAAGACAAGCAGTGGCTGTGCAGAGGGAGGGGATGAAAGTCCTGCTACAGTGGAAATCTGCAAAACATACGCACTGGCTGTGAAGGAAATTTGGGATCAGATGCAAATCCGGTGTGGAGCGTAGCTGGTTGGGTTGTGGGGTTTTTGGTTTGTTTTTTTTTTCTCCCCTGCAGTTTAATATGATTTTTTTGTCTTGCTGCATAGGAAACCAAATCAGGTTTTGGAGGGACACGGGGAGGGATCAGAGTGGAGAATTATGCTGAGTGTCTCCCATCTGCCTGATGGTATGTAGGTGGGAGTAAATGGCAGGATTTGACTGTGGAGAGAAGAGAAATAGTGCTGAAATTGAATACAGAGGTGGCCACAAGCCTAATGTCGCAGAGATTGACCCTCTCTGCCTTTTTTAACCAATTATGAGACCACTTCTCCTCAGGATATTTTGTGCCTGGAGGCTCCATATAAAAACACTGGGCTGGCATTAACAGAGCCATGCAGGCCTCTCTAAGCAGTGCCCACCCTGTCCGCTGTGATTCTCCTCCCTGCAGATGGACAGGCAGTGGCACCAGGGTGAATTTTGGGAGCAGCATCACCAGCCTGCTCGGACGCCGTGGTGTGAAGTCATCCCTCTTCTCTCTGTGTTTGCTTTGCAGCTTAATCTGTGAGCAGTTTCCTCTACTTCCATTTTTCTGGTGAGTCAGGGAGGAGAAGAGAAACAGGCTAAACACAGATGGAAATGAAAATCCTGGATCCCTGAGGCTGCTGCCTCAGTTTCTCTCCAGAGTGCACTCTTTGTAGATAGCGTTTGGAAAATGGTGTGTGGGTGCTACAAACACCCCCAAAATCACGTGGAGACAGGGCTTGTTCCGCCCTTTGCTATTAGGCTGGTTTTATACACCATGTAAATCAGATTCAGGTTGTGTGTGAGCAGTGTGGCTGCCTCTTTTCTATTATCCAGCATTTTTTTTTTTTTGCTCCTTGTGGGTATCTACCAGCTGGTTTTGTTCAGGGCTCTGGTTTTGGTGTGCCAGAAAAATACCTGAAGCCATGTAGGCAAGCACTGAGCTTCTCTTCCCCTACAATGCTCTGTAAGACACAGTGGAGATCCCTCCCTTGTGTGGGACTGAGTGACAGTCCCTGAATGAAATAGGTGGAGAGAAGTGGGGTGGAAGGAGAGAAAAAAAGAAGTGGGGTATGGCAATCATGAAATTTTTACTGCTTTATCCATATCTAAATAGACCTGGGTCTTTTTTACTGATCACTCTTTGTAGAGGGGTCCCCCTGTCCAAACCCAGGCTCTGCTCAATTGCACCTTTCCACGTACACACCTGGCTGCAGCTCAGCAGTACTTGGGCTTGTTTTTGTTGGGTTTTTTCAGAGACTGTTTTGCCAGCAAAGGCTGATGTCAGATCTCTGGGTAGTTAAAAAGCAAATTCAAGCAGCCTGTGGTGGAGAACCTGTGGAAGTGCTGCTGCCAGCCAGGTTCTCAGGGAGTGCTGGCCCTTGCCCAGCGGTCAGGCTGGTGATTTACTGAGTGCTTTTCCCATTGCTGTGCAGCAGCCAGAACGGTTTTGTGGAGTTTCTAAATATTTTTTTTTTAATTTTTTTAAGACCTCCGTGGTTGAGTTTTTGAGTTTCTTCATGCTTTGCCACATGGCTAGTGTTAAAAATGACAGTTCTTAGCTGTAGGGGTAAAGGCTGTGATAGCAAATTGGAATTCCGGCGTCGGAAATGGGCCTTTGCAAGAGGAAGGTTTATAAATCAAGGGGGAGCTGAGAAGTGGGAGCTTTTGTGAGGCTCTGCCATGGAGCTGAGGGTGTTCAGCTTCTTGGCTGGGAGTTCCTGGTGGACCAGCAGTGAAGGAGGAAGGCGTGTCCTCTGGAGCAGTGTCCCCCTGTCTGAGGGGACATCGGTCCCCTCCAGCTGTGCTTCTGCCTCATCCTTATGGGCTCTGCCTTCAGGGCTTCCTCCTGCCCCCTTCCTGCAGCAGGCACTCGACTGCCAACTGGGCTTCACACAAAAATTTACCAGTGTTTTCAAGCCTCATTTCTTTTAGCAGCCACTCTTTGGGCATTGAAAGCTGCAAGTGTTCTCTATTCCAAACTACTCTGCCCAGCTGCACCAGTGAGTGAGAATCAAACCAAGCTCTGCTTCCTCTGGGAGCTGAGAGACCTCTGTAAGAGACACATCAGGCTTGTAGCTAGGAAAGCAGGGTAGAAGCAGCACGTCTAGAAGTGTTTGCATTGATGGACTGTCCTGAAGACTTGCCAAAAGCTGCACTGAGGGCAGATCTCCCTGTCCACAGCTGTGTTGTTACCCTGGGACGTGGTTGGGCACCCCAGAGGTGTTTGCAGCTGTCAGTCCCAGTCTGCCCACGTGTTAACTCAATATTGTTATCACATACCTGCACCAGTGGCTGTGCTTTTAATCAGTATGCACTCTGCTAAACATGAAATCCAGAGAAATCCCCCAGGGACGTTTTCATTTTTGACTGCTCCGAAATCCCGCTCGAGTTCCTCATCCAACATCCGCTTGCCTCTCTTTCCTACCAGCACTGATTCAGGGGTAAACTTTTAGGGATAACCTTCCCTGAATGCTCAGTGATATCAGGGAGCACAGGAGCGTGCTCAGATGGGTTTAATACACTCCAGTGGTGGCAGGATGCAGCTGCCACCTGCAGACCGGCGCTCCCAGGGTGACCCTGACATTCGGGCTGTGCCTAAAAGGTTCTCCGTGAACCCTAAAAAATGGGTTCACTGAGTTTTTATTATTATGATTATTCTAAATTTTTTTTTTTTTTGTCCTTTTAATCCTTCATGTGCAACAGCTTGATTTGGGGGTTGGTGGCACTGGAGGGAGGGAGGGGTAGTTGGTGAGAAAGGAGAGTGGACGTGGCTGGCGCCGGAGCTCTCGGAATCTCCGGTGGAGCTGGGAATTTTGGGGGGGGGGGGGCAATGCTTGCTGCTGGCATCACTCAGGAGCATTTTCCTGAGGTTCAGCACAGCAGCCACGAGGAAAAAGCTGACTTTGGTTGTGATCATCATTAACTCAGCCTTCTACACCTTCACTCTTTTGGGTGTATTTGGAGAATTCCTTCGGCAGCCGCCGGTGCTTCATTGAGCAGTTATCCCTGCTTGCCCTGGTTAGTCACTGGGAACCAGCTGCTGCGTTTGGTTCCAACCTGGTGCTAATCTGCTACTCCTTTTAACGATATTAGTCACAACAAATAAATGCTGTGCTTGTCTGAATGGTCCTTCCATCCTGCAGTGCTCTCCTGAAGGTTGATTTGTAGCTTTCCATTCCCGTCCCAGCGCAGCCCTTCCCCAGGATTTGAATGGACAGGTTGTTGTTGGCATAAATTTGGCAGGTTTTAGGGTGAAGAACGAGGATGTGGGTGGAGCAGGCTGGGAGGAAGGGAACACCTGGACTGTTATTTTAGGTGGCCCATTGTTTCTAACCAGCGTGCCTTTGCTGCTCCAAGCCCTGTCCAGCCTGGCCTTGGACTCTTCCAGGGATCCAGGGGCTTCTCTGGGCACCCTGAACCTCTTCACCCTCACAGGGAAGATTTTCATCCCAATATCCCATCCATCCCTGCCCTCTGGCCCTGGGAAGCCATTCCCTGTGTCCTGTCCTTCCATCCCTTGTCCCCAGTCCCTCTCCATCTCTCCTGGAGCCCCTTCAGGCACTGGAACAATCTCTCAGGTCTCCCTGGAACCTTCTTTAAGGGGAGGGTACAATTTGCCCTTTGTTTCGGTGGTAGTTAATGTTAAAATTAATTCTTACTGTGTGTCCTTTGTTCTTGGTCACCACGATGTGATTATTTTTTTTTTTTCCTATTGCAAATTAAACACGAGAGGTTGCGGTGGGTTGCAGACTCAAGGGATTAATTCTGCAATTTCCAGCCCGACGTTCTTTTGTCCTGGAATGAAAATGGTCTTCTTAGGTAATGGCTATTTTTATACAGCCATTTGTTCTCTCAGAACTGGGTTGAGACCTCCAGTAGTGTATCATTGACTGCTGAACAGGCATCGTGCAGTGCAGATCACTTCTGAGCCTGGCTACACCCTCACCCGGCATGGAAAAGCTTCAAAAAACCACCTCGTACGGTCTCACCCCACTCAAGGCTCCCCTTTCAATCTTTTGGTTTGTTTTTTTTTTTTTGGTGGGACTGAGGAAATCTTCATTGTAGTGACAGGTAGAAATACTGATGTGCAAGTTTGTGAGGAAAAAAGGAAAAGAAAAATGGGAAATACTGCTGCAGTCTCTTGTGGTTCACTGGGAGGAGCACGGTGCTTGGGATGTCTGAGTTGTTGGAGTGATGGCAGGAGCTGGGTGGTTTCTCTCCTCCAGCAGCATATTTAGGCTGGGGAGGCACAGCTTCAGGTGTTCTGCAGCTCTGGGAAGGGATTCTTGGATTGCTTGTGTGTAGAATAAGTTTGGCACTTCTGAGCTCATGCCACCAGCTGAGGTGACGTGTCCCCGCACTGCTCCTGGCTGTGATGCTCCAGAGTCTCCCAAAGTCATCACTGAGCCCTAAAAAAAAAACCCCTTGAAGACTTGAAGATGCTCCTGCATCTCATTTTCTTGGAACCCCATCTCCAAGTGGTTCTTGGTGAGGACACTGTGGGAAGGTGCTGGAGAGAGCTTGTTGTCATCTGCTGGTGCTGTGTGGGCTCCTGGTCCTCTGGGTGAGGAGGGGATGTTCCTGTGCTTCCTGACAGAGAAATTTCATCTTCTTAAGTGCTGGGGAGGCTTCCCAAGCGTGTTTGGGGTTAATCCCCAACCCAGGGGTGTTGCCCTTGCCTTAGAGAAGAGGAAACTGAGGCAGAGACTCACAGAGTACCAGAGGCACATTTAGAGCCCTGATGGTTTCACTGCAGATCAGCTTGGTTGGGCCAAACTTCTAAATTAAACTATTAAAAAGCTAATAGTGAAAACACTGGAGCAAGCCAAGCTCAAAATGCAGAGTGGAAAAGAGAATACTGTAAACAATGGGGTTTTAGTCCCCATACAGTGGAGATGCAGGCAGTTATTCCTTATGAATTATTTTATTTAGTTAACACCAAATAAATACCATTGTTGCTTTTTCAAGGCTTTTTTTTTTTTATTATTATTATTAATAAGCCCAACCAAACAGCTTGGACATTGCCCTGGTGCTGAATTGGCTCATGGATCACAGTGCTGGGAAGTTTGTATTAATCAGCACTCTGCAGTCAGTGCATTGTTGCTTCATTAACCTACTTGTTTTTAAGTATCTGTAAATCACAAAGAGGGGAAGTCCTGCTGCTTGCTGAGAAAGCAGCCCCGTTTGCAGCATCTCTCCTCTCTGAAGCACATTTCTGGTTTGCACTTAGGGTTTGGGGTTTGTTGTTTTGTTTTGTTTTGTTTTTTTTTCCCCTCCCTGTTTTTCTCACCTGTGAAATTTGTGGTGTAGCCTGGAAGGACGTTTCAGATGTGTATATCCAAAATTGCAAGTGCTGTTGCTTTTAACATCCAAGCTCCCTGGGGATATTTGGTTCTGGAATACATCTATTCTCCAAGTGTTATTTCACTGCTCACAATGTCACAGCTAAGGTCTTGTTGTTCAGGAGGTACATTTTATTTGTCAGGATGCTGTATCTTCCTAAAGAGGCAGGGAACTGCAATAAAAAATGATTTATTTTCTTTTTTAAGTGAATCATTACAGGAGTTGTTAAAGGACTCTCATAAATGTTGTTATTGGAGAGCTGGTTCCAGGGTCTAGAGGAGGAGGAAAGGTTGGTGTCAGGTTGTACAATCTGACAGTGATTATGTGTTAATATTTCCCTGGCTAACAGAGATGCTCCTCAGTGTCCTGTGCTCCTGAAGAGGACTTTGAGGGGATGGGAGGAAATAAGGAGGGGTTGTTGGTGCTGCTGGCACTGGAGTTTGTGCATCGGTGACTGCAAATCCCCGAAATCCTTTGGGGGTGGAGTGGACCCGAAACTCATCATTGCTGTTTTGGCTTTTAATCAGAGAATTACAGACTGGATTGGGGTGGAAGGGACCTTAAAGATCATCCATTCCTACCCCTGCCATGGGCAGGCACACCTCTCACTGTCCCAGGCTGCTCCTACCTGGCCTTGGCACTGCCAGGGATCCAGGGGCAGCCACAGCTTCTCTGGGAATTCTATTCCAGGGCCTCCCCACCTCCAGGGAACAATTCCTGCCCAATATCCCATCCATCCCTGCCCTCTGGCAGTGGGAGCCATTCTCTGTGTCCTGTCCCTCCATCCCCTTGTCCCAATCCCTCTCCAGCTCTCCTGGAGCCCCTTCAGGCACTGAAAGGAGACCTCAGAGCCACCTTTTCTTCAGGCTGAACCATCCCAACTCCCTCAGCCTTTCCTGACAGCAGAGGTTCCCCATCTCCTCTCTGGTGGTATCTGAGCAGCTCTGTGGACCATTCCCATTCCCATGGCCAGGACAGGGGGTCCCAGCAGTGCCCCTTGCACAGCCCCGAGCTGCACCCCCAGATTTGGAGTTGGGATCCAACAGCTCAGGAGCCGCTTCTGCTTTCCCATCATTTCTCGGAACCGCAGTGTCAAGATGGAACAGGGAGGAGAGGATGTTTTCTGTCCCCTCTCAGGTATTGTGTCGCTGTCTGTGCTGCTGCTGCTGTTGAAGTCTCCATTGTTGGAGTCTGGCACTCAGAGTTGGGGCACAGGGCTCCTTCTTTGCAGCCCAACCCCAGCCAATGACTCACGGTGGTAATTTGGAATTGCAGGCACTGAATGTGCAACTTGCTTTCCTCTGCCACCAGGCCCATTATGCAACAGGAACTGACAAGAACATTTTTGAACGTTTTTCACTTACTCCACAGAAGCATCGGTTCTGAAATTTGGACAGCTTTGTAATTGAGTGATATTCTCTAGGAGGATCAAATACATATTAACAATTTGGTTTTTTTTAATGTAACAAAGAATAATTGAACTTCAATAGTATCTGATTACATTTGGTGTGTTTCAAAAATCCGGGTTTGTTTTTTTTTTTTCCTTACTGATTTCAACTGCAATTGCATTTCTATATTTGTATTTTTCCTGCCTTGTGGAAAGTACCACATGCAGTATTGGCACTGCAGTGCCTGACTTCTGGATGGAGGACTTAATGGAAGTAAATCTGGATGGTTTCTGTGAGGTGCCAGCCAAGGATAATCATCATTTTTGTTGCTGTTTACCAGCCTGTCCTACCTGTTGCGAAATGGAACACGATCTGTAAACACTCACTCTGGGTTTTAAAGTCCTCTTCCCCAAATTCCTAAAGCGTGTAACGTTTCCTCTAGATTGATATTTAGACCAAATTTATTAACTGAGCGTGATTTTTCTTTTAAATTAATTTATCGGCCTCTTCCCTCGTGCTGCTCAAAGAGACAAAAGCGAATCTGTCGCTCTTGTTTAGATTTATTTCACAGACATATTTTCCCATTCGTGTGGATAAATGCTGGTCTGACTTCAGCACCATTTTTAGATGTTCTGCAACGCCGAACACAAAATATGAGCTGTCCTTTTTAGAAATAGTCCTCAAAACACTCTGTACTCATAACCCATTTGTACAGCTGGGCGAGCACATGTGCCCAGAGCCTTCAGCCTGCCCTAGCTGAGCAGAAGCTGCTGAGCCCTGGCAGTGCCAGCAGGTTCCACGGGCTCTGAGAAGAGCACAAACTCTGGATGAGCTTCCAGGAGAGGGATTTGGCTCCCTGGAACTGCTGGGAGCTTGGATTGGGCTGTTGCTTCTTCCCTGGGGTGGGCACGGAGCTGGTGACACCTGGCTGGACGTGGTGGGAAACCCAGCCCAGCCTCGTGCCCATCTCTGCTCAGGTGCCCATCTCTGCTCAGGTGCCCATCTCTGCTCAGGTGTCCTCCTTGCCCCATTTTCCCAGGTTTTTCTCTCCTCAGTTGAGGTCTCATCCCTCCTGGGGTGATCCTCATCTGTCCCTTGCATCTTCCCCACCCGTGAGCTGCAGGGAGAAATTTGAAAGCATGAATTGAGGAACTTTCTGAGTTTCCAGGTGTAGAATGACCCCAGTGCCAGGTCTGTTCTCGCTCAGTGGCCCCACTTTCCACATGCCCTGGGTCATACCACGTGTTGCTGAGTCCCAGAGTAGTTTTGGGGTGACTGATTCATAAAACTTGGGGTTAATGCCATAAATCTAAATAGATACAATGATGTATGTGTTTCCTTTTGTTTCACTACATAAAAATAAACAAGCAAAAATAAACAGGGGTGCATCCCCTGCACCCCAAATCCTGTGGGACTGGGGACAAAATGCACTTTTACTTGGGGTGTTCAGCTTGGATTTTCTGCTGGAAGTGCTGCAGCTCCTGCCCGGCCCTTGTGGGGCTGAGCCCAAAAATCCCTGGGATGTGCAGGCAGCTGCGCGGCTCCAGATCTGCTTTTGACAGATCAGCTCTCAGAAGGCACAAGCCCTGACTTGTCAGGAAGGGGACAGCTCATCATTAGCCAGTTTGGTCACACAGGTTACGGGCGGTGAGCGGTGTTTGATCAAGGGGAGCCCAGGGTAGGACGAGGATGTAAAGGAAAAAAAAAAAAAAAATGCTGTAAAGCGCATTTTGTTAATGCCACACACCGAGGTGGCTCCCTGCAACCCAGTGCAAACATCTCATCGCTCCTGTTTCATCCTCATCTCCTGAAATGTGCTCGGCTTAAGTGGAAGCAGCTGCCTCCTGTGCAGGGAGAGGGAGGCAGACCCTGCTCTCAGCCCCCCCAGCCCCTGCCTTCAATTAGCTGCTGGTTTGCCTGGAGTGCTGCAGTGTGACCACTCCTACTGTCAGAGCCAGGAGGAAAAATGCAGCACAGTAATGAATTTGTAACTAGAGAGCGGGGCTAACGAGTGTCCTCAGCTCAGGAATGCAGTGGGGATGTATTAAGCCAGGTGTATAGAGGGAGGGGGAAACAAATAAAAAAAAAAAAGCAAAGCAGCATCTCCAGGCTGGATTTTATAATTAGGGCACATGGTGTAACTCTTTTGTTTTGCAGAAGCCAGCTTTATTAATTGATGTAGAAGGTTGCTGTGTGCTATTCATTGTTTGATTAAAATGCCTGTATAAATAATTAGGCCTCTTCTGTTTGTTTTATTTTTGCACCCGATTTACATTTTCGCACGGAACAAAAAAAATGAATTAGCGAACGCGTTCGTTTCCCAAATATCTCAACCCCGTGGCTGCTCTCCCCCACTGCAGCAATGACGTGACCTTTGTGCCACGCTGGCTCAGACCTCAGGAACTCAGTTCTCTTTGGAGAAGCCGTGGTGGTCCTCCCTCCTTTGTGTGTGTGCTGCGGGGGGCTGCGGGCTCGGAATCCCTCCGGAAAACACAAATAAACGCGGATATTCAGGCGCCGCTGGAAGCAGCAGGTCAGCGCCGTATCTGGTGGTATTTTGCTGAAGAAAGGAGGTTTCAGGCAGGCTTGGATTTGTGTCTGTCTCCTTGCAGGGGCTGTGGAAATGCTGCTGTTGGTGCAGCAGCTGGAGAAGCCGCCCTACATCTGGAGCTGGGGTGGCGAATGGCCTTTTGAAACTGTGTTATTGTTGTCAGGGACTGCCTTTCTGTGGTAATAGATGAAAAATCTGCCTGGCTGCAGTACCTCTGAGCAGCCTGTGCAGAATCTGTATCCTGGGAAGAGTTTGCTGTGAGCCGGTGCTGGTGATGTCAGTGCGTCCTTTGACTTTTCCTTGGGAAAACTGTTGAGGAGCAATTCCAGACTTGGTCATGGTGGTTCCCTCGTCGTTCCCTGGACTGTGGAGGTCTCTCCTCGCCCCTCTAGAGCCCAGCAAAGCCAAGGGCTTGGTGGAGATGGCTCAGATGAGGCACTTGGACAGATGGGAGGGTGGTCTCCACTTAGCAGCATTTGCAAAGTGGCCTGAGGAGGCCAATGGTGATGCTATGGACTGGTGCACCTCAAAATGTCCTTTACAACCTAAGGTTTGAAAATCAGTGCCCTAAACTGTGCTCTCTTACATTTACCTGTTTGTAAAGGCAAAATTAAGCAGCAAACACTGGTTCATGAACAGTGCCTGGTGTGCTTGTGCGTGGCCAGGCCATCACACCCAAACTGATCCCTGCACAAACAGCAGTTCCGGTAGAAAACGAGGAGAATTTGGGTTTTTTTCACCCGTTTTCCCAGCCCCTCAGTCTCTCCCTGCTCTGCAGGTTGCATGGGCTGTCCCATGGGGTGGGGAGAGGCTGTCCCAGGGGCTTTCCTTTGGCAGGACGTGGCCGGTCCTTCCCCCTGGCAGGAGCACGCGCTTCCTGAAGTTTTCCAGGCATGGATCGATCAGTGAGCACAGTTTAACAGCAGCTGCAACAAAAACCAGAGAGAGAGAGAGAGAGAGAGAGAGAGAGAGAGTGAGCTCCATGCAGCTGATCCCCGGGGAGAAGCGCAGAATTGTCACTGTAATAAGAGAGACTCAGTCAGGAGCGAGTCTCTCTCTGTCTCTCTCTCCCTGGGAAAGGAAGGAGCAGGGACTGTCTGGCTGAGGCAGAGCTGGGAAGTGCTGCTCTTCATCCTGCAGCTCTGCTGCATTCCCACTGTCACATCCCCACTCTGCTGGGAGTGGTGGTGGCATTGCTGTGATTGTCCCCGTGCAAAGGCCACAGTGGGGCAGAGGCTCCTGCCCTGGGGGTCTGTGATGCTGGTGGCACTGATGTGACCATGAGTCACTTGGCAGGCACACTCTGGGCTTTACCCCACTCTTGTGTGCCCCAGCTGTGGGGCAGGAGTGGTTTGCTTTGGGGCTGGCTGCAGGAATTGGGTTGGTTTTGGTCCCTGGCTCAGTACAGCACATCCTTTGCTGGTGGCTTTTTTTCAGCTCTCCTCATCCTCCCGGACAGACCCAGCCTTCACAGGTGGTTCCGTGGTTTGGGTTGGAAGGGACCTCAAAGGTCATCCAGATCAGCCCCTGTGCCACGGGCAGGGACACCTTCCACTGTGCCAGGGTGATCCCTGTCCAGCCTGGCCTTGGGCACTGCCAGGGATCCAGGGGCAGCCACAGCTTCTCTAGGAGCCTCTGCCAGAGCCTCCCCACCCTCCCAGGGAGCAATTCCTTCCAAATACCTGCTGTAAACCCACTCCCTTTCAGTTTGAAGCCCTTCCCCTCTCTGCTCCCTGGTTTGTTTTGTCCTCGGTGTGGTGGGGCTGTGCCTGGCAGCGCTGCAGCTCTGCTGGGAGAGGTGAGAACTCCCTGCTGCTGCCAGCCAGGGTGGATTCCCACCCAGAAACAGCTTCCTGCCTTTCCTCAGGGTTTGCTACTACTGCTGGTTTGCCTGCCTATATTGTAGAGTCGTAGTGTGCACAAACCCCAGCAGCCTTGGCTGAGCTCTCCGTGTCCTTCCTGTGCTCTAGGACTGATTTTTTTATTTTTGCAGTATTTTTTCCCCTTCCTCGTTGCTAAAAACTTGTGGGGTTTTTGTCTGAATTTGCTCATTGCATACAAGAAGCCCTTGGAGGAGGCTGCTGGTGGGGTTTAGGGTCTGAGCTGTGCCTGGTGAGGCTCTGGGATTGCTGCAGCCCCATCCTGCTGGGAGCCAGGGTTAGGAGCTGACTGCAGGTGCTGGGAAAGGCTGGCAAAGTTCAAACACACAGAGCTGCCATTTAATTTTGAGTGTTTTTAATTTGCAATATTTTTCTAGTAAAGTTATGCTTTGGAGCAAAGATAGTATTTTTTCCCCTCAGCCTAAATGCTGCATCCTCTATTTATTCCTTTTCCCTTCCCTGCCAAGCACAGAGCAGTCAATGGGTGGAATTTTTTTGCAAGAAATTCAGACTTTTCAATTTTTAAAAAAAGTTGAGAACATGCCATAATGCTATGCATGTGCCAGTGAGCAAGTTGTAATGCACACAGCCAAATCAAAATGATCCCACCCTCACTTTTTCCTATCATTTACAAAAACCAGCTGGAGGGACTCAGCCCAGCAGACTGTCTCTAGCAAAGGGGAGCAAAAGTGTTTGGGTGGTGTGTATAATATCAGGTCCAGTGTCATCGTTTTGGGGCATGTGTGCTGGCTGGAAGGACTGGAAACTCAGATATCTGTGTCTAAATCTGGGCTGAGCTGTTCTGCACGGTTTGGTGCACGGCTGAATCCATGCCCAGCCACAAAGTGAAGCGAGTTGTGCTCATCTGATTTGGGGGTTGAAGGCTTCAAGTAATGTAGAACACAGAATAACACAGAATCATGGATTCATTTAGATTGGAAAAGGCCTTTGGGGTCACGTCCAGCTGGTCCCACAGCCCTGCCCTGCCCAGGGTCATGTCCCCAAGTGTCACATCCACAGGTCTGGTAAATCCCTCCAGGGATGGGGACTCCTCCACTGCCCTGTCCCAGGGAAGGACAACCCTTGCAGTGAAATTTTTTTTTCTATTACCTAATCTAAAATTCCCCTGGCCATTTCCTCTTATCCTGTTTCTTGTTGCTTGGGAGCAGAGCCCGACCTCCCCGGCTGCCCCCTCCTGTCAGGGACTTGTGCAGAGCCACAAGGTCCCCCCTGAGCCTCCTTTTCTCCAGGCTGAGCTCCTTTCCCAGCTCCCTCAGCCTCTCCTGGTGCTCCAGCCCCTTCCCCAGCTCCATTCCCTTCTCTGGACACCCTCCAGCCCCTCACTCCTTCTCCAGAAGTGCCCCCAGGACTGGGAATTCCTCAGCAGTGCCCAGCACAGGACAGATATTCCTGCTCTGAAGTTTCTATAAGCAGGGTGTGTGGTATGTACCAGGTCCATGGTTGTTCTCCTAAATACACATATTTTGCATAAAATTGCACATGAACCGTTTTGCTGTTTTCCAAAACTTCCCAAATATAAAACTTCGATGGCAAAAATCTTCTGGCTGAGAGGGAGTGGGAACCACGTGGAAAGTCTGAGTCAAATGCTGTTGTTGCAGGTTGAACAGCACAGAAATGGATCTGTTTGAAAAGAAGAACGATATTATTTTTACAGGGTTTTAAAGAAGTCCAAAGTACAAAACTTGAAACTGTTACAATCATTATTTTCACTTAATGCCTTTTAGTTTACTTTGGACTGTAAGCAGTGAGCAGTTTTCTGTTGCAGTGATATGGCTCTAGGCCATTGGAATGCATGGGGTATTCTGGCCCTGTTTTTAGGCCAAATGACACTTTCTCTGCCCTTATAAATGTAAATATCACGATTTGCTACTGCAGAAAAATAAGATGCTGGAGCCTTGCTGTGTTGGAGGTAGGGCAAGGACAGTTTTAATCTCAGTGTAAGCTCAAAGTAGTTGCCTACAGTTTGGGTTTTCTTTTTAACAAATAAACAACATCTTGGTGTTTTTGAGGATATTTGAAATGATAAAGTGTGTCTGTCACTGTCCTCATGACAGTCACTTCTGCCTGTGTTGTGCATGTGGATGACCAGGGAGGATTTGGTTGGTGCTTTATGCCTCCCTGTCCTCGTGGTGTGCGTGACTCCAGCCTGTGCTGCCCACAAATATTCCCTGGATAATTCAGAGGAGTAAACCCAGGGAACTGAACACATTTCACTCCTGTTCTGTGTGGCTTTTAGGCCCTTTTGATGCTGCCACCAGAAATGGCTTTTTTTCCCCTCTACTCTCCATTCTCACTGGAGAGGGCAAATCCCAAAAGTTCACCCCCAGAGCATCCCTGCACATCCCGGAGCCATCCCAGGGGCACAGGGAACGTGCTTAATGGATGGCAGAGCTCCAGGCTGCGCGGCTCAGCGGGAATCTGGAGCGGGAAGGAGCTGGAGCTGGTTGGAAAGACGCTTGGTAATTTTATTCCTTGTCATTTCAGACACGGCTCTGTGCTGTTCCTTATGATCTTTAGCCATGCATTAATCTCGGTGCTGCTGAGCTTCACACCACTGCTCTTCCACCATTATAGTGCAAGGTTTCTGTGCATTCCAATTGGAAATAAATTTCTTTATTACACATTCTTTGACCTTGGCATGTTTGTAACCCTGGCGATTGTTAGAGGGGAAAAAGGAGGACTTCTGGGAATAATTGCCTTGTTTGTTCTTTATCTCTGAAGCATTGATACCTGCAGTTCTGGGCTGAGATAATTAAATCTCAGAATCACAACCACACCGAGAGAATCTCTCTGTTTCTGCAGGCAACGTTTTATTTTTTTTCTGTAGGTATAAAAGTGCAGTTTCCATTTGCAAACCCTCCACAGCAACTTTTGGAAACGGGTCATGCTGGATGTCCAGCTAGAACTGCTTTGCTTTGAGACTGGAGTTTTGTGAAATAGATGTCACCTTAAAAATAATCCCAGGCAAACATGTGCGGGAAGGGGAGTCGGGAATCAGGTGGTGCTTCTTGGTATCCATAGCAAAAACAATTTTAGAAACCACTCCTCTCATAAATACTGCATTTTTGGGATAGCTCTTCTTGTATTCTCTATTGCCAAGTGCATTGGCATGAAAGCAGCTTTCCTCAAAAATTAATCCATGCCTGCTGTCTTTTCCCGATGGGGCGACGAGCGCTGCTGTAAGCGGAGCTGGTGAAGCTCCATGACGAAATCCAGGGCAAAAATTTATTAAGGACTTGAAAAACAAAATATTCAGATATTTTGATTAAAAAAAAAAAAAACAACAAAACACCAAATCAAACCAAGCCACCTCCTCCCATGGCAGCTTGAGTTGTGCTGGGTGTGAGCGGCCGCGTGGCCACAGCCTGGAGCTTCCCATTCCTGCTGCTGCATCCCGGATCCCTCCGGCTGCGGAGCATCCTGGCTTCAGCTTGGGCTTGCCCTGCAGAGATAGGGAAGGAATTCTTCCCTCTGAGTAGGTGAGAGGTTGTCCAGAGAAGCTGTGGCTGCCCCTGGATCCCTGGAAGTGCCCAAGGCCAGGTTGGATGAGGCTTGGAGTAAGCTGGGATGGTGGGAGGTGTCCCACCCATGGCAGGGGGTGGAGTGGGATGAGCTTTAAAGGTCCTTTCCATCCCAAACCACTCTGGGATTCTCTTCTGTGGCTTTGCTGGTGATCTGCTGGCTCACTGGACTCACCTTTCTCCTCCGTAAACTTGCACATGGGTCTTTTGTTTCTTCTTCTTAAGCATTGCCCCAGTGTAAAAGTAGGTTTATACAGGAGCCAGTAAAGTATTTTTTTTTAAAAATGTGTTTTCTCTGCTCTGTCTTTTCCCTAAGGACACAGTAGGGTATTCTTCCAGTGTAACTGAAGTCATTTCAACACCTTGTTTTATAGCACCTACAATTCATACAGAGAAACCTGGTTGTTCTGTGCAGAGTATCTAGAAAAAACGAAATAAAAGCAGAGAGAGTCTTGTTAGCAGCTGGGGCAGACTTGTTGTGCTTGTCAGGATGTTCACATGGAGGCACGAGCCTGTCTTGGGTGAGAAGCAGCCTCGGGGAGACAAGGGCTTGCTGCTGGGGTGTGGGGTGTCACCCAGTGCCTGGGTGTGAGAGCAGGTACCTCCCCCTGGGGCTCAGGGAGAGCAGCATCCAGGAGAGCAGCATCCAGGGAGAGCAGCATCCAGGGAGAGCAGCATCCAGGAGAGCAGCATCCAGGAGAGCAGCATCCAGGGAGAGCAGCATCCAGGAGAGCAGCATCCAGGGAGAGCAGCATCCAGGAGAGCAGCATCCAGGGAAAGCAGCATCCAGGGAGAGCAGCATCCAGGGAGAGCAGCATCCAGGGAGAGCAGCATCCAGGGAGAGCAGCATCCAGGGAGAGCAGCATCCAGGGAGAGCAGCATCCAGGGAGAGCAGCATCCAGGAGAGCAGCATCCAGGGAGAGCAGCATCCAGGAGAGCAGCATCCAGGAGAGCAGCATCCAGGGCTGCCTTCCTGCTCTAGGGGTACCCAGAAACCCCCTGCAAAATCCTTCCTCACCCAGGTCTGGGAATAGGATGCTAAAATCCTGCTGGAAAGAAGCACTGATACCACATGGAATGGAGCCTTTTCCAGCTCAGCCATGTCTCAGTGTGAGCTGTGGGACAGCACAGCCTTCCTGGAGGTGAAGCTTGAGGCAGGGGAGTGTCCAGAGATGCTGTGGGACCTCCTGAAATACAGCTGGATGTGGCTGTGGGAATCTTGTGAGTAAGGAGATGCCATCTTTGGGGCTGCACTGAAGGATTGATGGTGGAATAGCCCCAGAGTGTGCTGGACATGGGCAAACAGGGGAATAACTCTGGGTTCTCATCACCCTTGAGCTTCATTCTGGGTGCAGCACAGCAGGAAATCATAGAGAGGCAGATTCGACATGCACATTGTGACAGAAAGTGTGATGGGGCAGAATCCTTGCAGAAAAGAGGGAGCAGGATGGGTGTGTTGGCTCTCCTGCTGAAATCCTGCCTGGTGCAGACCCCTCTGGAGGTCTGAAGGTGTTGGCTGAAGTTTCCTCTGAATTAGCCCAGCTGAAAGGACCCTCCTGGACATTAGGGCTGGGGGGAAGGTCAGGGAGCTGCTGTGCAGATGGCATCACTTACCTGTGCTGTGTGCAGGCTGATGCAGTTTAAGCAGGCTCACCTGACCCACAGAACCCCTGAGGATCAGGAGAGCAGCCTCTTAATGATCATCTCACATGGTGTTACCTCCCCAGCAAAGGTAATACAGATCTAATCACATCTCAGCATTAAATTCTCATTAGCTGCAGAATTAAGGCTTCAGGAATATGGCCTGGGTTTTCCTGGCAAACCACAGCACCTGACTCTTTCTGGCCCTGTCTTTAAGGTTGGGTGATGCTTTATTAGAATTCCCATATTTTCATTTACATATTAACCCACAGGATCATCATCCAGCTACCAAAATCCTCTTTTTCAGGACTTTCTTCCCACTTGTGCTGTTCTCTCTCCTGTGCATCCTGAGTTTCCAGTGGCACTCCTTGCAGGCTGGGTTGTAGGTGCAGGGAGCAGCAGGGTGGGGTGCTCAGTTGGCCATTCTGTGTTGGGATCTAAACGCTTCCCTCTGGAGAACTCTCCCAGAGCAGCATCCCTGGTGATTGACAGATCTGTGTCTGCACTGTTGCAGCGTCTGGGATGCGCCTTCCAGAGGAGAACTCTGTTCCCCTGAAATGTGAAGGTGTGAAACAAGCTGCTTGGCTCAGGCTGGCTGTAAATCCTGCCTCAGCAAGCAACAAACATCGACATTTTCACACGGTAAAAGCCTGCCAGCGCTCCTGGTGGTGTTTTGGGGAGGGAAGAATTGATTAAGAAGTTCATTACTTTATTGGGAGCTACCACAGGGGCTGCAGGCAGTGAGCACAGGACTGTGCCAGTGCTGTGAGGCTGGGAGGAATCCTATAGATGCAGGCAATTCCAATAAAAACTGCAAAAGGCCCTAAAATGTATTTGCTGCTGTTCCCCTGCCTGAGTAAACAGGATATCAGGAGCTGGGGATGCTCGTTGCCAGCTTTTCAGTGGGAAGCTAGAAGGGAACCATCGAGTTTGCTGCTGAAGGATGTTCAAACCTCCCTTTGTCATGGTAATGAAGCAGTGCCTGGGCAGCTCAGGCTGCCAACCTCTGCAGAGGTTCCTCTTGTTCTCCTGGAAATTTGGAGGAAAAGAGAGACCCTGGGCTGAGGCACATCAATAACCCATAAACACAGCCCCGTGTGGGTACCAGAGACAGCCCTTGCATGACCTGGCTTGCAGATTTTCCTTCTTTTGCAGTTTAACCTTTTGTTAAAGTTCCTAGGAATTCAATAAAAAAAGAGGAATAGGAATCCTGAGGTGTTTCATGGCTCTCTGCCTGTGGCTCAGCTCAGCCCAGGGCTCTGGTTCTGGGGTTGGATGAGGAGCTGCTGACTGCCATCCCCTAGGAAAGGGAAATCCATCCCATGTGCTCAGTGCTCCTGGCTGCAGGAACACATGCCAAGGACAGCCTGGCATCTCTGTGTGCCAGGGGAAAGGTATTGCCTGCATGAGACGTGCTGCAGAGAGGGGAGGACGACACCAGGCTTTTTAGTGTGGGGCTTCCTGTCACGTTGGGTGTTTTGGTTTTGTTTTTTCCCTGCTTGCTGCTCTGAGAGGCTCCTTTTAAAGAAAATCCCATGGTTTAGTCCTTCAGGTAGCAACCTGCTGCATGGGGCACAGCTACCGAGTGTCAGTCTGGTGGCAGGAGTCATTAAACGGTGCTGTAGGCTTGCATCTGGCTTAATGTAGTTTTTTAATTATCTCCTTTCAATAGAAGGTTGATTTCAGTGAGTTGGTGCACTCTGAGGTGAGCAGAGGAGGAGGAATGTGTTGCTGTTGAACATGTCCTCATACAAAGGCTTAATCTGACCTGGCAGGATCTCCTTGGGCAAGGTCTGATGGACTTGGAGACAGTGTTTGCTTGGGAAAGGTTTGTGGCACTGGCAGGGGGGGTGTAAGAGTTGTTTAGATTATTTAAAGCAGGTCTAACACATTTTTCCCCCCATTTTGTTTGTCTTTGCAGTCGTTGTTACCATCAGAGACCCGCTGCGGTTTTGGGAGATGAAGGGATGATTGGGTTGAGTCCTTCAGTTGAGATCTGGGCTGGGGGAGCCATGGTGTAACCTTGATTTATTAAATTAATCCAGATCTTTAGATAAAGTACTTATGTGAAAGTCCGCAGCTGGATGATATCAGTATCTGAGATAAGAGGGGAAACAGATGTCAGAGATCACCATGGAAGTTCCAACCCTCCCCTGGCTGCTGGACATTTATCAAGGATTTGTCCAGTCTGGTTCCCTTGCAAACATTTACCACATCCCTCAAGACTAACTGTGCATCTTAGTAGGGCAACAAGATTTTCACCTTAAGTTGTCTTTTTTTACTATTTTGATTCCATTTTTCCAGCTCAAAGCCCCCCATGCTGGTTTTTCTGCTTGATGTTTACACCTTCCAAGCCCATATTGATACACATCTCGTCCAGCTAAGCTGTGCTCTTGCTCAGAGCTGGACGTATTCAAATCTTTTGATCTTCTCAGAGAATTTTTTCCCTTCAAACCCTTAAACATTTTTGTTGTTTTCTTTGTACTCTGCTCGATTTGTCAGTGTCTTCTCTGGTAATGAGGTGTCCAGAAGTGAATACATTATTCCATTTATGGATTAATTACATAGAGGAGAGAGGAGACTGGAACATCCTGCTACGTGAGACGTGTGTGTTCTGCCTCTGAAACCAAACTGTCCTTTTAGCTGCCACATCCTTCTGCAATTTCATCTCAGGCTGCTTGGCCTCTGCCTTTCCAGGTCCCTGCTTGGGTGGGTGCATCCCCAGCAGCTCCTTTTTGGAATGTGGTTTGGTGATAAATCACCTCCGTTTCAGTTCTGTTTTTCCCAAAAGGAAAAATATTGGCGTGATTTTGACATCTCCTTTCAGATCTGGCAGGTTTGGGAGGGCCTCCTGAGGAGGACAGGGAAGTTTCTTGTTTGAGTGCTGTTCACAAGGTGGTCCTGAGTGAAGTGAGGCCCCTTCCCAAATTTGTGATGTTCCAGGCAACCAAAGCAAGACTTCCTTCGTTTGTATTTATTTTTCCTGACAATTCCTGCAATACATTTCACTACACAGTAGGTGCAACTTCATAAACTGTATTCTTTCCTCTCCCACATCATTAACAAAGCTCTTAAAATTAAATCTAACTCAGATCCATGTGATTCCTTGGCTGCTTCCTCCAGCTCCTTTGTTCCCAGTTGGCCTTGCAGGTGCTAAATCCTAATCCCTTCCAAAGTTGAGAGAACTGAGGCTGCTCAGCTTTTTGCAGGATTTTTGCTTTTAATTTTAGGATTGACTCTGGAAAATGCTCCTGTAATCCACATTTCCATTCTTCTTTTCCTTAAATAAATAGTTTGTGCTAACTGGCTGTGCCTGACGAGGTGTTCTCTGCAAGACTCTACTTGCAGCTTGCTGAGCTGCTCTCTGCAACAGATACTTTCTTTTTTTTTAATGTTCTCCCCATTCTTTTTCTAGGAATAGAACTTAATTGCATCCATCCATTTAAGTAATTTCCAGAATTAGGTATTAGCCTTATGTTTTGAAGGAATTTGTTAGATTTCCCTTCTAAAAAATAATTCTTTACAAATAACAACACTTGATTTCCTCGGTTAATTGCACAGATTGAGTGATTTGGCACATGTCTGCATTTCCCAGATACTCCCTTTCTCCCTCCTTCAGTGGAAGCTATTTTTGTAAACTCACCATCACTCTGATAGCACAGGCATCCTTCCTTAATTTACTTTTGAGGACAAATTTAATAAAGGAATTCCCCTTCTTAGCCATATTGGAATCATTCCTTTTTATCTTTTATTAATTCCCCTACTTCTTCTTAACCAGGTTTTCGTGGGGATGTTTATAAATAAGTCCTCCCTCATTCCTTAATCCTTTTGTCCAGCGTTAACTCAGGCTGTATTTCATTGTTCCCATTTAATTGGCTCTGTAGGAATTAAATGTCCATGTGGTTCTTGCTCGTTCTCATGCTTGTACAAAATAAGATTTTTCTTAGTGCTCAGCTCTTAGGAAAGCAGCGAATAAATGCTGTGGGTTTGGGGAGGGTCTCTCCTTGCAGGGTTTTGGGGTTTTTTTTTGGTTTAGTTTTTTTTTCAGCAGTGTTGTGTTAATCGTGGTGTTCTTCTGAAGTTGCCAACTGGCCTCTCTTCAGCACGGGGGGAATTTATGGTCCCCCTTTGATTGTCCTTGTGCCTGCTGGTGCTGCCTCATCTGGAAAGACACTGGGAAGGTGTCACAGAAGTGGAGCTGCAGTTTCCTCTGTGGCTGTGCAGTGCAAGGTGTGATGCCTGAAGGATTTTTCTGCTTTTCTCCTGAATATTTCTTACACTGTTCCCTATATTCACAAGTATCAGCATGCACACTTGTGATGCTTTAGGTGATAGCTCAGCCTGGTTTCATGGTGTTTATAGGGCCAGGAGACCAAACACCCCTGAAACCACGGAGAGTTAGAGACCAAACACTCTGCTTTTGTGGGCCCTCAAGGTCTCCTAGTAGGACAGATTTTGTAAACTAGAAGTGAGCCCACCCAGGCCCCTTCTTGGGCCCTCCTGGTAGATCTGCTAATGAGTAGAGTCTTTAATTGTACACTCGATTGGGGGGATGGGGCTTTTGCGACGCGTTCTACCTGGACGGCAGAAGCCATGGGATGGGATCCTATTAAAATACCGAGGGAAACGACCCCAACCCTTTCACTGTGTCTGAGCCTTTATTTCCTAAGACCAGAAAAAGGCATCAGTGAAAGGAATGAAGAAACTTCACAAACAGTGGCTGATGGATAAGACTGGCACCCAGAGAGAAAAGAAACAATGGGAAGAATTCCGTTGATTGATGAATGGAGACAGGGATTTGCATTTTACAAACAAACCACAGGTCTGCTGATAAATAAAACTGAATATTGGAATATGAAAGAAGTCGTGAAAAGGACCATGAAATTCCAGAAGGGAAAGGCAAAAGAGGGGGGAATCATACATTGGGAAAGGGGATCTTTATTAGGTGTTCTGGGAAGTCTGTAGCTTTCAAATACCTCAGGTAATAGGGGAAGAGAGAGGGAATTAGGATAAAATAGAGGCTGCATCCTCCAAAAATCCGAGAGACCCCATGGGAAATGCCCCATGGCTGCTCCCTTTATTCAAATAAAGTTACAGGACTCCTCTGTCTCCTTTTAGGACATCAACCTCTGGTGTTTGTGGATTATTTTCATCACAAAAGAAAGCAAACAGCCTGATTTACCTGAGCTGACATCATTTGTGGCCACTGCTCCCAGGTTTTAGTAAGCCTGTGATGAAAAGTTAAGATCCAATTGAGCTCTCCAAGAGCTGTAATGCAAAATTATATCCTGGGTAAATTCAGCCTAACTCGGAACTGCTCTCAGCCACTTCAAACCCCCTGCAATGGGTTGGGCTGGGAATTTTATTGTTTTTTTTTTACTTCTCATTATTTTTCAGTCTACATTTGGATTTGCAGCCAAAGGCTACAGCCTCTTGCAGTTGATTTTTTCAGTGCTGATAACTCAACACAATAATTTAGTCAACCTGATCTTCCCTGTTGAATTTCAGCTTATTGGCATTATAATTAATTTTGACATGTAACACCACCCCTCCAACTTTCACTCCCAAATCTATTAATGCGTAATGATGAAAAGTATGTGCTGTGCATAATATTGTTTGGGAGTTATGGATCTTACATCCTTGTTGTTAGGGAGTAAAAGAGCATTAATGCATTAATTCCTGCTGCCTGCAGCTTGCTGATGACTGGAGATGTGCTGAAGTTCCTTAGTTTGTGGTGACAACTTCTCTCAGTCTAAACCAGGAAGGTTAGAGGTGAATTTTATTAAAATTCTACAGAATCCTGGAATGAATTGGTTTGGGAGGGACCTTAAAGCTCATCTTGTTTCACCAGGGAATGAGGGACACCTTCCACTATCCCAGTGGCTCCAAGCCCCATCCAGCCTGACCTTGGACACTTCCAGGGCTTGGGGCAACCTCTGAGCCAACTTTTTTCTCTTCAGAGTCTTTCTGCTGCACTTCCCAATGTGCCAGTCAATTATAAAACACTGGCTGCATGACATCACACCCAGCCTCGTGGTATTTTTAGGACTGCAGCTTTTTCTGCTCAGTTTTATCGATTTACAGGACCTGATGGTGGCCATTGGTCGCAAAGAACCCAAAAAAAAACCACCTCTGCTCCGTTCTTTCCAAAGGCCATGAGTGATTTCATCATCAATGTGTAGTTAGATTTCACTTTGGACCTTAAAGCTCATCTTGTTCCACCAGGGAATGAGCGACACCTTCCACTATCCCAGTGGCTCCAAACCCCATCCAGCCTGGTCTTGGACACTTCCAGGGCTGGGGCAACCTCTGAGCCAACTTTTTCATTTCAGAGCCTTTCTGCTGCACTTCCTTATGTGCCAGTCAATTATAACCCAGCCTCGTGGTATTTATAGGACTGCAGCTTTTTCTGCTCGGTTTTATCGATTTACAGAACCTGATGATGGCCGTTGGTCACAAAGAACCCAAACCCTCCCCAAAAAAAACCACCTCTGCTCCGTTCTTTCCAAAGTGATTTCATCACCAATGTGTAGTTAGATTTCACTTTCCTGCTGCACTCAGTGAAACTCAGGAGTGAAAGCCCAGGAGGAATTAAGCTATAACGGCGCTGGCGGAGGAAGCGCGTTAAAAGCAATTAGCAGAAATTTAACGAAGTAGATGAAAATCAAATCTCGGCGCGCGCCGAAATTCTGACCCCGCGCTCCACGGTCCCGCTGCTGGGTGGTGTTTCCAGCAGGAAAAAGTGTGGTGCTGGCAGCTCACAGGGCTTCATCCTCGCTCCTGTGTGTTGGGAGAGGGCAGGGAGAGCTGGAGAGGGACTGGGGACAAGGCATGGAGGGACAGGACGCAGGGAATGGCTGCCAGTGCCAGAGGGCAGGGATGGATGGGATATTGGGCAGGAATTGTTCCCTGGGAGGGTGGGCAGGCCCTGGCACAGGGTGCCCAGAGAAGCTGTGGCTGCCCCTGGATCCCTGAAGTGTTCAAGGCCAGGCTGGACGGGGCTTGGAGCAGCCTGGGACAGTGGGAGGTGTCCCTGCCCATGGCAGGGGGATGGAATGGGATGAGCTTTAAGGGCCCTCCCATCCCAAGCCATTCTGTAATATTATGAAGTCCTTCAGCCTCAAGGAGACAGCGAGGGAAATTCTCATTTTCATGACCAAGAGTCTTTTTATTTGCTTTATTTTTTTTTATGTTATTGTCATGCCAGTGTGCTTGATGGAGATGCCAATTCCTGACTGTCCTTGGGTTTGAGTTTTGGGGGGGTTTTTTTGCCTCTCCCCTTTCCTTTATTCAAGGGGAATTGCAGACTGTGTTTCCTGGGGTGCAAAAACCAAACAGCTGGCGTGGTTTGAGATGAGGAGGGGAGGAAACAAGAGCAGAGGAATGCTTGGAGAGACAGGGAGCAAACATTTAGGGGCAAAGCAGTTTCACTTCATTCTGCAAACAAAATGGAAGCATTAGCAGAAGGGGCATGACTGATCTGCTGAGGGCTGGGGTGATGGGCTCAGTGCTTTTCAAAATAACCATTTGGAGTGTGCCCTGTCCCTGGTGTGCACTGAAGAGCCACTCCAGCCCCGGCAGGCTCTGGGAGATGCTGAGGTGGAGGAGATTCTCATTATTTCTTCTAACAGCAATATATTATAACCCCATTGTTATCAGCAGCGCTGCGCTGGAACACTCGCTGAAAGGAAATCAAGATTGAAAAGGACCAAGATGAAGCAGAAATGCTTTGGCTGAGTTCAGTTTGGGGGGCCTGTGAGGAGGATGGGGAGCTGCAGATGGGTGCTGGGCTTGCCCTGCAAAGCCAGAGAAGCCTTGGGAAGGGATGGCTGAGAAGCAGAAGCTGCTCCTGAGCAGGGGCCAGCTCGGGTAGGTCCTGTCCCACCCCTGCTGTGGTGGGTGGGAGGCTTGGGGCTGCAGGAGACAGCAGGGTTTGTGTCACTGGTGGGGATGGGACTCAGCTGAGATAGGGGAGAGATGAGTGGGGGTCTCTGCTGGTGGGATTGTTCTGAGGTAGGATTGTATCCCCAGCCCAGTGTGTCCACCCAACTCGAGTGATGGGTTGAATCTTTAACTCTGTGATGGTTCTGAAGGAGATTGGGACCCTTGGGTGGTTGTGGAGCTCCTGCTTCCCAAATACCAGTGGGGAGCTGGGCACCAGGCAGCCCTGGACGTGTGTGGTGGCACCAAGGTCATTGTTAGAAACAGCTGGGAGGAAGAAGAGGATGAGGAGGGAGTTGTGGAGGTGAGGGATTGTCTTTGCACAGCCTTGGAGCTCGGGCAGGTGTGGGTCATGGTCACCCTCCTTTGCTGTGCCCAGGGATGGGGTGGGTGCTGTGCTGGGCCCTGGTCTGGCTGCAGGATCCTTGGGAGTGACCACAGCCCCCATTCCCAGCATCCCTGGGAGTGACCACAGCCCCCATTCCCAGAATCCTTGGGAGTGACCACAGCCCCCATTCCCAGGATCCCTGGGAGTGACCACAGCCCCCATTCCCAGGATCCCTGGGAGTGACCACAGCCCCCATTCCCAGGATCCCTGGGATTGACCACAGCCCCCATTCCCAGCATCCCTGGGAGTGACCACAGCCCCCATTCCCAGGATCCCTGGGAGTGACCACAGCCTCCATTCCCAGGATCCCTGGGATTGACCACAGCCCCCATTCCCAGCATCCCTGGGAGTGACCACAGCCCCCATTCCCAGCATCCCTGGGAGTGACCACAGCTCCCATTCCCAGGATCCCTGGGAGTGACCACAGCCCCCATTCCCAGTCCCTCTGCACTGCTGGGGGCAAGGAGGTGGAGAAACCAGGAGTGAGGTCTGGTCTGGGAAGAAGAGGTGCTTTTCTGATCTAGTTCTTATTTTTGACTTGATGGGTAATAAATAAATGTATTTCCCCAAGTTTTGGCCAAGTTTTGGCTGAGTGATCTCTCCCTGTCCTTACCTCAACCCACAAGTCTTTTATTATATTTTCTCTCCCATATCCCGCTGGGGAGGGCAGGGATGGAGTGGCTGAGTGGCCACCAAGGTCAACCCACCACAGATGTGCCAGTGCTCCTTCTCCTCTCCGTACAAACTTTAGAGATGAGAAATGAAAATTCCTTTTGGAAATGGTTTTCCAAACCTCCTGGAAGACCCCAGGGTTCTCAGCCTGGCTGGGAGCTGCTGCTGCTGAGCAGCCTTTCTCCAAAAACTCCCGAATTATGGGTATTGTGAGTTTAATGTAAAGGTGTCAGGTATCTCTGAAGAGAAATTAAGAGAATGTCAAAGGTAAAAACTAAACAAAAGGGCAGACACAAAAAGGCTGTAAATGAGGTGGAAATTGCAGGCAAATAGACAATAGAAGAAAGTTTAAGTAGCAATTTGTACTCCTTTGCACAAGGAAATGCACTTCATTTTTAATAAAAAAAAATAAAATCCTGGAGGATGCTGCAGTTCTAAACACGGGGCTAAATATACCCTGGAAAAACCGAAACTGGTTTTTAGTGCAGCCGAACGCGCGCGCAGCAAAACAAAAGTGAGCAGTGATTGACAGAGTTAATCTGTGCTTAATAAATGTTTTATTTAAATATTCATTCCCCTCATTTGCAGTAATTCCTTGCTCCAGGCCGGCTCTCAGTACAGTACCTTTTCCAGGGTCCCCATCCAGGATCTCCAGCTGTCCTGGGTGTGTGGCAGCTCCCAGGACGGAGCCTTCCCACGGGCATGGAAGTTGGGAAGGATCATTTCCTCCTTGAAATAAGAGCCCACCGTTTTTCCTCTCACTTCACGTGAGATAAAAGCAACAAAAGGGATGAAAACCTTGCGAGGTGAGAGCTGCTGCTGTGCACTGAAGGTTCTTGATGGTGGTGATGATGATGACAGAAAGATGGATGCATTTCCAAAATATTCCTCACAGCTTTTCAAGGGGGGGAAAAAAAGATGTTTTTCTTCTGGCTGTAGTGGTGTGATTTCACGCAGTTAGGGGATTGTGGAGTTGGGCTGGGAGCCCTGCCTGGAGCTCAGGCAGTTCTTGTGTCCCCTGGGACTGTCTCGCTGGGTCTGGTGCTCGAAGCATTGGGAGTTCACTGAGCACCCACAGAAATCCATGGAAATCCAAAATCCTCCAAGTGGGGCTAAGGTGGTTGTTTTCCACGCAGAGAGTTGCTGGATTAGATGAAATGCCCATCAAAAACTGCAGCTGCCGGGGATTTGGAGGGTGTTGCTAATTAAGGGATGTTTGTATTTGGTTCACATGTCAGCAGGAAAAGAAGGAACAATTTCTTCCTTCCTTTTCCCTTTCCCTAATCCCTCTCTGAGCCACACTGGGACAGCTCCCATGCTCCTGGGGATGGCTCTGGTGGCACGTGCTGGCCCACCAGAGCTGGCAAAGCTGCTGTGCTTGGGATGCCTGTCCCTGGATCCTGGAGGCTCCTTCCTGGGGTGGCTGAGCCAGCAGAGCTGCTGTGGTGCTGGGATGTTCTCCCCATCCCAGGGGAAGGGGATTTTTCCAGGTGGATTAGGAGCATGCAAAGCCAGCAGTGAGAAAAGGGGATGTGTGGATGAGTGAAGAGCTTCACCCACTCTGTCTCAGACATCTCAGAGTCGTTGCCTGGGATCTGCTCTTTCCCAATTTTTCCCATCAAGGTCTTTCCCAATTTTTGCATCCCCAGGCAGGGCGTGGATCTGATTCCTCCCCACCAACCCCAGGTGTTCCATTCTCTGTACGAATTCCTTTAATCTCACTCTTCCCAATGGAGAATTTGTGACTGCCTCCTCCTCCTCCTCACTGCTCCCAGCTCTAAAACATTCACTGGGATAATGTCTGTGACATGAGGGCTTCCTCCACACCTCCTGCTTCTGTGGCTCCAAATCCCCCTAAATGTGTCCCTGGGTCGAGCCCTTATCTTTCCACGGGGATTTTGTAGAATAAATTTGGTGGAGCTGGGGAACTGAGGATAAAGACAAAATATTTCTGGTGTAGCAGCACAGAGATCTTGATTTAGGTGAGAAATAAGTAGCATAAACAAGGTTAAGTGTTGAATTGAAAAGAAAGCCAGGGAAAATGTCAGTATCTTCTCTCTAAAAGAAAACAAAATTAAATGACCCCACCAAACCCCACCTTATCTATGTAAGTACTTGAGCTGGAATATCCACGATTTCTTCTGTGCCTGTGCAGAGCTTCAGGTGCTCTTTAAAGCTCAGATTGCTTGTTTATATGTGAATTAGTGACAGGATTTCTGTGCTGCTTGGAAGAAATGAGGCAGAGTTTGTTTCAAAGACCTAATGAGTGCTGGGCTGTCTGCAGCCAGCAGAACATCTCTGTCCTGCCTGGAATCAGGCTGTGTTTGCTTCAAGAGACGCCGTCACCATCAAAGATACTCACTATAAATGATTCTGAATGTGTGGATTTTCTGCTTTACAGCTATTTCTGCATATCCAGGGTATTAAAGGGAATGTGTTTTCCTTGAAGGAGGTGGTTTGTATGTTGGAGTTCTTAGAACATGTGCAGAGCACATTTGTTTTATCTCAATTTATCTTATTTTGCCCATTTGTGTTTGTTTACGGGTTGTTTCTGGGTTTGTTTTTTTTTTTGTAAATCAGGTTTAATGCTGAAAGCCGTTTATGGAACTGGAATAATGCAGAGCTGACTCCTGAATGATGAGAAATGCTTGGAGGAGAAGGGATCTCGTGTTGCTTTAGGCATGAGTACCCCACAGTGAGCAGGACAGCTGGGTGATGCTACCTGAGAAGCTGTGGCCAACCCAGATGCTGCCTGCTCTTCTCCAGGTGAAAATCATCTGGAGAAGATCTGGAGATTATGATGATGATGATGATGATGATGATGATCATCATCATCATCATCATCATCATGGAACAACCTCCTGTCCCTGCCTGTGACAGAGGGGCTGGAACTACATGATCTTTACGGTCCCTTCCAACCCAAACCATTCTGGGATTCTAAAATCCCTTCTTAGAGACATGGAGAGCAGATGCACTCAATAAAAAGCAGCTTATTAAACTGTGGGTTTGTTTGGTTCATCACTTTGTGTGTGTGTGTGTGTTAACAGAGGCTCAGGGCTGCCACTGTCGTTTTCAGAATTCAGCAGGTTCCTTTCTGCTGCTGTGGAATGAGTCAGTACAGTTCCTGCTTTGATTTACAAAATTGGATTTTAATCTCTTTGAAACCATTATGCTAAATCAATTTTTAACATAGCAGAGCAAGGAGGTACAAAGCCTCCCTTGTTCTCCAGTTGTGAACTCTCTGGATGAGCGAGCACTGTATAAACAAGACTTAAACGGCACCAAGGGGGAAGGGCTTTGCCAGGATAGGATCATGGAATCGTGGAATCATGGAATGGTTTGGGTCAGAGGGGACCTTAAAGCTCATCCTGTTCCATCCCTGCCATGGGCAGCGACACCTTCCACTCTCCCAGGCTGCTCCAAGCCCTGTCCTTGAAAACTTCCAGGGATCCAGGGGCAGCCTCAGCTTCTCTGGGCCTCCCCTCCACCATCACAGGGAGGAGTTTCTCTCTAATATTTAACCTAAATTATGCCCTCTTTCAGTTTGGACCCATTACTCTTTGTCCTGTCACAGGTGCAGAGTCCCTCCCCAGCTCTCCTGGAGCCTCTTTAGGTACTGGAAGGGTCTGTGAGGTTTCCCTGGAGCCTTCTCCAGGCTGACCAGCCCCAGCTTTCTCAGCCTGTCTCCATATGGAAGAGTTTTGTTCTGTTTGTGGCTCCAGCAGGATTCGAGATCCCTCCCTCCTGGTATTTGGGTTTTTGGGTCTCCCCCCCCCCACCCCAGCCCAGCTCCAGAGCTGTCAAGGCATCAGATGAATCACCCCTGTGATGTTTGGGATTTCTGGCAACAGCAGCATTGGGCAATCATCCAAATCCAGCGAGGCACTGATAGTAATGAATGGGGAGCTCCCGTGGTTCCGTATGGAAAGCAGGGCAGGAAAAGTTTTAAGATGACTCTGGGAGAGACAGAGAGGCCTCCATTTGCCCTTCATCCTCCTCTTCCTTTCCCAAATCCGTGCTATCCCACTATCTGGCTGGTGAATCAGTCTTGCTGTAGGCTGGGGAAGGGACAAACCCCTTACAAAACACGGCATGTGAATTCCAGACAGTATTTCAGGCTGCTCAAATCCTCACAAAATTCCAGGTTTTTCATACCCGTCCTTCTTGCCTTGGAGAGGCCAATTGCACATCCTGTTTGTAATCCTCACCCAGGAGCTTCTGCCCCCCCAACTCTCCAGGGAAGAAAATCTGACAAAGAACATTTATAAGCTTTATGACTTTAATTAAAACTTGCAGAATGAGACCTTCCAGAAAACTTCGTGGCACTTTTAAAGAGCCACAGCACTGAGCCCTGACCCCATTATTGTTTTTTCTCTCTTCTGGAAAAAAAAAATTAAAGATTTGGTCTGTTTTACTCCTCAAGTGAAAAAAGGGCACGTGGCTTGTTATACTTGTCCAAATTTTAGTTTGTAAAACTAAAAATAAGCATTAAATTAACTGCAAAATAACTAGAGATAAGGAGGAAGATGAAGAGCAGGGAAATTTCAGTCTTCCTGAAGATCTCCTTTAGGATAAAAAGAAGCCTCTTGCAAGATTTGGGCAATTTGCTACCCAATACATCTCATTGCCTAAGAGTTGAGGATATTCCTGAAACAATAATCCAGAGCTGGGGGGGCTCAGTTTGGAGAAAAGGAGGCTCAGGGGGGACCTTCTGGCTCTGCACAGCCACCAGGGAACAGGGACAGGAGGAGAGGGAACAGCCTCAGGTTGTGCCAGGGGAGGTTTAGGTTGGATATTAGGGAAAATTTGTCCATGGATAGGTTTGTCCAGCCCTGGCACAGCTGCCCAGGACAGTGGAGGAGCCCCCATCCCTGTAGGGGTTTAAAAGCTGTGTGGATGTGGCACTTGGGGACATGGGAGAGTGGTGGCTTTAGCAGTGCTGGGGGAATGGTTGGACTGGATAATCTCAGAGGGGTTTTCCAACCAAAATGATCCTGTGATTCCTTGATTTTAAGAGCCTGGGGTCAGAGCTGTGCTCGTCCTGTCTGTGCTGTCACATGGGGTTGGGTGTTTCTGGTTTTTTGCTCTTTTTTCCTGATCCTTGGGGCTGTTCCACTGCCTTTGGAGCAGCTCCAGAACTCAGCTCCTGGGGGCTTTTGCTTTGTTGAGAAAACCTGGTTCTGGCCCCCATTTTTGGCCAAAATGGCAACTTCCACTTCTTCCTAATCCCCTTCCAATTGGAGAGGGAGCACCTGAGTTGGTTCATAATCTGTGATTATTCCCTGCTAATCTGGCCATTGTAGGGGATGGCTCTGCTTGGCACTCAGCAGATGAGTTAATTATTTTCCTTTATATCATCTGCCCTCCAGGCCACACTTCCCAACACCTTTTGGTCCATCTTTGTTACCTTCACTGTTCAACATGGATTAGTTCTCTGTGCTCTCCCTGCCTGTCATGGGTAAAGTTGTTCAGAATCCCCAAAAACCATCCTTTTCTTTTCCTTGGGTAGCAGTTTTACCAGATAAATCACCACTGCCTGGTTGTTTTGCAGGCTGTGGGATGTGTGGTGCCCTTTGGAGTAGGCAGCCCAAGCTAAATCCCAGGGTCAGGCTTGGCACAAAAGCTCAGGGTTACAGGCAAGCAGGAGAAAATCACTGGAACCTCACAGCGTTGCCAGTGCTGGAATATATAAAAAAAAAATATTTCAGAATGCTGCACTGAACTACTTAGTTCTGAGCCAGGATCCCAAAATAACCACCTTTCAGTTGGTAAAATAAATTATCAAAGTCTTTCAGATCCAAATGTAATGCTTGGGCAAATTAATCCATTGTTGTATTGTTATAGTGCTCTAATCATATTTTTATATATCCCAGGAGTTGGAACTAAGAAGCATTTTGCTGTCAGTGCAAACACAATAATAAGAATAGTCTTAACAAAGTGACGTGCACTTAGCTGACTTTGTGAAATACATTTCAGCGGAAATTACAGATGCTTTTTTACTTTTCATTATCATGAAGGTCCAAATAACTTCCTTGTATTGAAACCCAGGCTTACTTTATCTGCTTTAATAATTATATTGAGGCTCATTATGGACACCTTGTTTGTAATTCTGGCTTTTCTTATTGAATTCTGAATGTGTTATTACCAAAGTATGTACTTTAACAGATGGAGTATATTATGGCAACGTTTAGTTCCAGTTGATCTTTTCTAAAGAGCACGCTGAGTGATCTTGGGCTAAATACAACCAAGACAACATCTAGCTGGATTTTTTTTTTTCTTCCCCTCCTAATTGCATTTTCCAGGCTGCTTGGGGGGAAGCAGAAACCAAGAAATGCCAGTGGATTGAGCAGGGCAGCTGGAAAAGGTGGGATGATGAAGATGTGGTGATGAGGAAGAGGTGTGGAAGCTGCATCAAAGGCAGGGGAGAGTTCTCCAAGAAAATACCAGAGTTGATGTCAAGGTTGTCTCATTTGCCAGTGGGATATTGCTTTAATGGTGTTCTTTTTTTCCTCTCCAGTTTACATAATGAGATCAAGCTAATTAAACCATGTCTAGCTCTGGGAAAAGATCAAAATGTGAGCTTTTTTTATTGCACTTTATTAAAACCTTCACCCTGTAATGGAAGATTATAGGAAGTGCTTTGCTACCAGTGCATCTTGCTCATCCCTGAAAAATGCAGCTCCTCTCTTTTACCAACACTTCCTCGGTTTTAATTGTTTTTTCTCCAAGTTGATCATATTTTGGGAGCTCTCAGAAGGTGCACAGCAGATGTGGCTGGGTGGATTAGGTAAAGCAGTAATAATGAGTAGATGCAATGAGGTGTTTTGTGCTAAAACCAGCGACAGCAAAGCCTCCTGAAAAGTCTCTTTTTCTGTAGAACTGTGGAGGAGTTGCTTAGCCCAGTTTCTCCAAGAAATTTCTTGGCCCACACAGCTGACTGGGGGACACTCAGGGGACACCCTGGACCTGAGAATGGTTTTCTTTACATTTGAAAGTGGGGGTTTTTTTCCATTCAATTTTGCTCTGCTCAAAAAAAAAAAAAAAAAGAAGAGGAATGAGGAGGAATAAAAATACGGTGATTTTTGTTGAGGTTAAATGCAGATAAGGACTCACTGCACTGGGGATGGTGGTGAGTGGCTGCCCTCCCTGCTGGGACAGCAGCTCCGTGGGTGTTGTTGGGTGACCACAGTGGTGGCTGATGTCTCACAGAGGTGCTGTGGTTCAGCCCTGGCAGTGCAGCTGCTGGGTTTTGCCCTCTCTGGGGTCACAGGTGAGTCCCCCCAGTGTCAGTGCCTGTGGGTGTGTGTTGGTGGCACTGCTGTCACCTGGCAGGGCCCGGATTAGGCCAGGCTTTCGGGGCTGGTATTAAGGCAAGGAGCTCTTGCCAACATTAATATATGACTGTATTAGATCATCCTAATTACATTTCGAGCTGGAATGGTTTCAGAGGCGTTGGGAGGCAGTGAGGGCTCTCCCATGCCTTCTCCCCCTTTCAGGGGTTGCTTTCTCCTCCATAGGAGAGGCACAGCTCTGGTGGGGCTGGGAGGGAAATTTCCTCCTGACTGGGCTGAAGTGCAGAGTGCACTTTCAAATCCCTTAATTTTCCCAGTTTCTCCAAAGAACTCTCCACTTTGAGTCTCAATGGAGACCTGGAGGGGTAGGAGAGGAAAAATTAGGGAAGGTTTTGTTTGAGGTGTGTTGCGCTGTCCCCACCTGGCAGGGTGGCAGTGTGGCTGTGCTCTGCCACCTCCGTGCTCTGCCACCTCCGTGCTCTGCCACCTCTGTGCTCTTCCTCACCCTGCCAGAGCCCCCTCAGAGCCTGGCAGTGTTGTTCTGCTTTTTGTAGTGTTTTATGTTTTCACTCTGGTAGTAGAATTTTTTTATGTATTTTTTATAAATACAGTTTTTGGTTTTTTAACTAGTATAAATTGGTTAAAATTTTTAATTTTTTTTCCTTTTTTTTAAGATGGAGAAAGTTGATAGACTGTGTTATTATTCTGTGGAATTGTAGAGGCAGTCACCTCATTGACCAATCCACAAGTGTCTTAAAAAATATATAAAAATAAAAGAATAAAAAAAGGCAGGCCCTCTTTCCTGGTGCTGCCTGAGTAGTCCTAACCTACTCTAAAATCTACATGTTCCTGTTCCTTTCCTGTCCAACAGCACGACATGGCAGGACTGGGATGTGCAGGGGGACTGGGATGTGTGCCCTGTAGGATTTCCCTGTGCTGTCTCCTGATGATGATGATGATGATGATGATGAATAAATCAGCTCCGTGTGGAAGCAGAGCTGGATCCACAGGGGTCAGCACGAGCCTCTCCTCGCCTTGATGGGCTTTTAGATGAGGCCCTGCAGGATAACTGATGGTGGGTTGGGGTTGTTTTATCTTTTAATCTGTGCCAGATCTTAAAATATATTAGGGTTAATGAAATCAGTGCAGTTGGGAAGCGCTGCCTGTGACGGACAGATGGCCAGAAGCACTTGGAAGTACAAGTGGTTTTGCACCAGAAGGAGAGCTGGGATCTTGCTGGTGGGTGCCACGTGCCGTGGGCATGGACTGGTGATGCAGGAGGAGGGAGCACCCTGAGCTCCCACCCTGCTGAGGTTTGCTGCACCCCAAGGTGCCAATCCTGCTCTCCTCCCCTTGGAATAAATTCCATCCCATCCGTGGAGGCAGCGTTTGAGCTGCCCAAGGAAAAGTTATTCTTTTATGGAAAGCAGTCCTTGTCATAATTAAAGATATATGTGTGCTTTCTTTTCCTGTTCTACTCCAGCAGCCACTGAACACACTTAATAATGTTTTTTGCAGTATTTCGGTGGTATGAATGCACATGGAAATTACAGCAAAGGCATCATTTTTTTAACAGCTGTGTTTAGTTGAATAACAGATTTAGAAAGTGCAGACTTTAATTAATCTGTGTTTTCTGCTGGGATTTCAGCACCATCTGATTTACTTTTCATGGCTGAAAAGTGTAATTGTAGTTTTTCCCTTTAGCTGGGAGTTTATCCTCCCAAGAAATCAATTTGGTTCTTCTTTTTCTTAAAGCAAACTCAATAACAAACTGATGGTACCTGGGATACAATACAGGTAATGCCCTGGCTCGGGCTGCTGTGGAGTTGAGAACAAATATCTGTCAAATGGTTTGCCTGGAAATGCTGTTTTTCCTCTTCCCTGCCTTGCTGAATATCACAGCAAGCATCCAAATCCCATCCTGTACTCTGGGGCTGGAGGGCAGCTGGGTGACTGGAAGGTGAGGACTGGTGTTACTGGAGAAACCTCCGAGCACAAAGGATTTTTGTGATCTTTGATAGTTTTTTTTTTAGTTGGAATTACGGTAGGATGACTCTCTGTGCTTGTTCCTCTTTGTAAATCATGTTTGTGTGAGGCTGCTGCTGTAACTCTGCAGATGTTCCTGAAAAAATTCTCTCCTGGAGGTGCTGGGGTTGCCTGGGGATCACAAACAGTGGTGGAGCAGAGTCAGGGGTTGGGGAACTGTGGTGTTAAATTGCATTTCTCATGCACTGCTGATCACTCATTGCTCCATCTCTGTCAGCATCAGTGTTGTGAACAAGCAGAGGTTCTGTGGCTGTGGTTTGAGATTTTTCTGTCAAAATCAGCCTTCTGTGGAAATGTATCCTTGCCCCACCTCTGCTTTTGCCCTGGGACAAAGTTCCCTGAGCTGAGATGAGAACTTGTGCCTGGCTGGTTGAAGTTGCTCAGTCAAGTTGCTCCTCTCAGTGTCTGCTGGCTCTGGAGAATCCACATGGACAGAGTGTCCTCATCATCCAAACCCTTGTGTGAACCAGCCTTTTCTTCCCTGGGAGGGTGGGCAGGCCCTGGCACAGGGTGCCCAGAGAAGCTGGGGCTGCCCCTGGATCCCTGCAAGTGTCCAAGGATGGAGCTTGGAGCAGCCTGGGATAGTGGGAGTGGAACTGGATGATCTTCAAGATCCCTTCCCACCCAAACCATTCCATGATTCTGTGAAGAAGGAAAGCTGCTTGGACCCTCTGTGAATTGTGGTGTGATCCCAGCAGTGCTCACCATGAGCTGGGTTGGGCAGAAGGAAGTTTTTTACAAAGTAAGGGCATTACTTGCATTCTTGGAGAAGTCTGTATAATTTTGGTTACTGTCAGGTGTGCTTTCCCCCCGTTTCTGTTTCCTGAGGTTGGTGTGGGGTGTGGTGTCTTTAGTGCTTTGTGTGCAAAGCCCACAATGGCAGAAGGGAAGCAGCGTTTTTAGAGTCCCAAGTGGAATCTTAGGATGGCTGCTAATCTGAATAAGATAAAAAAAAAAAATCTTGATGGGCTTTAAAACTTATTTTAATTAAGGTTTTTTCCTTTCATCTCACCAAAGCCCTGAATTAGCTCCTTCATTCTCCCACAAATACACACAGTCCCTGCTGGTCCAGGCACTCAAACACATGGAGAGCTTCAGCTGAAGGGTCAAACCCAGACTGGGAAACACCCTGTGCCCAAAATGCATTAAAGCAGGGTTTGGGCAAAGTTAAAAAACACCAAACTACCCAGCTGCCTGCCTGATCTGGAGGATGCTGGGGTTCTCCAGCAGAATCCTGTGCTTCCCAGCTTTATTGAAGAACATGGGACTGGGAGAGCTGCTGTTAGCAGCCCGTGGAGCTGTGGGTTTGACAGGCTGGGTTTTTTGCTCTGTAGATGCTTGTCCAGACACTTGGGCCTTTCTGTGGTGCTCCACACCCTTGGATGGTTTTGCTCCACACCCTTGGATGGTTTTGCTCCAGTGATTTTGCTCCATGAGCTTTACCCCTAGAGGTCTGGGAGATGATGCTTGGTGGGAACTGGACGTGGACCCAGGTCTCTCTGCCTGGGAGATGATGCTGTGAGCTGCTCTGGATGTCTGGGGTGTCCAAGCCATTCCTGGTGTGATCTCCTGGTGACATTTCTGCTAAAACTGGCATATCCTGACACAGCATTTTGGCCTGGATGGATTGACGGACAAATTCCACAGGGATTTTTCAAACAGCTCCACTCTGCAGCTCTCGTGCTGTGCCAGATTTTGGCTGGGATATCCCATTGGTGAGGGGCCCTCCCTGGAGAGGCATTTGGGACCACATGTCCCATCCTCTGTGGGGTGATCTGGGGTTCAGCTGAGCCTCCCTGCGTGGGCTCCACATCCCCTTCCCACACGAGCTCCGAGAGCCTCTCCGGAGCGGCTGTTCCGTGGGGTGACCCCTCTCGCTGCAGAGTTTGACCCAGGCACGGTGCCAGCCCGAAGGAAGGCTGACAAGTAATCAGGAATCAAAGGAGCCACCTGCACGCCACGGGGAGCCGCTCACCGGGTGGCAGGCGAGCGGTGCCAGCGCTCATCGCTGAGCCTTGTTCTCCAGCCCTGCTTCCCGGGGAGGCGGCGCGGGAGGGGGCTGCTCCCTCCCCGGCTTCTCCCTGCCCTCAGTAAGGGTTTTGAGAGGGATTTGAGGTGGGATCGTGCTGTGTGGATGTGCCAGGACACTGCTTTGTCAAGGGGAGAGCCATGGAGGGGAGTGTTGAGAGTTGAGCTGGAGCATCTTTAGGGTTGGTGATGCTGCGGCAGAGGAGAGGGGACAGCCGAGCTGAGCCGGTCACTGTGTGAAATTCCCACTCCTTTGGCTGCACTATCAGCAAATAGCCAGGGAGGAATAGAAGGCCTTTTAAAGAGCGTTTTTATCCTCTGCTGGTTGGTAAGAATGGCCCTGGCGGGTGGGAGGGAGGCACAGGGGTGGCGTGATGTGCAGATGCCGCTGTCACCGCACACGCGCTCGCTCCAGGGGTGTGCTCACCCAGCCTGGAGCTGGCAGCGCCCCATTCCCACTTCAGGGGGCAGATAGGATTTGTTTTGGAGAGAGAGAGCGTGAGATGTGTGTATGGCCACGTAATTCCTTGGGTTTTATGTCGAAGGAAGGCACATGGAAATCACCACCCCCTCCAGCACCATGCCTGGCATCCACAGAAGGATCTAACCCAGTATATCCAATTTTTGGTCTCACATTAGGATAGGCCTCGACAGGATCTCTTTTAAACAGCAAGGGGAATTCACTCCTGCCATTCTTCCAGGGGTGCAGCAGTGGGTTGGGAGCAGTCCCTGCCCTCTCCCTGCTCTGCTGACTGCAAGGCAAGGGGAAGCCGGTCTCCAAAGTGCTGTGAAAAGAAACTCACTCTTGCCAAGCTGGGCCAAAAACGAAGGGTTTTTATAGCATACAAATGTTACCTACAGCTATTTATACACCCTCCTCAAAGGCTATTTATACCCTTCCCCTCCTTTTGTGCTGCTGGCTGGAGAATATCCTTACATTAGATGTTTTCAGCAGCGTGGGATGTTCTTCAGCCGTCGCCCGACTGCAGGACCGTCTGTTTCCAGCATCATTCCTGGAGGAAGAGGGCGTTCCATGGGCTGCAGCCACTGCCACGGCCCTGGAAGCAGGGCTGGCATCGTGGGTGCCAGCCTGATGAAGGCGGGAAAGGGATGGAAATGCCTGATCACCACGGCCCTGGAAGCAGGGCTGGCATCGTGGGTGCCAGCCTGACGAAGGGGAGAAGGGGATGGAAACGCCTGATCAGTGTTAATGAAAACCATCAGTTCATACAGCTGAAGGGGGTGGCTGGTTGCATCACGGGTCAGGAGTAATTCTTTCCCCCCTTTCCCACATGGTGCAGTCGATCAGGAGCAGTGTAAGGTTATTTTATTGTTTCCAGGAGCGCCGGACCCAGGCTCCCTGCGGGAGGTCGCATGCTTGGCTTGCTGCATCATTGATCCAGCCTGCCAGAGAAATTCTTTATTCCTCTTAAATGTGGACTTGCACTTAGAAAGCAAACAATCCTTTAACGTTTCTGAGGCTGAAAGCAGAAAAACGAGTGGCTTTTGTCATCAGGGATGCTGTCTTTTTTGATCGCTCTGGGAATCCAAGGGAATGTGCTACCCAACAAAGAGCAATTTTGTTAAAAAAAAAAAGAGGTGGGGGGAAAGGGAAGGGATTGCAGCTTCCTGCGCTCTGGATAATTGGGGCTGTCTCCTCTGCATGGCACTCCAGTGACTGGGTTTGGAAGTTGAATGGCTTTCAGGTTTCCCTGACTCACACCATGAAGTTTCCAGTTCAGTGTGCACTGGTCAGCACTGGTGTGCTGGGTTTGGCAGCCCCCCCTTCTTGCAGTCGTGGATATTTGCTTATGACAGATAAACAAAAATATCTTCATTATCTTTGCAAAAATGCTGTGTCCTGTTAAAACATCATCGCTGTGTCCGAGATTGGTTTTGTTTTTAGAAATGCTGAAGGAATGGCTTTTTGTGGGAGGCTTTTCCCAGAGGAGTCTCCAGGAGCAGAACCTGGTTTGCCTTGATCTGCTCCATTTGAATTTTGCCTTCCTGTAGCTGAGGTTGCCTCTGTCACTGGCTTTTATTTCCAAGGTGTTCTGGTGATCCTGTGTGGATCAGCACTGTCCTTGTGCCACGGGGCTGTGGTGCAGAGGGAGAGCTGCTCCTGGGTGGCTCCTGAGCTTCTCCAACGCTGACAGGGCCAGGACACCACTGATGCCACTTTTCAAATAGCATGAAATTAGGCAGTGATGCTTCCTGTGAGTCAGTGCTTGGTTTTTCTTATCCCAAGCTGAACTTTTCCAAGGTTGCCTGCAAGCTGTCTGTGCCTCAGGCTCTGGCTCCCGGGTGCCGCCGAGGGGGAGATGCTTGTGCAGTGTTTGTAAATCCTCCTGCTCTCCATTCCCCTCTCTACTTCTGTTGTCCCTTTCTCCACAACGATGACAAGAAGGCGACTTGCTGTCATTATTTTCTGCAGAAAGAACCTTCCAGCTCCTCCTGAACCTGTGAATGGATTTCTCAACCTCCAGCCGTCCGAGGTGTAAATGAGACGGGAGCGGGGGCTTTGCGCAAATCCCACCTTCTCGCCAGCAGCCTGCTCCCTGTCTGCTTCATTTGACATCTCTCTCCCCTAATAGGGATTATTTTTTTGAGAAAAGCCCCCCCCAGATTGTAAATTCTCAGCACTGCCAAGCTGGCACTGGGAGGTGCTGGCGCTGAGCAGCACCAGGGGCAGGGACCCCCAAATTCCAAGCAGTCGTGATGTACTGCGCGGCTTGGGCAAAGTGCATTTGTTGCCTTGGAAACAAATAGCAGCAGTGAACAACTCAATGAAATTTATGGAATCAACTTCAATAAATCCTGATGATAAACGTGCAAAAACATACCCAGTTTGATGAAGACCTCCAGTATGCAGATGTGAGGGATGGTAGTAAGTTATGTGAGCGCTTCGGCGCCGATTTTGGGCTGCCACGGTCGTGTTCCTACAATATGGGCTTTTTTTGTTGTTTCTGAGGAAGCTGTCTGCTGCTTTTCATAGATACGGCATTTAATTTTAATTTCCAGGGTATCTTTTAGTTTAATTGGCATGCTGGATGATTACAGTGGGTTGTTTTGTCTTTTGCAGAGCCTGATTCATATCGAACTCGGGATAAAAATAAAATTGAGAGCGGTGGCAATCCAAGGGAGCACAGAGGGCCACGTCGCCCGCCTCCAAGAAGGGTGCAAAATTTCACAAATTAATTAAAGCAGTTATGTAGGACATCTCCCTAATTCCTTGTGAGTGTTGCAGATGGGGACAGGTCAGGGATTTTGTAGTTACAGCCAAGCTCTGTGGCAGATTTCTCTCTCACGTGGAAAGGTCTCTCTGTTTACCTGTGCATAGGCACAGGGCAGGTTTATTGTATCTCAGCCAGTGATATTTTATAAAATTGATATTTTTTCGTTCCTGGTTTGACCCGTGGATCGATGAGGGTTCAGGAATATCAGTGGACTTGTCTGGAGATGATGTTGTAAACCTTTAACACAGCCCTTAATGCAATGAGATGTTTTCCCATTAGTTCCCTCGCCTCTTCTCCTTACAGGGCCTTATTTTCACGATTTTCTGCCAGGTCAGGAAGCACTGGGAATATTTGTTTCTTCCTTCTGTGGTGTGCTGGGCCCCAGTTTTGCCCTTCAGCAGGTGAAGGGGGCTGCACGAGGCCACACCCTCCCTCTGTCCCCTCTGTGCAGCCACCCCGTCCTGCTGGGCTGGGAGCCAAACCCAAGCCTGGCCCCATGGTCAGAGAATCCCAGGATGGGCTGGTTGAAAGGGACCTTAAAGCCCATCCAGTGCCACCCCTGCCATGGGCAGGGACACCTCCCACTGTCCCAGGCTGCTCCAAACCCCAATGTCCAGCCTGGCCTTGGGCACTGCCAGGGATCCAGGGGCAGCCACAGCTTCTCTGGGCACCCTGTGCCAGCCCCTCCCCACCCTCCCAGGGAACAATTCCATCCCAATATCCCATCCATCCCTGCCTTCTGGCACTGGGAAGCCATTCCCTGTGTCTTGTCCCTCCATCCCTTGTCCCCAGTCCCTCTCCAGCTCTCCTGGAGCTCCTTTAGGCCCTGGAAGGTGTTACAGGGACATCATCACCTTTAAGAAGTTGCCTCCCTGTATTTTAAGCCAATTTCTCTGCAGAGGCCTCTCCCTCCCACTCTGCCCAGGAGGTGCTTTGGTTTGGATGAATACTGGAGCTCTGTTGGATGGACTGGTCATCTCTTAACCTTGGCCCTCCCTTTTCCTTCTCTTACACCATCTCTTCCTACTCCTGGAATGAGATTGTTTCTAAACACAAAGACTCCATGTTAGTGCTGTCCTTGGACTATCAGTGAGTGAAAAAAGCCCCCCCATCAGGATCCTGCTCCAGCCCTGGTGCCCGGATTGCTGCCGTTGTTTCAGATGCACCAGTTTCATTTGTTACTTGGATCTACTCAGATTCCCAGCCAAGCCCTGGTGGTGCTCATCAGTATCTTCCAGCCCACAAAGTCAGTGCTTCCCCCTGTCAGCCCCTAATGTGTTGTGTGGATTGGGAAAATCCCTGTGGATATTGAGGATCACACCTGCAAATCACCCCAGGTCCGGTACCGGAGCTCTGGATGTGACTCTGCAGAACCTGGGGCTTTCCCGGAGCTCACAGCCATGGATTTTAATTTATTTAATGCTGGGAGTATTCCTCACCTTGGCTGGGATCAAAATCCAGAGTTTCCCTTCGATTTCCTCAGATGTGGAGGGCTGGGAACCCAAAGGGCTTCTCCAGAAACCCCAGGCATATGGGATGATTGCTGAGCTCTGCTCTGATGTTTACAGACCACCAGAGCTCTTCCCATTACCATACAACTGTATAAGACAGCTTGAACTCCATTAGGAGCTAAATTTAGTGAGTCACTAACTCCTTTTTGGTATGTTTTTATAATTTCATTGTATTATGACACTTGATTTTAAATTTGCATGAGTAAATGAGCCTCTTACTAAGTCAGGTAAAAAGATTTTTCACTTATCTACCATGAAATAAGACATTAAAAAAAAGAGTGAGAGGAGAAAGCAACGTATCCTTGACATATTTAGTTTACATTTTTTCCAACTGTGCTGACTGAACATTTCTAACCATTAATGATCCAATAAAGCTGTTTGTACCGCTTTAACAGGCTAAATAATTTCACATTAGGAATACATTTTGTAATTAATTTAGTGTTTTGTGGGGGAACCCTATTTTTGGAAGATACAAATTTACATTTAATTGCACTCACAATCTGACTTGGAAGATGCAACGAGTGAAAACTGGCCTTTTATGGTTCACCTCCAAATGGGAAAGTCCATGGAGGCAGTTAACAGTAGTGAACAACTTTAATTGGGATTTCCATTACTTGTTCCATGAATTTCCTGCAGGGTTCCTTAAAAATACCCCCTGGGTCATGAAGTTCCTGCAGCTGGTGAAAGATGAGACCCCACACCTCCATCCCTGGGGTTCCACCAGCTTCTGATTCACTAACGTGGATTTGTGGGTTGGTTTTTTCAAGTATTTCTGAACTTTTATTCAGGATAACCTCGGCAAGACCTGAGCAACTTTGGGATTTGCACTTCAAAAGTGTTTTCCCTCTCATTTCCTGTTGGAGAAGAGACCACCCAAGGCCCTGCTGCCAGGGGGATTTGGGGGATGTGTGTGGGGAGCATCCCTTTGTGTTGTTCAGGTGATGAGCAGCAAGGAGGTGGCACTGGTGATCCTTTGGTCCTGACCTGGGCTCTGGTGATGATCTCACGGGGAGGTGAAAGTTCCTCTGTTAATTATCCAGCTTTTTTATTCTCTCCATCTCTCTGGACACCACCAGCTTTAATTTTTTTGTGTTACTGATATTTTTTCTTCTCTTTTTTCCCCCGTTTCATTAACAGTGACAGATGCTTTTAATTAAAAAGAAAAGGCAAAACAAAATCCTGAGTAAAACAAAAAGAGAATATTCTAATTTGGCGTGACATTATGAGGCAGGATGGCTCCTGGCATCCAAGGTATGGAAAAGGTCATCTTCCACAGCTCCAGCCTTTTGCAACAGTGGAATTAAGTTCAAACTCAGGCTGGTTTTGAAGTCTTAAGTCTCTCCAGGGATTCCTTTCATAACATCTTCGAACTGGATAACACTACAGTAAATGAAATACACTGCACTGGATTAAAGGGTTATTTCCCCTGTGTGTCGAGCTGACACAGAATCCCAACCCTCAGGTTGCCTCCGAGTTGTCTCTATCTGCTGATCCCCTCCCTGCTTTACATAACAGCTCCCAGAGTTTTTTTGCAGGGAAAGTTCTTGCCATTATTTATTCGGCTCCGATTTTATGCAGCGAGGAGCCGAAATAAAGCGACTTCAACGGGAAGGAATTTAACGGGCATCAAAAAGTGAGGGAAGCAGCGCAGGGAAGAGCAGAGCTGCCTCTCCAGGTCTGTGGTGCTGCTCTGTAATTTGTGCTGAAACACAAACTGTGGCTGTGCCTGCACTGCCACTCACACGCTCAGCACAGAGCCCGCAGTAACGGCTGAGAAACGCTGCTGTGCTCGGAGCTGGCTCTTCCAGCAGCTGCAATTTGTTAGGGGTTGTTTGCAATGTGTTTCCTTGTAGAACAAATGTTCCTTTTGACTTTGAACTCGACGCCTGGTGAGGCTTGTGCGGATTTGGTTGAGGGACGGGCACCCAAACCGCTGCCATCTGCTGAGCTCCAGAGCACAGGGGAAAAGCAGTGCCTTGAAACCTTGGAGCATTGGCTCCTCCAGCTCTGTTGTGCCATCCCACGGGCAGTGCCCTGTGCCAGGCTGGCCTCTTGATGCTGGGGAAGGTGTTGTCTCCGAGCTTGGCATGGTAAATCACAGTGGGCATCTGTTGAACCTGCTCTGGAGCTGCACAAATGGTCGTGATCCTTTGCTTCCCCCACCAAAACACTGATTAAACTCCTCCAAAATCATGGGGAGCCTGTGAAACACGAAATGCCCAATACCATTTTGACAAGGAAAAGGGAGAGAACTGATTCTTCTGCCTCCATGGCTCCTCCCATTTTATTTCACCCAAGACTGGCTGGGTCAGGTGGAAAACCAGAGTTGTGTTATGAAGTGTTTAGTTGAGATAAAATGGATCCTCCATATGCCTGATCCATTTGGGTTTGGCAGAAACAGGGCACTGTGCTCTGGATCCTGTTCTTTGTTGAATCTCTTGTCCCACACCACGTTTTTCTCTGGAAGTGCTTATGGATACCTCTGGAATAACCTCTGCTCCTCTCATCAACCCCAAACCCTGCTCCTGAGAGCTGGGGGATCGATGGGGCTGCTGCTCTTCACAAGGATGGGGAGATGCTCCTGAGAATTCTGACGTGCTTTGTCTCCATTAACTTTTGGGATGAGGTGTTGGGACCTGGGGCTCTGTGGAACAACTCAATGGAATTTATGGAAGGTGCTCAGCAGGATTTGTCCCTGCTGAAGGGTTTCTGCTGGCGAGGAGGTGACCCCACAGGCATCAGGTTCCTCTGTTTCCAAGTGTTATTAGCAGATAAACACCCACACGCATTAAAAACGTGGGAAAACGATACTTTGGGGATTCTACTGTCCACAAGTAATTAAAATCGACGACATTTTTAGATTTCCCTCTTCCTGAACAATCTGGGAGCAGAAGCAAGGGCAGGGAATTGCATGTGCCGGGTAGCTGGAGGTGCCCTCACGCTCCCACAGCCTCCGAGACGGTCGCTGTCTTTCCAGGAGGTCTGAAATCTCCCTGGCAAAGCTGGGACATATTGAAAATACGCTCTGAGCTTTTAGCACTTCCTCCAGATTATTTCTTCAAGTATTTAAAAATACATTTTATAGCACTAAAATAAATGTTAATGAGTCTGCATGGCTTGGGGCTAACAATAGTATTTCTATTTCCATCCAGCAGCCTGGCAGGGCATTTGGCGATGGAAGAGCTGGATGTGGAGACCTGGCTGTTTCTTTCTGACTCGGGTCCTTGATGTCTTGAACAGTTTTATTCTCTTGTGCTTCACTTTCCCTGTTTTGCTAAATAGCAGTGAAAAAGCTTCCTTGCTTTGTTCAGGCACCTGGGATTTATCAAAGGCCTCTGGGCAAGTGTTAAATGCTGAGCTGGGTATAAAAAGCGTTATTTAGTGTTGTGTTTATACCTCTCCAATGTTAGCATGTATTTTTATCCACTCCTTGCGGTGACCTTTGTGTTTTTCCAACCAAGCAGACAATCTCCCTGACTCGGGGGGTTGGTTTTTTCCACTGCCTGCCGTGGCATCCTCGAAGCAATTTTGTAAAAACGCTTTTTTTGGGGTGTTTTCAGTGTTTGGGCTGGGGCTCACGGCGCTGGAGGCGCCAGTTGCACACAGAGGGTGGGAGAGTTGCCATGAGGAGAAAAACAGCATGGGAGTCCATTCCTCTGACTGCTCACCTTCCTTGTTTCTCTCAGCTGCAACCAAACGATGTTTTAAGGATGCCAGGCTGCCCTGTTCGACGGGCAGTGGTTTTGTGGGGTACCCCAAGCCTTGAGGAGCCTGCAGAGGAGCAGGGCACGGAGTTGGGGTGTGGGGAGAGGTGTGGGAGTCACTGGGATGGCAGGAATTCAACCCTGGCACCGTGTCAGAGGCAGCGAGCCCTGCTCGGAGCAGCTGCGTTCCCCGGGACTGCGGGAAGCCAAATGGTTTGTTTGTCTGTTTACATGGATGTGTGGGGCTGTGGAGGGGAAAACCACTCAGCAGAAATTCTGCTATTAAAGCAGATGGTGGGAGATTAATAATGGTTTTTTTAGGGGGGCACTTGCTGGTACGATGACCACGTTATTAATTCCTCCCCGTGCCAGGAGTCCTTCCGTCGTTCCAGGGGATGGGGGGATTGTGTTTCCTGAAGATCTCAGCTCATTCTTGCTTCCTCACAAGCTGATGGGGTATTTTGGGAAGCAGAGGAGCGTTTGTCAGGGCCGTCGCTGCAGTTCCTCCACCCGTGCTCCTTCCGTGCTCTGTCCTCTGCTCCAGCCCTTCCCAGTGCCCCCCTGGCAGTTCCAGCTGCCTCCTGGCCCTCCTGCAGACCAGCAGCAGCCCCTTTGCTGCTTCTCAAACGCTGGTTGTTAGCCTAGATTTCCGTTTTTTCCCCTTCCATTTTAGAAATTGCTCTTTTTTCCCCCCTGCCGAATCGCTGACAGCCGCGTTCTCCTTGACAGTTGTGATATTTGTATGTGTGCATAAAAACAGTAGGAAGCATTTATGTAGGTGTCACTAATTTAATTTAATATAATCTGATCTGTACGTATAGGGGAGGACTGCTCTGCACTGAAAAGGCTTCTCTTTATTTTGCAGTCTCCATCGTCACCAAATACAACTCCTGTCATTCTCCTCTTCCATTCACCTACCCAAAGACCAAATCTGGAAATAGTAACCAAAAGAGAAGCCCACGTCACACACAGAGCAGGGAAAGGTTGAAATAATTGAAGGGTAAGTGATTTTTTTTTTTTTTTCACTCTTATTCTGTGTGTAAAGCTACAATAGGAAGTGCAAGACTGTGTAAAGAAGCTGTTAAGCACACACACAGCTGCTCTGGGTGCAGAGTGGAAGAAATGACTGAAATGCTGCTTTGCTGATCAGAGAAAGGTGAGAAAGTGCCCAGGAGGGGCAGTTTGGAGCGTTGGTGCTGGTTCTGCTCACCCTGGATCCGTGTCTGGGTGGAAGCAGAGCTCTGCACAGGCTGGCATGGCCCTGGCTGGTCTGAAGGAGCTTCCCAGCTGGGAGGGAGCCGGGATATCGGAGCCTCCTGCTGCTGAAGAGCTCTCGTGTCATTTCCTTCACTCTTCCCCACTTCAAACCCCTCTCAGCTGGGGTGGTGAGCTCTGTGTGTGTGGGGCAGGATGTTTTGCCTTGCTCCTGCTCCCTGCAGTCCCTCTGCTCCACGAGCTTTTCCTGGAGAGCAGCCTGGCAGTGCCCGCGCCGGGATTTTCCGAAGGGAAGCGTCGATGGGGGCTGGAGGAGGAACAAACTGGCAGAGTGAGGAGGCCTCTCCCTGGAAATGTTTGCCTGCAGGCTTTCCTTGTGCTGCGAGGGTGGCGAATGAGAGAGGAGATAGAAAATCAGCTTTTGTGAAACTCAGAACCCTGGCTGAAGCATTAGTGAGCTCCAAATGGTGGGGAGTTTGTCTTCCCACCCCATTCCCAGCTCTGTGCTTGCATATTTTGTATTTCCACACGTGGACAGGATACGCCTTCGCTTGCATTTGAGAACTTCTCTTTAAACATCTGGGTTTTCTGGTTTATTGCTATTGTGGGTTTGTTGGTTATTATTTTTTTTTTTTACCCCTTCAATGTTTGTTCATGCAAAATTCGTATCTGGGAAGGGCATCTTAAATCCTTGCTTCTGAGTCAAAAAGGGAAAGTATGGAAGTGAAAAGAGAGATTGTATCGTTTAAGAAATATGATTCATGAATTAATCCTCGTCTGCTCCACCATCTGTGGCGTGTGTTTCAACACAGAAATCCTGGGTTATATCTCTTTAAAAAGCTCTCTCCTTGCTGCCTGCCTGAGTTTGGTGCAGCTCTAATGGGGAATTTGCTTCTTTTTGGGGAGAGAGTGGTGGGATTTATTCACAGCCTGGGTGGGTTGCCCCAGCCTGTGTCCAAGCTGTAGGTCACTGAGGAGGGTGCAGAGCTCTGTGTTTTGGGGAGTGCCAGCTCTCTGTGCAATGCCACGAGCCTGATGTGCAGGCAAAGCTTGGGCATGGCTGTTTCTGCTGTGGAATTGTGGCTGCATCTCTGGAGCAGGAGATGGGCAGCGATGGCAGGAGATGCAGGAACCTGTTGAGATCCTTCTGAAAAAGAAGTGGCTCTTTCTGAAATGGACTGGAGGGTATTTTGGACTTGTGCTGCAGAAAATAAAGCACTGAGGTAGTTCCCATCCTCTGTTTCCTGGTGATGTTTTTGTAATTTCTTTGTAGATGTGGAGAAAGGGGAGGTTTCCCATCTTGGTCCCAAAAAGGACCCGCCACACTTTGTGCCTGCAGAAAAAGTGGAGGATGAGGGGACACTGGGAGTTTTGGGGGTGACCTTTTTCTGATTTAATTCTTTGAATAGTTTCCCAGATTTTTACAGGGAACAACTTTCCTTTTTCAACATATTTTTTAGGTTCCTCTTCCTGAGCAGGACAGAGTTCCAATACTGCATCCACCATTAATCCTTTCCCTGGATTGCTCCTTTTCCTGGTCATGGGATTTACTCCATCAGTTTTTCTCCCATGCCTCGTGTGAGATGCTGATAAAAGTCTGAGTGCTTTTCCAGTTGTTCTAGAGGGTGATCCGAGGTGCTGGAGGTGATGGATGTTGGGTGGCCTCAGCCGCGGTGGCTTCAGCCCATGGCTTGGTGATGCTCCCACGTGGCCACAAGCCCCTCCTGTGCCAGTGCCACTGATGAGAGCACAGCCCTGGCTGGCTCTGCTCTCGCTGATGGATGGAGGGGATCCAGGAGCTCAGTCCCACAGTGAAATATTGCAGGTTTATTGCCTTCCCATTCATCCTGTTTTCACGCCTTTCTGCCTCCCTGACTCATTGCCACCCAGCCTCTCCTTGCTGTTCCTGTTTGCTCTGGGAACACCCACTGGACAAAGCTCTGATGCTTCCCATTGCCTTGGGAGCTTCTTTTTTTAATGAACATCTAAAGCCAGGACAGGAAGGGAGAATGCCTTTTTTTTCAGGAGCAGCAATAGTGATAAAATGAAGGAGGATGTGGGGGATGCTCTGTCCTGTGGCCACGTGCTGAGCCCGTCGAGGCTCTTGCATGGTCCCTAAGAAATGTTTTCCCATTCCCTCCATCATGACAAATCCCTTCCTGCCCATTCACCAGGGGACCCCTGGATGTGCAGGTGCTCCATGACACAAAAAATCAACTCCACAAGCACCCAGAATCCCAATGCTACAAAAAAATGGCTGTGTCTGAAGGGAAAAGGGTGTCAGCAGTGGCTCAGCAAATGTTCAACCCAGATTGGAATTAGGCTGAAATACATCCCCATCCCAGGGACAGGACCCAGGGAAGGGCTGGAGCTGGGTCAGACAGGGTTAGGTTGGATATCGGGAAAGGTTCTTCACCCAGAGGGTGCTGGGCACTGCCCAGGCTCCCCAGGGAATGGTCCCAAGGCTGGCAGAGCTCCAGGAGCATTTGGACACCATTCCCAGGGATGCACAGGCTGGGATTGTGTCCTGTGCAGGGCAGGGGTTGTGTTCAATGATCTTGTTGGTCCCTTCCAGCTCAGGATATTCCATGATTCTATGACATACCTGCATGGGAAATGCTCTTGGGAATGCAGCCCAGAAGGGCACCTGGCTCTCTGTCCCTGTCACCCACACAGACACACCTGGACATTCACAGATTTTGCCAGTAACTTGCTCATTCCTTGTGTGCCTTTACAATATTTTTTGCAATTTTGTCTATTTCTTAATTGCCTCGATCATTTTTGCTTGGTGAGAGTTCCTAAGCTTGTTTGCCATTCTTTATCTGCCATTCTTTATCTGCCATTCTTTATCTGCCCTGTGCTGGTCTGGGAAGCAGAGATGATTTCCTGGGGGCTCTTCTGCAAGTCTCCACCTCTGTCAGGTGTGTGCTGCTCCCTCCTGGGCCAGCTGATGCTGGTAATCACTTTTCCAAGGTCTCCATAGAACAAGGGTTATGGAATTTGTGCCTGGAGAATGTCCTGTGCTCACCTGCATGGCCAGTGTTGGCATTTTGTGAAATACTTTGAGCCCCCACAGAAGCTTTGCTGGTAAAAAAAAAACCCAACAAAACCTACAAGAGGTAAAACAAATTCCATCAGAAATGGGAAGCAGAAGCAGTCCAGGCAGATTCTGGTAGCCACAGGTTTTACTTTTTATTTTAAGCTTCGGTTCAAATCATCAGCTTTTATTTAAAGCAAAAAAGAGATGTACTTATGCTCACCTTATTTCCACCACAGCGTGGGGCTGTAAAATGAGGGGTCTGGTGGATCCCCCTGGCTTCTCCTCCCTCTGATCAGAGTGACAGGCAGGGTGACAATGCTGTGACTCTCCTCCAAGGTTTCTTGTGGACAGAGAAAGGAGAAGCATTGATTCCCCAACAATTCTTTAGGACCCCAGTGAAACAGCTGCTTGTTTCTCCCAAACAATTCCGCCAAGACGGAAATTGGCTGGTGTCTGTGTGGACTTTCTGGATGGGGAAAATTAAGCAGTAATAGCTGGAAAAATAATATGGGCTATGAGATAATAGATGCCTGAGGGATGAAATTAAGCAGTATTTTACAACGAAGGAAGAGGGTTTGGCAATAAATGGTTTGCCTTTGACTTCCTTTTGTGTGCCAGAGGACTGGTGTTGTTTGGGAGAGGTTGTCCTGGGCTGTGTTTTCCAAGCAGATGTAGGGAAATAGTGAAGGTGTGGAGGATTTTCAGTCCCTCCCAGGAAGGCTGGTGCCAGGCTGGGGTGCAGCTCACACTGCCAGCACTGCCAGCGTGATGGATGTGACAGGGATGTGACACTGGAGCTGCTCTGGCAAATCCCACCCTTACAGGGGGGGTGTTTAAAAGAGAACAGCAAAATTTACCAAGCAAAGTGGGAAGAGGATTGGGTTTAAATGCCATGGGGAGCCCAGAAAGCCCAGGAAGGGGTGGTGGTGTGTTCAGCACCCCAGCAGGGTGTGAGTGGAGGTGATTCCCACTGTCCCTGTGTGCTGTGCTGTGCAGAAGCCCCTTCCCAAGAATACCAGGACAGTGGCATTAGGTTCTTTCTGCCATCTCTCCATGATTTGCTTTTCCACAACAACTCCTTGAGCACCTGGCTGAGAAGGCCATTTGGAAATGCTGTTTTCTCCATTTCAGGTGCCTCATACAACTGTCCCCTTCCACTTGTACACAGGGAATGTGCCAAGGTGGGCTGGGAAAACGCCTTGGATGCCTCCTGGTGCCAGTGGGAAACATCCTGGGGAGTGCAGGGCTCACTCTGCTCCATCCTGGGCAGGGCTTGTTCCTCTTCCCTTTGCATGAAATAAAAGCACAGCTCAAAGAGAGCTGCAAACCCTAATCCCACCTTCCCAGGGATGGATTTGGGTGCAGCAGGTTAAGATAGGAGCTCTTTAGCCCAGAGCAGCTGCTGAGAGCTTTTACTTTCACAAACCTCAGGGAAAGCTTCCCTGCCAGGTGGGGGGATTTCCTCAGCATGGATCCTGGCTGTCCCCAGGAGCTGAGTGGGACTTGGGAATGCTCAGCACCTCTGCAAACGAGGCCAAACTGTCTCGTGCATCCAGAATGGAATCATTAAGTCGCCGTGCATTAAGACTCTGTTTTTATTCATGGAGTGTAATGTGATTCATTTGCCCTTTTGCTCTCGTGTTGAGAAGGCCATCATCTCGTATGCATCGCTGGCTGCAGGCACAGCTCTGCTGGGTTATTATTTTTAGGGTTTTTGGCTGGCAGGGAGCAGATATTTTCATCATGTGCGGAGTGGCCACGGAGCTGAGTGGCCACAAATCCAGAGCTCTCCCAGCCCTGGTGGGGAGCATTGAGCTGAGCTCAGCTCTCCTTCTCCAAACCTCCCAGTCTGGATCCTTTCTCCTGCTCCAGCTCCTTGTGCCAGGGCACTGCTGGAGCCCCTGCACCTCATCCAGGCTGGAGGCAGGAGGGACACACTGGGAACACCATCCTTGCGTGTCCCAGTGACACCCAGTCCCACCAGCTCCTTGCAGAGGGGAGGGTTAAGCTGTTCACTGGGGAACTCCAACCCAGGCTGATGGATGTGGCACAGGATCCTGCTGATGTGTGGTGGGATGCAGGATGGGACCTTGCTCTGCTTGATGCACTGATTAAAAATGGGTGAAGGACACTGTGGGTGCTCACTGCTGCAGGTCTCTCAGTGCAGCCAGGGAGGGAAATTATTCCTCCTTGGAGTTAAAAGAAGACGTCACCAAGCAGGGCAAGAGCAGAGGATACAAAAGGATGGACAAAATGCATTTTAAAAAAGCTAGCACAGGAAGCATCAATTAATTCCTAAAGAACATTAATGAGTGAACCAGTTGGAGTCACTGCCTCTCCTAGTAGGACAGGCCCAGAGCGCTTCAACTCCACGTGTTGGATCTCCACCTGCAGAACAAGAAGTCAGAAATTCCCTCCCAGCCCTGACTGTCGTGGGCAGCCCTTTGTAATCACAAAGCCCTGAACTCTGTCCTGCTGGCACATTCCAAGTGGTCACCCTGCCTGGCTCAGTGACCGGCTCAAAGTCCTCAGGTGACCCTGATGCTGCAGGGTCACAGTGCGTGTGAAAATCAGTGAGATTTTAGAAGCAAAGGGCAGGAGGAGGAGAGCCAGCTCCATGTGATTCTCTTCTTTTTTGCCTTGTCCTCTTCTTCCTTGTTTTTTTGTCTCCCCCCATCCAGTTCAGAGCCAAAATCCATGCTGGGAAGGACCCACAGAAAAAAACATCTGAGGCACAGGCAAGGGGCAAGGCACGAGCTGAATGCTTAAACTGATGATTTTCTTACACTTTGTCAATGGGGAGGCATAAAAGAGGGTCAGGTGTGGATAAAGATAAGGGGGATGGGGTTTTCAGAAGAGCTTGGAGCCGGGAGCAGTTTGGGAAGGGGAGGTTTTGAGCCTCACACGATTTGGGCAGACAAAAGAGGTGGAAGCAGGGAGGTAACAACGCCGACCTTCTCCGCTCTTTGTTTGCAAGAAATGCACAATTCGCTGCTGATATTGCTGAGTGCTTTCCTGCTGCTTTGTGGCTTGATTTGGAGCTGCAGCCCTTCCGAGCCTGGTTCCTGACTTCCAAAAAAAAAAAACCCAAAAAAAAACCCCAAACAACCAAACAAATCCCGGCCCACGGAATCGGAATTGTCCCCTCCGCTGGGAGGACCGGGTCGCCAACACCTTCACCTTGCATCAACCTCGGATCCTGGGTGGATTTGGTACAGATTAATGCCTTTTGGAGAGTTCTAGAAAGGTCAGAAGCAGAATAGAATCTCTTATTAGCAGGGCAGCAACCAGCTGGCTGCGTTGGGTTTCATTTTACTGCCATAGTAACACCAGGAGCCTCTGTGTCAGTGCCGTGCCCACTGAATGCCAGTGCCCCCCTCCTTTTGTCAAGAGACAAGCCCATGAGGAGGTATTTTCTTCCTGAAGAATTTCTGCGAGGCAGTAATGGGCTTTTTGGAGGGTTTGGTCCTCGTAGCCAGAGATGTAAGGTGGGTGATTTACAAGGCACTGTGCAAATGCCAAATTGTTAGGCAGAACTGCTGCTGATTTAGAAGGCAGTTAAAGCTCTGAATGTGCCAAGTGCCAGTAGAGTGTTTCTACAGATGGAATAACTGGAAATATTGGAGAGATTCCAAAGGTTTAATCAAATTCAACCAGGTTTTTTTCCCCTTTTTCTTTTTTTTCTTTCTTCTTCTTTTTTTTTTTTTTTTTTTAACTGCAGAATTCTCTGAGGGATGCGGGTTGCAATAGTAGATTATTCCACTGCCTTTAGTACCGTGGGGGAGATTTTTACAGATGAACATAAAGCAAACACACAAGACTTTGAAGCAAACACATAAGTGGGTCCATAAACGAGGGCTGGAGAGCAGCAATGCCCTGAAATGCTGGACCAGAGCAGGGAACATCTCAGCTATCCTGGCAGGAGGCTCCAGTGATGGGTTTGCAGTCACTCAGCACAAAGGGAAGTGGCAGCCACGGTGTCCCTGGTGCAGTTGTGCTGGACCCAGGCAGGTTTTGGTGGCATTCTGGGCACGCTCCCCGTGCTCTCCGTGCAGCACTGGGCCGTGCATATGTTTCTGCACAGATGCCCACCTTCCTCTAGTCTTGTTGACAGCCTTTCCAAGGCTTCTTGTTCAGCCAGACCATATGTGCTCGGGCATGGAGATGGCGGGATGTGGAAAGAGCAGCGCGTTATCCTTGGGCTGCAAACACCATCAGGAGCAATTCCCAGCAAATCCAGAGCTCCAGAGCTCCTGATCCCGCATCGCCGGGCACGCCGAGCCGTCGGAGGCAATTCCTCCCCTCGTTTGTCAAACCCAGGCTCCAGAAAGCCACTTCCCTTTGTTCTGTCCCCAAACCAGCTCTCCCTGACCGCTCCTTGAATATTCATCCAAAGCATGGATGAAGGCCAGCAGGGATAGGGGACATGGTGTCTCCAGGTGAAGCTTTGCTGCTGAGGACCAAGCCAGGGAGGTGCTTGGAAATTTTTTCACGGGATTTCCCTTGTTGATACAGAAAATGAAGAGCCCATCCCCATTCCTGGCAGCAGGGTTTTGTCTGGGGGTGAGGTGGCAGGGCCAGGGTGTGGCTGTGAGGAAGGGCTGTCCCAGGAGCTGTTACCGTGCTGGGTGGGGTTTATTCCAGCAGCATTTTTGGGTTTTGCAAGTTGGATCCATTAATTGTCATTTATTCATTCTTGTCAGAGGAGAAGTTTCCTGCTGTTCCCGGCGTGTTGGGTACTGATCCTCCCTGGAGTTGGGGACTGTCCCTCCGAGGCAGTGCCGTGCTCCCAGCACGGACCCCGTGTGGCTCTGAGCTGTGTTTCTCGTGGAATAAATGGCTCCAGAGCCATTAGCCTCGATGCCACAGTCTGCTGCTCCTGCTTTCCTGCCCCCACCTCCACCCTGCCATTGATCCAGCCCGCTCCCTGTTTGCTGCAGTCAGGGCTGCCTCTGCCGCTGCGCACAAATCGCCTTCAAATTGAATTGGTTAAAACCAGTTCATAAACATTCCCTCCCCTTCCTGATCCTGGCCACTGCGCCAGCCAGAGCTGGAGCTTTCGTGGGATTTTACCTGGCTAAGATTCCCAGTTTTGTGGGGTTTTTTTGGTTTTTTTTTAAATTAAAGTCAGTGTGAAAATTAAAACGGACGTGATTACAGGAATCAGGTTCCTGAAGAAGCTGTTGTTTATGGATCTGTGTCCTGAGTGGTGTGTCCTGCTCCAAGGATGTCCTGGTGTGCCTCAGCTCCTCTTGGTTTTGCAGGGATTAGGATTCTCTCCATGCCATGTGCCACCAGCCCCTCTGAGATCAGAGCTCTGGTGCTGCCTTGCTGGGCAGTGCTCCAGCAGCTTCAAGGCACCAGGATCCCTGTTTTCCTGCTGATGTGGTTGTGCTCTGAGCAGAGGCAGGTTGGAAATGTGGAGCTGTGGTATTTTGGAGGTGTTTAACTGGTGTACAGCAGGTCCACAGCAGGATGGTGATGATGGCCAGGATTTTGGAGCACATCACCCCAAAGCAGCAGCTGGGGATTGCAGGGAGGAGATGCTGAGGTGTGCTCACCTACAGAGGTGTGGATGCCTCTGCCTGGGGCTGCAGGAGCACTCTGAGCCCGTGGCACAGGAATTCTCTGTATCACACACATCCAAAAGCAGCTGTGCTGGTGCCAAAAGGCTTTTTGTAAGGATTGTGGAAAGAAGGCTTGGAAATAAGGGAAGGTTTTGCTGGTAGTTCTGTGTGTCACCCCAAAAAGGTGTGCCACAAAAGGTGGCACAGCAGCTGGTGGTGTCCCATTGTTCCTCATTCACCATCCATCCCTCCAAACTCCACTCCAGATACTCTCACAAGGGCCCTTCTGCAGCAGCATTTATCTGGAGTGCTGCTAAATCAGGATCCATCGATCTCCTCACAAGATCAGCTGCACCCAGCCAGGCTCCGAGGCTGGAGAGGTGGCACGAGCTCTCTGCTCCTCTGGGCCTGGTCTGTGGTGCTGCTGAGAGGCTGGCTCGGGGTAGGGCTTGCTTGGATCTTCCTTGTGGGGTTCCCCATCCCTGAGAGTCCCCATTGTGGAGGGATCGTCTGTCTCCAGGAGCCAGCTGAGCCTCAGGCCTCTGGCACTCTCTTAGTTTGCAAATCCTTGTGGAAATCAGCCCAAATTCAGTCTCCTCCTTGGATTCCTCCTTCCTGCCCTTGCCCAGGGGCTCCTGATCCTGCAGTCTCTTCTTCTGGAGCACCCCTTGCATCTCCTGCATCTTCCCTTGCATCTCCTGCATCTTCCTTTGCATCTCCTGCATCTTCCCTTGCATCTCCTGCATCTTCCTTTGCATCTCCTGCATCTTCCCTTGCATCTCCTGCATCTTCCCTTGCATCTCCTGCATCTTCCCAGCAATTGCAAGTTTCCTCTTGAGTTACACTGAAAGCAGTTTGAGCAAGCTCCTGCAGGAATATTTTCCATGCCTCCAGATCCTCCCTAAACTCCTCTCTAACACCTTGCCTGCAGGAGGTGATGGTGTGAAAGGACAGCAGACACATCTGGCGATGTGGAGCCTCATTGTGCCCTCCCCCTGTGACCTCTCTGCCTGCTGTGCCCCCTCCACCCCTGTCTGCTGATGGCAAACGTGCTGCTGCTGCACCCAGTAAATGTTTCTGTGCCATGACATCTGTGCATGCTTCTTCTTTGGGTATTTCACATATAATAATAATGATTATATGAAATTATTGTGGTTAATGGTGGTGAGGCCCTGGCCCAGAGAAGCTGTGGCTGCCCCTGGATGTCTGGAAGTGTCCAAGGCCAGGTTGGACAGGGCTTGGAGCACCCTGGGATAGTGGAAGGTGTCCCTGCCCATGGCAGGGGGATGGAATAAGATGTTCTTTAAGGTCCCTGCCAGCCCAAACAATTCTGTGAGTCTGTTTGACAGCCCCAAAGCTCAGCCAGAGAACCCAACACCGGTGGTGCAAATTTATTTGCACATTTTAGTTCAGACAGGGCCACCTCGGAGTGCAGACAGCAATTTCAGTTTCTGCTGAGGTGTTGTCACTCCTGTTGCACTGTCAGGCAGGAGGTGGCCGTGCTGCTGATGCCTGTGTCAGGCTCAGACCAGGCTCAGCAATAAACCTTTGATCAGGAAATTCTTGCTTTGCTCCTGCTCTGGGGCCAGATTGGAGCTGGAGGTGAGGTGCTGCTGCCAACGTGTGCTCCCAGCCCTTCTTCCCATCCTCAAACTCTTCCTTTACATCTGCTTTGAAATGTTATTACCCCCAGAGCCTGATTGCCTCTCTTCTCCCATGGAAAAGAGCAGGAATTTTGCCTGGATGATGCTGTGTGTCCGTGTTCTCAGTGCTGAGCTCGTGTGCCACGAGCAGATGCCACCCCAGCTCTGCTCGGGTTTGCTTGGCTGTGTCACCCTGTCCCTGCTGGAGAGGACAGGACAGGGAATGGCACCAGGACAGAAACCTCTGTCCTCAGGGACCTCTGAACTGGGGCAAACTGAGTGCTCCTCGTTGAGGTTTTCACAGGAGAGAGGGAGATGGACTCCTACCCCAAAAGGAGATGATAAACCAGAATCTCTTCTGGGAGAAGTGCCCCAAAGAACAATGTTTTGAGGCTCTCTCTTAGGTTTTCCTCTTTTTTTTTTTCAGATGGAACAGAACATTTCTTTCCAAGGAAATAGGGAAAACAAACAAACAAACAAAAAAAACAAAACAAAAAAAAAACCAAAAACAAACAAACAAAAAACAAACAAAAAAACCACCAAAAAAACAAAACAAAACAAAAAACAAACAAACAAACAAAAAAAAAACAAAAAAAAAAAGGGGGGGCTGGAATAAATGAGAACAAACATTAGCAGGCTGAGAAATTTAAAGGGAATTTGGTCAAAATGCTAGTGGCAGTTTTAGTCAAAATAATCTGAGTTTAAGGACTTCCAGGAGTGGTTGTGGTTGGCTTAAACTTGAGCATGGTGAGAAGAAAAGGCCTTTGATGGCTGATTTCTGCATGAGCTGAAGTGGCAGGGCAGTGTGAGAGCATGGGTTGGATCATGGGATCACTGAGGTTGGAAAAGCCCTTTAAGCTCTGTGTCTCCCACTGTTCTTCCAGCACTGCTCTACCCTGGGCTGTTAAACACCAGGTAAACACCTCCAAAGTCTCTTCCACTCAGTGCTGATTGTTTTTGTCACCTCCTGGTGGTTGTTGCCCAGCCTAGGAGCTGACAGGGAGGCACTGGGGTGTCCCTGGAGCCATCACCCACCTGGGACCTGCTCCTGCTGTTGCCTCCTCTCCTTCCCCTTCCCACAGCACCCAGTGCTCAGCCCGTAGCTCTTGGCCAGACAAGGAATTCAGTATTCAGGAAGTTGGGAAGTTTGACTGTCCTTGGTCTAATTAGTTCCTTAAGCACAGGGGAGCTCAGATCACAGTTCAAATGGCTGTAATTTGAGTGAGCTTGAGACAATAGGAGAGGATTAAGTAGCAAAATTGTGTCTATTACTTTGGCCCAAAAAAAAAAAATACCCCATTCAATTTGAGTAGAATATATAATTTTCTGAGCATGAGGGTTAGGTATTAATGTGGGCTTGGCAGAGTTCATCATTTGTAAGACTGCACTGAGAGTTCTCCATGTGCTGAGATCTGAGATCAAGGCTGGAAAGTCGAGCACAACTTTCTGGAAATTCTCCTCCGAACAAATAATTGGCCTTGACAAAGAGGTGACTGGGGAAGACTTAACTGCTGATTTTTGAGGGAGGTCCTCTTAAATGGTCTTCTGGTCTTAAATCCTGTGGGTATCTCTAAAATTTTGGAGGTGGTTTTTACCAGAGAGGGGCCCTGCAAGTGTCTGCAACCCTTTTCGCAGACTAAGAGCATCCCTGAAGGGGATCCATCTCCAGGGGTCCCTCCCCTCAAAAGATAGAAACACAAAAACCCAGCCACCCAGGGGATTCTAAATAATGCAACCTGGAGTGAAAGCCTTTGCTTTCCCCCCTCTGTCTCTTGGCAGCAGATGTTGGAATCCAGGTGTTTTGCACAGAGAGGGCTGCAGCAGCCGCAGCCCCGCGCATGTGCTGCATCCCTGGGAGCCCTAAGTGGTGTTTTCATGCTTTTAGTGGCATTGTGCAAGGCATGGCTGAGGGACAAAATCGTTCTGGGCCTGTCTAGGGTGGGTAAATGGTGTGTTTTATCTTTTTTTTTTTCTTTTCTTTTCTTTTTTAATACTGTGTGCCTGCATCTGTTCCGATAGGGGAAAAACAAAGCTAATTGGAACATTTGAAGGGGTTTGGAATAAATGAGAACAAACATTAGCAGGCTGAGAAATTTAAAGGGAATTTGGTCAAAATGCTAGTGGCAGTTTTAGTCAAAATAATCTGAGTTTAAGGACTTCCAGGAGTGGTTGTGGTTGGCTTAAACTTGAGCGTGGTGAGAAGAAAAGGCCTTTGATGGCTGATTTCTGCATGAGCTGAAGTGGCAGGGCAGTGTGAGAGCATGGGTTGGATCATGGGATCACTGAGGCTGGAAAAGCCCTTTAAGCTCTGTGACTCCCACTGTTCTTCCAGCACTGCCAAGGCCACCTCTGACCCATGTCCCCAAGTGCCACATCCACACAGCTTTAAATCCCTGCAGGGATGGGGACTCCTCCACTGCCCTGGGCAGCTCTACCAGGGCTGGACAAACCTTTGGGGGAAGAAATTTTCCCTAATATCCAAGCTAAACCTCCCCTGGCACACCTTGAGGGCAGGGTTGTCCTGCTACTGCCTTTTATTTTCCTGTGATGAAATCAGGCTTGAGCATTGCACAGATAACACAGCAAATCCACCCAGGTTTGTCCTTTCTTGCTGCCCCATCGATGTCTGTGACCTGTGAGGGGTTGAAAAGGTGTTGGATCAGCAGATCCCTGCTGGAACCGGGTCCTTCCCACACCAGCCACGATTCCAGGGAGCATCAAATAGGGATCTTCTTGCTGCAGGTACCTGTGCTGCACTGGGGAGTGTGCTGAGGTGCCAGGCAGCTGTGCTTGCATTTTCTGCATGGATAAAGAGGTTCCTGCACGGGCATATTTAGGATTTACAAAGCTTTTGACTGAGAATTTGCTGTGCAGGGCAAAGGGACACAGAGACACCACAGTGCTGCCTCTCATCTCATTTGAAGTCTGGGAAGAAGTCAGGTTTACTGGTGGTTTTTTTTTTTAATTTTGGCTTATTTCTTCATGTCTGCCCTTTTGTTTTTCCTCTAACCTGAAGGCTTGTGCTTGCTTGGTCCTCCTGCTGGCCACCTTTAAATCAACCAGAGGACGATGCATTGGCTTCACCAGCATTTCATTTATTCCTCCTGTGTTGGCTTCCTTGCTTGGAGCCTCTCAGTAGGCAAGGGGTTAAACAGCATCCTCATGGTTCTTCCAGTTACCCCATCAGGACTGTTTAAAAATTAGCTTCTCCCCACTTACTGCACTATAATTAGGATACAGGAGTTGTGGGGAATGATTTCACAAAGTGACTTGGTGTACTCGCCCGTGCACCCCAGGGAGCCAGGCAATTATGCATACATAATTCCACTCTTTGAATATTTTCTCTTTCTCTGCATAATTTCTCTCTATTCATCTTTCCAGTGTCCTTCTGAGATAAACTTAGAAGTCTCAGCTTTCAGAATTTAAAAAAAGCTCCTGTGCCTGCATGTGCACTATTTGCATTTGAGCCAGCAGCCGTTCCGTGGTGGAGGGGAGAGGCCAAGGGAGGAGGGCATAGAGCCCAGGGAAGGAAGCAGGAGAAGCCTTCCAGAGCTTCTGGAAGGGATCAGAGAGAGGCAGGGAATCACAGAATGGAGTCATGGAATTGTTCAGAGTGGGAAAGACCTCTCAGATGGAGCCCACAGCACTGCCAAGGCCAGCGCTGATCTGTGTCCCCAAGTGCCACATCCACAGGTCTGGGAAATCCCCCCAGGGATGGAAACTCCACCACTGCCCTGGGCAGCTGTGCCAGGGCTGCACAACCCTTTGGGTGTGGAAAATTCCCCTCAAATCCAATCTAAACCTCAACAAAAGCTTAAGGCTTTGAGCAACCCCATCTAGTGAGAGATGCTCTGCTCAGAGCAGGAGGGTTGGTTGGGGTGATTTTTAGGATATTTTGGAGCTGCCCCTGCTTAGAGCAGGAGGGTTGGTTGGGATGATTTTTAGGGTATTTTGGAGATGCCCCTGCTTAGAGCAGGAGGGTTGGTTGGGGTGATTTTTAGGATATTTTGGAGCTGCCCCTGCTCAGAGCAGGAGGGTTGGTTGGGGTGATTTTTAGGATATTTTGGAGCTGCCCCTGCTCAGAGCAGGAGGGTTGGTTGGGGTGATTTTTAGGATATTTTGGAGCTGCCCCTGCTCAGAGCAGGAGGGTTGGTTGGGGTGATCTTCAGGATATTTTGGAGGTGCCCCTTTCAGGGCTGTGTTTTGGTTCTCAGGGAGCTCCTTGCAGCCTGTCAGGGAAGCACAAGTGGCTGCAGCATCTTTCCCCTGCTCCAGCCAGTTTATCTCTGTGAACTTGCTGTTGACATGATGCAATTTCTCCCGGTTGCAGCGGAGCTGTAGAGCAGCAATGTTGTGATAAAAGGCAACTTGTTGAAGGGATTCTTTGTCACACTCACGATTCATCTACAATTCCTTTTTTTCCCTGGCCAGGAGTGTGGTGGTGCTTTGCAATTATCCCTGCATTTGATGCCTGTTCCTTCTTTTCTCCCCCCCCCCCCCCATCTCTTTCTTCCTGATTCAAGTTCCTCATTCATTCTCTCTTCCTTTTAGCTTCATCTCCCTTTTTTTTTTTTTTATTTTATCCACCACCTTCTCAAGGCACTGAAGCTGTAAGTGCTTTACTGTGGTCTGAGGAAAAGCTCCTGTTCTACTTCCCCAAGAAAGCTCATTGTGTAGGGCCATGAAAAACGGTTTAAACAACACAAGGGAATAAAGGCACCACATTTCTCTGAAGTTTCTCTTTTCTTTTCCTTTTTTATTTTTTTATTTTTCAAGGAATAATGCAGAAGCTGCTAGGAGAGGGCAGAAGTGTCTCCTGCTTCTCTCTGGTCGTGCCTATCAGGCTGTGAAATTCTAAGGAAACCTGGGTTTTACATGGGAGCTTGAAAGCTGGACACCCCACCTCCAAACCTTTGCTGTTCTCGGCATTATCCTCATAAGCCTAACAAAAAAACCCCTCAGATTGTTCCCAAACAGCACAGAATCAAAGCTTACAAGGCAGTAGTGTAATTACTTGCTTTCTTTTTTGGTGCCAGTTTATTGCCATCTTATGTAAGACACTCCAGCACGTTCAAAGGGGCTTTTTAGCAGTGAGAGCTCAGTGATTCCACTCTCAGCAGAGTTACTGGGGGCTGGCAGCAGGACTGGGATTGGGTTTGGATCCTGGCTCCAGTTCTGCAAGAGGCCCTGGATGTGCCAGAGCCATCCCAGCTGGACCCAGCCCTGCTGGATCCCTCTCAGCCCTGGTCCTTGCTGGACCCATCTGCAGCACCTCACCCCTGGGTACATCCATCCCTTCCTGGCCAAAAGGGCTTTTTGAGGCACCATTTTAAATTTATTTATTTAGTTAGCCAGTGCTGTGGGTGCAGCTTTTAAAATTAAAATTGTTCTAAATTATGTATTTATATTATATTTTCTGTATATATTTTATATTTTTATATAGCACATATTGTACACTTATTACATGTTTATCTATTTATATTATGTATTTAGAAGTTGCATAAAACTAATGATACCTCAAGGAAATTAATGGGGTAATTATTATTATGACTGTTATTATTGCCATTATCATCATCACCCCTATTGTTTTCCCTCCTCATCATTGTCACTCTCAGCACCATTCCTGGCTTTTCCCTGCTGGCAGAACCTCCCCCAGCCGTGCTGCAGATCCCTGGGGTGGTGAGGAGTGATCCCTGTCTGTTTTAGGGTCAGGGAGTGCAGGGCAGTGCTGCCTCCTGGTTTAACACCGGGATCTTTATCCACAGGGATTGCTCCAGTGATCCTCGTCCTCTGCCCAGCACGTGGTGGGAAGAGGGAATTTTGGGGGGGAATTGTGTCAGCTCTTCCCATCTGTGCTCAGCGTGGCCACACTGTTTAAATAAAAGGAATTTAAAATTCAGTTCCCTTTTCACCACTGACTGATGTGGACAGTGAATATCCACCCATCCCACTTCCAAGTTTGGATACTTTTCCAGTGATTTCTCTCCCCCTCATGAGGCTGAGGGAGCTGGGAAAGGGGCTCAGCCTGGAGAAAAGGAGGCTCAGGGGGAATTTCTGGCTCTGCCCCAGACAGGAGGGGACAGCCAGGGATGGGTCAGGCTTTGCTTGAAGGGAACAAGGGACAGGACAGGAGGAAACCACCTCAAGTTGTGCCAGCAGAGGTTTAAATTGGATATTAAGGAAAATTTCCTCATGGAAAGGGCAGCACGAGCTGCCCAGGGCAGGGGTGCAATCATTGTCCCTGAAGGGATTTAAAGGACGTGTGGATGTGGCACCTGGGGACATGGGGTAGTGGTGGCCTTGGCAGTGCTGTGGGAATTGTTGGTCTCAAAATCTCAGAGGGCTTTTCCTTCCTCAGTGATTCCATGATTCTCTGATTTTATGGCTTCAAACAATGATGCAAATTTGGTGCAGCTTAAACACAGAAGAGGGAAGTTCCAACAAAATAGCTCTTTAATTGAAGCTAATAAAGAGGAGATGTTTGTTTTGCTCATATCTGTGTTGTGCTTTTCTTAAGCCTGAAGCTGCACCTAAATCTACTTGTGTTTCCATGTGAACATTTATTCCTATTTCCGTTTGTGCTCTGCTTCCCCAAAACACAGGCAGGGTGCAAGGGTAGGATTGTTCCTGCCTAGCAAAGGCACTTTTGTGGAGTGAAATGCAAATGTTGTTTTGTTTCCAGTAGAGCTGCAGCCAGGGGTGATTATTTTAGTAATGACACCCAGAAGGAAAGTCACCCCTGGTCCATACGGAGTGTGAGTGTCAGCTTTAAAGACAGGAGCAGAAAATCGGGAAGAGATGGAGAGTTTGTGGCTTGGCAGGGAGGAAATCCAAGGTGGATTTACTGGAGTCTCAGCCATGTCTGTCACCAGCCCATGGAACAGGTGACAGACACTGCCCAGGAGCCACAGAGTTGTTGTTATGATCTGATCTGCACAGAGATACCATGAGCTGAATTCCTGTGATTTCTCCTGCTTTTCCTCCTGGATTCTCCAGCAGCACTCTGGGAGTGCTTTGTGGAGCTGAGAGAGGCTCTTCCTGGTGAAAAATCATTTTGGAAAAACAGGCTCAGGCAGCTGAAGTTGGGACTGTGATCCCAGGCACAGCATCCATGGCCTCATCCCCTGAGGGGTGTGGGGACCCCGAGGGGAAGCTCCACCTTGGGCAGAGGAGGTGCTGGGGACACGGGGACCGTGCCCAGGTTGGTGACACACGTGTGGCTCACGTCCTCGGAGCTGCTCCGGCCACGCTGGCCCAGAATTGCCAATCTGGACTCCACGGAGCACTTTGGAGGCTGCATCTTGGCAGGCGAGGGCTGGTGACAGATGCTCGCTCTTTGTTTTTCCCGGGATAAATACGGGCAGGCTTTTGGAGGTTGTTATTATTAGCATCGGCGTTCCAGGCTTTTCAGGACAAAGTGCCTCTGCCACGGCTCCTCTCCTCTGGATAAGAAAGACATGGAGGGGCTGGAGAGAAGGGAATGGAGCCGGGGAAGGGGCTGGAGCACCAGGAGAGGCTGAGGGAGCTGGGAAAGGGGCTCAGCCTGGAGAAGAGGAGGCTCAGGGGGGACCTTGTGGCTCTGCACAGTCCCTGACAGGAGGGGGCTCAGGGGGGGTCGGGCTCTGCTCCCAGGGAACAGGGACAGGAGGAGAGGGAGCGGCCTCAGGCTGGGCCAGGGGAGGCTCAGGTTGGATATTGGGAAAAATTTCTTCTCTAGAAGAGTGGTTAATCACTGGAAAAGGCTGCCCAGGGCAGTGGTAGAGTCCCCATGCCCAAAAGTGTCCAAAAACCGAGTGGGTGTGGCAGTTCAGGATATTCTTTATTTCTCATGGTGGCGTCCAGGCGAGGGCTGGACTTGGTGATCTTTGAGGTTGTTTTCCAACCTTGATAATCCTGTGATTCTCCTCTGGTTTCTCCAGTGGTTCAACCCCGAATTCTGGACTGCCTTCAACACCCTGCTCCTCCTGCTTTTTCCCAGTGGCACAGATTCCCCAAAACCCTGCTCCTCCTGCTTTTTCCCAGTGGCACAGATTCCCAGGAAAGCTTGTGAGGCTTTTCAACGTTTTCTGCGACAGCGCCGTCACCCACGGGAGACACGGCATTCCAGCTCTTCCTCCACAGCCTACCTGGCACAGGGAAAGCCTCTTCCCAACATCCCTGCATCCAGCAGCTCCCAGCCACGTGGGGCTGTGTGTGGCAGGAGTAGCATTGCTCAGTGTGCTTTCATTAGCTGAACTTGCATGACCTATTTCTGCATCTTGCGGTTGGTGGGAGGCAGGAGCTCGATGTTTGTTCCCTCACCTTGTTTGCTTCCCTTGGAACTGGCACGGGATTTAAAGAGAGCATCTCCCTGGGCACGCCTCGCCCATCCAGGTGTTTGTTCCTGTTGGTGTCACTCTCCTCCTCCTCCTCTTCCTCACGTTTCCCTGTCTGTGTTGTGGCACCTGTTGTGCTCTGCCGCAAATTAGAGCGTGACATTTTCGCAGCAGGGATGGAATGGCTCCTGTGGGGCTCTGAGTGCAGGGCTGGGTCCTGCCCGGGGTCTGGGGGTACCCCAGGTGGCAGCAGGGAAGGTGATGGCAGGGATCTGGTCACAGGTGGCTTTAAACCTGGATTAACAGGTGAGGTTGAGTAATTAACAGCATTATGAGGTACCCTCAGCAGCATCCAAAAGTTGTTGCTTTGGTTCCTGAGATGCTCTTTCAGGTGGGGTCATTCCTGCTGGGATGCTCTTGCCTGTGGTCCTGGTGGAGCTGCTGGTGCTTGGTGTGACATGGGAATCCCACCTGGCTTTGGAAAACATGAGGTCAGTGGGGGTTCATGGATATTTGACATCTCCTTTGCCCAGGGCAGCCCTTCCTCCCAACAGCAGGAGCAGTTCTGGGGCAGGGATGGCAGCAGGGGAAGGACAAGAGGCTGCTTTTGTCCCCTTGGCTTCCTGCTGGCTTTGGGGCACAGAGGGACAGCCTGGAATTGTGAGAATATTGAGTGTCACAAACAGAGCCTCTGCTCTGGGCCAGGCTGGGAGAGCTGGGGGTGCTCACCTGGAGAGGAGAAGGCTCCAGGGAGAGCTCAGAGCCCCTTCAGGGCCTGAAGGGCTCCAGGAGAGCTGGAGAGAGACTGGGGACAAGGCATGGAGGGACAGGACACAGGGAGTGGCTCCCACTGCCAGAGGGCAGGGATGGATGGGATATTAGGGAGAAATCCTTCCCAGAGGGTGGTGAGGCCCTGGCACAGGGTGCTCAGCTGTTCCTGGATCCCTGGCAGTGTCCAAGGCCAGGTTGGACAGGGCTTGGAGCATCCTGGGATAATGGAACCCATGGAACCCATGACAGAGGGTGGAACAAAATGATCTTTAAGGTCCCTTCCAGTCCAAACCATTCCATGATTGTGTGGTTCACTGCAGAGGGAATTTCTCTTTTCCAACTGCATCATTCAGAATGTGGACGCTGATATTTCGGATATGCCAAAGGCAGGCAGACCAGAATCCCTTTTTTTATCACAATACTCTTTGATTAAGATCATTACAGCGACTGGGAGCAGCACTGCTGGTATGAGAGAGTTGGTATTTCTGTCTCACAGGCTGCAGCTCAGTGTTCAAGCTGTCAGCCCAGATGTAATTTAAAAAAAAAAAAAAACCCAACCAAAAAATAACAGAAAACCAAAAATGGTTTTCATCCATTGAGCCATTTTAGAGCTGTGGTTTTCAAAAGTAGATTCTGACTTGCTGGGGAGTATTTTTATGGATATGCATCTACATGTTGTAAGATTTTTCAAGAAAAATCTCCTGTACGTATTCAGTTTTTCTTTCGTGTGAGAAGGTGCTTGTGCCTGTTAAAGGAACCTTTGGTGGGGAAGTGGTACCAAGCACAGCTGCTCTTTGCACACTGTTTTAAGTCCAATTTAATTTGCCACTCAAAGCTGGTTTTTTGCTTGTTTTGAAGCTCTGTAAAAATAGGGGAACAATGCAGTGTCTTGTAGCTCTGCATTTCCAAGCAAATCAACACCATTTAATGCAATGGTGACATCATGCAGGTAAATCAGAGCAGGAACTGTAGCAACTGTGAATGTGTAAGGGTGGACTCGGGGGAAAACATGGACAGATTGGATAAATGGTAAAAGATATGGTGAATCCTTCAATGCTCAGAAATTGTGAGACTGGCTTAAACCACACGGTTTAAAAAGTAAATCTTGATTTCTTTTATGGTTTTTCAGGTTCCAAGTCGTACTTGGTTCATATTTTTAAGCATTTGCAGTTTGGTGGGCCAGGCACAGGCTTTGGTTCAGGCCTCGACACCAGGAGCTGACACCAAACAGTGAGAGCTGATCACACAGGGCGAGCTGGAAGCACTAAATTTAGATCATTTAAAATCCTTCCCCTCTGCAGCGCTGCTGGATTGTTAACCGAGGTGAAAAAACCATGGAAGTGCTTTGAGCTCCAAATTGATCTCATCCTTTTACACCCGAGCACAAATTCCGTGGAGCTTCACCTCCCTCCCACCACCAGCCCCAGAGAGCGAGAGGAACGCCGTCATTTTCCTCCCCAAGCCATCCAAAGAACATCCAAACATCCAAAGAACAGATAACCAGGGATCTGCTAAGGAAATATTGGCAGATCCGTGCCAGGAAGAAGCAACAGCAAGAGAAATCTGTGCTGGTAGACAGGGGAGGTGCAGCAGTGACCTGACACGACTGAGCCAATTCAACCCAGAGATCTGCTTGCTATTGAGAGAAAATATCCCTGGCTCCAAGAAAGGAGGGAGAAAACCCTTTAGTGGGATGGAGTTGCACCATCTGTGACACCTGCATTCAGTGCTGGGCACGGGGGATAATAGGCAGGGAGATTGTACAGCAAAACATGCGTCATTTACCTCGGGATAAAGAGGTTTAATTTCTGAAAGGCTCTCAGCACATCTTGAAGTAAAAGGGAGCCAAGGCCGTTTGTCATCTGGCACACTGAGGCACAAAACCAGGCTGGATGAACCTTGCAGGGCTCACACATGGAAATTTCCTGCCTGTCTGTGGGCTGACGGGGTGGGGAGGATTCCTGAGGGAGCCCGGCTGCTCCTGGAGCAGCAGTGTGGGGATGGAAGGTGGGTGTGGGGCCAAAATCACCACTGGGAGATGTTTTTGCCCTGTTCCTCCCTGCCCTGGTGGTTTGTTGTCCGGGTGTTTGAGTGGCTCAGGGATGTAGGGTGAGCTCTGGGGCTGGGGAGCATCCTCTGCACCCCCAGCCTGGCCCCTCTGCTCTGGGCCACTTCAGCCACCAGAGCAGCTTGTGATGGGTGATCCCCTTGCTACAGGGCTCTCTATCAAAGGGAAAAGGCCAGGAAATGTTTAATATTCTCAGATTTGAAAGATGCCCTCAGTAGGTGTGAGCCTTGGAGTCTCCACCTTTTCAGTTCCCTCGCTTCCTTGGATCTGGGTTTTTTTCATAGGATCACAGAATAATTAAGGTTGGAAAAGACCTCTGAGATCAGCAAGTCCAGCCATCAACCCACCCCTAACCATGTCCCCAGGTGCCACATCCACTCATTTTTTGTACACTTCCAGGGATGGTGACTCTTCCACTTCCCTGGACAGCCTTTCCCAATGCTTGGCAACCCTTTCCATGAAGAAATTCATCCTAACACCCAACAGCAGCCTCCTCTGGTGGAACTTGAGGCAGCTTGGGCAGCCTCCTGTGAGCTGTGGAGGACAATCCTTGCTGCAGCACTTGGTCCCCAAGCCCCTGTAATTGTGCTCTGAGCTGTGTCTGCCCTCCAGCCCAGGTTTCCACTCTTCCAGACATTCTGGGCACGTTCTCCTGCACACAGGTGCTTTGCTTTTTCCCTTGGATGAGTTTTCCTCATGATTTGGCAGCCAGGGTGTCAGCACAACCTCTGTGGGCCCTGGCTGGGGTTGGGTGCACAATCTGAACACTACAGGATGCCTGGGTGTCTTGTCCCTGGGGGTTCCCACCTCTTCCAAAACCCATTACATTTCAGTGGGGTCTGTCATTTCTTGCAAGTTATTCCCAGACAAAAAGCAGTGAGAATGTTTTATGGACTGAATCACTGTGAGTGGTTTAATTGCTTCTTTTCTACAGCACTTAATTCTTGCTGAGAGAAGCCACTCCTCTGGCAAGACCTTTGTGTTTTTCAGGTGAGGATGAACCCAAAGCAGAAGCCCTAAAACTCCTCATCCATCCCATAAATTGTTCTGAACAGGCTGTGGCTCTCAGGGTGCTGCTTGCCACTGGAGGAGCTCTGCTTTTCCTACACAGTCATGGAATCACAGGGTCATTCAGGCTGGAAAATCCCTCTGAGACTGTCAGGTCCAACCATTCCCCCAGCACTGCCAAGGCCACCACTCCCCCGTGTCCCCAAGAGCCACATCCACATGGCTTTTACATCCCTCCAGGGATGAGGACTCCACCACTGCCCTGGGCAGCTGTGCCAGGGCTGGATAGCCCTTTGGGTGAAAGGATTTCTCCAGTATCCAACCTGAACCTCCCCTGGAACAGACTGAGGTCATTTCCTCTTGTCCTGTCCCTGTTCCCTGGGAGCAGAGCCACAAGGTCCCCCCTGAGCCTCCTTTTCTCCAGGCTGAGCCCCTTTCCCAGCTCTGTTCCCTTCCCTGGACACTCTCCAGCCCCGAAATGTTTTTAAATATGGACAAACTTGCAAATAAAGCTTTGAGAGCAGAGCCCAGGCCCCTGGAAGCGGCGCCAGGGTCTGGCCGAGCTGACAGCTCCTGTTCTCACCCCGGCAGTGACAGCTCCCACCTCGCCGTGCCCAGCCTAAATTGGCTCTTTCTGAAAGCACTCACATTTCTCGGGGTGCAGCGTGAGCTGTGCAGCCCTGAGCTCAGCACAGCCCATTTATCAGCTCCTGCTCAGAGGTTTTTAGCAGGGATATCATGTGGGTTTAGCAAACAGGCCGGGAGACGCCATCCGGCACCTTCCCCATTAACCTCTCCAGCGTGGCGAGCCAAAAGCCATCACTTTGGATTGCTGCAGGCCCTGTCCTGCTGGGAAAGCAGCCTGTCCCCTGTGCTTTAAATATACTTGGACATGCCAATCCCCATTTTTAACATCCAGGGTGGGAAAACAGGCTCTGCCTGCAGCATCATTGGCGGCGTCACCTCGCCAGGGTGATATCCAGGAATCCTCTAAGTGACTTTAAGATGCTGTGCTAATGCCTTTTCCTTAAACAAGAGCCATGGGCACGGCTGGAGGACTGGTTTAGGACTTAATTTATGCACTGCTCTGAAGTTTTTTCTGTGGGTTGTTGCTCTCCTCTCTCTTGCTTAGACAAAGGATGGGTTTTTCACAGTGCTGGCTCATGTGGCCTCCAGCTCCGGAGTCCCCAGCACAGGAAAACCATGGAGCTGCTGGAGCGAGTCCAGAGGAGGCCAGAAAGGTGATGGAAGTGATGTAACTCCTGTCCTGTGAGGAAAGGCTCAGGGAGATCCTAGAGCCCCCTGAAGGGGCTCCAGGAGAGCTGGAGAGGGACTGGGGGCAAGGCATGGAGGGACAGGACACAGGGAATGGCTCCCAGTGCCAGAGGGCAGGGATGGATGGGATATTGGGCAGGAATTGTTCCCTGGGAGGGTGGGCAGGCCCTGGCACAGAGTGCTCAAAGAAGCTGTGGCTGCCTCTGGATCCCTGGCAGTGCCCAAGGCCAGGTTGGACATTGGGGTTTGGAGCAGCCTGGGACAGTGGAAGGCGTCCCTGCCCATGGCAGAGGGTAGAATGGCATGATCTTTAAGGTCCTTTCCAACCCAAACCAGAGCAGAGTCTGTGTCAGTGTCTCCCAGAGCATGAGGGAGTTCCTTTCCCATTCTCCAATATCTCCACTGCATCAGCAGAGAGGCTGCAGTGACTGTGACTTCCTGCATGTCACCACATCTCTGCCCACCACTCTTCATCCCTCCATGCTGGAGTTCACTAACTCCCATGTTCCAACTGTGTTTTTTTCAGCAAAGATGAGATTTGATCAGTCCTGCTTTGGGATTTTGCAGGGAGAGTTCACCAGAGGTCCACGGCCAGGACAAAGATTTCGGTTCCTGTCCCTCCTGGCAAAGGTTCAGCCCCACTTTCCCTGCAGCCTCCAGCAGCTGCTGCTCCTGCCACTGCTCCCAGAGGCAGAATCCCTGATTTTCTGCAAATCAAACGCCTGCACATCGTTTGCTTTAACCGAGATACCTTTGAAAGGGTTTCTACAGACTGAATTTGTAATGCACATTTGGGAAGGGATTTTTTCCCACCGCTATCAGCTCTAATGAAATCCCAGGTCAGTTTTAGGCAGCCTGTTATCTCTGTGATCTGGAGCTCTGCACTAATTTCCAGGAGTCCAAATCTTCCAAATGAACTTTCTCATTTTGGGGTGAACGCGGCACGGATCCCTGGGGCTCAGGAGGAGCAAACCCCAGGCTCTTCTCCCTGGGCAGCAGTTACCCTGTGCACTTTTTACTCTCTCCTTGATTTTAAAAGCCTCTTGTGTGGTTTGAATGTCTTCACTTCCAGCTCTGTTCCCACACTGGCTTTATGGTCAGAGGGATTTTGTTGTTGCTTCCTTTTTTTATGCACACGTGTCACTCTTGCAGTGGTACCAGATCTTTCCAGTCATGGAACCACAGAATGGTTTGGGTGGGGAGGGTCCATAAAGCTTATCTGGCTCCAAGCTCCAAGCTCATCTGGTTCAAGCTGGATATTTGGAAAAAATTATTCACAGAGTGATTAGAAATTACCCAGGGAGGTGGTGGAGTCCCCATCCCTGCAGGTGTTTAAGGAAAGACTGAATGTGGCACTCAGTGCTACAGTTGCTTCATTTATGTCCAGGACTCTGCTTTGTCCCTGGACACCATCCCTGTTGGTTAATTTGATTTAAATGAGGTTAAATAAAAAACGTGCACAACGTGTTTTGCTGGACTTCCATCAAATTGCTCAACAATAGCACCACTTATGGTGTGTACAAATATGACTTTTCCACTCTGGGAGTGAAAGTAATTTATCAACAAGTGGTCCTTGTCCCTGTACTGTGGCAAGCCTTTGTGAAATCTACTTTTTAGAGCAGGCTGTGGTTTATACGACGTGTGTCTTCGTTACAAATCCGCTGTATTTTTTAAATGTTAAGATGCAGAAGAATGAAAAGCAGGCGTGCAGTTTGGAATAATTTTTGAAGGGGAAAGCTCTCCATTGTGCAGACACTTCTTGAAATGAATAGATCTGCATTAAACGTGTTCTTGAACCTGGCGATGGACTTTGATTCCATCCATTGTGGAGGATATTTCACCAGTGTAAGGGAAATGGTGGAAGGGGGAGCTGCGTGATTTATCCTTCCATCTCCACCTTTGTGTTTGCCAGCCAGCAGAGAGGGCATTGTTCCCCTTCCCTCTTTATTGGTTTTTTGGGACAGTCAGTGGTGGGAACACCCTTGGGCACACGGGAGGCTCGTTCTTCTGCTGGGAGGTTTTTAATCCACATCTCCTGAGGAGCTGTTTCCCCCACTCTTGCTGGGGTCTGTCCCACATGGATGCAGCACAGCCCCTTCCCAAGCAGGATCCTGCCCTCTGCACCATGGACTGAATCCAAACAGCCACTGAATCCAAACATCCACTGAATCCCAACAACCACAGCTTGGCTGACCCATGGCAGTGACCAGGACCAGCCTCCAGTGCTTGTCCCTGCTTTGGAGTCTGAAGGATGATTTTTGGTTTACCAACCTGAAACCTTTCAGTTTTATCTCATTATAAATCTGAAGGGATGAGTTGGAAAATAAGACAACACAGTGTCACAGCCTCATTGTGTCTCCATGATGGGAGATTCCTTGTCTTGCAGTGGGAGTTGATGCCCCAAGTTCTCCAGACCCTGGTGGGAGCTGCAGGGACCTCACCTGTGGTGCAGAAGGGAGTGATCCATTCGTCTTCATCCCAAGAGATGGAGACTTGGACTCTCCTTGCAGGCTGTTAGGACACAGAGGATGCTCCCGAAGGCTCTGTTGGTTTGTTAGAGCTGGGGGCAGGCAGGGCTGGGCACAGTTTGAGGTCAGAAAGTGGCACCCCCATGCTCAGGGCAGACCCTTTCCCCCCTTGTCACAAAGCCCTGTCTCTCCCTGTCTCCACTAAAAGGATTTAGAGGAAACTTGGCGTAAGAGGAATTTTAAATCTTCTTCTTTTGTGTCTGTGGATGTTTCCTTGGAGAGACACCTCATTTTTCAGCTGGATGAGTGGCCTTCCCCAGGTGTGGCTGACACTCAGCACGTCAGAGATGCAGAGCTGCAGCGTGACCCGTGTGTGCCAGCGTGGGTGGCATTGGGAAGGCACCTACAGCCTGGGAAAGGCCGTGGCCACCACAAAACCACTTGCTTTTCTGAAAATACTGAAACCCTAAGTTGTTACTGTTGAACTGATGCGAGCAGCCATCTGGAATCTGGAATCACTGCGGAGCAGGGAAAAACTGGGGAGGCTGCAGCATTCCAGGCAGGCAGGATGATGGCTCCAGAGCAGGCAAGCTCAGCTCAGCATTCCCTGGCTGAGCTCAGCTTTGTGTCTCAGCACTGATGTTATTTTAATACAGTTCCATGGCTGGAGTTGCTGTGATTAGCAGAGCAATTTGCAGCGCGTTCTTCAAAATTGCCAATCAATTTGAGCCCGAAATAGACGGGAGCTGCTGCCCAAAAAAGCCCTGCATGGTTTGTAAAGTCTGAGCGGGATTCGAGGTGCCTCTGTGACGTGCAGGATCCCCAAGCTCCTGCCTTGCACCCCTTTTAATTGCAGAGTGGAGAAGAAGGCTGTTGAGGCTAAAAGGGGGTGAGGTGTTGCAGGGATTTTGTTAAATCCCTTGGGGGTGGCTGTGTCTCCTTGTGCTGCCATGGGATGCGAAGGTCACGTCCTTCCCACCTCCTTTTATCCTCCTTTAGGAGGTCTGGAGGTGAGGCTTGGAAGAGGAGCGACTTTCTCCTCCTTTAGATGATAATTGTGCACTGGTCGTCCACTGGCACTGACTTGGAGGGTGGAATTTGCTGGATTTTGGCCAGCTCAGGCCAACAGCGTTGGCAGCACCACAGGGCACAGATGGCACCGTGCAGCCACATCCATGACACTCTTCCTCCCCAGTGGTGTTTCTGCTGCCAAGCCAGAGCCCATGGGCTCCGTTTTCCTTTGTGTTTCCCCTCCCCTTGCTGTTTGCAGGGGTCTGGGAGGAATTTCAGCCGGTGTTCCATGAAGGGGGTGGAGATTTTGGGTTGGGGAGCTCTGGGTGCCCGTCCATCACGTCCACCTTTCCCTTGGAAACTCAGCTGTGCTGCCCCTTGTAGTCAGGACCTTCACAAGGGTGGTCATCCCTTAAATCCTGGGGTGTGTTTGAGGGTCAGGATGGCACAGGAGGGTGACAGAGGGGACATGAGCAAAGCCCACCCAAAAAAAAACCCTCGAGGTGCAGTCTCTGTGTTATCTGGTCTTGGTTTTCCAGGGGAATTGGTACAAAACCATGAATTCATCCTTCAGCTGGCATTTATTAATCTGTTTTTGGTTGGGTTTTGACTTGGTTGAGATCTTACTCTTTACAGTGGGAGGCTCAGAAGTGTAGCCAGAAATAAGATGGGATTTGAAGTGATACAAAATGGTTTTTAGCTTTGCCAAGGAGAAGTCGAGGTTTTTGTTCGATTTTACTTTTCCTTAGCAGTTCCATCATCGCTCTCAATTTATCTGGGGTGCTTGGGAACTGACAATGGAGTGTCCTTGAGAGGCTGGGAACACATCGCTGCTGACTCCTGAGGAAGTTTTTAAAAAGCCAGATTGTTTATTTTGAGGAGAAATGACCAAACCCTTCTTTTGGGGAAAGCAAAGCCCTCAGCAGGGCTTGACACGAGGTGGGGACACCGAGGGGCCTGGAGCATCCAGCCAGGCTGAGGTTCCCCTCCCGTCACATCGTCCCTTGCCTCGCCCGCGTCCTGAGCGCAGATTTGGATACGGGTTTTTTATTTTCACTGAAGAATTGATTTCATGGCTGCCCTAAGTGAGCAGAGCTGTGATGCATTAGCTGATGTCAGGCTGGGGATGTTTTCCTATTTATCTTGGCTGCGGCAGCGCCCGCAGTATTTTCTTCCTCTGCTCTCCCAGACTCGTTAAACGTTACAAACATCAGCGAAGTCCTAATGAAACAATTGCATCCTCATGGCTTGATATGCAAACTAACACCTCCAGCAAAGGCTGATAAATGCCTGTATTTATGATTTTTTTCTTCCCACTACATTCACATGGAGGGGAAGCATATTGACTTCATCTGCTCTGGAACCAGGCTGGGAGAGCTGGGGGTGCTCACCTGGAGAGGAGAGGGCTCCAGGGAGAGCTCAGAGCCCCTTGCAGGGCCTGAAGGGGCTCCAGGAGAGCTGGAGAGGGACTGGGGACAAGGCATGGAGGGACAGGACACAGGGAATGGCTCCCAGTGCCAGAGGGCAGGGATGGATGGGAGATTGGGCAGGAATTGTTCCCTGGGAGGGTGGGCAGGCCCTGGCACAGGGTGCCCAGATTTGCTGTGGCTGCCCCTGGATCCCTGGAAGTGCCCAGGGCCAGGCTGGACATTGGGTCTTGGAGTACCCTGGGACAGTGGAAGGTGTCCCTGCCCATGGCAGGGGTGGAATGAGCTGATCTTCATGGTCCTTTCCAACCCAAACCATGCCTGGATTTGTGCTCCCCTGTGCCGTGCCTGGTGCTGCAGGTGGGATGTTGGGGCAGATCTTTGGCAGCCCCAGGTTAATCTCTGTCCTCTCCCAGCTCAGGGCTTCGTCCCTGTTGCCTTGGGCAAGTGGCTGCTGCATTTGTGCCTCTGTGTGCCCTGTGAGGCCGTGCCAGGAGCAGTGGGATCCTCCGAGAGCCGCCGGGGGAGTCCCGGCCTGGCTGATTGGTGTAGCAGGGTTTGAATCCTGCACTGAATATGACTAATAATCCATGACCTGGCTGTGATTATAGATGAAAGAAAGCTGATGAAGAGACCCTGCAGTGGCACAGAAAGGAATTAGCCATTGTCTAAAGCCAGGGCAGCACCGGAGCATTTGGATTTCACATCTGAGATTCACGGGTGAATAATTCAGCACTCGAAAAAATGCTCCAGCCTCAGTGTGACATCTCCACATCTTCTTTCAGTGATATCCAAGACTTTAACTAAACATTGCTTCCCAGGGAGCTGGGGCAGCTGTCCAGATATTTTTCCTCTTAAGTATCAGCATTCCAGATTGTTACCTGGATACGGATGGAGGTTTGGACTGATATCTTAGGAGATGCAATCTCTCCTAATGCGGGATTTTGCCTTCAGAAATCGCCTCCGACGCTCGGCGGAACCCAAAATCCTTCCAAGTAAAATCAAGAGAGGTGGCTTTAGATTTAATTGTTGCTTCCATCCAATAGTGTGAAATGCTAAGGCCTGTGGAGTGGGGATGGGGCTGTTTGGGAATTTTGAATAAACAGACCAGTTCTCTGAGGCAAAAATGTTGGTGGATTTCTTAAACGTGGATAGGAAAGTGGAGGAAAAGCAGGGTGTGGATAAAACGGCCTCAGAAAATGCCTTGATGTTTCTGTAACCCTAAAACTAAACCCAGTGCTGTTGAATCTCTGCATTTGAGTGGAAAGGAAGAACCATCCAGGAATGGAAGTGTTAAAGTGCTCCTACAACCTCAGCTCCGCTTCCTCCAGAGTATACATTAGTATAAGTCTTTAAATAAATGATCACATATTATTCCTCAAATAATTCATCCATTTTCTGAATTATTAGCTAAAAATGGATGGTATCTTATAATTGTCATCAATTCCAACTCCTTATCGGGCCTAATAAGTTCTTTTCTCGGTGTGATAAGTGTTTTGATCATTTCCTTTTCCTACCTCCCCTGATTCCCTTTTTAGTCAGAAGCATTGGCTGTGCACATCACAGACTGGGAAGCTGCTTTACCTGTAAGAACTGTGGTCCAGCTGTGCCAGCTGTAGGAAACTACTCAGGAAAATAAACCCAAGTCAGTGGGTGCTGCATGTTTTCCCTGAGTTTTGGTCACTTTTTAGGCTCCCCTTGCCAGGCAGAGCCACAGCACCGAGGTGGTCTCAGGGAAAAATGATGGTGGTGGTGATGATGCATTTAAGAGTTGCTGCCTGCTTGTGTAATTAAAGGTTTTAAAAGCAAAAGCAAATGAGCAGAAGTAACCCCAGGTCTGTGCTCTGGAGCTGAGAGCCAGGCATTCCTTTCCAGGCACAAGGAATATGCAGGAATCGCATGGAGCTGGAAGTTTAAAAAGGAAATCGTATGGAAGGGCCCATCTGCTTTCAGTGCAGTCATTGATATGTACATGGGAGGGAAAAATCCTTCTGAAACTTGGGAGTTGTTCAGGAGTATTCAAAGGATCTGCCTAGAAACTTGGATATAATGTCTGAGGGGATTTTGTCTTCCACATCCTTGTGGAACATCACCCTTTCTTGGGGATTTCTCACCGTTGCCTCTTTCCTGGCAATCCTTCCTTTCTTGCAGCTGATGATGGCCCAGGATTTAGCACACAGCATGGCCCTGCCCATGGGAACAGGATGAGCTTAAAAGTCCCTTCCAACCCAAGCGATTCTGGGATTCCATGTCCCGTGGTAAGGGAGCAGCAGCTCCCTGAACCAGTTCTTTGTGTAAAACACGGGAGGAACGAGCCCTTCCTCCCCTTGCTCCAGCTCAGTTCCTCCCTGTGCCCAAGCCAAGCCCTCCGTTGTTTGCTTTCCTATCTGTGCTTTTATGGAAATCATGTGTACTTTGGAAATTAACACTTTTTATCCGGAGTCCACGCCGGCTAATTGCTAATAAGAGACCAACGAGATTTGTTAAAATTTCCTTTTCTCCTATAAAATTTCTAATTTGAAGATATTAGAAAAGAGAAATGTTTACCCCACTAGGGTTACTGCAAATATCCTGATGAGCTTTCACATCCTCCTCCGGCACCAGCCTAATTACCCTCCTTAGTCCAAACTTTAATATATTACAAATTCATGCTGAAAAGAAATCCTCTTTTCCTCCTTCTTTTTTTAAACCTGGTGTTTTTTTTTTTTTAACAGGGAAAAGAATATTTCTCATAGGGAAACAGGCAAAGGCAAAATTTAGGAGCGAGACTTTTCTTCAGCGTGTCCCGGTGAAATCCAACTCTTTGTTCTGTTTTGGCTCTGTATTAATCTGTATCTCTAAACAAAACTTTACACACCCTTCTTCAGCTGAGTTATTTCATAATACCCAGTGTGTGAGGGACTCTGAAGCATCCCCTTTCTTCATCAGCTTCTGTGATCTTAATGCACTTGACCTTGGCCTCTCCTGTTTCCTGATGAGGTTCACAGGAAGAGTTTGTTAAGCTTTTCAGAGTTTGGTTTGTCAATGGATCCATAAATACAGCAGCAGAAAGAGAATCTGGGTGATAAATTCATTTAAATGAAGCAATTCTGCCCATCAAGAAATCTCCATCCCAAACCGTTCTTTAATGGCTTTTGTTATTTTAGAGCAGGCTGACGTGTAATTAGCTTTGCAGAGCCCTCGTGTTTTTGTGAGGTTAAAACCCCAGGACCCTGCTGAATTTTCAACCTTTGCAGATTTATGAGAGTTGGAGTTTTTTAAATCATTCCACTCTAATTTTCTCAGAAATCCAGGCCCTTAACATTTCTGATTTGTCTTAACTTCATATCCAGAGATGGAGTGAAAATGACACGTTTGGAATACGGCTGCTTTTAGGGAGCAAAGGCAAAAAGCAGCATCATGGGCTGGCTTTGGGCATCTTCCTTACAGGGAGCTTCAAAAAAAGGTGGAGAGGGGCTTTCCAGACAGGCAGACAGGACAGGGGGAAACAGTTTTAAACTGCCAGAGGGGAGATTCAGATTAGGAATGAGGAGGAAATTCTTCCCTGTGAGGGTGGGGAGGCCCTGGCACAGGGTGCCCAGAGAAGCTGGGGCTGCCCCTGGATCCCTGGCAGTGCCCAAGGCCAGGCTGGACAGGGCTTGGAGCAGCCTGGGACAGTGGAAGGTGTCCCTGCCATGGCAGGGGGGTGGAATAAGATGTTCTTTAAGGTCCCTTGCAATCCAAGCCATTCTGTGATTCTATTAATTAGAAATGTTTTCACTTCCGGCCATCACAGCTAAAGCAAAGTTTGTGTTCTTACTCATTTCCAGGAGATGAAAATCTCCCCCTCACTTGCCAGTGCTTTTCAAAACTATGCAGCTGCTGACACTAATTATTGCTTCATTTCCTTCCACTTCTATAAAATATGAGAGGATGACCAAAAAAAAAACTCCAGCGACTCTTCTTAATCATCCTCCCTTGCTCTTGGTAGGCAGGAATTCTCTTTATGCCTCTTGTCCTCAAAACTGGGTGCACTCATTGAAACCCTCGTGAGTCCACCTGGGTTCCTGCATTTCCTCATTGTTCCCAGGGGAATATTTATCTGGCCCCATGTGCAAATTCATCCCACTTTTGGTAAAAAGGGATATTTATTTCTTCCTTACCTGAATCATCAAGGTTTTCTCAGGTTCTTGGTCGCTGTGTGTGGGGACGTCTGAGGCCACCAGCCTTTGTTTGTGGCCCTGGCCCATCCTTTCCCCTTCCATTTTCTCAGTCTCTCTGCTCTCCATTTCCCCTTCTCTCCAGTGACTCTTCCCTTCCTTTGCTCTGCATTTTGGAGCTCTCCTCTGTGGGGTTTGGCAGCTCTGCCTTCCCCAACCCAGGACAGTTTTATGCTGAAACCCTCCACATTTCAGCCGTTCCCTCATGCGTTTCAGCTCCTCCAGGATTTTAATTGCCACCTTTTTCCCTTTCTGATACGCTGCTGCTCTTGATGGCTGAGAATACATTTACAGAGAAAGCTCCTTTGGTATTTAACGTGTGCTTTGTCAGGAAGGCTGTAATTTTGTTCACTTCCTTCCTTCTGCCTGAAAGTTGTTTGTGACAGGTCTTGAAACGCTCACACCTTACGTCCTCCCAGAGTAAGGTCAGAAACTGTCATTTATTTCAGAGCTGGCTTTAAATAGCCTGTTCTTAATATCATATCTGGGGTCTGCTGGAGTTGGGGCTTGGGCTCTGCAGTAATTGTTGCATCTGCTTTCAGCTGAGGGAAAGTGGAGGCTTGCTATGAATATTAACAACTCATCCATCCTTTACACCTTCTGGGAACACACAAAAATTCTGAAATTTTTTCCTCTTTGCGTGGTTTTTGTGTTCTCCATTTTCTCTGCAAGCTCCATTTTTTTAATCAACTTTATTTCCCCGTCCCCAGATTTGTTCCTAATTGGAGCTTTTATCTGTATTTATACCTGAACCTATTCTCAGCTAACATTGGCTCTGTCAGGGCTTACCTTCTTGTAGGGTTTTAGGTGTCTCACTGCTGGGATTGACCCACAAAACCCTTCTTTGTTTCCTGTTTCTCCTTCACTTGGGCTTTTCTCTGGTGTAGTCACCATCACGGATAGGAAGAGCCAGGGAACTGCTGAGAGATGCAATTTCCTTGTGAGATTTTCCTGGGAAAATAACTTTGAAACCAGAACCCCAAGTCCAAGATCCCTTTCATGGACTGGAGCAGAGTGGGAGGACGGTTGCACTCTGGACCTTTCCTTAGGAACTTCACCTTTCTCACCCTGTCAGTTCTGGAAACCTTGGAGATTCTGAATTTTTTCCTTGTCATTGGCAAAATCCAGAGGCTCTTGGCCTAGATGGAAATGTAAATTAATGGAAACAGAGCTTTACTCAGAGAGGTGCTGTTAGTATTAAAATACACCCCCATTTGATGGCAAGTGAAAATTTTGAGCGTTTCATCCGCCAGTTATGAAATAATAGTGAAAAAACAAGGATCAAACGGAATCCCTGGGATAAAAAGGATCAGGGAATTTCAGAATCTGCTGGGAAAACAGCATCCTTCAGGTCAGTGAACGACCAGCCTGGCATTGCTGGGGCTTCTGCTGCTGCCTCACCACAATTTCTCCATGGGAACTTCTGTCCTGTGTCCTGCCATGGGATTAAAGAGAAAAAAAAAGGGGGAAAGAATCAAAAAAAACCCCCAACCAAGCAGAAAAGCACCTGGCTCTTGTCCTCTGCAGAGGTCCAGCTGTCCATGCCAGCACAGGAGGAGTGTGAGCGATGTCCTTGCTGCTGAGAGGGGCTGGGTGCCCAGGGATGGAGCCTGCAGGGGACAGAGAGGTGGCTCAGCATTTTGGGGAGAGCCTGGGATCTGTCCCCAGCCAATTCCTGGCCCTGAACTCTGCTCTGAGCTTCTGCAGGAGTTGCTGAGGTCCTGGAGATGCGGCTGGGAGGAGCATGGTGTGCTCAGCATCCCCCACCCACGGGGAGAGCTCAATCCTCTCCTACTATTACTCCACTGACTGTAAATATCTCGGAGACATTTACATGGTATTTCTTTTTAAGTATATAATGTTTTCATTCAAAAGTATCACAATTCTTAAAAGACCTGTCAGAGGCTCTGACATGTAATTAATTTCTCTAAAGCTCTTTTTTTGAAAGATACAACTGCATATATAGAACACCTGCACTTATTCACAATTCTGCAGGAAAAAAAAGCCACGGCTTCTTCTTCTTCTTCTCTTTCTTCCCCCACTTCTCCATAAAAAGATTCTCCTTCACTTTGGATACTCCCTCTCCATCTCTCCTCAGGAGCTGCAACACTCAGGCTGTGGAAGCTGTGTGCAAATAGGAGCTGGCACGTTGGCTTTTGTCTGGGTGTGAGTGACCTTTTGTTCATTCAGCTCAAAGCTGAAACACTCTTGCAACTTTAATTCCAGAGCAGCCACCAGCAGCTCAGATTCGTGTCCATCTCACAGAATTCCCAGGTGTGCAGCTGGGCTTTCAGGCAGGCTCGTGGGCTGGTTTTTATTTTTACTTGGTAGATTTTTTTCCCCTCCTCTGCCTTTTTTTGGTTGTATAAAAGGGTGGCATTTCCCCTTTTGTCTTTGTAAAATTCTCGTTAACAGGAACATGCTTAAATCCAGAAGTTTGGATGGGTTTAAGTGAACATCAGGTCCACCATTGATGTGACTGGAGGTGAATGAGGGAACGTGTCCAGGATTTTTAGCTCTGCAATTCAGGTGTTTCTTTCTCTTTTCAAGGGTTCCTTGCAACCCCAACCATTCCAGGATCCTGTGATTCTAGGGATTTATAGAACAAGAAATAATCTGGTTTTACTCCAAGGAACTGCTGGAGGGACATTCCACCAGGATCTTGCTCTTTGTTGGGACATCATTTTCAACCATTTTTGTCTCCACTCCAGCAACACCAGCACCCATAAAACCTCTTGAGTGTCTCAGGAGGCTTTTTAAAAGAAAACAAAATCATCCTTTGGGTTTCTTGGCCCCCTGGGCTGAAGGAGCTGCTCGAAGGCAGCGGGAGGGTCGTGGCAGAGGGTCCATTGTGGTGCTGTGTCTGTGTTCTCCCAAATGTGTGCTGGCCACTAACAGGTTTTGTACAGTCCCATTTGCACTGGAAATGGCAAAACTGACAGGAATTGTGAGGAATGGGGAATTTCCTCAGCTGGGAGGCTGAGCGTTTTTTGAGGCACTTGCAGTCTTTCAGCTGACCTGAGCCACAGGGCTGAAAGGGGTTTCTGCAGGTCACTGAGCTCTGTGTATTGCTGCCACAGCTCTGCATCCTGTCCATCTGTCCATTAATTTGTCCATCTTGTGCTTCAAACCAGTTGGATTATTGTTCAGCTCCACTGCTTGCTTTCTGTGGCTTCCTCCCCTCCATCCCTTCCTTAGCCAGTGACTTTCTGTGGTGCCAGCTGTGATCATAGCAGGCTGATGCAATCAGCAAAAGCCCTTGTGAATCCTTCCCTGTGACTGAAGGAGCTGTGCCTCTCCTTGAAGCACGGCCAGCCCCGCTGTGCTCCCGTCCTCCTCCTTCAGAGACCTGGGCTTCATCTGACCCCACGTCTTTGCCCATCGCCTTCCACCCCCCCATCCTCTTCCTCCATCCACTCTGGCTCCAGGCAAGTTCAGAAACTTCAAGCTGGAGCCTGATTTTCCTCCTGCCAGCTCTTCATTATAGTGTGACCCCAGCCGTGCCTCTCTTCAGTGGCCTGACACCGTCTGAAATCCAAATTCTCTCCTTTTTATACCTCAGTCTGCAGATGACTCTGTGTTCTGTGCTCTCCTGCTACCTCTGCCCACTGCCTTTATCCCCCAGACCTCTCCTGGTTTAGTTTTTCTTGCCTGGGACCCGGCTGTTCTCCTCCTTTTTGTTATCCCCAGCCTTCTTTTCCCTCCTGTTCTGCATCACATCCAAGTCCTTTGCCAGCTTTTCTTTCCCAGTTGCTGCTGTTTCTCCCTGTCCCTTTTGGGGTCTCACTTTCCCTGATCCCAAAGGTCCCCTTGTTCAGCAGATCTCAGCAAACCTGGACTGTCTGTCCCATCTGCACTTCATCTCTGTCTGACCCTGTAGGGAAATCCCCCTTCTGAACCCTTCTCAGTTCCTTCCAGCTGATTTCTGGAGCTCAGCTCTGCTCTCTGGGTCACTGCAGTCGAGGAAAAGTTGTCCCCAAGCACATCCCCTTTGTTGTTACATTTCATTGTCTTCATTGTCTCCTCCAGCCTTTGCATTTTATCCATTCTGCTTCCCTCCCCCTTGTGCACACACATCCCAAAAATCATAATACTACGAGATTAAAGGTCTGTAAACTCTCCCTTTGGTGCCTGTTCCTTCCCCCCCTGTTTCCTGCTCTCTCCATGAAGGTTGGCCCTTGAGAATCCATCAGAGTCAAGGAAAGACAGACTCCTTCCTCATGGATGTGTTTGCAAATCATTCAAGCCACTGACATGAGCAGCCAGAGGCCTGGAGCCCAGGGGTGGGATCCTGCTCCTTCCTCCCCCACTGGAAATCCCAGCAGGAATTGGATGGCACCATCCTGTCCTTTGAGATGTTTGGGCTCTTCCTTGGGGAACTCGTTGTTGTTTCCTCCCTGGAGATGTTTTGTGTGCTGGAAGTGACAAATTTACAATATTGGGGAATTACTGTCCCTGCTTTTGCTGCGTTTTATTCATTGCAGGCCATTCCTGGAACAGGGTGTGATGATGTTCTGGGTAAGAACAGGCCACCTGTGGCATTTTACACCAAATCCCCGTCAACCAGGACACCCAGGGAAAATCAGGTCAGCAAAGATGCTGCTGGTGCCCCTGAGCTCAGAGCTGCAGCTCATCCCACCCATAAACAGACTGGACTTGCAGGATGAACCTTCCCACAGAGCCCTGGAGCAGCTCCTACCCCTCACCTGCATCCTGGGGGTTAAACATTGAACAGGGAGGGAGATTTCCATAGTGTCCCTGTTTGGGTTTGTACTTGGATACCTTGAAATGCTGCCATGAGTCTCCTGTGGATATAAATCTAATTAAATACTTAAATGATGATCATGCTCCGAGTCCTTTCAAGGACTGAGGCTGTTCTGGCAGTTCCCTTTAATTTTACATGGCTCCAGGGAGACTTTGGAGCCCTTTCCAGGGTCTAAAGGGGCTCCAGGGGAGCTGGAGAGGGACTTGGGACAGGGGTCTGGAGTGACAGGACACAGGGAATGGCTTCCCACTTGCCAGAGGGCGGGGATGGATGGGATATTGGGCAGGAATTGTTCCCTGGGAGGGTGGGGAGGCCCTGGCTCAGGGTGCCCAGAGAAGCTGTGACTGCCTCTGGATCCCTGGCAGTGCCCAAGGCCAGGCTGGACGGGGCTTGGAGCAGCCTGGGACAGTGGAAGATGTCCCTGCCCATGGCAGGGGTGGCACTGGATGATCTTTAAGATCCCTGCAAACCCAAACCATTGTGTGACACCTCAGGCCCCTCCCCAGCAGCAACACTGGCCCATGTGTGGAGCCAGCGGTGGTTCTCTGGTCTCCTGAGACCCCTCTGGTTCTCCCGAGGCTGAAGATATTTTATTAATATTTTCATTAACAGATATTCTAAAAACTTAATTTATTAATACTTCTATTAATTAAGGCACATTTAACAGGCAGGAGATGCTATCAGGGAGGCACGAAGCCGCAGCCTGTCAGTGGCAGACACAGAGCAGCTTCCACACTCAGACATTAATCTCCTCCATGGGAAAATAACTCTGATCTCTGCTCTGGCTTTTGGAGCCTCTCCTGCTCCAGCATGTCAGCAGTGAAAGGGCACAGAGGGAGCCCAGGTGTGGGGAGGGTGCTGGCAGCAGAGGGGTCTTACCACAGCAAACAGGCTGGCGTTGGAGAGCTTTGAGATGGGGATTTGCATCAAAGGAAAACTCTCGGGGTTACTTAAATATTCCTCTAAATATGCAAAGGAATGGAGTTACTGATGCTTGTTATTCTTATCTTCCTCTCGGTGTCACAACATCTTTAAGTTGGGTGAAGGTTTCACTTACTAAGGCGGTTGTAAAGATTTCACGTTAATTAAGAGGACTCCACTGCAAATCTGAATATGAATGAAGTTTGGCTGCTGAACCCCAGGGCAGTGAGTGCAGTGGGAACAGCAGACATTGGCAAATGTTGATGTGAAAAGTAAAAAGCCAAACAAAAAAAAACCACAAAAAAAAAACCCCAGACCCAGAAGAACACCTCAACCAACGCTGCAATCTACAGACCTGTTCTGTGAGAGAGAAAAAATTGAGTTTGAGTTGCCAGAAGGGCATAAAATAGATTTTGGCTTGAATTTGCAGTCAAAGAAGTGAGATTCTGTCAATCAGGAGCACTGATGAGGGTTCTCCAGTGCCACCCATGCCCAGGTTTCAGCCACACCACTCTTGCTCCTGCTCCCTCTCCTTTGGCAGGTGGTGGCTCTGAGGGGTGGGGGGACCTCAGGAGGAAGGGAGAAGATCTGGGCTGGATCCTCATGCCAGGTTCTTTGCTCTGCTGAGGCCCCACCAAGGCCAGGCAGCCTCAAGTGCTCATCACTCACTGGAGGGGGAGCTTCACCCAGAGGGGACAGAGCGGGGTCTGAGGGGTCTGGGGAATGAGGCTTCCAAAGATGGAGCTCTCATGGTGAACAGAGAGACTGGAGATACTTTTGCACAAAAAACTCATTTTTTTGGGGAAGTTTTTCATTCCTCCCACTGCTTGGAAGGGCAGTAGCTGATAGTGAGGGTGAGCAGCTGTCACTCCAGTATCTGTATTTTTTTCCAGCTCCATCACAGAGCTGCTGTTGATGAACTGGGATGAATCCTCTCCTTCATCTCTCCACTGATCCACCTGGAGGTGGATGGGCTTTCCTGGTTGGACAGGACTCACCTGCCTTTGCACAGCAATTTTGGGTGATGTGGAGGGTCCTGCAGAGATGCTGAGCACCCTCCCACCCCCCAGAGCAGGACTTAGGGGAAGGAAGTGCTGATACACAACATTTTCACCTGGCAGAAAATACACGGGACTTGGCTTTTGGAGTGGAAAAGTGACAAGCTGAGAGCCTAAATAAATTGGATTTGTCCTCTTCAGGAGGGTGCAGGCAGCGTGCGAGGCTGTGCGGGGGTGGTTCATTGTTGTTATTTTTTATTCACGGTTCCTTGAGCTGATCCTGGGGATTGCACTGACTGTGGTTGTGTTTCTGGAAATGTGCAGGTTGGCCAGATGCAGTGGGGCATGGAGTGAACAGAAAGAGGTTAAATTGATGGATGACCAACAAGAGCAGGATTGTGCCTCAGAAGACCAAGAAACTATCCTGATTAATGGGGTGAAGGAAAATGGTAAGGAACTTAATTATGGTACATGAGGGAGCGGCGACAACTTGGAAGCCAACTTGTTTTCCTGATTCCTTTTGTGCATTTAATATTAGCAGTTTGTGGGTATCTCTGCAGTGTGGAGCAGGGGAGTAAATGGGTGTTTTCAGCAGAGGAACCACTCCAGCCATAAATCTACAGCTTTTTAGGCCTTAACAAGAACTGCTGATACCTGTGCATGGGCATGGCTGGAAATGTTTCTGTGCACGTGCAGTTTGAATAAGAGATTTTAGTTTGGTTTCTTGGGGAAAAAAGTCATCCAGGACTTTGTAGCCCCTCTCTCTGTTGGGAATCTTTCCCTCTCTTAGCATTATGATCCCAATATTAGCAAAATTTGGCTGAAGGATGTTTAGTCCCCACTGGGGGAAAATTAGATTTGGGTAGGAGAAAAAAATCAGGATTAGTGGGAAGGAAAGGCTGGATTTGTGAGCTTGTTCTTGCCTGTGTCCCATCACCCAGCACATGGGATTGCCTGTCCTGTAATCCCAGGTTGTGTTCCTGGGAGCCCCCAGGTCATTCCAGCTGCCACCAACACGGTGGGGAAGGATCAGCCCCTTCCAGCAGCCTCCCAAAATGCCCAACTTTGTCTGTATCTATTTCATCGATTCCACACTTGCTTTCAGGGTAACTAATTAGGAGTAACAGTGCTCAGCTGTCTGAAACCCTGATTGAAATAAATCTGAGCATTTTCTGAGGTCATTTGGACTGTAGTCTCTGGCCACAATAAATGCAGAGGGGAAGCAGAGCCCGGTGCTTTCATTCTTCAATGTGTTTTATGTTTAATTTCATGGCTTTTTACATTTTGTATTGGCCCATAAATCTTGAGATAGATATCTTTTATTTATATATAAATTTGATCATGTTAGATATCGAGGACTTGGTCCTCTGACATATGTTCAGCTCTGAATAAGGTGGTAGAGACAAATGTTCTTGTTCTTCACTAAAAGCTTGGAGCAGCTCCAGCCATGTGGGTGCCCATGAGGACCCTGCAGCTTGTGCTGGTGGCAGGTGAGGCACAGGCTCACAATTCCTCTGGGATGTAATTTGGGGGGTTTCTGTCCTTGTCAGCCCATCTCCTTCCTGGCTGCAGCTGCTGGAGCTGCAAGGGGATTTTGTAGCCATGGTCCCTTTGTCAGATCCAGTGGACAGCAAAATCAGTGCTCCCTGATCAGTAAGGAGGGGATTTTTAGAACTTCTGTGGAATTCAGTTAAACAGGGCTTTAAAAGTGCATTAATTAGACATAACACTACAGAGTGCTTTAGGTTAGAAGAGACCTTAAAGCCCACCCAGTCCCACCCCCTACCATGGGCAGGGACACCTTCCACTATCCCAGGGTGCTCCAAGCTCCATCCAACCTTGGACACTTCCAGGGATCCAGGGACAGTCACAGCTTCTCTGGGCACGCTGTGCCAGGGCCTCCCCACCCTCAGAGCCAAGAATTCCTTCCCCACATCCCATCTCAGCCTCCCCTCTGTCAGTTTAGACTTCCAGTTTGAACACTGCTGTGTGGGAGTTGCTGCTGAATCCAAGGCCAGGAGCCAGCACGAAGCTCTGGAGCTGCCACCTCCCCTTGCCCATGTGCTGTTGGGTGGATGCTGAGTGAAAGTGGGAGAAGTGGTTTTGCTTCTCCAGCATTTTCTGGGTGAACTGCATTCCCTTGGAGCATCAGTTGAACACAGGCCTGATTTTAGGCTGATACGGAGCCCCAGAAAATCAGGTTTTGGCATTTGTATTTCACAAGAGTTAAGTTCACTCACACAAGTATAAACCTAAAGAAACGCCCAGAGACAGTTTATTTTATATAATAGCAGCTTTGCCTATTGAATGCAGCTTTTGAGATTGAATTTCAGCTTTCTGCCTCCCCCTTCTTTGAGTCTTACAGCATTCACAGACATTCTTCTTTTATCCTCAAATTCTCCATGCTTCCTGTCAGCTCCAAGCTGATTTTTATTTTATTTTACTTCTGAAGTGGAACTGCACTGGTTAATTTGTTTTGGTGCTTAAGGAAAAAGATACCACCTCTGCATTTCTGATCTGAAGACTGGTGGGAGGGACTAAAAAAATCAGCTTTTTTATTTATTTCCTTTTTTTAACCCTTTTCAAGCAAGCCAGTCTGGCCTTTTCCAAGTTGTTCGTGTTGAAGATGCTGACAGGCATTGCACTGCACTTCTGGTTGGAGTTAGGGAGTCTTTGGGAAAAGGTTTAAAGTCCTGGGAACGCTGCGAGGCTCCAACTGCACTTTGTGCTGTGTTCAGACTTCACAGATGGCTCCATCCCTAAGGCCCCTGGAGCATGAAGCTGATGGGAGTGTTTGGGATGAAATTAGGGGGGTTTTGACCTGCTTGGCACAGGCAGGCACCCCACTCCTCTCACGGCATCCTGTTCCTTTCCATCCTGCCCACCTGGGGGGTTTTCCATCATGCTGGAACCTGTGCCAGTGCAAACCTCCCCTTCCCAGGCTGCCAAGGATGCAGGAGACTCATTTTCCTCTCAGTTTGGAATAAGAGCACTTGTGGAGGGTCTCAGCAGCCAAATAAATCCCTTTGGATGCCCCATTTAATGCCACACTCTGGTGTTCCAGTTGTGTTTTAGAGCACTTGTCCCTCCTTGGAAAGCTTTGGCTCTCGCCCCTCTGCCTTCAGTGGAGCAACCAAAAAAGAAAGACCTGAACCATGACAAAAGCACCGGGCTCTGAGTCGGCAGAGCTCTCTGGCTGGGATGAATGCACTCATTGGAATATATTTTTTTTTAATACAGAGATATCAGAGCGTGTTCGTGGATGAAAAGACATCGTATTTAAATTTCAAGGGTCATACTGTCCGTTGAGCCAGGAGTCAGATAAAAGTACATTCATAACTTTATTCTGCCATAAAAGAAGCACAACGAGGTAAAACTAAAAAAATCCTTAGGTTAAAAAAATCCTTACATGACTAAAAAGGCATTTTTAGCGATTAGGGAAGAATGGCAAACCCCACAATCATTCTAACAATAATTGCTTTAAACTCTGTGTTATCTTCTGCCTTCCCTTGGCGTGGACAGTGACAAAAAGACCGCTGGGTTTTTAAAATCAGCCATCACTTCCTGACTCCAGAGCAGCTGGAGTAAAGCAGCTCAGGTGTGTGCAAGCTCGGACCCCCGCAGGGAGGGGGGTGCTTTGTTTCTTTAAGAATCTTATTTTTCTGTTAATTTTTCCCAACGTTAATGAGAACATTTTTATTAGGCTTGTTTTGTTTTTTTTTTAATAACATTGCGAGGTTTGAGAGGCAGTTTCCAGGTAACCGTATGGATATGAGGAGGGAAGAGCGGATGGGTTGCGTGTTTCAAACGTACTCTTGTACCTCTTCCAGCTGGCTGCAGGGAGCAGCGTGTTTACCTCTGCACATCACCATGTTAACTGGATCCAGGGGGGAAGGATTGCTGGGAAGGGAGCACTTGGGAAAAGTCACCACCAAGCCCTGGGAGAAGGGGAGCGGGGTGGCGAGGCTGAGAGCTACGAGGCTGGTAACCCCTCTCTCTTTTCCTTCCTCTCCTCCATCCCTGCAGAGTCGCACGCGTTGGACGGCGATGAGAGGCCCTGCAGCACCGCCGAGGCCGCGGCACCGTTCCCGGCGCTGAGCGCGGCGCCCAAGGAGAGCCCCGCGTGCCACCGCGCCCCGACGGCCAAGAAGCCCTGCCTGCTGAGCCCCCCGTCGCCGCTGCGCCTCACAGATGTCCCCGAGCACGCCTCGGACGACTCCTCCGCCCACGCCATCTCCCTGACGTCCTGCGTGACCAAGGGCATGAGCTCCTGGTCGCTGCCGGGCGACTGCGAGAAGGCTCCGTTCACCATGATGGAGCCCGGGGGGATGTCGGCGCTGACGGGAGACTGCCTGATGCAGCCGAGCCGGACCTGTCTGGGCTGCTTTATTGAATCCAAGGACGGCATTGATGCGGAGCCGGGAATAAGCTTGAAAGTGGGGGATATAAATAGGGATTATGACACCTGTTCGGTCTCTGATATAGGGATTCACTGCATGAGCACAGGAGAAACCATGAGATATGGGGATCAACTGCTTTCAGACCAGCTTTTAAGCTTCCCTATGCATAAATCGAGGGCAGCGGACAAAAGAGATGCAGAGAAATCTGACAGTGATTCAGAGGACCCCACTCAGAAAAATTATTACGAGGGATTACTATTAGACAAATGCAATGGTGAGGAACCTTTACTAACAAATCCCAACCAGGAATGGGGCTATTTTGAATCTTTCATTAGTGAAAGTAAAATCGAGCTGCTTGACCTCTGCTCCAAAAATGAGCTTTCTGTAAATCTGTTTTCTGAGGAAGACGTGGATAATTACATGTTCGATGACGACGATTCCACCTTGGGAAGTGATGTCTGCTCCCTGAAGATTAGATACGAATCTTTCCAGGACAATGTGCGGGAGAAGACCACCACCCTACAAGAGGATGCCCAGTTCAACTTCTTCCCCAGCGTGTTCAGCAACTGCACCAAAAGGGACAGCAGGAGCACCCTGAAAAGGGGGCCCAGCGGTGCCACCGACCCTTCTCAATTCAAATCCGAGGAAGGCATCATCTGGGGGGAGGAGGAGGAGGATGGCGAGGAAGAGGACGGCGAGGAGGAGGAGAAAGCTGCCTTAAATAAATCTTGCAACAGCACAGAGATGGTGCAGTACGTGGGCTCTAAGAGGAGCCACTTCTTGGACTCGGTGAATTCCACAGAGGACTCCGGGGAGTTCAGCGACGACAGCACTTGCACGGAGTCCTCCTACGACGTGCTGCGGGATATCAAGGACTGCAGCCGGTACCTGGCCCGGGACCACTCCGGCTCCTTCATCCAGCAGAACTACGGGTTGCGGGCCAAGAGGAAAGTGCGATACAGCGACGACTACCTGTACGATGTGGACTCCATCGAGAACGAGAAGATCCTGGACAAGAAGGAGTGGCTCCCGGACGGGCCCAAGGAGGAGGACGACGACGAGTGGTGCCCCAAGAAACGGCGAAAAGTCTCTCGCAAGGAGCCCCCCGTGATCATCAAGTACATCATCATTAACAGGTTTAAAGGGGAGAAGCATATGCTGGTGAAGCTCAGCAAAGTGGATGCCAACGAGACAACTGTTACTCTGAACGAGGAGCTGCTCAGCAAATACAAGAAGCTGGCCCCACTGAAGGGCTTCTGGCAGGAGAGGCAGCAGAGCCGCCTGGATTTGCTCAGATCGTCTCTCTACCACAAGCAGAATTTCTATCTTAACGGCTCAGATGCTTCGTTCCTCCCTCACCCACGGAAGCGAAAATGCAAGCTAGCAAACAGGCACCGGATTCAAAGAATTAAAGCCATCGAGCAATCAGTGAACAAGCTGGGCTCTTGCTCCTCTGATCACAAGCAGCCTTGCAGCAGTAAGGAGGACGTGGGCCTGAAAGGGCTGCCGGCGTTAGCCATCGCCACCCCCAGCTGTGCCAATGGATTACACGTCCACGACATCACAGGCATCGCCGTGAAATGCAAACCGCAGGAGCGGGAGCACAAGGGGACAGAGAGGAAAGTGCTCCGCAGAATCAAATTCAAAAGTGAAGCCAGGTTGAAGTGCAAGAAGATCAAAGCTGCCACCAGCACGGCAGACGACTCCCCAGCACTGGAAAACCAGGATTCTGCGGCGCGTCTGAAGGACGAAAACAGTCCCTGTGCTTCAGACAGCTCCCATCTCCCAGAGTGCCACGAGGATAAGGTTGCTAAAAATTCTCCTTTCCTACCATCCACCTCCTCTTCAGACAAGCCTCTGCCATCTGCTAATATCACCACCAATGTACCCCTGATCCCTGGAGGGTATCTGCAGACGTTGTTAGATGCTTCGGATCTGTCGAGCAACACCGGTATCCCGTACTTCGCCCAGCACCCCTCCGAGCAGCAGCAGCAGCAGCAGCAGCAGCACCCGCTCCCCAGCATCGTCCCACCAGAAAAGCCCTTCCCATCCCTGCAGCCGGCGCAGAGCTGCGTGCTCTCCCCACCCTCCGAGTCAGAACTGCAGCAGTCGCCCGGCCACTTGGAGATGGAGCAGGGCGGCTTTGGCAGCATGTGGCCGGCCAGCAAGGGCAGCGAGCGCCAGGACTTCCCCGGGGACATGCCGGAGGCGGCTGGAATGCCGAGCGAGTTCACCCCGGGCGCGGACGGCCTCCCCGCCTCTGGATACACTCAAGTCAATCTGAATAGCGGCAAATTGCTATACCAAAAAAATTACATGCCGGATAGCCAACAAGTGCAGTCTGATGATTCTTATCAGTCATGTCATTTCAATAATGGAGAGGGGCGCTTTCATTTCCAACGAGGTACACTCAGTACGGATGATGGCAGGCTCATTAGTTTTGATTCAGTGGGTTCATTGTCAGTTAGTTCTAGCAATTACAGTTCTTTAAGTTTAAAGTCTTGTGAAAAGGACGGCGAGGATGATATTAATGATGATTTCTTGGCCCACTGCAGTCCCAAGCTAGTGATCCAGCAGAGCATAGATGAAATCACCCCTTTGAAGGAGTCCACGGACCTTTTAGACATTTCCAACTTCACGCCTGATAGGTTCCGCCAGTCGTCGCTTTCAGAGATGTCCCCTCCAGACACTCCCAACCTGTCCCCGCAGATAGCTGGCTCTGATGCCAAGCCTCTGGGCACCCTGAAGGGCTTTCAGGAGAGCCCCCAGGCCCCCCTCAACAACTCCGAGAAGGTCAAGTGGAACTGTGGGGTCCTGCAGACCGAGGATCAGGCAGATAATGGGTTTGCTTTAAATAATCACCAGTTCCAGTTCCATATGTTCAATGATGAAGATTCTGTCAGCCTTCTCGAAAAGAGTCCATGCTTGTCAACATTTAATGAGCCATCTGGTCAAATTAGCACCAATAGCAAAGTGTCAAAATCGAAGAGGAAAAGTTCATCCAGCAAGAATGTGGGTACAAACCAAAGCTCTTCCCAGAAAGTCACCCGGAAAAAATCGCCCAAAACCAACAAAGGAACCGATAAGCCACAAGGGAAAAACTCCAGGCAGGCGCCCAAATCCACCAGGAAAGGGAAAAACACGGCGGGAGTCAACGGCGAGAAGGCTCCAGCCGTTGGTGGCAGGGCGGTCACTCAGCTGGGCACTGTGGCCGCGGCCACCAAGGGCGTGGCCGAGGGCACTCAGCACTGCGGCCCGGCCGCGGTGAAGCTGGGCAAGCACAACGGGCTCTCCGGAGAGTGGGCGCTGGGAAAAGAGGGGGGCACGGGCTGGTCAGAAGCCAGCCTGGGCAACACCACCAGCCTGCTGGACGATGACCAGAGGGAGTTTGAGGAACCTTCCAACATCCTGTCCAACATCGCATCGGGAATGGCCGACGTCCAGAGGTTTATGATGGCCTCCATCGAGCCTTTGTGGGGGCCCGTCGGCCACAACAGCGTTCCAGACATATTCCGGTCGCCGGAGTCCAACAGCCTGAAACTGAAAACTCTTAAAATTTTGGCAGGGACGTCCCAAGAGTCGAAGAAGAAGGCGAATGGTGGCTCGCCGGGGTCGGCGAAGAACCACAAGTCAAACAACAAGGGCTCGAGCAAAAACAGCAAAGCCGTGACCTGCGACCCTGGTCGCCCCAACTGCTCCGCCGGGTTCACCACGGACATTCACGCTCCCTTTTTTGATAAAAACTATAGTAACCTGAGCACTTTAGGCAATAATGGACCTACCCATAAAAAACTCTACCGTCATAAATCCAGTTCGAAATCACTGAGGGATGAGAACTGTAAAATCAAGCGGACGGACCGCGAACAGCCCCACAAGGACCCACCCGTGACAGCTGCTTTTGAGAAACTGAGGTAATGCTGCACCAAACTGGCTGGAATGCCCCTAACCTCCCTCCTACCTGCTAGGCCCGCTGTTCCTCAGTTTTTCCTTCCTTGAAAGCAAAAGTTTGCATGAAAGAAAAAAAAAAAAAAGACATTCCCCTTTTACAGTTTTGGTTGGTTTTGGGGTTGGTTTCTTTTTTTTTTTTTTATTTGTTTGGTTTTTTTAATTATTATTTTTAAATGCATGAAAATACTTCTGACTTGCAAGCTACCTAAAAGAATGACCAATTTTCTGGCTTGGCTGGGGTTAAAAAAACTAACAAGGCTACTCTTTTCTGCTGTTTGGCTTCTTCAGTTTTTAATTACTTATTTATTGGGGGAAAAACAAAAACAAAAACTAAAAAAAAAAAAAAAACAAACCATGATTACATGCTCTTTTTAATGATTTTGACGAGGAAAGACTTTTTTTTTTTTTTTGGAACGTTTTGTAAAAAATAAACCACAAAAAAAAAAAAAAGAGGTTCTGCATCCAAAAGCCAAGATCTCAAAACTTAAAAGGCTCTTTACTTTGCAAATGAGAACTCGTTCCTAATTGAGCTTCACGTGGCAATTTTTGAGTGCTTTCTGGCCCCCTCTGCTGTTGTGTCTCCTAACCTGCATCATCTAAAGCTGCATCTTCTCTACCCGCCCGCCTTTAGCGCGTTCGCTCCGTCGTGGTGACTCCAGACGAGCTAACTAAGATGGCATCAAATGTTTGATTTTTTCCTGCAGGGAATCAGACTCCATTCTTCTTAAAGCAGAAACAGCATTTTTGGGTTTTCCTGTATTTGAAGAAGAGACTCCCTTTTCTAGAAAGACGGTTGATGTTTGGTTCTTTTCTTACCCTTTTTTTCTTTTTTCGGTTGTTTTTTCTTTTTTTTTTTTTTGTCCCCATCGGTTCCTTTTCGAAATCTGCCTTGTGGTCTGTTGAAATGTAAGTGCTGAAATGAAGAGTTTGAAATTGTGGGAATTTTATTATTTGAAAGCAAACCTAATCTGGTATTCTCTGTGAAAGACTGTTTTAAAAGTCATACTGTTGTACAGTAGTTTATGCACTATTACCCACAACAACAAAAAATTGTGCCAAACTATGAACAAGTGACTGTATTGTATATATTTTTACTTCTCTATCAACATTGGGTTGTGAGTGTTTTCTGCAGCTATGCCTTTTGGTTTTACTAGAAACATTCCAGTTGTTAAGTACTAACCACCCCCCTTCAAAAGCACCTGTAACTCACGATGAAAACGATATTGTTCACTGATACAACTTACCAAAAGTTTTATGGACATGACTAAAAGTGTGCCAAATTTACTTACCTCATTTCATGGATTCACCCTGTGGTTTAAAGCTCATAAAGGGAAAGGAAAAAAAAAAACGAAAAGAAAAAAAAGAGAAAAAGGAAAAACAAAAGGGGGGAAAAAAAAGAAAAAAAAGGAACTTTGAAACCAATGCTGGGAAATGGTAACGTCCTCTCTTTGAAACCACGAGCAGAAAAACTTAATGGTGAAATGTTGAGTTTCATTATAGGAGAGAGTTGCAATGGTGGAGGAGTTCAGAAAACCACTGACGGTAAGTTTGCCAGGAACTCAAGTGTCTGCATCTAGAGACTACAGAACAGCTGCTTTTCAAGTGTCTGTTTTCTTAAAGCAAAACCTGTAGCTGAAGATCATTTGAAATGCAAAGTTACATTGCTAATTCTTTGTATCTCAGTTTTATATATTTTATAAGAACCTGGGATAAATTCTGAAATAGGTATAAAAACAGAACTAATACATTTCATACATTGAGTGCTATTTACTTTTCCTTTGAGTAGTTTCTTAAACATTTCCGATGCAAAGCCTGTCAAAAGTGCTCTCCCATCATAGCTTTGGTGTTTCCTCCATGTCTAACCTTGCGATGCCAATATAGTTTGAACTTTCAAAAGCAGAGTCATTCATTTTAAATACAACTCTGAACCTTTTCTTTGATTCAGTTCACGAAACAAATACAACCAACGGAGCTTTTTGTGATCTCACCGATCAGGGCCGGATCATGACTGGACTTTACTAAGACAGCGTTAAGTATTGAATGCTAAATGTATTCTCAAAAGGCCTTATTTGTAACCCTCCTCACCACACCCTCGCCCTCCACGAGAACAACCAACCCAACAAAGATCTATTTTCCTTGTGCAACTGAGAGCCTGTGCGTTTTGCTGCTGATTTCTCATGAAAAACTTTGATATGCAAGAGCCCTGGGAGCGATTGGGAGCGGAGGGATGTGAGGCTTGGACACGTTATGCAATAGCAGGAGGTGAGGAAGAGGAGCCTTTTTAGCAGTGGACAGATCACGTTGCTGATACAGCCATAGATGTGGTGTCACACAGAGGGCAGGACTGGGCTCAGGTTTCCTCCCAAGTCAGTTTTTTTCCACCCACGCGCCAGGCAAAGCAGCAGAATTGGTTTAAAGTTAATTTAGCAGAAAAGCAGAGCAATCACTTAAAATCAAAGTGGAGATGCAGAGCATTAGTTCAGAATCATGTTTTCAGCTCTTACAGATCTTGAGGTGCAGCTTAGCTCGGCTCTGTGATCCCAGAGAGAATAGCTCAGTAGTTGCATTGTGTTTTATTTAACAGATGAAAGGGCGAACTCTGAAAAAAAAACCAGTAATTATAAAAAACATCCTGTAAGTTCATTTTTTCATGGAATAAATGCTGGCATTGCCCGGAGTGAGCTGCTCTGGATGAGAGTGGTCCCTGGTGCCCCACGGGATGCAGCATCCCAGCCCAGCTCTGGCTTCAGGAGGGAGATCAGAGGATGCTCAGGATTTACTCTGGAGGCAGGAGCTGTGGTAGGGCTCCATCCCTGGGCTCTGGGCTGGCCTGCAGCCACCACACTCTCCTCGCTGCCCCAGCAGCTCTTTTCTATTCATAGGCTCATCAAATACTGCAAGCTCCAGCCACTGCTGTGGTGTTGGCACATCCCAGCTTTTCAGCATTCCCCCCACGTGCTGCAGGACAGGGGCTGGCAGCTCCCTTCCTCTGGATGTTCTGGCTGCTGCTCTTACAGAGACAGGTCAGGCCCAGGGCTGGGATGTGGCACAGACCTTCTTTCTGACCCAGAACCATCATTTGAAAGCACATTTCACCTGGCCTGCACTGTGCTCCTCATGCTTAATGTTACGAATATGGGACTCACAATAAAACCCCTTGTACTGGACAGGATAGCAATACTTGCTGCATTTGAGGAATGTGCAATAGGGCATGAAGATCAGGCATAAAACATATCGACTGTTCTATCCTTGAATACCCAGCTGGGTGTTTCAGAACTATGTTAATCACAAATTCCAGCTGCCTTGTTGCTCGCCTTCAGTCCTTCTACCATTCCAGTTGCTCACAGCTTTGGTGGTCATCCCGTGTCCTCCAAAAATCTCTTACTGGGGAGATGTTAAAGAGCCTGGGTCCCTCATGGTGTGGCACTGGCCCTTCCCATTGCTCTGCTGCTTGACCCCAAAATTCAGAAATTGCCCTCCTCCCTTTTGATCTTTGTGTTTGGGTTGGAAGGGACCTTTGGTCCAACTCCCCTGCAAAGAGCAGGAGCATCTTCTACTAGACCAGGTTGCTCAGAGCCCTGTCTGACCTGACCTTGAATATTTCCAGGGAAGGGGCATCCACCACCTCTCTGGGCAACCTGTGCCAGCGTTTCACCACCCTCATAAAAAATTTCTCAAGTCCTTCTCAGCCTGGCTGCTCTCAATCCCTTCATTCCCCAGCCTGTGGATCCCAGGGATTGCCCCATCCCTGCACCTCACATTTGGCCTTGTTGACCCTGGGCCCACTTCTCGAGCTTGTCCATGTCCCTGTGGATGTCACTGTCCCTCAGGCGTGTCAACCTCTCCGTTTGGTGTCATCTGCAAACCTGCTGAGGGGACTCAATCCCAGTGTCTGCATGACTGGTGAAGAAACTCCAAAGTGCTGGTCCCAGTACAGACCCCTGAGGGACAGCACTCACCACTGTTCTTCTGGACATTGAGCTGTTGACCACTACCCTCTGGATGTGACTGTCCAGCCAGCTCCTCATCTGCTGACCTGTCCGTCCTTGAAATCCATCTCTGTTCAGTTCAGAAAGAAGGGTGTCATGGGGGACTGTGCCAGAAGTCCAGACAAATGACACCTGTAGCCCTTCCCTTGTCCATGGATGTAGTCACTCCATCCTAGAAGGCCACTGGGCTGGCCAGGGAGAACCTGCCCTTGGTGAAGCTGTGCTGGGTGTCCTGAGTCACCTCCCTGTCCTCCCTGTGCCCTAGCAGAGTTTCTAGGAGGGCGTGGTCCATGGTATTCCCAGGCACGGAGGGGAGGCTGCCAGCAGTGGTCCATTGTTTCAGTTTTCCCAGTCATCCAGCACTTCACCTGACTGCCAGGACTTTTCAGATACCATGGAAGAGTGACTTGGCAACTCCATCAGCCAATTCCCTCTGGGCTCTGGGATGCCTCTCATCAGCTTCCATAGATTTATGTATGATCAGGTTCCTCAGGTGGTCACAAACATGATTTTCTCTTACAGCGGGAGGAACTTTGCTCCTCCAGTCCTGTGGTTCCTCCACTCAAGGGAGACGGAAAGAGAGGTTGCCTCAGCCTCTCTTGTTACCAGCCTGCCAATTGTGTCACACCTGCTCTGACCCTTCCTTTTCATGCTGACACACCTGTAGAGGCCCTTCTTGTTATTAAGTCTCTTGCCACGTTCAGCTCCATCTGCACCTTGGCTTTCCTCACCCCATCCCTACACAAGCTGAGAGTATCCCAGTACTCTTCCCAGGATGCCTGTCCCTGCTCCTGCTTCCTGTGCATCTCCTCTTGCCCTTCAGCCTGATCAGCAGGTCCCGACTCAGCCACGCCAATCTCTTACCTTCCTTGCCTGATTTTTTACACCTGGGGATTGAGAGCTCTTGCTCTCTATGAAAAGCATCCTGAAAGATCTGCCAGCTCTGTTCTGCTCCCTTGTATCTGAGGGCAGTTTCCCAGGGGATCCTATTGACAATTCCTTGAAGAGCTGGCACTTTATTTTCCTAGGATTCATCTCCACCTGCCTATCACTACCTCAAGGTTTTCACTTCCCACCTTTGCCTCATCCCTCACCATGCAAGCTCTTGTTCCCCATTTGCATTTTTGTTTTTTGTGGCACTGCTCACAGCTGTGGGAGGACTGGGATGTGGGTCCCACCCATCCCTGCCTGCCACCGAGACCCCCGGGGCTCCCTGCACCTGCTTGTGCTGGCTCCCACCTTGGCCCATCCTCTGGCCCAGTCCCAGTGCAACTTCCATCCTCCTCTTGCATCTTCTTGTTGGGCTCCTGGCTCTTGGGAGCCATGAAGCCAAACCACACAAAAGATGTTTATTCTGCAGCATCCCTTAAAAATATCTTTTCTGTTTCATCTCTTTTCACTCCTGCTCCGGTGCAGGATGGGAGGACGGTGCCAGCAGTGCTGCTGAGTCACGGTATCACCATGGTCTGGGCGACTTAGAATTGGCATTGGCATTAGAAAGCAGGGACTAGCCACTTCCAAAGGTCATAAAATCCATCTCAGAGGAGAATTACACAGGGCAAGGTGGCACTTGCTGCTCTCCCACAGGAGCACGGGTCTCCCATGGCACAGGGATAGGAGAGATGTCCTGCAGAAAGGAATCCTGCAGTAACCCAGCAGGGGCCAGCCATAGTTTGCATTTAGAGGTTTTGTAAATAGAAAAATATCAGTGATGGGGATCCAATAAAAACCTTTTGGGTTTTTATTACAAAATAAACCTTACCAGGTTTATATCTTGCTTTTGTTTTGTTTTGTTTTGGGTTTTTTTTTGAGCCTAGGAGGGTGGACGTTTTTGAAAAACGTCTTGAGAATAATGATTTGTGGACCAGAGGTAGCCAGGCATTTTGGGAGGAGGAGGAAGAGGAGGAGGAGGAAGAGGAGGGCAGGGGCAGCCACAGGGCTGTCCTTGCCACGCTGTGCCGTCCTGGTGAGGACGGGTCAGCTCGGAGAGGAGAAGCCAAGACTGGCTGGTGGTTATTTGGAGGAACCTGCTGCACCGCTTGGTCTTTTAAAAAATCAGGATTGCTGTTAATTTTTTTGGCATTATGGCCCAAACAAGCCACAAACCAAAATAAAGATTTTTAAAGCATTGTCATTCTTTACCTGCTGGACCTTGTTCTCTCCCTGAGCTCCCAATCCAGCAAAGCACTTAGGTGGGAGCTCGCTCCTGTGCCCCAAGTGCTTTCCCAGCCAGCGATGTCAAGTCCCAAGAAAAACTCCCTTGAAGTCAGTGTAAGTGAGAAGAGGATCAGGTGCGTGGACTTGGGTTGGTGCAGGATCAGGCCCTCGCTCTTTACTTTCTCAGCTCAGTGTGTTGGACTTTGCCTGTGCAGCTCCCAGGGGGTCCAGTGGAGGTTGCATGGTTCAAACCGCTGACATCTATTGGAGAATGTGCCTCTTTATCTCTTCAGCGTGTGAAATAATGCAAAAAAAAAAAAAAGAAAAAAAAGAAAAAATATATAAAATATACCAAGTACAATGTCTGTGGTAGAAGCAAGGCTTTTCAAATCTGTTTCTCAGGTAAACAAGTGACACTAATGACAGTGGAGTAACAGCCATCTAAGGGAATTGGGATCTGAAGCAGGAGGATTCCCTCCATCTCGCAGGACGCTTGGGTTGCCAGACACGTTTACTGAGCCTTTAAACACTTGGTGCAAAAGGAAACGAGAAATAAAATTGGTCTTATCACTACCCTTCGCTAGCTAGACAGACAGACAGACAGACGTCCATTTCTAAAGCACAAAGGGAAGACTTAAACCTAGACTAAACCACATAAACACACACACAAAAAAACCAAGGTACCAGTGAAACTCCTTTTGTCTCTTACTCCCGGTGGGAAGCAGGGTAGAAATCCAAGGAGCTGCTCTGTTCCGCTGCCCCGGCGCCGGCCGGGCGCTTCGACTGCTGCCTCCAGAGATGTGAATGTACTGCTCCTTGAGTTCCCTTCCATAGAACTAGAGGCACCTCGTTAGGAAGTTGCTCCTGTTTTATGGTGCTAAAGAAAAACTTTTATTCCCCCCCTCGAGCATTTAAGAACTATTAAATGGCCCTTTTTATGAATGTAACATATCCATTTCTGTTCCGCATTTTACACTGCAATTTTAACATGTTTGGAAATGATTTGCCTTTTTTCTTTTAGAATAAGCTTTATAAATATTCTGTAGAGTCAATTGAAGTATAATTCTTAAGGATCACTCTAAGACGCCTACAAAATCTTGTATATTTTTAAGTGTGCCAATTTGTAAAATATTTTGTAAGTGTATATTTTTCTTAGAAAAGTGCTGTGAAGTGTTTGTATGTGTGAGGTTTCCCTTTTTTTGCACCTTCGGGTGTTAATAAAAGGATGTATACTTAAAAGTTTCTGGTTTTAAAAACCAAAATACAAAGAAAAAAATTAAACTTTTGTTGGGAATTTTGTAATAAAAAGAAATGTTGTGAAAGAGTGTAGTGATATTGTGTAAAGGAAACTGGAAAATTTGTGAGCGCTTTGCTGTTTTATAGATCCTCTTGTAAATTATTCTTGTAATATTTTGGGTTTTGTTGTTCTTGTTGCAAAGGTTTTAAATATTTGTGACTGACTCTGTATGGTGAAAACGTCATATTGTTAACTTGCTGAGTTTTGTTATATTGTTTATGGAATAAATAAAAAAATTAAAAATCTCATTTTAAGATCATGTATGAAGAAGAAATTAAAACTGCCATTTATTGAATATTAGGAATCGTTTCTTTAACCAAATCGCTGCTGTAGATGAGGATCTGTCTGGCTGCCCTCTCCAAGGGCACTCCATGCCCAGCCCATGGGTTAATTGGGCTGATGCTCATTAGTGTGAAGCACATCAGGGACGGAGGTGAGGCTGTGGATGGGCAAAAGTGGGGAAAAAAGGCTTGAATTGCTTCTGCTGTAAAGTGGGGCTGCTTTTAATTGAGAAATGGAAACTTCACCAAGTCAACACATTCACATTTTTCCTTCCGTGGGTGCAGAGGTGGGGCTGGGCTTGCCAGGAGGGAGCAGAGCCTCTTCCCAGCCCACCTTCCCTGGGCAGGGTCCCTGTCCCAGCAGTGTCCCAGCAGTGTCCCAGCACACTCCCAGGCTGGCCTTTTCCTGGGACAGAGCGGGTGCGTGCAGTGAAATGCCACTGTTCAATTTCTTGGAAATGGAATAAAACTTGTTTTAAAAATGACAGTTCCTTTTATCAGCACTTGATAGGGAATGAGGGGGGCATTGATTGGGGCTGGGTCATTCCCAGCCCTGCCAGCAGAAAGCAGGACACGATCACTGTGTTCAGCACCTGCATCCCTTGGCAGGGGGCTGGGAAATGATCCCCAAAAGCAGAGCTGGTGGCTCTACAAGCTGCCTGTGTTCACAGGGGGGTTTCAGATGAGTTAAAACGGGGCACAGGGGAGATTTCAGTGCTCCCAGTGGTCCTGTGGATCCCGCTACCGGGAGCCCAGAGCAGGGCAGGAGTGGGGCCCTGGTCCAGGGAAGCCCATCAGCAGCTCAGCTTTGAGAAGGGCTGAGCTCAACCTGGAACTAGAAGCTCTCCAATAAATAAAACACACGGAGAGGCTGGGCCAAGCCCATGGACACCAAAACCATCAGGTCAATCCTATGTGGGACCAATCCAGGGACCCACAGACTGGAAAAAGTTCCAGCTCCTTACTGCAAGTCTTGGGGAGAGACTTTTTGGCAGGTCCTGTTGCCACAGGACTTGGGGTGATGATTTTAACTGAAAAAAAGGTAGATTCAGATTAAATGTAGGGAAGAAATTTTTGACACTGAGGATGGTGAGGCCCTTGCACAGGTTTTGCCAGGAAAGCTGTGGCCCCAATCCCTGGAAGTGTTCAAGGCCAGGTTGGATGGAGCTTGGAGCAGCCTGGAAGGCTGCTGTTTCTCTGAGCTGTTGTTGCATGTTTTCTCCAAAATCAGGGTTGTGTTGTCCAAAAACTGGGTTTGGGGTCCCTGTTCAGTCTTGTGCTTTCTCAAGCGCTGACACAACCCCGGTCCACGATCAGCTGAGTGGTACCAAAACACATTTAATTAAACAAGCACAGCCTTCATCCACCAGAGTAATGCTACAGAAAGGGCCTGTTAAATGGGGCTGTGTTTATCTACTGTATTTACATTATATAAAAGCACATATAATTAAAACACTCATAACTTCTGGATGAACAGTCATCCATCTCTGCACACGGCCCAGCGGCTTCTCCTTGTGAGTGAAAGCAGAGTCAGATTTTAATTGGGATGTAATTTAATATCACCAGTTTCTCTGTCCTGCCAGCAAGAGCTGCTGTCTCTGGGGAGAGTTTGGCTGGGGACAAACCTGCCCTGGGGACAGCAGCCTTTCCTCAGTGTCTCTGGGGTTGGTTAACGGCCATCACCACGTCCCAAAGCAGCAACAGAATTTTGCAAACAATTCCATAGAATAGCTCAGAACACCTGCAGTATTTGCAGGCTGGATGCCTCTAGAAGGTGTCAGGTAACAGCTTAAATTGTGGATGCATTTGTGCATTTGTGTCTCTTCATCCAAGGAAGCCAATAGGAAAAAAAATAGGATTTTTTTTGTCTGGGGTATTCACAAGTGCTTCTCTTAAATATATGTCAAACTTACTAATATATTTGAGGTTTCTTACACCTCTCAACATTCCAGGTGTGATCTGTCAGGATCTGCCATGTGGTTTATGTTGCTAAATGCCCACAGGCTCCCCCACCCCTCAGTTTTTATGGAATTACACCTATAGGAGTAGCTTTTGCTTGGCAAATGTACTTTGGGTTGCAGCAAAAGCACTGGTTCAATAAAGCACTTAAACATACACTTTATCTTAAGCATGTTGGAGATTATATCCCTCTTTAGCAAAGCATTTAAGTATGTGCTTAATTTAAGGATTTAATTAAGGATTTTAATTGTAGACTTCAGTATGTGCTTACCTGCTTGGCTGAATGTGGGTGAGATTACTACAAGCTGAAGATTTCAACATAAAGTCAGTGACTAATTCTGTCTGAATGAAGGTGTTACATTATTCTCACACAATGCAGTTAAAATATAAATAGGAAAAAGGCAAGAGGCAGTTAACTCGAGTCTTTCAGATGAAAGCAGCATCCACGAGCAAATCTGAGTTGATGAAAATCTAATATTATTAGTTAGAATCTCTAAAGTGGCATTACAGATCAATAGAAAGGAGCACCTTAAAAATGAGTCTCCAGTTCACGAGCTTTAATTATGAGAAAGGAAAGATTCAGCCATCCTCTGCCTCTCATCAGTGACAGCGACCTTGGAATGTAAATGACCACCAACTAATGGGCTGTGGCATCACTTCTCCAGTCATTAGGGGATTTAAGTTGATTTGCTAAGAAAAGAGAGTTTCTGCAATTGCATCACCAGCCTGTCTGTTGGACCATTTCCATAACTTTTGAACTCTGTGACAAATTTCATCTAATTGAGAAAAAAAACCCCACAAAACAAAAAAAAGGATTTCAAAAATATCAAGTTGAACGCAAAACAAATGTCTGGATTTCTGTTTCTCCAGTAGCATTTGCTGTCACTTGAGAGCCTTCCCCATCCCAAGACTGGGACAGTGTGCTGGTTTTGGGTGGGATGGAGTTCATTTTCTTGGCAGTGCTAAAACTGAGTGCTTTTTGTCTTTTTCTGTGATGCCACAAGGTATCACAACCCCTGGCTGGATTTTTCTCTTAATATTTATATATTGAGCCATCTCCAAGTGTAGAAGGGGAAGTGATTGTTATCCAGGGGGACCAGCCAGCTGATGCAGCAACAGGGCACCCATGTGAGAGCATTTCCTGCAGATGAGCTGCCCAGGGAAAGAACCCAGGCAGCCAAAACGACAGTGCAGGCACTTATTGATCCCTTCAACAAACACGAGTGAGTTTCTGTGGAATTTTACATCATCCATCTCTTTGTTTTCCACCAGAAGCGTAAGAGACACTTCTACTTCTTGTCTACACCTGCACCTCTTTTTTCTTTACCCTCAGATTTCATTTTGAGATTTCAGACTACATGATTACTCAGTATTAGACTTCCAACCTTTTAATGGAAATAACACTAGGGGTGAGTGGCGATAAAGGCAGTTCCAGACAGCAAATCCACTCACTGAGAGAAAAGTACTTAACGTGCTGCGTTCTCAGGAGCACGAGAGGCATTTTACAGCTCAGGTGTGTGGCAGACGTGCCTCAAGAAGGGTGGCTGGAAACTGGGATGTGGATATCAAGGCAAACAGGGAACACGGAGCCGTGCTGCCTGTTGAGCCTGGCAGTGACTGCTCGTGTAAGCTGGGTTTGCCTCTCAGTCTCACCACTTCAGAGGAGCGCTCAGCATCAGCATCTCTTTGCACGTTGTGCATCTTCTCTGAGAGCAGGGGAAAGAGAAACTTGTGGCATTTCAAGAGTGGGAATGGGAAAAATGTCCCGAGCCGTGACGCAAAGGCTGCGGTGCCCAGGATCCTTCATGGCTTGTCCTGTGCAGTGTGGGGTGAGCACAGACACCTCTGTGTGCAGGGCAGGGCTGTGCCTGACGTGCTCCTGTCTCAGCACAGAGAAGCAAAGCTCTGCCAGTTCTGAGCTGTGGAAGGTACAATGACCTGCAGATGAGTCAATCTAATTTTATCCTGTAGTGAGCACTGGCGCACCTGTATAATGAATAGCACATTATCACATCTTTGCTTGACTATCTCAATATAATATATTAATACAGTCTTCATAGCCTTCGGTTATCATGTTATTTAATCTTTCATCTAATGTATTTGGAGCAACTGGCTAGTGAGATGCGGCCCTCTTTATCCTTCTAAGGACAACAATAGCAGGAATAAATGTTAAACTAAAGGAAGGAATGGGAAAAAAAAAATAGCAGCTCTATTTGTGCTATGCTGAGATGCATTTCTTGGCAGCCCTAGAGATTCAACAGTCTGGTATTTATCACCGCGAAACGCAGAAATGTCTGATGATTACATGAAGGGAAATAAAGAGTCTGAGCATAAACTGCAGTCTGAGAGATAAGGGCACATTTTTACAGCAGGCAGCTGCTGAAACAGGGCTGTGTCACACCAGCCCCTGCTGCAGCAGAGGAGAGGGCACAGGCCAGGGCAGGGCCAGGGGCAGAGCTGCAGCCAGGGATAAACAGAGCAGTTTAATACTGAGGGGGAGAATTTGGCAGCCTGATTAATCACATTATTTAACACCAGCAGGATTATTTTTAAGGAACGTATCCCTCCTTCATCTCCCTTTGGATAACGCTGCAAAATGGCTGTGGAGGCTATTTAGGATCTTCCTTGCTGAAATGAACCCCTGGTGTGGTGTTCAGTTAGGTGAACCTGTCCAGCAGTGCCTGGAGTTGTCCCTGTGCCCAGAGGGATTTAGCATCACTCCAAGTCCCCTGAGGACATGGTCTGGCTCTGGCTACACAGTGGATCCCGGCCTTGAGGCACCTGCTGGATTTGGCCCTGGCTGTGTGTTCCAAGGCTGGTACCTGGCAGGAGCCCTCCGGTCTCTGCTGGGGTTATGACACCAAGATGATGGAAATCAAGAGCTGAAATTCACTCTTCTTACTGAATCCAAGAGCTCCACAGAGCTTCTGGACAAGTGAGACAGACACTGCACAGCTTTGGCCAAGGTTATTTGAAGTTAGGGTTGGGGTTTGAGAACAGGAAGGTGCAGATATCTCAATTATTCCCAAGTGTGTGAAGTCTGCTGTCCTACAGGGAACGTGCTGAGCTGGAGGCTCATGTTGGTTATGGAGAATAGTGGCTGGGTGGCCAAGCAGGGTGCAATCACCAGTTTAATTTCAGGGCTACAGTTATGAATTAGGTCACGATTCCAGCACAAAAAAGGAAATGTGCCATTGCCTGGACTGCCCTGGACATCACACAGGCCATGTTCTCAACTGAAGGACGAAGGATGATGCTGAAATTCATTATTCTGAACAAAGGAACAGAAGCTCCTGGGTTTTAGCAGTTGAATCCCAGTGGTGGAAGTCCTTCATTTCCCTGGCACGAGCACAGAACAAAGCAACACATGATCCTTGTGTTTTGGCTTCATTTCATCTTTTTGCAGTTTTGATGCAGGACTCGAGGGAAGGATGAATTGCACTCTAAGAACAATCCGATGAGAACATATGGACATGCTGTATATGATACAGATCTTACGGTCTTTGTAGGGTTAACATAGGGTTGTACCGTGAGTCTCTGCCTGGAAAAACGCTTCTGATGGATGCTTTCCTCATCCTTTCTGCCCCAAATAAAACCACCAGGTTTTTTTGATCAATAATCTCCTCCTGTGGAGATGAGGACATTGCTGAGTTCCCCCAGCAGCCTCCAAGGATAGAGAGCACACCTTGTCACTCAACAGTGCCAAGGGCATCAGAAGCAATTAAAGAAAAATAAGAATTGATTTGAAGAATGTAATGATCATTCATCTAGCTGGGGAAAAATAGGATTTTATCACTGAAATATTAGAAAGAGAAGCATTTATACTCTGGTAAGTATTACGGCACCACAAGTGATCTAATACTGGATCAAGAAAACAATAATGTTGCAAATCAATGCAAGAGGCTCCAAGTGGGCAGGAAAAGACTTTCTGACTCCAGTCTTGGCCCAAAGGAAGAAGCCAGGTATCTCCCTGGCCCCCATGCCTGCTTTTTCACAGCAATTTTGCCTCTCAGCATATCAGGCCCAGCTCCTTTTGTAACCATTCCTCCAGCTCCTGTTGGATGTTTACCCTTCATGGTTCTCATGTGTCCTGTCCTGTTGAAGCAGATGAGCTCATTGCAGGGTAAACTTAAATGAAGATGATGATCTCCAGGTCCAGGAGACAGAAAATCAAAGGTGTGTAACAAAACAAGGTGTTTTTTGAGGGAGAAACTGAAAATTGCCACAGCCCGTAATTGTCTCTGCTCATGCTTTGGTTGCTGCCCTTGGACAGACACTTTTGTCACTCTGCTCAGCTTCTCGTTGCTCTAACAAGGGACAAGGAGCTCCACTGATCTTTGAAAAGCCTTCAGTAAGTGCCACGTTTTTCTTTCATGTTCTGGATGTCCCTGCTACAGCACACATACATCAAACCCTGTCCGTAAAGGAGTAATTAAATGGCACTGCTAAAGGGATGTCATAGGATGGGCCTGATTACAGCTCACCCAGAAATGTCTTCCCAACTCCCAGGCTCTTTGACGTGATTCTCTCCCCTTCCTCTGAATTTCTTCCAGCATTAATTTCAGCCAGTCCTGGGATTATTTGAAAAAGGGCCTTGGGGGACTTGTTCAAAGGCACTGCTACCACGGCCGGCTTTGCTTTCTGAACTGAAGCATTTCACTCCTATCTGTCTGGACATATGAGCTGCTCAGCACTGCTTCATTAGGCAAGTTATTTTTAAATTCCCAGAAAGAGCAAAACATTGAGAGAGGAATTAGCATTTGCCGTTGAAACAGCTGCCAAACAGAACAGGCAGAAGGCACTCCGGGTCCCCCCTGCTAACCCTGGGATTAACCAGGCACCAGTACCCAGGCACTGACACACTCTCAAACTGCACATGAAAGGTCAGAAATCACTCCCCAAGATAAGGATTGATAAGTGACCATCAGAACTCTGTTCTGGATGTATGTTAGAGGGTGAGCATCAACACTAGATAAGAAAAAAATCTTGGAAATCTCTCTCTTCCTCCAGCCCCTTTCTGTGTTTCCCGCTTTTTCTTTCCCGAATTTTTCACTTAAGGATTTTAACTCCATTCTGGTTTCTCCACACAAACGAATGAAGCAATAAAGCCTGCCCAGAGTCTTTTCTTCTCTTAAACACCGAGACCCAGTGGGCACTTTCCAAATGCCAAGGGACAGCAATAAAGCTGATGCTGCTTGATTGTATTCTCTGTAATGTGTTTAAGTTTCCCAGTGGCTGATGGTGCTCTTACAGACCACAGTTAAAGCAAAAGGCTTTAACTGAGGCACATTTTGGTGGCTGAGGCACATTTTGGTGGCTGTTTGCAGATGCTAATTGCCCCTAGGTTGAGGGCAGCCAGGATTCACACTGATAATCTTAATAATGAAAAAAAAAAAAAAGTGTTGAATATGGGCTGGACCTGGGAAGGGGGAACAGGTTAGGTAAAAATAGCCTTTTCACCTCCCTGGGAGCACACAGGCAGCACAGCCAAGGCAGTGTGCAGGTTGTGCTGCCTGCTTCACCCCTCCCTTCGCCCCTGCCTGCAGCCACAGGGTTTCTGTATTTATTCAGAACAAATCTAGCAGGAGCTGTCTCATAACCTGCTCCCAATTCCTGCCTAATGAAGGCCGCCGGATTCCTCTGAATTAATGCTTGTTCAAGCTCGAGTGTTTCCTTTGGAAAAAAAATTATCTCATTAAGTATTTCCAGTGATTCTTCAGTGACAGGCACTCTGCCACAGCCGGCAAACTGCGTGTGGATTGTTCCAGTGTTCCAGCTTCTCCCAGTCCTAAAAATACACAGCGACCTGTGTTGATGTTGAGCTTCCAAACACTCCTCTGCCAGATAAATCATGGAATCACAGAATGGTTTGGGTTGGAAGAGACATCAAAGATCATCCCATTCCACCCCTTGCCAAGGCGGGGACACCTTCCACTGTCCCAGGTTGCTGCAAGCCCCACCCAACCTGGTCCTGAACAATTCCAGGGATGTGCCAGGGCCTCACCACCCTTTAGGGTTAAATCTGTCTCGTGCCTTCTCAAAGACCGCGTTTAAAATGTCCCTTCACCTTTCATTTCTTAGTGAACTGTGTTCCTTGGGTGTTTTCTCACCAAGGTGTGTTTTCCAGCCCTCAGGGAAGTCTTCCTGGAGCCCACACAGAGGTAATACAATCTCTCTTGTCTTCCTGGTGCCTCCCTTTGTGGTTCCTTGGAAGCATTAGCTCCTCTTGGCAGAGCATCTCATTAGGAGCTCATCTTCAGCTGATTATTCCTCTTCTGAGTCACTGCTTTCCATGACTTTGTCACCCACCCCTTAGTCCAGCTGCTGCTCTATTCTTAGGCTAACGACTTTACATCTGGTGGCACGAAAAACATGTTGTTTATTTAAACTCAGCTCATTAAGTGATCCAGATTAGGTTTGGTATTGGCGACCTGCCCCAACTTCTGTGCAGCTGCAGATCACCAGTAATGATTTGGCATTTTCTCGCAGGTCAGCGATCACAGATTAAGTGGTGTGGGGTCAAGATCCGGCAGGAAGGGAGCTCTGCCGTGCTCGGTGTTCTGCTGACAATTACACTCGGAGACCTATCAGTCAGTATTCAGTTCAATTAATATTTGTCATATTGACACATCGCTCTTTCTCAGTCAAAGTACAGTGAGAGACAAGATCTGGTCTCTGACTGGCTGCAGGTTTCTTCTAACAGCTCTACTTCTGTTAACTGTGGCATTAAGGAAAATATCTGCTTAACAGGACAAAGCCTACTTGTCGTAATGCTATAGGATCTCCTTGAAATTGTTTATTGGATTATTATTTATTATAAGATGTTATTCTTTCTTAGGTATCCTTGATACCAGAATGTCCAGGAATATCTCCCATTAACCCTTTAGGAGACAAATGGCTGGAACAGATTTCCTGTGCCCTCTTCCCTGGCAGCTGCTCCCTGTGAGGGGCCGAGTACCCTTCAGTTTCCCACCTGTGCCCAGAGCCAGGGCCCCACCCCAGCCATGCTCCCTGGGGGCAGAGTCCCTGTGACTGCCCAGGGCTGGGCACACCTTTGGATCTGTGCTGTCAAACCCAGCGGCCCCACACTCTGTCCCACACTCTGTCGCACGCTCTGTCCCCAGGATGTCCCCAAACCCCACCTGCCCCTTCTGACCTTTCCAGCTCTCTCCTGTGAGAGCTCAGCACAGCTGGGTGGGAGCACAAACCCAGGGGCTGGGCAGCACTGAGGAGACTCGGTTTGCTGTGAGCAGAGGAGAAAGGGAAAGAGCTTCAAGTGTTCTAATGCTTAGACCTGTTCACCAGCACAGGGGTGGGGCTGTCCCTTTGGGGATTGTCCATTTGGGACTGTCCAGTTGGGACTGACATCTTTGGGACTGTTCATTTTCCACATCCAGGGGCTTTGATTGGGTTTTCTGCTTGGTTTAGGTGACCAAGGAGGGAGTTTATCGGGCTGTGCCAGGACACAGGGGACAGAGGAGGGAATTTCTCAGGCTGTGCCAGCACACACATTACTCAGCTGCACCAGTGGGAATGCAGAGCAAATCGTTTGGGCATGGCTGTGTTTGGGAGAAAGGCTGAGATTAAGACTGGATATAAATTGAATTTTTTAAGTTTCGCCATGAGAAAAGACCCAAACAGTGTTTTTCTTACACTACTAAAAGATGTTTTTGGACTAATATTGTAATCCTAGAAGCAAATAAATTTAAAATTAAATAAAGTCAATGTTAACCCCCCCCCAAAAAAAAAAAATTAATCTGGTAAGCACAGTAAGGAGTTTATCAAGATGAGGTAACTTTTCCAGTCTAGGATTTTATTCTGTCCTACCTATGGAGCTTTTCATTTCCCTTTGACTATTTTAGATGAGCTTTCTTGCCTCTGGGTTTTAATGAAATCCACCAATTTCTGTGCTTAAAACCTGGCAGAGTTGGCTTTTTCAGAATAGAGATGAAGCTCCTTCATCAGGAGACAAGTCTTCTACAATTGATACCTGCAGAAGTGAGAGTTTTCCAGAGAGAAAGGACAGAATCATCATTCAATTGCACATGGATATTCTTGGATGGCCTGGGACAACTCTGTCAACCAGAAAGAAAAATAAAATCTCACTTTTTCCCACTTAACTTAGGTTAGTGCTGGCCTGGACAGGGGTCAGGTGCAGTGACAAAGCAGTCTGGTGACATGAACAAGCATCTCCATGTTGGGGTTGTATAAATTGCCACACTCTGCTTTGACTACTTCATCTTCTGTAGCCTGAATTTTTTGGGTGCGACTGGATTTAGAGCACCTAACTAGGTACTGACAGCAAACAGGAGAGAAATCCTTTGGGATTAAGAATATTCAGCAGCAGTTCACACATCCTGCATTCATCGCAGACTTTGTGTGTAACTTTCTGTCAGAAGCTACAGAAAGACAGAATCAATTTAAAAAGCAAACAGCAGCCCAGCTTTAAGTCCAGGTAGCTGCAAAAAATCAGAATTCCTGCATTTACACCACCCATTTGGCTTCATCTGCCTGCTCAGCTCCTGCCTCTGCCTCTACTTTGAGTATTCAGAGTTTGGTAGGTCTTTTATTTTTAATTTTTTTTTTTTTTGTTCAGGGTTCGAAGCTCCCAAGAGATTCAGATTTTCCTCACCTCACTGCATTTGGATTATTACTTAGCTATATTGTGAATAAGTTATTTTAGTATCTTTTTAGAAAAAAAAAATAAACCAGCATTTTTTTTCATCTATCACTGCATACCTAATAAGCAGTTTTTAAAACCCTGGGGGATTTAAAGCAAATTTATTTACCCTCATTGAAGGAAACGACATTAAACTTACCATGGAAAAGTGTTGCAATTCTCTTTAGCTATACATACAGCAGCAAATTGAAAACACTTAAGTAGGAGTTGAAAACCATGGTTAAAAACCATGCTTTTGCTGTAGATTTTGGATTTTTCTCTCTACTGCAAAGTTCTCTATGCAAATCTATTTTCCCCTACAAGCTTTTTTTGAAATATGCCGCTACACCGATCCTAATTTTGTCAAAGCTCTTAAGGAGATGTGTGAGCACAGGTCATTAATTGTTATTAATGTCAAGTGGATACGGAAATCCATTAAGTGGTTTTGAAAAATCAGAGCTTATTCTGTACCTGATCGACTCTGTGAGGGCATTTGCAAATAAATCCAGCAAATCACACCAGGGGAGAGACTTTTCCTCAGCTGTGTGGGAGAGACTTTTCCTCAGCTGTGTGCCCTGGACCTCAGCTCCGAGATTTTACCACTAAGGAAGGTGTGAATCAGCAGGATCCAGCTGCCATCCCTGCTCCTCACGGCTCTTCATCTCCCAGCAAACTGGCAAATGTCTGCCTCAAGAGTCTGAACTCAGCCACAGACGTGAAGAAGAATGTTTTATTCCTCTGCTGCTTCGCCATTTGATGATCTTCAACACTTTTGGTTAATCAAAGAAACGTATTTTGTTGAGGGGGAAAGAGACAAAATGATGCGTCAGATGTTAGGAGGCTGTTCCATCATCTTCTCCCTCCATCCAAACAGAATATGCCCCACCTCCCAATAATCCCCAATATTTTGCTGCTCAGTTACTGGTGTTTAACAAAGCTACTTTTTCTGCTCTGACATTGTCTATTACCCAGAAAAGTGTGGGGGGGAAAGGGCAGGATTCACTTTCCAGAGTCCCCTCACCTCTGCTTTCCTTTGAGGTGACACTGAGGAATGTCCTGCTGCTGTGCTAATTGCCAATACTCCCTAATCAATCGTGGGCACGAGGCTTTCCGGGATAAACTGGATCAGTTCCGTGCCCAGGATCTGCTCCCTGAATTACCCACATCTGACAATGGAATGGATTTTTTGCCAACTTCAGAGGTGCCTGTCAAATATAAAAGTGTGCCCATACTCTCAGCCATGGGGTCTCTGTTTGGGGGCTGCAGTTTCTCCAGCCACTGGGTTAGGCTGAGGGTTAGGCTGAGGGTTAGGTTTAGGGTTAGGCTGAGGGTTAGGCTTAGGGTTAGGCACAGGGTTAGGCTTAGGGCTTGGCAGAGGGTTAGGCTCAGGGTTAGGCCACGGCATCCCCGCCCCGCCTCCCCCTCAGCCTTTGCCCCGCTCCAAAATGGCGGCCGCCCCTGAGGGCCGGGGCCGCGCGCGCTGGGCGGGGCTGCCCTCCCGGGCCGCGCCTGCGCGGGGGCGCGCGCGCCTCCACTTCCGGCTGCCGGCGGCCGCTTCCGGCCCCCAGTTCCTTGGTAACAATGGAGCAGAAAATGGCCGCCTGAGCGGGCAGGAGGCGGCGCGGCGGCGGAGCGGCACGGGCGGAGCGCGGACAGCCGGCACCCAGCCCCGAGCGGCGCGGGCAGCGGCGCACCCACAGCCGGGGGGGCGGCGGCGGGACGGCGGCGGCGGGCGGTGAGCAGCGGGGCGGGGGCGGGCTCTCAAAATGGCCCGGGGAAGGGAGAGGCCCAGGCCCGGGGGAGGCGGCGGCGGCCTCCGCCCGGAGCGGGGGGCGGGCGCGGGGCTCCTCGGTGCCCGCTCGGGGGCGGCGGGGCGGCTCGGCGGGGCGCAGGAGGCTCCATCGGCGGTGCCGTGAGGCAGCGGGGGGCGGTGATGGCGGTGCGAGCGCGGGTGTGCCCGGATGGGCCGCGCTCCGTCACCCTGGGGATTCTCCTGGCGGGGCTCCCCATCCTCCGCTGCGGGATGGAGCCGGGGTCGCGCTGCCCCCGGGAAGGGCAGGGGACGGCAGCCTCGGGGTGTCCGGCTGGGCTGCGGGCGGAATTGGAAGAAGCTCCTTTTGGGAGGGGTGGAGGGAGAGAGGGAAGGATGGTTGTAGCTCCTATCCTGGGCCTCGTCCACAGTTCAGTGCCTGCTGGAGGAATTTCAGCTTTTCAGGGCCGTGTTTTCAGGCCGTGAGTTGAGGAAAGAAGCCCCTGTTGTGGCAGACAGGCGAGAGCAACTCTTCCTATCGCGCTGTGTAAGGCTCTGGATCAGCTTGTGACCTGTTCAAACCTGCGGTGTTTGCTATTCCTGTGCTGAGTTTCTCCCCCATTATTCACGTCATCTTTGCTCTGTCACCTCAGCTTCCTGTGCAAGTTTTTCCCTGCCCCTTTTAGTGCTGTTTGTTAGCATTTAAGGTTTCTGTTTCTCTGTTTCGAAACCCTTGTCAAGTCCAGCTGGATGTGTGTGTTTATCTTAAATGATCTGCTGGAATTGAGGAGCAAAACCAGCTTGTGTATAATAGTTTGTGTAAATATATATATATATAATATGTAGTGATGGTTAAGGTTTGTTTATACATTTTGTTAAGTGTCTTGATTTTGGTGTGCAATAGGAACCTGACAAAAGCAAAAAATACTGAATTTTAAATTAATAGTAATAATATTTTGCTGTTTCTCAGGAAGGTGGAGCCTTGATACAGAGAAGCTCCTAAACAAGAATACAAACTTGATAATACCCAACAGTATCATCACACATCACTTTTATTTTCCTGTCACTATTGGGTAATGTCAACTTGAAAATACTTGTCAAATGTTCAGAAGAAGTTCTGACACTAATTTCTCCCTGAATTTTAACTGCAGTGGTTTGTCAAGTCTTTCTAAAAGAAATAAACAGTTGCCTGCATCTTGGGCAGTTAATTATCTTAATTGAGGGTCTCAGATATTTAGTTTTGTTGTAGTGGTCACCTAGCACTCAAACTGACTCTGCTCCCTCCACAGCTTTACCATTTTGGAATTAAAATAATGATACCTTGGAATGATGTCCTGGGAAGGGAAAACACACCACACATTACAAAATTAAGGGTTTCTTGTTATGTTAGACCACTGAGGCACAACAACTGCAGTGTTTCCTTCAGCAGCAGCTCTCACTGGGTGAATGTTTCCCACTGAAATAACCACACCAGTATTTTTCAAGCCTGTAGAGGTTGCCATCTGTATCATATTTATTTTTCATATTACTGAATTCCTGGACTCGCCAGGGTTTACTGGGCAAGAGTGTTGAAAGTGTCTGGTCTCCAAAATCCGTGTTTGGGTTTTTTAGAGGCATGGACAGTGTGATCCTCAGATGGAAATGTTCTCAAAACACCTCACTATCGATATACCTGCCTTGCTTGTTCCTTTATTATTCTTCTCTGTGGGAATGTACCAAAATAAACCCCTTGATCTCAGCAGAGTGATTCCAGCTGCAGTGGAGGTGTGGTACTTTTTCTTTTTAAACAATCATAGCATAATACAACATAACATTATGGCTTCATATACTTGAGTCTAAAGATTGCATTTAAGTCTGGCCTGATGTAGCTTAACACATTACTGGAGTGTCCTGAATTTTTTTAAATAGAGAACTCCAGTTTCCATGTGTTAAAACACTTGAATCCACACATGATTCTTGGGTGTTTACCCAAGGTTTTGTGGTTTAATCTCATTCTTGGTGAAAACTTATCAGCTGCTGAGCTTGCAAGAATTATTCTTGAAGGGATAAAACCAAATGTGAACATTTGTGGCTTCAAGATATTTTTATGAGAGTCTTGTGCTTCTCAAAACCAAACTTGTAAAGAGCGTAGCAGTGTCATAACTTAGTCAGGAGCTTTGTAGGGATAGCCAGGAGCATCCCAGGGACTGGTTTTGCCTTTGCACAGGTTCTGGCTGCAGGTAAGATCATAAACACAGCCTGTGTCTCCTTCAGACTGCTCAGGTTTGTATTTACAGGTGCTTGTTAGCAGCTTTTGGCTGCTGTGCAGTGCTGAGGCTCAGCTTTTGACTCAGGGAGCTCTGCAGGGTTGGATGGGCTCGTAAAACCACCTGATGATTATGGAACATAGGAAAAGGCAGCACACCATTTATCTCAGCTCAGTAATTTAAAATCACCTTGCTCAGAGCGCTCTGGGTTTCCTGTGCAAGGTGTGTGTGCACATAGTCCTGTTAAAATGCTGGAGCTTCCCTGCCTTGGGATGGCACCAGAAATGGAATTCTCAGGGTACAAATGCCTGTTTAAATTCAAAGAAATTTGCCTTCATTTTATTTCCCACTTCTGTGTTTGCTGGGCACCGGATATCAACAAGAGCAGGAACACACGTATCGGAATTCCTCTGTGGGTTGTGGTTGCAGTGATTCTCTGCTTGTTGCCATTTTACTGTTAGCAGTGCCTGTATTGGAGCAGCTGTGTGGAGACAGCGAGATTCAGCAGTGATTTTAAAGATGGGTTTTTCTTTTTTAGTTGAAATTCTATGAGTTTTGATCGGCTTAGTGCTTTTACTGACCCCAGGTTGTGTTTCTTCAGGAATCCAAACTCTGCTTGTTCTTGGGTATCAGTCCTGTTCATAGTCCTGTCTCTCAGGGTCAACACTGGTTACTTGTGTGCAGCTTTACTTCTTTTGAGTGCAGAGTGGAGCTTCTGCTGCTGACCCAGCAGGAAGCTCATTTCTGGGCAAAAAGAGCATCATTTCATGAGCTGCAGTGCTGGAAACCTGCTGCATCTCATACACACCAAGCTTTCTCTTCTGTGCTGCCTGAATCTGATGGCAAAGGCAGTGTTATCTTAATTTTATTTTCCACTTGTATGTGCAAAGTGTTGTTTTAGTAAGAGCAGATGATAAAAGGCAAAGCCCAGCGTTTTGGCAGTTGTTACCACGTTTTATTTTAGAGCTCCATCTTGGTTCCACATACTCTCAGTGTTCTGGAATTGCTAAGCTGTGCCCTGATTTCCTCACTTCTTTCTGACTTATCAGGAATTGTTAGTGTTTCTTTTCTTTATCTCAACAGTTGGTTCAGCTGAAGTGTTTTTCCTCTCTGGTTTGTTGGGGTTTTTTTTTATTCTGTGGAACTTTCTGCCACTGTTCTGCAAAAGTATTCATTTGCTTTCTATTGTTTAAAATGTATGTTCAGAATGGCATCTTGTGTGAGGGCCTTTGCTTTGAAACACAGTGGGGCAGTGAAAAAGCTGAATCAATGTTTAACACTCCTTGTTAAAGTGGCATTTAAATTTTGCAGCACTTTTCACAGAACACTTCCAGAGAACACAAAACTTCCTTCCAGCTTTCCAAGAGTGGTGGATATTTCATGATAATTTTGGAGTGAAAGAGGACGTAGGGAGTTCTTGATTTCAGAACTTGTGGTAGGTTTATTAAAAATCTATTAAGAACCTAAATCTGCTGTTCATCCCAGTGGAAATAAAAAAGAATAGCAGGGGGAAAAAAATCCCAAAATTCATGATACGACTTGGAAAACCAGAAAAGTTTGTTCCTTTTTACTGTTTCTGAGATGGAGATGAGTGTATTGGACCTGTGGTATCAAAGCCTTTGGTGTGATCACAAAAGGAAACTTGTGCACCTGCACAAAAAGAGAGAGCCAAACAAACTTGACATAATGAAGCTCCATGTATAATGCAAATAGATGACTTTCATTTCACTGTCTTGGGGTGTCTTTTTCCTTTAATGATGGGATTCACTGACAGATTTTGCTTCTGCTTTTGAGCTCGCAGACTTCAGTGATGAAATATTTAACATGAAAATGTAGTTTCTGTTATGTATTCCTTCCAGCTAGTTTTGAGAAATTGGATCCCGACTGGCATGGAAACTGTTTTTAAACTTTGAATTCTTCTAGGAAAGGGAGGTGGGGTGGGTTTGGATGAGTGCTGTGTGTGGAGTGGATTTTGTTTGTGCTCGAAGGAGCCGGGGTAACAGGACTGCCTGTTCTAGCTGCTGTTCCTGTGTCATTTGAGCCGTGGAATTGGAGCGAGGGCTGGCGGCGGCCGCGCTGCCACGGCACGTCAGGGCTGCTGAAGTCACAGTTCGTGGAAAGCGCTTGGACACGCAGCTGTGCTGGGCTTCTCTCGAGCTGAAGTGGCTTGGAGGCATGTTCACTGCAAGCTGGGCAGGGAAAAGAGCCTCTGAGGACCCAAAGCAAACAAATCAGTGCTTCTGGCTTCCATCCTGAGTCACTCCTTCAGTCCAGGGGTTTGATCATTTCTGCAGACTGCAAGTAAGCAAGGTGCTCTACCGGTTGAAGTAGCTAATTAAGATGAGGGGATGAATCATAAATGAGAAGTTGGCCTTGTGCTGAGGACATCTCTGGAACACCCACACTGCCATCCTCTTTTTTGTTTATCCAGAGGTATTAACTGTGTTGCTGGGACGTGAGGTAACTCAGGAAACATTCCTGCCATACAGGGCACGAGAGAGTCTCAGGTGAGGTTGAAATACCGGTAACACCGACATGGGGGAGTTCTAGAGGAACTTCTTGCACACCTGACTCATGAGCAGCTGAGTTGTTTCTTCAGTTTAATTAAATTCCGTGCCTTGTCCTCTTAAAATTTGAGGCTTGCTCCATAAATCTAACAAAGATTTTAATTTTAAGGTATTGCTTTCTCATTTAATCATGCCAGTGAGTGATTTCAGGGTTTGTCAGATTTCCGAAGTTCTGCCTAGTTGGTTTAATGAGAGTTCTAATGTTTTATGAGTTTTCTTTTAAATATAAAAAACCCAGGAATGCAGGCTAAGGTAATGTCTTGGTGTTCAGTGCAGATAACTGCCGTCAGGAGATATCATACATCACTGAAGGGGGAAGAACTAGAGATTTATTACTGTGCATTATGGTCCTTTAGTACCTTTTTCTGGGAGGAATCCTGTAGTCCACAAGTGCTAAGCAATGTGGAGATAGGCTGTTACTGTGGAAGGTAAATGGGTAACACACACACATTATCCCTGCTTGCTGTCCCACTAGATCTGAGGCAGGAGCACATTCCAGACTGGATTTGGTTTACACACAGCCTGGCATAAAAGAAAACATAAAATATTTCTTATACTGTAAGAATGATAACTTTGCATGATTGAGGGAATATCCAGTACTCTTAAATTGCTCCTATCCAAAAGAACATAGTATTACTTCCTCTTGAATAAAAGAATGTAACAAACAATAGTTTTTTGGGGCTTACTGCAGTCTGGAGCAGCAGTGGAGAGACAGGCAGTCGTTTGTACTCAGAAATCTCTGAGGTTGCTGAAGCGTAACTGCAGGGAAGATACTTTCCTGATTTGTGGCAGGATAGGAACACCAATTAAGAATTCACTGTAGTGAATATCCTCTGTCTGGATATTCAGCTGCTGAAGAATTTTTTTTTTTTTTAAGGGGAAAATTGTTTATCCTATCTCTGATTCTCCTGTTTTGTGCAATCTTTAGGTGGTCACCCCCCCACTTCCCCATGAAGAGATTTTCATATCTGGGTGTCTCAGCTGAAGTTGGCAATAACCAGCAGATCTGAACTTCCTGCTCACAGTTGTGACCTTCCCCACCCTGTGTCAACTCAGTGGTGACACGGAAGGACACTGAAGAAGGAAATTCTGAATCTTTTAGCTTGGATAACATCCAAGTCTTACACTGGAAGAAAGAGAAGGAGAGTTGAAGTGTAGCTGCTTCTTAGATAACCAAATGTTGGTTATTTTGTTCTAAGTTCATAGTACACCTGCTGGTTTTCCCTCATCAGGTTTGCCTGTATTACTGGCTTCCTTCAGAAGGAAGAATTGTCTGCAGGGTGTGAGCTGAGAGCAGCATCCTGAGGGGCAGATTCTCAAGTTATTTCTGCCTCTCTGCACGGGGCTGTAGTAACTCCCAGCGTGGAAATCGTGCTGTCCAGCCAGATGGAGCCGTGCTGAGGCAGGAGCAGTCTAAACATTCCAGTAAGTTCAGTCTGGCCATGGAGAGCTCTGCAGCAGGCTGGGAGGTGAGGCTTACGCTGGACAATGTGCACAATGAGCTGAGTGGACAGGGAGGAGATAGAAAGTAGCAGAAGCCTTGGGGGAGAAATCCTGGTTTTCATTTGCTGGTTTTAATATCAGAGCTCTGGTTTGAAGAGTATCATCCCATTTACTGTCAGCAGTCAGGTAGGGAGAATGTGTTGTTGCTGTGTTTTTGTGCCATCTGTGTTTCCATCAGTGTAAACATCCCATGGAGATTCCCAGCATTTCTGGGATCGTGAAATCGGGATACGGGGACTGATGTAACCTGTTAGTAGCTTGCAGTGGGAAAATGTGGTGAGTTTGTCACTAGCAGAAGCAGTCCTCATGGAAATGAAATTCTTCATTCAAGATCCCACCCCTGAGGCTTTTTTCGTAGCAGTAAACTCTGTTCAGCCATGACCATTTACTGATTTTATGGTTTAAGGAGGGAAGATAAGAGGTGATGGAGGAGAAAAGAGGAGCAATCCTGGAAATAAGTAAGACTGACTTATTCCAAACATTTCCTAAGGAATCGCCTATTGAACTGTGCATCAGCCTGTTGGTAAAGAAGAGATTTTTAATTTTTTTTCCTCCCCATTTGACTTGTTTTGACTCTCCCTTTTTCCCTGACCAAGAATGGTGCCCCTTTATTTGCTGAAATGGAATAGGCAAATATCTTTGAATCACGTAGGCATTTTATAGCCAAGGTGCCTGCAAGCACTGGAATTTTCAGTTAAAAGGAAAGTAATAAATAAGTAGTAAGCAAATGTTCTGTTTTGTCTGCATAATGCAGCTTTCTTTTTTAAAAGCTGTTGAAGAATTAGTGTAATGCTTACAAAGGTGTTAATATTGCCATCTTTCTGAAGACATTCCACGTGTTTCCAAGTCAGTAAATCCCATGGCAGTCATGCGGGGTAAAATATTGTACAAAACTTGGTGCTGCTCCTGTCCCTTAGCATCTAATTACTTGTCCTTATTTTCTTAATCTTATTGTTGACTTTGTTTCATTGTTATGCCGAGAAAGGGAATGCTGGTTAGAGTTTGATGTGTATTCCCAAAGAACTAATGCATCTTTCAGGTTTTTATTTTGGATGTGAGTCTCTCGTTCTGCTTAAGGCTTTTATTCAGATATTACCAGAACCAACGACAGCTGCTTTTAAAAGTATCTTCTCCAGCATGTCCTTAAGTAATGCTACTTGGAGTAATAATCCTGCCACAGAAAGCTTGGAAAAAAGTTGACTGAAACAGCGTTCTCATTAAAAATACGTGCCTGGCATGTGAAGGGCACAGAGATTTCCCAAGTGAGCTGGGTCAGAGCTGAACACACCTGCAGAAACTGTTGCTCAACTGTCCTGTGAATGGGGTCATTTATCAGTGTTTAACTGCACGTCACAGAACACAACACGTCACATGCCAGGCTGCAGTCTTCAGATTGCACCAGGGATTTAGAAACGCAGAGAAAGCTGAGATAGGCTCCCATCTGACTCAGTAGTGACTCTGGTCATTGCTGCTGCTTCCTGATTCCTGAAAAAAAAGGTGTAATTGCTTTGGTAAAACAGCAGAACTTCACAGAACCCAGCAGCACCAGTAGCCCCAAGTGGCAAAATGTTAATATCACTGACTTAAAGTCAAGTTCTGCTGCAGGAGGACGGAAGACAAAGAGGGTCAGAGCAGCAATTTCATAATTTGCAAGTCTGCAATAATGGGATATGCTATCCTGTGGAATTTTTCTGGTGCTACACACCGAGGTCGTCGGTGCACTTTAATTTTCACCATGGCAGCTGAAATAAAGTGCCCATGGAGCTCATGCAGTGCTGCTCTTCTGGAGAAGCACTAATGTAAACTGTGGGCAGTCTTGACTTGACAGCTGTGCTGACAAACCAAAAAAAGATGCTTTTTGCACTAGACAGATGTCTAAGTGTTGGAAATTTTCCAGTGAGAAGCAGAAAAGCTTTATTCTTCCAGTGTTTCCATGTCACATGAAGTATGGTTTAAATGAAAGGAATGTTTTCTGATGGGGAATGTTACTGCAGAGCTTTTTAGCATGCAGAGGATTAGCTTGTTAATCACCTCTCTGAGTAACTAGATTCTACCAGTTGTACAGGAAAATTCTTGATGCTGTGAATAGTGAGGCAGAGTGATCAAGGAAACTGGTTATTTTATCTTCATTTGCTGTATTTGCATGGCACAGCCAGTGCCAGAATGTCTCCTGCATTTGCATGTGTTCTTTATAATATTTATCAGATACAGACACGGCATTCATCGATTATTTTCCTTGAAAGTGAGACGTTGACAAGTATTTCATCCAAATGGAAAACAATATGAGAAGGTTTTATTTAAAAATATGCAGCATAAAAGACGGCTCTTTAAAGCAGTGATGTACCTGGTACATGCTGGAGTTTTGTCTTGGAAATTTTGCTCATCAGCATCAGTAGTTCAGTAAATGCTGAAACTTGAAAGCAAATTCCCTTTCTTGATGTAAAACTATAAAGCTGATTTTATAAACCCTTTTTGTTTTTTGAGAGAATGAGAAGCTGTCCTCTTTTTTGTGCACATAGTGTTCCACAGCATCTTTGAGTTCTTTGTAACCACTTCATTCTGTTAAAATTGACTTGGATGGTGAAGAGGGTGTTTCTGTAGCAGGCAGGAAAAATCAAGGAACATCTAATCCTGTGCTCAGAGAGCATGATCAAGGATGGCTTATGCCTTGTGTGCTACACTGCTGTAAGGCTGCTTGGAGAGGCAGTTGTGATATTAGGAATACTTCATGCAAAAACCAGATAATCATGGGCATCTAATATGTGAATGTAAAGATGGGCTAAGGCTTATGGCAGATGATGTTCTCTGTGTTCAGGTTGCTGCTTTGTTGAGTATTTGGTAATGATGGGCATTAGTTTAGTTTGTACTTCTTGAGGAGGTTCGTGCTTTGAGAAGGGTTTTTTTGGTTTTGATCCTTGTGGTGATGAACCTGATCCTAACTAAAGCTTCATCAGCAAACTGCTTTAACCTGTACTTGACTCTCCGTTGTAAACACGCCTAAATTCCATGCTGTGTTTCACTGCTCTCGATGAAGGGTTTGTTCTCTCCTTTTTTAGGTACTGTTCCACTCATCAAGATGGAAAGCTCAGATTCGAGTGATAAAGGAAGTATTGATCAATCAGAAGCCCAACGGCAGAGCCAGCTGGATCGGTTAGATCGAGAAGAAGCCTTCTATCAGTTTGTGAACAACCTGAGTGAAGAGGACTACAGGCTTATGAGAGATAACAATTTGCTAGGAACACCAGGTAGGTAATGCTTGCCCTGTGTCCATCCTGCTAGAGTTGCTTGTAGGCAATTTGTGTCATTTTCTGTTCTCCTGAAGCCCTTCCACCCGTCTGTGTGCTGCAGTCGTGTTCCATGGTAGGAAGTAGCTTCTTGCTAATTTGTGCTCATTTAAATTCAAGTGGTCCCTTGACTTGTGAAGGCATAGTTAGGATGGTGTGGATTCACCAGATACCAAAGTCTGGTGTTTGCACAACTTGGCAGGAACACCCAGATTTGACCCAGTTCCAGTTATGAACCTTTAGAGGTGAAAAAAAAAAAAAAAATCTCCTTTAAGCTTCTGTATGCAGATTTTTTGCTGGTGAGGTTAAGAGTTTGTAACCAGGGTAAGTAGTCTGGTATGAGACTCTGCATGGGCATTTTGATGTCAGCTCTCAATCAACTTTTAAAATTTCCTCTTTATAGGTTGATACCTAATCCAAACCATGACTCAACTAATCTAAACCTTTTCATGCTTGTGGAAGTGTTAACCTCAAGTATTTCACTCTGGACAGCCATTTAATGGGTGTAGGATGGCAAAAATTGCTGCTCAATTGTAGAGAGCACATCTCTCTTGAATAGGATGGAACTGTTGGATATTTCAGCTTCAGCAAAATTTACTTGGGACAACAGTGCTGAAGTGTCTGAACTTCCCTTTAGGAGCCTGCTTGGCAGTGCCATTATGGGCAGGATTTCATTAGACGGAACACAAGCAGTGGCTTGTACCTTCTTTAGAAGCTTTTGATAATGCTTGCCATACATATATGATTTGGAAATATTTTTGGAAAATTTTGCTTATTTTCTAAGGTGAAATTACTGAAGAAGAGTTGCTGAGAAGGCTACACCAAGTTAAAGAAGGTCCGCCACAGCAAAACAGTGATGAGAATAGAGGTATATACAGTATTTGTGAAAACTCTTAACTTTAGCACCCCGTACGGACCTTAACTTGAGTGCAGGAGTGGAACAAGTTAAGCCTAGGCAGGTGCAAGGTGAGCTTTGTTTCAAAACTCAGTGAACCTTATAGCTGATATCTGCTGCAGAGGTCAGTTTGGGACAGATTTCATTCATAACACATCTCCTACTTCTATCAAAATAAAGTTTTGTTTAGGTTTATTTCTCTTTTTATTTCATTTTTTTTAAAGATTGCCTTCCTGTCTGCTCCCTTCTGGGATGCTTTTTGGCAATCCCTCTTTTTTAATTCACCATTCTTCCCTTCCAAAGATGCTGCATTGCTTTTGTTGTCGCCCTTCTGTAGAGATTGGTGGGGGATGCTCTGAGCTGACCACTGGGGTTCATTCTTCAGTGAGACAGATTTGCTGTAAAGCTCTGCAGGTGAAGGCTCAGGACAAACTTAATTCTCTGTTTCATGGTCGATAGATCACTTAATTGTTTGGAAGGAAAACACAGAATATTGATGTGTTATGACACCTGACATGTGACTTTCCATTTACTTATGATAGAAAATAAGTGTTCTTTTGATGACTTGTTTGCTCAGTGATGGCTGCAGCCTATCTGTCCATATTAGAGCAATGTCCACTCCTGCTCCCTTAGAAGAGCTCTGGTAGTTAAGAGAATTGTCACTCTGCCTGTGAAAGCACAGTAGCACTTGGTAGGATTCAGCACTTCTAAATTGTCACTTGTTCTTGTGCAATTATGTTCTTGGAAAAGATGGCTCCAAAATAAGCTCAGTACTCTAATTTTGGTAGTTCCCTGTCTTTTTCACAGGTGCAGAGTCCGCAGAAGATGTTTCAAATGGAGATTCTATAATAGACTGGCTTAATTCAGTCCGACAGACTGGAAATACAACACGAAGCGGGCAGCGAGGAAACCAGTCCTGGAGAGCAGTGAGCCGGACTAACCCAAATAGTGGCGACTTCAGATTCAGTTTGGAAATAAATGTCAACCGTAATAATGGGAACACAAATCCAGAAACTGAGAATGAGCCATCCGTAGAGCCTTCCAATGGGGAGGATTTGGAAAACAGCCAAAGTGACTCTGAAATTCCAAGGTCTGAATCACCGTCTGTAAGGCAGCCTGGATCAGAAAGGAGCAGTGCGGAGGAGCTGGCGGCTGAGGAGGCTTCCCCTCCTAGAGGGCAGAGGAGAGCCAGGAGTAGGAGTCCAGAGCAGCGGCGGACACGGGCTAGGACTGATAGAAGTAGGTCACCTATTAATGCAGTGAGCGAGGCCCCTCGCAGGTCTCATCACAACACATCATCTCAAACACTCGACCACTCCTCAGCGGGCGAGGCTGAGGGCAGCTCTAGAACCAGGCAGCACGTGACGTTAAGGCAGCACACAGTGGGGACTGAGGTGCCAAGTGAAAATGCAGTTCTGTTTTCCCCTCCTGAAACCAGGCCTGCTCCTCAAGCAGCAGGTTCTTCAGAAACCACCGGTGCCGGCGAGTCGGCGGCTCCTGGGCAGAGGCCTCCTACCATAGTGCTTGACCTGCAGGTGAGAAGAGTCCGCCCGGGCGAGTACCGGCAGAGGGACAGCATCGCCAACAGGACCCGCTCCCGCTCCCAGACCCCCAACAACACGGTCACCTACGAGAGCGAGCGCGGAGGCTTCCGCCGCACCTTCTCCCGCTCCGAGCGGGCCGGGGTGAGAACTTACGTCAGCACCATCAGGATTCCCATCCGCAGGATCTTAAACACGGGCCTGAGCGAGACCACGTCGGTCGCCATCCAGACCATGCTGAGGCAGATCATGACAGGCTTCGGGGAGCTCAGCTACTTCATGTACAGTGACAGCGATGCGGATCCCAGCGGGCCGGCTCCCAACCAGAACGTGGAGGCTTCCGAGCCGCAGAGCGGAGGCGGGGGCACCTCGGGCAATGAGAATGCAGATGTTAGCTCAGGGGAGGTGTACGAGGGTGGGCACGAGGCCAGCTCCACATCCGGTGCCAGGCGGGAAGGCCGGAACACGAGGGGATCGGTCACTTTTGAAGAAAGCGGTTCTCTGCCATTCCTTAGCCTTGCACAATTTTTCCTACTCAACGAAGACGACGACGACCAACCAAGAGGACTCACCAAAGAACAAATTGACAACCTAGCCATGAGGAATTTTGGTGAGAGCGACGCTCTGAAAACCTGCAGCGTGTGCATCACCGAGTACACGGAGGGCAACAAGCTGCGCAAGCTGCCGTGCTCGCACGAGTACCACGTGCACTGCATCGACCGCTGGCTGTCGGAGAACTCCACCTGCCCCATCTGCCGCAGAGCAGTCTTAGCTTCTGGGAACAGAGAGAGCGTTGTCTGAAGGAGGAGAGCTGAGTCGATGGCCAGGCAGCCGGTGTGATAGTGATGGGCAAAGAAGTCACTTCCTTTATGGCCACTTTTTGAGTGGTACCTCAGTGTATAGTAATGACTCGGAGTGAATCTTCCCCCCCCATTAAAGCATTTTCTCTGGATTCAAGCTTTGGGAATTGGAAAATTTCTTTAATTAGGTTTTTCAAGTTCTAGTCAGTTTGGGTGTTCAATTTCACTTGTCCAAAGACATCTCCCCACTTTAAAATATTTTTTTTTTCTTTGTGAAGAGTATTAAGTTCTTTCTCCTGCCCAGCCTTTGCCATCCCAGTCCAATAAACAGTTTGTCCTCAAGATTGTGCTTCTGAGGAGTTCTTTGAGAAGTCATCCAGCTCAGTGTCCATGAGTCATTGAGGAATTTTTGCAAGAAATCCAACTCTCTGAAAAAATAATATTAATTTAATTGCACACTTGAACATACTTTTAATTTTCCTCCTGGGTTAATATTGGACATGTCTGTGTAAATAACACTAATGTTAGCCCTTTCCCCATCACTATGGCACGCTGTAGGATGAGCTGTTAGCTTAATTGGGATATTTATCTTGTTGTGGAAATATAAGAATTGCCTATGCTTGTTTAAATAAAGAAAAAAAAAAAACAAATCTGTTTTAAAATTGTAAAGCTTTTTTGTAGAAGCTCAGTACTTTTCCAATGCACTGTTGTACTAACGCATTAAGAATTAAAATTGTACCATGCTTAGAAATCAAGAATGCTTTTCATACAGACCTCACCACACAGAGAGCAAACTGAACACGAGAGAGCTGCTTTTGTGACTGTGTACCTGTCAGGAGCAGTGCATATCTGTACTATTTATGTGAACAGCTGCTGTAACATAAAAACAGTTGGATTAGACATTTAATTGCATTAAAAAAAAAAACGGAAATTAAATGTTATAATTGCAGTGTTTTGGCTCAGTAATGCCACCAAAAAAAAGAAAAAAAAAACCATGATAAAAATTAGAAACTGTTCTAATGGCTGGTTATTTCTTGGTGTGGTTGCAGATACGTTATAATACAAATCCGTGGGTACTGGCTCGTTCGCTGAGGTTTGTGCCCAATTTTTCTATCAGCTTTTCCTCTCAGGTTTGGAGGCAGTGCTGTGTAACTTCAGCAAACAAGTATGGACAGGTTGGTTTTTAGTTCTTCACGAGCTTCAACCCAACTGGTAACCTCTGGATGTGTTGAGTGGTCCAGTGTTGGTAGCCTGTGGTTATTCCACAGGGGATAACTCACTACTAACTGGAAAGCACATCATTAGTATTGGGTTACATTTAAAAATGAGTGCATTTAAATGTGTAGCAGATTCTTGAGAAGAACAGTAAAACAACAAGCTCTTTCTGTTCCTGTTGCACAGAATGAAAATGAATTTACTTTTAAAGTTATGTACGTGACGTGTTGCAGTTGGGAATTGGAGACTGTACCTCAACTCTCACCAGAGTGTGTGTGTGGGGAAACATCCTTCACCCTCAGTGACCCCTTTTTGTTTTATTCTCTTGAAGTTTTGGGTTTTTCCTGGCTTACATGTGCAAAGGGAATGTGGTTTTTATTTATTCCCACCCCAGGGCAGTAGTTCTGAAGGGATATGAGCTGCTCTTGCTGGCTGGATGGGAAGTGTTGCTTGTTCCTCAGATGACAAAAACCAAAGCTGGCCTATCTCTTTTTTCCTAATTAAAGCACTTTTTTGGTGTTTTGTAGTGCTGGGTGCATAAACTATAATCGCTGCACTAAACCATTTTAACATCAGCTAGTTAAGGATTCCACAGCATCCCAAAATTCCATTTTTTTTTTTCTCTGTGTGCATTTTGTGCTGTTGTTTCAGTGGGAAACCCTGACTGGCTGTTGAGCTCACTTTCCTCCTGGTGGGACCCGCCATCGTGGCAGAGGGAACACGAGGGTTTTTTGGGAACAGGACAATCAGTAAGCTCGTGGGTTTGGTTTTTCCCTTGGACATGCATCACTGAAAATTGGAGTTGGCTGTTGATTCCGGGCGCTGGGTTCTCTGTGCCAAAATTTCACAGCAAAACAACACTTCTGAATTTCACAGAGCTGCAGCTTCCAGACTTACAGAGCGTAGAATTAGAAGGAAAAAAACCCTCTTTACATGAGCACCGTGTTAGATGTTGAAAGTCAGAGATGTTCATGTCTGACTGGAGCTGGTGACCACCAGGAAGGGAGCCCAGTATCCCAAACCCACGGGAAGTCATCCCCTTTTCCATGGAATTTCCACCTTGGTAGAACCGCCCTCACAGTTTTGTTGTAGCTTACAGCATGTTTGAACATTTTATCTTTCTGTAACAAGAACAACTAATAAAATCTTGGAGGTTTCCCAAACAGTACCAAGAACAAATAATTTAATTTCGGTTTAGGAGCCATTGAATGTTCTCTGTGGTTTCTCTGCCTTTCGCAGCGCTGAGTGTGCTTAAAGGGGCTGGGGGCTCATTGTCTGCAGCAAAAACTTCTTTATGTAGCTCAGTTAATTAGGGTAATTAAATTTCTATTTATCTAAATTTACATTGGAGTTAGTAAAAGCCAATATTAACGTTTCAGTTGCTTACAAAATGCGAAACACTTTAATAATTAGACTAATTTGCATTTCATGAATTATTTTGATAGTGAACATGTGTATTTAGCACTTCCCTCCGTTTTTGGTTTTTTTTTTGTATTTCTGGAAGGACACAGCATCTTCACTCGTGCCTGGAGGGGTGTGAAGGGTTAAAAGGGCGAATTTTGGCACGTTCCTGGGCCTGATTTGAGGGAACGATGGCTTTGGAGAGGCAGAGCCGGTGGCCTGGGTCACAGTGCCACCATGTGGGACCTGCCTTCAGCACCAGCCGGATTCCCTGCAGGATCAGCAGCTTTGGTTTTGGTTCCGAAGGATTCTCCTCATCATTGCCCGACTCAATGGTCACCATGGGGTTTTTTTTCCCCAAATGTCCAAACTCCTGCTGGGAATTTCTGGTGCCTGAGCTTCCTTCCGTTCTGACAGGACAGACCCAACCCAGGGCAATGACAGCGGTCACCAGGCCAAACCCTTGTGACAAACGCACAATTTTAATAATTACATCAGTTACGAGTTACTCTTAGTTCACATTTGAATTCACATTGTGAACCGACACAGACTTATGGATGCTCACTTTAATTTTTTTTTTATTTGAGGCTTTATCTGTGAAAGTCTGAATTCCCGGTGCCAGCCAGATTTTCCTTTCACACGCTTATTTTTTATTTCTTCGAACAAGTCGCGTTTTTTGCAGAGAACTCAGAGGCAGACGAGCTGTTTTAAAAGCGATTTGATTATGTAGGTACTTCATGCATAGAAATCAGGGAATTTTTTAGAGGCCTTTTGTCGGAAGCGCTGCCGTGCGGGCACAGCAGCTGCAGGACACGACACCCACCGGGGCTGGAGGAGCCGTCATTGTCCATTGTGTCCACTTGCAGACGAAGGGGTTTCCCACCAGAGCTGGCACAATGGCCCGTAATGAGTGTCATCCCAGTTTCCTGTCACTTGTCTGGGTTATGCAAATGTGCGACTCCAAAGGTCCCCCCGTGGATAAACAAAGAGTTGCCCGAATAACCCGGTGGTCTCGTAACAGTGAGGGGGTGGAGGATGTGAGGGTGAGAAGAGGTGCAGGTAAGGCTGGGGGGGGTTCTGAACCTCCGCACTGCAGCACAAGCTTCCACCTCTGGTCTCTTCCTTAATTTGGGATCGTTGTGTCCGTGATGTCCTGGTTTGGGAGAGGCTCTGTTCGAGCAGTGAGGAGCCGAGGAAGAGCTGTCGGAAATGTCTGCCTGCTCCTCTGCCTTCTCCCAGGAGGAGGAGCTTTGGATGAAGGTTGGCTTGGAGCCACACGAGGGAATTTATAACAACTTCAGAAATATTTCCAGCCCTTATGTACAGTAGGCTTTTTGTTTACCCTCGACTGGGGGGAGGAAGCAGGAGGCTGAAGAGACACAATCACTGGTAACATACTCAAAGTGCAAATAAGTGGTGGTCTGTTAAAAATGAGGTTTGCATCAGTTATACCAGAGCTTCCCAACCTCTCAGATAGACTGCATCTCCTTTTTCTTATGGGGAAACAAACCATTGAATTTATTTGATTTAGATCTGGTTTTATTCCCTTCAGCTAAAATATTTAATCCCCTTTCCTGAACTTCTGAATTTCACTCTGCTGGGAAGGCTGTTGATTGGGAAGCCCTGAATTCCACTGTGAATGTAACACTTTTCATTCTTATTTTTTCCTTTTTCTTTTTTTTTTGTTTTTTTTTTTTTGGGTTTTTTTGTTGTTAGTTAGTTTGTTGTTGTTTTTTTGTTTTTGTTTTTGTTTTTTTTTACAGTGCTTTACATTTGTTTATGCTGGACTTGTTTAATACAAACTGGTACTCAGAGGTTGTTGGACACAGTTGGACCAGGTTTGCCAGCTAACACTTAAGGAGGAGTTTGTTCCCTATGTAAGATGTTATAATGCAAATTTAAATAGACTCAATAAAATGCATGAAGTGTTCATTTTGTGCTGGATCATCACTCCTCGGGTTTATTCTTACAGTGGGAATGTATTAGAGTACACAGTGGTGGATGTGGCAGGAATTTATTTCCTCCATACACCTTTCCCTGTGAGGCTGGGCAGAAAGGAAGGAGCTGGAATGGTACAGAATTAACTCCTCAGAAGAATTTATTGCATTAGGACATAAAACTCAAGCAATAAATCTTGCTGTGTCCCAGACTTCTGTAAGCCTGGCAGTGGATAATGTAGGATACAAAAGCAGCATCTCCAAGTTGTCTTCCAAGGAAAAGCTGTGACTCCAGGTTCCCATCAGAACCCTGTGCAGGCTGTCAGGGCTGAGTCTCCCTTCAAACCCAGCCAGGATCCCAGGAGAGGCTCACATGTGGCTTAAAGCTCCATCCTAAAATTAGCAGTTGAGGTACGTGCAAGCACTTAGCGGAGTGGGAAGGAAGTTTTTTAGGGTGTGGGAAGCTGTATTTATTATCTGTGCTTCCCTCACCTCAGTTCCGTTCCTCGGGTAGGAAGTGGGAGCCGCTCGCCCAGAGGGACGCAATGACATCGGTGCAAAAGAAGGGACAGGGAGGTGTCGTGTCCCTGAAAAGGCGTTGTGGGTGGCAGGGCAGGGGCTCAGTGTCACAGCTGATGCTCCTCAGCACTGCCAGTGCTGCTCCTCTCCAGCAACGAGGGCTTGTGGGCTGCTCCAGGGGTGCCTGGAGTCAGGATTCTGCTCCAGCTTCACTCTCCACAGGGAGAGCTCTTGGATAAAAGGTTTTTCCCCCATTCCCACGTGCTGCTTGCTCTTTGAATGTTCAGTTCAGTCTGGAACTGGGGTGTTTAACACAGGTGTTAGCTTTGATTTCAGTGTCTTAATTCATGAAGTGACTCCCACACTTTGTGTATCAGGAGCTCTTTGCCTGATCGCTTTCTCCAGCCCCTCATCTCCCTGTAGGAATTCCTTCAGTTCGGGTAACCCTGGATTTGTTCCTCACAAACTCCTGATCAACCCCTGAATTGCTTGAAGAGCCCAAGCCAGCCTTGGCGCTGGTGTGTGGCTGACTTCATCCCTCTGTTTATTTTCTTTAATTTATTTGAGGTCTTTGTCCTGACCTGTAAAACTTTATATAACCTTGTTCCTCCCTCTCGGTGCTTAAACTCTGTAACCTTTTACGTTGTCTCACTCCTCCCTTCAGGATATATTTCCATGGCACATCCAGACCTTCTCAGGGGAATGTTTGGCTGCTTTGCTGGTCCTGCTGCTGGCTGGGAGGAGAAAGGTTGTGTTTGGTGACCTTGTGCATCCCAGAGTGATGGGGGGGCAGGAATAGCCATCCTTTTGGGGGCTTCTCCCCTTTTTTGACCACTGAAGAGTGGGATGGAGTGTTTGGAAAGAGAGGGGTAGGGAGAACAGCACAGGCTGGCTGCTCCTCCTTGCCCTTCCCAGCTGTTTCAAGAGTGATTGAACCTGTTCTGGGACTTTCAACATCATAAATCTAAACTCAGCTGTGTTGTGGCTCCCTAAACTCTTACAATAAATTTCTATAAGGAGAACTAAGCTCACTTTTTAGTCTTAGACTGGCGGGGCATTGTCTGACACTAATGAGATGCTGCTGCCACATGCTCCAACTGTTCCCCTGAATAAATCCCCTGCTAAGCCGAGCATGTGAAAACCCCGGCGTCAGGTCCCCTCAACAATGATTACTTCATCCCACATTTGCTGAGGGCTCCTTGGGCTCTGGCACCCCGTGCCAGCAGGGTTCTGGGATTCCAAGGAGAAGGGCTGCAAGGAGGTGGCCTCATGCTGGTGTTGGGGGTGCTGGGCTGCAGCACAGGCTCCCTGTGACCCTGGCAGAGTCAGGAGAGGAGCCAGCCCGGCTCCTGGTGCCCGGCAGGGATTTGTTTACACTGGTTTGATTTCTCAGGATGCATTTGCAGAATGGGATTGCTCCAGGTTGAAGGCTTAAGGCCAGTGGATTTTAGCTCCGGAGCAGCAGCTTTGCTCGTTGTTTCCTGTAGAAAATGCTGTGGAGGACAAAGTGCCTGGTTTGGTTTCTTGGCTTTAATACCTGCTCTAATCCTTCCTTTCACAGCAGTGGAACAGCTCTGACACCTCCCCAGACCCACACCCCAGGGTTTCCCTGTGTCTGCAGAGCCAGACCTTGGCTGGCCAGTGGGTTTGGAGGTACCAGAGGGTTTATAGGGGTAAAAACTTGAAATAACTTCATTTCAGGAGCCTATAAGGTTCCTCTCCAGAGCAGGGATTTATGGAGTGGAGGTCGGACCAGTGCGTGCCTGCCCTGAGCATCACTCACTGCTCACCGTGCAGGTGAAGGGCTGAAAAAGATGCAGTGGAAGAGGCAGGTTAATCTCTCTGGATACTGCTAAACCAAACTAAATAAATCCTAAATAAACTTGGAAATGACTCAGCCTTTGCTGCTGGCACCTTGGGGATGGTTGTGTGTTAGTTTGTAAAGAGGCATCTAAATAAATTGAAATATTTATGGGATGGAAGAGGCTGGGAAATGCCCTGAGAGCTGCTCACTGCCACCTGGCATCCAGCAGTGCCGGTTGTCCATCTTCCCTAAAAGTGTCACATGGCCAGGAGGGAAAGATTCGGGTGGAAATGATGGAAAGGGATGAAGGACAGAGGATGGGAAGGGAAAGAGAAGGGGAATTAATCCGAAGGAAAACTAAAGGGTAAAAAAAAGAGCTTTTGAACTGTGCTTAACTGAGTGGGATTGAACATTACACAGGTGGAAGAAGAGAACGGGTGGGATGCCGGTGGCTGTGGGGATGCAGAGCTGGTCCGGGAGGGGCTCGGGGGCACAGCCTGGGTCCCGTGGGGGCCGAGCCAGAGGCGTCAGGCGCTGCTGGGGCGATGCAGAGCCAGCCACGTACACCGGGGCCGGGCCGGCCTGAGCGATGCTCCAGATGAGACGGGAACAGATTTACCAGCACCGAATCCCGATGCTGGGCGGAAGGGGAGAGTGCCAGAACAATGGCTGGAGCCTGCCAGGGCGGCGGGGGGGACACGGGGGGGACACGGGGGGGACACAGGAGGGGCTGTCGGCACAACCCTGCCCAAAAACCCCCGGACGCAGCTCGCGTTTCCAGGGCGGGCTGCAGGTGATTGGGAGAGGCTCGTTTAGAGAGGCTCCCGAGCCAAAAGAGAGAGCACAGCCCCGAGCCTCGGCCGGGAAAAAGATCGCACTCCAAAGGCGAACCGCGCTCCTGCATCCCAAGGGATTTCTGTTCCTGCATCCCAAGGGACTTCTGCTCCTGCATCCCAAGGGATTTCTGTTCCTGCATCCCAAGGGATTTCTGCTCCTGCATCCCAAGGGATTTCTGCTCCTGCATCCCAAGGGATTTCTGTTCCTGCATCCCAAGGGATTCCTGCTCCCTCATCCCAAGGGATTTCTGCTCCCGCTCTGGGGGCATCTCGGGCTGCTCCCACCCCGGGGGTGTTGATGCTTTGGGTCTCTCTCCTCGCTTTCCCCCCTCCCCTGTGCCGTGTTTGCCTTAGATCTCAGCTTTTCTTTGCTTTGCTAGGACGAAGCGGTTTCTCCCTGACATTTAAAAAAAACCCTAATCCCAAGCCGAAGGAAAGCGGCGCATCCCGAGCTCCTCGCGTGTTCTCCTTCCCCTCGGGCGATGCTTTCAGGGGTCGGGTACCTCCATCCCGGGGCACAGGGACCCCCACACTGCAGCCCATCCACCCTGCCGAGCCTGGCTGCGGCTGGAAGGGATCTTTCCCAAATTATTGCTTTGAATAACGACAGCGAAGCAGCGGCTCTAGAAAAGATTTGCATTTCAACGAGGGGATGATTAAAAAAAATCTCCTGCCACTCCTCGGTGCGCCCTTCAAGTCCTTCAAAGGCGCTTGCAAATGGGGTTTTTGCCTTTTCTTTTTTTTTTTTTTTTTCCTCTCAAGGATTATAATACTTAAGTCCTGCAAAAAGAAAACAGATGGGGAAGAAGACAATGAAAGAAAACAAGTCCAGCCGAGAGCCCGCGGGGAGAGGAGCAGCAGTGCCCAGCTCGTGTACACACTGCACATCTGTAGATGGATTTATTTGTGCCTGTATCTAAGTGTAAACTTAAAAAAAATTCAATAGATAGATCGATGCCATTTGCACAAATCATATGTAATTTAAAACTACTCAATTAATACAAAACATTGACATGTGGCTCATATTTGATACATAAAACATACTTGTCGTTATAAATATTTAATATATAAAATACATGTGTGTTTTGTAGCACAAATATCAGCTATTATATCTAATTAACTTGGTTTAATCCATGATATTTCAATTTAAATGAACAAATAGGTATCTAAATACTGAACCACTGTGTTATAGTAATGAACATATAAATTTATTTTTATGGTTGGGTTTGGTTTTTTTCTCATTTGCAGCATTTCAGTGGAAAAACGCAGAGTTTTGTCTGATTCAAATTGCTTTTTCCCCCATTTTTTCCATGAATTAGGGTCAGACCCAGCAGCCTGGCAGAGCAGGAGGAGGTGACTGGTGCTCCCTGCCCTGTGCTCAGCCAAGCTGAGAGGGGATTTCCAGTGGGCTCATGCACAAACACACCTTTGGAGACACATCTGTATGTATTTATATCTATATATACACATGTGTATGTATGTATATATTTATTTATATGGGATTTGTGGGGCTGGGCTGTGATGCTGCTCCTGGGGGAAGGGTATCCCCTCCGTGTCCCCATGGATGCACAGCCCACTTTTACCCACACCCTCCCAATTCCCGCCCCAACTTCCCAGCCATCCCAAGAAGATCATTTTGATATCAAGCTAAAATTTCCTTCTTTTTTTTGCTGCCTGTAAGTAAATTTTTTTTTGCTGCCTCTCAGGAACAGGATGCAGCATTCCCTCTCCTTGCTCTGTCCCTGCAGGCACAGCACGGAGTCCTCTGGAGGAGTTCACTGCTGCACTCCCATTCCCTTTGAATCTCTGTTTACCATCTCTTATCTCCCCATGGGTTTTTTTTAAAAACACTATTTGCAGTAAATATCCCCAGCTCGAAAAAGGGTTGAGGTGCACTTTAATGAAAGAAAAAAAATAAAAATACTGAGTTATATAAAATTAATGCACGTGTCAGCTTTCATCTAACGGCAATTAAAGCACCTCATATAAACAAATCATTAATAGAAAACCCTGGATTAAAGCTGTGTTTTCAGTGTATCAAAGCCTCTGTAACCTCACTCATGAATTATCACCCCTGATCTTTCCCAACCATCCCATAACTGCTCTTATTGACAAAAATGATTGATTCTCCTGTGACCAGGAGGTGCCTGGAAGGTCTCACCGAGCCCCTCAACCACTGCCAAATGGAAGAAATCGTATTAATGATGCTTCAAAATAGCCCTGGTGCTGTGGCTGTGTGAGAGCCCCCATGGAGTGAGGATGCTGCAGCTCCTGGAGGTGCTGGGGAGTAAAATCCACACCCAAAGCTGCCCCCAGGGGAATGGAAAACATCCAGGAGGCTCCTCCTGAGCACTGACACTCCCCTGGGCACCCAGATGCTCTTAGGGGTGGATTTTAAAATAATTTTTACTTCTAAGTGACTCAGTGGGACAAGGACCATCCACTTCCAGCTGTCACCCCTCACCAGCTCACAGGAACATCTCCCCTGTGAGGTTCCAGGACCTTGGGACAGCTTTTCCTCAAGGTGCATCAAACACTTAATAAAAATAATTCCCAGGGCAAATCTCTGCCTCTCCAGCTCCTCTGGAGAGCTGGCAGCATCTGGAAAAGCTGCTGAGAATCATGACCAGCCGTGAGTAGAGACCTGGCAAAACACAGCAACAGATCCCTTTTCTTTTTAAACTGGTTTATTCTACACAAATCTTTTCAACAACATTCATAAAACATTAATTACAAAAATGTGCTAATATGGGGTAGGTTTATTTTCCTTTTTTTGTCTGCTTGCTTTTATTCCAACAATCAGAAATTCACATTTTGAAAGGGTAGGCATATTTGTGAGAGACACATTCACTTTACTTGCAGATACAAAATTTGGAGGGGTTATAAATCACTTACAAGGAACAGCTGTCAAAAAAAAAAAAAAAAAAAAAAAGGAATCATTTTAAGCTTCAGGATCTGATTTCAGCATCGAATTGAGCAGCTGCTTTTGGACCACTGGCTCTGCTGCTCTGCCCAGCAGGCCTGGGCACCTCCCAGGACCAATTTGGGAGCCACACACGGCTCCAGAGCCTGGAGCACAGCGGGGAAAAAAATGGGATTGCAAAGCTACCAACAGTGCTGCAGCATTTTATTGAGTCTTTCTAGTGGGTTCAGACACGGAGAGGGAGCATCCCACCCCAAAAAGCCATGGGCAGGGTGGTTCCCATCAAATGCCAGCTGTGACAGGGCCTGGCTGTGGAATCTGCTGAGCAGGGTGAGGGCAGCAAGCTCGGAGGTCCTGCTTCAAAAACAATTACCCGAAACGGCCAAAATTCAAGCCTCCACCCCGGTGCTCTTATGTGGAGCCAGCTCCAAAATCCACCCATCCGAAAGCAAATATTTGGCTTCATCCTGCAGGATTTCAGGGCAGGGGAGGGGGAGCGGGGTAATTTCCTAATTGCCCTCAGCCTCCCCAGAAAAAATCCTGCCTCTGGCTCTAACGGGTTCGGATGGCTGAAACAGGATCTGCTGGGAAAGTTCAGGCCTGGGGAGGTCGTGTTTATTCCCAAAAAGATTGGGTTGAACAACTCTCGGCAGCCAAATCCCAGCCGGGCTCGGGCGGTTTGGCCCCGGCCCACCAGGAGGGGAGCATCACCTCAGTGCACAAACCTGCCCCAGGAAACATCTCATCTCACACAGCACGGTTAAAAATGTACAGAAAGGACAAAAAAGGAGCTGAATTCCTTGGTAAAACAGACCCGAAGTCTTGTTTTTAACGCTGAGGGAGGGGCTGGGCCTGCCGGGAGGGGTTGGGCCTTCAGGGCCGGGCGGAGGTGGCTGCGGGGAGAGCCTTGGGGTGTAGGGTACCAAAACAGGAGGAACTTTGGAGGTGCAAAGCCTCCTCCAAAGCAGAGAAAAGCAGGGTTTTTTTTGCAGGAAACAGGTGGAATTTTGTGTCTTTCCTCTGTGGTGGGAAGGCAAATCCCAGCCCTGCAGCTGCAGGGTTTCACCACCGAGGTTCATGGGGAGGGGACACGGGGACACTCGCAGGGCCTGGCCTTGAGGGGAGCACCGAGGGCACGGCAAAATATTTGCAAAAATAAAACTACAAAGATCCCCCCCGACAGGGGCTGTGCAGGTGGTCCCAGCAAAGCCCTGTGATGATAACCTCCCTGTCACCAGGGCCAAAGTCCACGGAGTGGCCGTGCCAGGCAGATAAAGGAGCTGGAGCAATGGCACAGGGTCACCCCAAAGCCCTCTCAGAGCTCCATCCACCCCTGTGCTTGCTTTCCTGCCAAAGGCTCTCGAAAAGAAGCTTTATTTTGGTTTGGTACTTGCCCACAGAACCCCTCTCTGTGCCAGTTCCACGCCTGGCATTACCTCGGGGGAGGATTTAAGGAGCACTTGTCAACCACAAGTCCCCAAAGGTTACAAGGGTGGCTTGTAAGCACCCAAAAGAGCTGCTCGAGTCCACGTTTGGTGGCATGAAGGTGGAGGGAGGGGGCTGCTCTGCTTGCCTTGGCTTTCAAAGTCATTCCAATTTCCTGCTTCCAGATGGAAAAGGAGAAGCAGACTCTGTCAGCGTGGAAATAACTGAAGTTAAATAATCAAGGTTACCCCAGACAAAATTCTGGGGTGCAGAAGCACGCAAAAGCTGGGAATGGTGGAGAGACAGCAAAGGTCTCTGCTGCACCTGTCCCCCTGCATCCAGAGGATTTGATTCGAGGTCACCTTTATCCAGGTGAGGATTATATGGCCAAATATAGATGCAAGTATGAGTGAGGGTTCAAATCAGAGCAGGTGAGATCCTCAGCACCAAATGGGGCAGCCCAGAGCAAACTGCTCTTGGCACCTACGTACCAAAGAGACCCTCTGCTCTGTGCAGAACATTCCCATGGGATTGCCAGGGAAGGGCAGGAATGTCCTTGCCCACCTCCCTGCTGGCTTCTCCAGGCAGCTCAGCCCAGGGGGGGGTGAAGCTCCTTGAGTGGCAGCCCCAAAGCACGACCATGGTGGGAGGCAGAGCCAAAACCTCCCGAAATTGGGGGTCCCCAAACCCCACGGTACCACAGCAGACCTGCAAAAGCCCTCAGGCTTGGCTGGCAATTCGGATGTGGCCTTCCCACAGCTCCCACAGCAGGGAAATGTTAGGAAACCTCAACCCCAGCCGGAGAGAGGCCAGAATTTGTTAAATTTAAGCTCTGTGACTTCCAAACTTGTGTTTGCCTGGCTGCAGGACCTCAGGGCAGGGCAAGCTGCAGTGAAGCAGCTCCTGCATATTGTTTCAAAACTGAAAAAAGCTCTAAGCCATGAATCATGGTACTTCCCAGGCAGCTCCCAAAGCCCTGCTACCCTTCCCATCACAAACACTACCACCCCTGGAGCCCTCCCAGCTCGGCTGTCCCCCTCCATCCCTCACTCAGAGTGAGAGGAGTTAAACCCAATGCCTCACTCTGCAGTAGAATAAAAAAAAAAAAAATAAAACAAAGGAGAAAAAAAAAGAAAAAAAGACAACAAGTTGGTTTTGAACACCCTCAAGGTAAAGATTTAAGAGGCAGCCCCAGCCCAGCCCCAAGCAGGCGCTGCTGGGACACGTCCTGTGCTCTCTGCATGCTTACATAAGGCTCTGCAGCTCTGCAAACACCTCGGCCATGGGGTGAAGTGGGGCCCTCCCCTCTCCCTTACACACCTTTTCCCCACGAGGGGCTCAGCCCACTCTCCTTTCCTTGCTGGCTCCCAAAGTCTGCAGTGCTGGGCTCCCCCTTCCCTTCCCTGAGCAGGGGAGTGGGGCAGGAATCACAGCCTGGCACTCGCAGGGCAGGGAGAAGGTTGGGTTTTTAATTAGAAAACTGAGTAAAAGGCAGCCCCAAGGGGAGTGTGGATGTGCTGGGCTAGGACAAGGTGATCCTGATGGAACAGGAGGGGCTTTGGGATGAAGCTTTTTGCAACAGGTAAGGACCCATTTGGCACCACACCACCAGATCACCACAGGCTGAGTGGATGTTTTGGAGAGCAGTGCAGCTCCTCCCTGTTCATGGGTGCTGCAATCACACAATCCCAGCTCTCACAAGCCACCAGCCTGCAGAAATCCATGGCTGCTCCAACCCCACAATCCCAGCTCTCACAAGCCACCAGCCTGCAGAAATCCATGGCTGCTCCAATCACACAAATCCTGGCTCTCACAAGCCACCAGCCTGCAGAAATCCATGGCTGCTCCAATCCCACAATCCCACTCTCACAAGCCACCAGCCTGCAGAAATCCATGGCTGCTCCAATCCCACAATCCCAGCTCTCACAAGCCACCAGCCTGCAGAAATTCTTGCCAACTGCCTGGTATTCAGCAGGGCCAAACCAGACCCACAGCAGCAGCAGCAGCAATCCAGCAAACAAACCCCAAATTCTCCCTGTATGTTGACACTGTTCAAACCTTTGCCCTTCCCATTCCCATCTGTGTTTGCTGATGATGAGACCTTTCATTGCTGTTGTCCAAACCTGCCTTCCCCACTGCAGAATTTGTCCTTGTGTCCACCAAGGGCAGGCTTTTGACCAAGGACACGAAGTGTGGTTTTGGGAGGCTGGTACTGGACATAGATCTGGGAGAGGATGGGAGGTGGCTCTGACCAAGCTGGAGTGGCCAAGAAAGCACTCATCACCCCAAATCTCCTAGAGAGTCAGTAATAAAAGCCATGGGGAAAGAGCAGGATTTAGGGGGGATAGATGTGGGTATCAGCACTCCTGGGCTGATGCAGCTGCTCTGATGCCACTGCAGTGCTGAGCACCCCCTGCACTGAATGCAGGCTCCTCCCAGGGCAAGGACCTTTGCAGGCACATGGAGCAGTTAAGGCAAGTGGAATTCTGTAGGAATTTGGGATTGGAACCATAAATCACCTCAGGAGCCAGGGAGGCTTTGCCACACAAAGTCTGGGTGCAGCCATCAGTGGGCTCTGCTGTGCAGCCACTCCCTCAGCCCAGATGGGGTTTGGAAACAGCTCTGCTCATCTTCTGCTTGCTCTGAAGAAGCTACTTCTGGAATTTAAATCCTTCATAATCTCTCCTTTGGGGGGCATTAAGGTCCAAAATATGATTTAATGAACTTCATCAACCTCCGATGTGAATTAATGCCCCAAAACTCGCAGAAGGAGTTACAATGAGGAGTTTTTTATTTCCTTCAGCTGTCAGAAGGCTTTAAAGCTGTCCCACTGCCAATGGTCCCACCCAAAAAGCATCGTATTAATGCCCTGCCCTAGGCTAAGTCTGGCAGATCCCAGCTGGAGCCAGGGTTCCAGGTTCAAGCCCTGCCTCCTCCTGCAGCTTCATCTCCTCCCGTGGCTCCCAAAACTCAGCAATGGCTCAGCAGAGCCAAAGGAGACGATGCAATCCAGGCCATGAAGGGTAAGAACAGTCATGGAAAAGGGTTTCCAAGAAAGAGACAATAGACATCTCATTTTATATCATAAACAGACACGTCACAACACACCGGGTAATTTTCCAGCTCGTACGGGGACAGGAGGGCCACAAGACCACAAGACCTTACAATGCATCAGCCAACACAGGTTAAAAACAGGGCCAGAGGGACATGCAGGGTCCTGAGCCTATTATGTACAAAAGTCCCAGCGCTGCCCGCAGGAGGGGCCTCCACTGAGCCCAGATTTCCACAGCAAAGACATGTCCTGGTGTTACAAACCCCCACACTCGCCCGGAGACCAAGGGACGATTCCCACGACACGCGTCCCTCTTCAGACATCTCAGTTTTTTAACGGCAGGTGAACAAAATGAAAATCTGATGAAGGATGGGTTTGCAGTCAGGATAAACGTGAGTTTTGTTTCTTGCTCTCTCCCAGGAAAAGGTACCCCAGTCCCAGCTGGCTCCTTGTTCACACAGGGACCCATCAGGGCAGGAGAACTTCCCTTCTCACTCATTAGCCACGTTCATTAGCAATCCCTGGAGATGATCATAGAATCATGGAATGGTCTGGGTTGGAATGGATCTTAAAGCTCATCTCATTCCAGTCCCTTGCCGTGGGCAGGGACACCTTCCACTATCCCAGGTTGCTCCCAGCCCTGTCCAACCTGGCCTGGAACACTCCCAGGGATGGGGCAGCCACAGCTTCTCTGAGCAATTTAAATTTCTACAATTTTCTGTGGGCAGTGATGGATCCCTGCCCGAGGCTGAGCTCTGCTGCCACACAGTGTGGTGGGTACCCACTGGCTGTGTGATTTCCTTGCCTCCCACTCCCTCTGGGTCAGCACTGACCCTGCACCAGCTCAGTGACAACACACAGGCTACGAGTTAAATGCTACTGGGGCTCTCAAACCCTTTGGAAAACTGGGATTCCCCACCAATACTGGCTCACTCTTATTGCTGCATAATACACAACTGGCCCCCAAAAAGAGCAGTGGCACCCTGTGCCCTGAGCCAGCAGCACCCTCACACCTGTGGGTGCCCCCAAGCCCAGCAGAGAAGCCACCTCCCAGCACAGAGCTGATCCATGACACAAGGGCTCTGTCCCAACCCTGTGTGCCACAAAGCCACCAAAGTGCCCATTTTGGTGGTAATCCCATGGATTTGGCCCCACAGAGCTGTGCACCACGGAGCTGCCCCTGTCTTCTGCAGCTCAAAATCCCAATCATTAGCTGCTGGGTGAGAAAACAGAGGTGGAAGGTGGCCAAGGGACCTGCTGGTCTCATCCAGGCGTTTTTAAGGCATATTTTGCAGGAAGGGTGTGCTCCTGCGTGACTCCGATGGCTGCAGCCAGCCGAGCTCCCCGTCATCCCAGCTGCAGCTCCCTGGGGGTGTGGGAGAGCAGCGGGAAAGGAGGAAAGAAGAAGATGAAAGCGGGACTCGCTGACATTTATTTGGTTTGTGCATCAGACTAAAGCAGCGTTTCCTCCTTCGAATCTCTGGCTCCAAAACAGCCCCAGGTGCTGGATGGGGAGGGGGCTGTCTCACTGGGATGTGACACCCGAGTGACACTGGAGGAGGAGGAGGATGGACAGCTGCAAGGTTCAACAAGTTCCATCCGTGGCCTGCTTGAAAAGGCATTTATTAGCTGTAAACCTCTGTCGTGACGTATAGAAAACCGGGGAGAGGAGCGGGAGCTCGGTCAAGTTTGAATCCTGGTGAGAGTTCTCCTTAGAAAAATGGTTAGAGGGGGAGGAAAACAAAGGTGGCTTGGAAATCAAAACTGTCCCAAAAAAAAAAAAAAAAAAAAAAAAAAAAAAGAGCGTTTCTGCTAGTTAAAAGCCTTTAACTAGAAGAACTTTTTTATGTTTTCTCCTTTACAAACATAGTGCATCTGCGATCACTGGGAATTACGGTCCGTCTGGGAAAGGGCCTGTGCTGGGAGCATGGAGAGGCTGCTGGTGTCCCGGGGAGAGCCGGGAGCAGGGTCACATGTGAGCTTCGGAGGCTGGGCAGCCCGGCAGCAGCTCCCCGTTCACCACAGCCTCTGACACCAGCATCTTGTCTTTGCCAGAATCCAGGCGCTGCTTCTTCAGCATCCTCTGGTGGACCAGCGGCACCACGGAGAGCACCAGGCCGCCGATGATGGGCGGCACCCCCGCGAAGTAAAAGGCCGCGTCGTAATTCTCAAAATAATCGTTGAGGTATCCTGGAAGAGAAGAGAGATGGAGGTTAGAGCCTCATCAGTCTAATGAGCTCATTAGTCTAATGAGCTGCTTGTTCCCTCCTTCGAGTGCGGCTTGCGTCACCCACCAGATTTGGGGAGATTTGGGTTTTTAAAATAATCTTTTTTTCCGTTTGCGTTTCTTGGAGTTTTTACGCCCTGGATTAAAGCATGTGTACAGCCTACACTGTGTACGAAGGGAGTGGAGAGGGAAAGCCTCAGCCATCCTTCCTGTTTCACCAGAACGGGACACAATCGGCCACATCCCAGACAATCCCAAATGCAAGCTGAGACGTGTCAAACCCAACACTTCTTCCCAGAGGCTTGCCAGCCAGAAGGCAATGGGAAAAGTGGGCAGGGGCTGTTCCTCTGCTGATTGTCTCCATTTGGAAGCCCTGCCTTCATGGATATTTTATCTCCAGCTGTGAAACACATGCTGCCAGTTACAAACAATAGCCAAGCCCTTAAAACCCAGCAAACCAAAAACCTTGCCTTTGTCTGGCAAGTTGCAACACAGTCAGGCATCCTTGGAGAATAACACATGGCCATTGATCAGCGCTGGAAAATCTCTCTGTGTCTCCTGCACAGACAGTTCCCTGGGGATAAGGCTGATGCAAAGGACCCCTTCACCCAGCAAGCCCCACTCAGGGGCTCAGGGGGATCCTTGTACAGCACCCTCCCTGTGAGGTCCACAGTGAGAGGTGTGTGACCCCCATGTTCCTTCCCCAGGGCGTTAAAGTGAACTTTGCTGCCGGAAGCAGAGAGATCAGAGGTGCTTATCCAGCTTTGGCTTAGCCCTGCTGATGCAGAGGTCCTGCTGCTCAGGGGCAGCTCTGGCAAAGCTCTTGCTGTTAAGGACTTTGGGGTTATTGCTGTGCTGGAACACAGAGCCAGGTCTTGTGGAGGCTCAGGTGTCTCCAGCTCCAACGTCAATTCCATCTGAAAGGATTTCTAGAAAATTATTGTCTGCCAATTTTTAGCTCAGCTTCAAACAGAAATAATTTAATGTGACCTTGGGTCACTGTTCCCCCAATGGTCACCTTTCATCAGCCTGGAGAGAGGCCCTGTGATGCCACAGGATGTAGCACGGAGTGGTGCCACTCCCATTCTTCAACCCCCACGTGACCTGGTAAGCCAGAAAATTCAAACCAGCACATCTGGTCTCACACCAAAACACCACCATGGGTGAAAGCTGCCACCACCATCTCCCTCCCACCCACCCACTGGGTCCTGGTCCAGCCCCGTGGCGTTACCAACCTGCTATGGGCGTGCCCGCAGTCATGGGCACGGCCATCAGCCCCATGAGGTACCCTATGGCCTGGGACGCCTGCATGGGCCCCACCAGCTCGAAGGCAATGGGGGCCATGATGGTGGTGAAGAGGCCGTCGCAGAGGCCGAGGAAGAGGCAGATGACAATGACGCCCTCGAAGCCTCGGCACTGGGGGATCATCATGCACAAGAGGCCCAACAGCATGAAGGACGCAACCTGGGGAGATAAAAGTGGGTGTGAGAGTGGGGATGGGCAGCAGGAAGAGTCATGGAGATGCCACTGAACAGGTCAATGTCACTGGTCCCTCCCCTGGACCCAGCAAAGCCATCCAGCCGCTGCTCCTGTCTCAGAGAGGCCCTTATAAGAATAACCTTTTAAGAAGGGTTAAGAAGGATTAGCTGCTGGATTAGCTGCTAGATTTCAGCAGTTTGTTCTTCAAAAACCACAGGGAGGTGAAAGGGTGTCAGTAATTTGGGAAGAGTTGCTACCATGGCGTTTGATTGCCGAACAGACACCGATCCCTCGGGTCGAGTGTGTAACTCCTCTTACACATTTCTGCAGTAAATCTTCTTCCCTCACAGCAGACAATGGTTAGAAAAGGCTTTGTGATTGATGGTTATTAAGCAGAGTGTGGACATCGATGTAGAGATGCCACCCCTTGCCCTGCTGTGGTTGGCCAGCACCTCCATGGAGGGTTGGACACACCGTACCTGCAGGTAAATCTTCTTCAGCCCAGGAATGCAGTCACCAATGCGGCCTGAAACCAAGCGCCCCAGCCCCGACATGGCCCCGAGGCAAACCAGGAGGATCCAGTCCTTTTTGGTTTCATGAAATCGCTTCTCCACGTATTTGACCTAGGATGGAGGGAAGGACACAAGGACATGAAGCTGCACTAAGTTGATCCCTCCTATCTTCCCCAAAAGGGACGAGACTCATGGAGTCATGGATTCATGGATTTGGGGTGGTTGTGTGACCCTCATGTCCACACCACACTGACCTCCACCCACCCCAAACCCAACAGGTCCTTCCTCTCCTGCTACTGGCGCTGGTCCTTAGGGGCAGTGGGAAGTGACCCTGGCCCATCTTGGCACAGAGGGCACAGAAAGGACACACAAAACCATATCCATCACTATTCCTGTTTCCAGGATGTGCAGCAGTTTTTTGGCTTCGAGGCTTTTGGTGCCTCTGCCTCTACTGCCCATCCCCACCTTCCCATCTCCTCCTCCCTCCTCACTCCACGCAAAGGGACCTCCCTCCCATTCCAGCCCCAGCCAAGGCTCTTACCAGGTTCATGTAAGGTACGAGGTATCCCAGGACAGCAGTGGCGATGCCAAAGGCCCAGATCCGATAGGTCTTTCTCCGGAAAACCCTCAGGTTGAAATACTTGCGGGTCTGGGCCCAGCACTGCTGCCTCACGCTACGGCTGCCCAGCTTGTCGTGCCCATCGTGCTGAGAGTCACAGGAAGGCGGCAGGATGGGCCGGTAGGTCATGGACAAGAAGATCTGGATGAGCATTAAGGCACTGAGTACTTGGAAAGTGTGTGCCAGCCCGATGGCACCCCCGACCATCTTCAGGAAGAAGGGGAGCGGCACAGAGATGAGGCAGCTACCCCCAGCCACGATGCCGTTGGCCAGGCCCAGGCGGCGCTTGAAGTAGTGACCGAGGATGACCAGCGAGGGCTGGAAGGCGAAGGAGCTGCCACAGCCAAAGAGGATCCCGTATGTGAAATAACGGACTTCCAAGGACCTGGAAGGAATAGAACACATGGAAGTGGTGATGTTAGGCAGGGGTGAGGGAGCCTCCTCCCCCACGGTCCTACAAAGGCCCAGGTCTCACACGCCGCAGGTGCTGCACAGACAGTCTGACCTCGAGGAGCTTATTCCCTCACCAAAGCAAGGATAATCCCCACTTTACAGCTGGCACATGGAATCTTCAGCAAATTGAAGTGTAGCTGGGAAGTGCTTTGTGCCACCAGGAGAAGGCAGCAGCCAACCTGGCCTCCTTGGGAAGCCGACCTTACTTCAATGGTTTTTAAATTACAGCAAACGACATTTTCTAAGGTAGGGACGGTGGGATATTTTTAGCCAGAAATCCTTTTAATTTTTCCTCTGAAAGGACTAATTGAAAACATTCTGCACCCAGTGTTTGGAAGCAGAAGGCACAAACCCTGCTGGTTATTAGGCACGTAGGAAAGAAATGTGGTGTTTCTGCCCAGGCTCCAGGCTGGTTAATTAAGTTCTTCTTTAAGCTCCTCTGGGTGCTTAAATTAGACAATTAATAGATCTCATTTGTACCTTACAGTGGTGACTGCACTCAAGGAGGGAGTGAAGTGTCTGCTGTACAGAGCAGGTGGAGAGTCCTGAGAGCCCTTGGAAGGAGCTGCTTCCCAATTTTCAGCCCAATTTTCACAACAGAAGCAGCTGACAAAGGAGCCTGGATTTAGGCAGCACAAACAACCTGTTGTGTTTCTTTCCAGATGAAGGAGGTTTTTTTCATTCCCATGCAATGCATCCAGCTGCAAAGGCCTGCCATGGGATACTGCCTGGGAGGAAAGTGTGAGGAAAACCTTTGTGCAGCTCAGGGTGTTGGACAAGCAGGGTCTGTGCTCCAACCCTCAATACTGAGTGCTGCTCCCAAAGCAAGTGAGGAGACAGCAGCCTACATCCACCAGAGCAGCTGGAAGTTGGGAAAACCTTTACAGGCCCATCATTCCTTCCATTACACGCTCATCCCTCCAGCCTGCCAAGCAGAAAGCAGAACACGGTGGCCGTGCCTGACGGCTCCGAGACAAATGACTGCCATGAAAGGCAATTTCCATCCACTCCAGAGCAAAACCACATCAGAAACCCCCTCTGTGGGAGCCAGGCAAGCAGCTGGGCCACGAGGGCTGTGCCCGCCCTCCCACGCACCAGCCCTGGCCTGGTCACAGCAGCCCTGGTGCCGCAGCTAAGCTGATGTGTGGGATAAGTAGAGACAAATGCCACAGCCCCCATCTGCTCCCCGGTGGTGCTCAGACACCCCTGCATGAGCAGGGGCTCCTTCCAGCCGTGCTTCTCAGCCAGGATTTCCCAGCCAGCTGCTCTCCCCTGGGAAGGGCGGCATCGTCTCCTCGGGTTATGAGGTTGCCAGTGGGTAATTGTGTCTCCTGGGACCAGGAGGTCTTTCTCCATTGGCTTCCTCTTGCTTCCAGCTCTCAATGGGAAGAGCCCTGGTTCATCCGTGCTGGGAGCAGTTTGGGGGATTCTCTGTGCAGGAGAAACTGGGCAGAAATTGTGGAGGGGAAGGAGAAGTGGATGAAAAGGGGCTCAGTCCTCCCTACAGATCACTAAGTGTAGAGGAGGAGGGCTGGGAGGGCATTGGGGGCACATGAAGACAGCCCTGCTGAGCTGGCCATCATCTCCAATTCCTCAGGACAAACCAACCCCTTAAACTGGAGGAAAGCTGAAGCCTTAACTGGGATTTCTCTTTTCTTGAGAGCACACAAGGTCTCTGATGGCTTGGGCTGGTTACGAGTGCAGCAGACACCTCAGAGCAAGGCAGCAGAGAGGAAAAGCCTCTCCTTGACCCCATCCAGCCTTCCCCAGAGCTTTGCTTTTCAGCATCTTTGGTTTCTTTAGTGGTTTTCATACAAAATTCCCAGTATTTTAAGACAAGAGGCACTAAGCCGAGCGCTGGGGTCTTGCCACACAGTCTTGGTGGCTCAGAGGGTTTTTGGAGCAGCTCAGTGCAGTGCTGGGAACTGCTGCTGCTCCATTTGGACAAAACAAACCCATTTCAGGGAAACCAGGAGATAAAGGGGGGATGAGCCTTGCACCAGCTCTGCCTGAGCCCACCAAAGCCAGGCTGCGTCCCTTTTCACCCGTGTTTGTAGCACAGGGGAATGATCTCCAGCTGTGGTGGAGGGACTTGGCAGGAGGGACCAAACAAACTTCTCCATTGTTCTGGAAGAGCTGGAGCCACAAGCCCCGAATTTCAGGAGCAGCCTTCACCACCCGGATGGAGCTCTGCCAAATCCCAGAGCCTCCCTGCTCTTCCTCTGGCCCCGCTCCGCTCCGCGTCGCAGCTTCCCTCGCTGTGGTCCAGCTGCAGAGGGGCTCCTTTCTCCCTTAAAAGGCAGCCAAAGGAATGTGGTCTGAGAGTGAGAGGCAGGAAACGGGGATTTCAGTCCTGTAGCTCTCCTGGAAATGATATTCCTCTCTGCCTGTACTGTTTGATTTTTTAATTTATTTTTTTTTGAAGCCCAGTACAACAAGCCCCTGGCAGCGATGTGGTCCCACGAGCCCTTTGGCTTTGCACAAACATTTTACAATAGAAGGGGGGAAAAAAGTCCAAGCTCTGTTGATTGGAAGGAAAGCAGGATTACATGGGAAGCTCCTGTGATCTGCATGCCAGGGCACAGCTTCCCTCAGGACCCACTGCACCTTTTGCTGTTATCTTTAGAAACACAAAGGGTGGCACCTGAGGAGGAAGCTGCAGAGGGTGGTTCCTTCCACGCTTCCACCAGAGATGGTTTTAGCACCCCAAAAATCTCATCTACAATTGGCCACAGTCCTGGGGGGTTTGTCTGGGGTCAGAACTGATCCCCACTCCCAGAATAATGGGGGGATCCCATGGGCTTGGGGATCCAGGGAAACCGGGCTGGGATGAGCACAAAGGTTTCACTGACCAGGAGGAGCACAGTGTGGGCAAGTCGCCCTCCAGAAAACTGGTGTGTATTTGCTTTAAAAACCCACTCCTTGAAGCATTTTAATTAAAACAATATTGATCTTAACTGAAATCCAACCCAAAGCAATGTTTTTATTCAGAAAAGGTGGGGCAAATGCTGCTTTGGAGGTGTCTCCATGGAGCCTCTGAGACTGTGTTTAATAAGAGTCACATAAATTACCCCAGAGGTGACCTCTTTTTGCTCCCACAATGATGCCAACCCCGATTTCTGGGCTGGAAAGACACACAAGGTACACCTGCCATCCAAATGCACATTGGCCAGTGCCTGCCAGCAGAAATTCATGGCCTGGGACCAGGCATGGAAAACAAGGAGCTGCAGTGGCCCTGTGCTGCCACAGACACACGAGCCAGGGCAGGAGCACCACAGAGTGCTCCAAACCCTGTCTGCCTTCCCCTTCCTGTCTGCCCTGTACAGAAACTCCCTCTTAGGCATAATCCACCAAATATTATTTTAAGCATTAATTTACTTTCAGCACCAAATGTGAAAATGTTTGCAAAGGAGAATGGTTTTCTGTGGGAGTGCCTCTCTGGAGCTGCCCGTGCGAGGCACACCAACCTCTCCTGCTGTTTTAAAGATCAAAGGAGGGACCTGAGTGCTGAAATCCAGAAAATACAGTCCCTTGCTTGGGTAAAATTCGCTCTCTTTTTATCTAAGGACACAAGGTTCAGTTTGGAGGGGAACAGGCAGAGCACACATGGGCTGCAGGGATGCCAGGACACCTCTCCTGTGGATGGGAACCAGCCGAAGGCAGCAGCAATGTGCTGGGCAGGGGGTTTGCAGGGAACAGGGAGGAAGAGGAGAGCTGGGTGTCCCCTCCCCAGCCTTACTTGGTGAAGGAGCTGGAGAGGAGCCCGATGAAGGCGATGGTGGCTCCCATGGCCGCTGTGGTCCTGCAGCCGATCCGATCGGTGAAGATGCTGACGATAGGAGAGCAGAAAAAAATCATTCCCATGGCCAGGGAGCCAACCCATGCTGGGGAGAGAGAGGAGAAAGGTGATGGTCAGGGTGGGACATCAAACAGGGGCTGGGGAGGGGTCAAACAGGGACGGACTGCAGCTGTGAAGGTGTCTTGGCAGAGAGGCAGCACCATCACACTGTTAATTAACAGTGTTTAGTGCTGTTAATTAACAGCGTAGCTCATAAATGACACAGACACCTGGTGGCACCGTGGATGGGCCACAGTGACGGAGTATGGACAGGTTTTCTTTGTATTCCTCTCTGCTGGGTTCGTGTGTCCCAGAGAAGGCACCAACTTCCAAAGCTTTTTCCAAACAACCTCTGCTGCTCATGGAAGATGCCACTGATGCCACTTCCATCAGCAATCTCCACAGCCAAAGCCCCCTGAGCTCCTCCAAGCCCTTTGCTCACCAGCTTCGGCCAGGGAGAGTTTCCTGTCCTGAGTTACAGCCCTGCATTCCCAGGGACCACACTCACCCACCCCTCCCTTGCTCCCCAGAGTCAGGACTCCTCACCTTCCCCTCTCCCCATGTTCAGTGAGGATTCGTTTTGGAGCTGATGGACACACACGCTTATCCCAGTTTAAATTCCACCCCTGGCCCTGCCAGGCAATGCCCAAGTGGGACCATCATGCCCTGTCTCCTTCCAGCCCACTCTGGAGAAAACCACTGTCTGTCTGTCTGTCTGTCTGTCTTTTTTTCCCAGAAACTTTAATTATTCACAGATTTTTTTCAGCCCATCACAGAATCGTTAAGGTTAGGAAAGCCTTTTTAAGATCGTCAAGTCCAACCATTTCCCCAGCACCGCCAAGCCCAGCACTAACCCATGTTCCCAAGTGCCACATCCACAGGGCTTTTAATTCCCTCCAGGGACAACGATTCCATCACTGCCCTGAGCAGCCTGTGCCAGTGCCTGACCAACCTTTTAGTGAAGAAATTTTCCCTAATATCCAACCTAAACCTCTCCTGGCACAACTTGAGGCCATTTCCTCTTGTCCACCATCTTCTCCCTGCCCTCTACCTTCTCCTTTTAATGGTTTATGTGACTATTTCGGGGAGGAAAGGCAGGATTTCAAGAAAAGCAATGTGGTAAGGAAAAGAATTTCAATTCTAACAGCTCTGAGGAGAAGCAAGAGGTCCCCTGGGTGGTGTGTGGGGCAGAGCAGGATGGACAGAGGGACAAAGGGCCCCCAGCCCTACCTGGCACCAAAGTGGGGGGACCTCCTGGAGCATCTCCAAGCTCCAGGTGCCGGCTCTGGGCTGCCAAGCACAGCCCCAGGACATGTGGTCCTTTTACCTTTTTTTACCTCTTTCAGGGTTGTTTAATTTTTTGCAGCCGAGCCAAGGGCTCTGCAAACCTTTTCAGCACAGCCCTGCACAAAAACACCCTCATGGTCCTTCCAGAGCCAGGAGATCTTCAAAAAATAGCCAGGTCCCTATTAAAAGCAAATCCCAGCTATAGAACAGCCTCTCCAACCTCTGCCTCTCACAAAAGGACCACACAAAGAAGCCCTCCCCAGGCTGGGAAGAGCTGACCCTTCCAAATTAATTATAAGTTCACAAGGACCCAATTTACTTCAAAATCTTCCTTAATAAATGCAGAGTGGAGCAATAAAATGAAAAGCAAGGACTGCACCTCGTGGGACTGGCTGGGCTCTCGTCTCCACTCCAGGCAAAAAGATGAGAGAGGGGAAGGAAGGGAGAGAGAAAGGACCCCCCTCTCCAGCTGATTTTCTTGGTTATAAACACAAGGCACAGTGTAACGAAAGTCCCTCTAATAGGATTAGGTGGCACGGGTCCAAAGAGCCGTCCAAAACAACTCGGAGAGGGGGTGAGGGGTGGGAGCCACGCCAGGATGGGAAAGGCTCGTTAAATTGGATAATATACTTCCAGAAATGTTCCTTCTACTCCAGCCAAGGCAGTAAAACGTTAGATGGCCCCGTCATGTTTGAAGTTTGTTATTTTTGGAAATTGCTTTAAGAAACGCGGAAATAAAAGCATAAAGCGAAGTATTAAATTTAAAGGGCCAGATTCGGATCTTAATAACCCGGGGATTTACATGCAAATAGGCAGGATCAATCTCTGGCCCCAAAAATGCGCACTCACCTGCAGAGATCAAAGCAAACCCAGGGCAGGAGGCTCAGCAATGGGTGCTTAAAAGCACCTCCAGCTCTGGGCTTGCAAAAAGGAGATATCACTCAATTAAAATCGGTAAACACACCAAAAAGAAGAAGAAAAAAAAAGGAAAAAAAAAAAAAAGAGTCCTGTGGCAAATTGCTCTACCTTAGAGAAAGGGCTTACCACAAGCAATGAATAAAAATAGGCTTGGGGAAGAACATCCAGTTAAAATTAGTAAGAACAATAGCCTCACTTCCAGAGCGGGGTTTTGTCTTCCCAGCGCTTCCCAGCGAAGCCCCGGGAAGCCGGGAGGGCTGGGCGAGCTCCAGCGCTGGGAGGAAACCTCGGCAAAATCTGGGGGCAGGACAAAACTGCCTCGGGGCCGGCTCTGATTCACACCAAAACACCCCCAGAGAGTGGGGTGCATAGTTTCCCCGCTGTTTTATCCCCAATGATCTGCATTCACCTGGGCTGGGGCAAGGATGGAGGGAAGTCAGGGCAGAAAAGCACAGGTTGGGAAAGAAATGGAGTTCAGGTGAAGCCTAAATCCAAACCCAGCCCTCTGGGCATAGTCGTTGGATCCACTCCAGGGAAAGAAGGGTTTCTTTGTGGCAATCTGTGGAATTGAAGTTTCTCCTGGACTTTGCTGGATGTGAAGGGCAGAGGCAGCCATTCCTCCAGAAAAACCAGGCAGGGCTCAGCACCTTCCCTCCTACAGCTTCTCCAACACTGAAGAAGTTACCTCTTGATTAAAAGCCCACAGAAGAAAAATGGGGGGGAATTTTTGCTTTTGATTGCCAGAGGGTTTGGATGGGGTGGTTAACTCCCAGCTTGGCCACACCTCCCACCCTCTCTAGCTGATAAGCTGGGTGAGATATGGAAACACACAGACAAGCCCCCACATGAGGCACGGAGTCTTATCAAGCAGGTCCTAAAAGAAGTGATGGAGCAAATCCAGCTGAGGATGGGGCTGGAAAGAGCTCAGGAGCTGCCAGAACTTTGACAGGGATCGGGTTAAGACTTGATTTGTGTTTTAGGGTGCCGTGAATCCAACCAGCTCCTGGGAGCACCAGCTGAAGGGGCTGATTTTGGAGCTGGGTGCCATGGGGGGACCATGACAGCAAGGTCACCTTTCTCCAAGGGATTTCTTGACAGAAACACAAATTGCTTCAGAAACCACATTTTTAGATTAAAAAAAAAAAAAAAGGCATGAAAGTACTCTGCTTTTTGTTAGGGGAAATGCAAGTGACTTCTGCTTTGGGAGTTGATGATACTAGAGGCGACTCAAGGTGTGCTGTCCCTCCCTGACAGCCACCTCTCTGTGGACCTTGCTTGGCAGTGAGGGTTACATCGAGCTCAGGCCTGTCCATCCCACCCTGCTCCCACCACAGCCCCTCCTGAAGGGACTGAAGCAGCAGCTGAGGAGCCAGGACCACACCAGGGCACACCCCTGCTCCAGGGGGCTGGGGGACAGCACCAGCCCCAGCTGCCACCCCAGCCAAGCCACTTATAGAGCTGATGGCACCTTCCTGATGGTCCTAGGAATGCTCTGGGGTAGGGGAAGAGCTCAGTGTGGGGCTGGCGCTGCTTTGCTGGAGCAGAGTGGTCGACCAAGGTGAACATTCCACCAACAGCTCTCACACAAAGGGGAAAGCTCCAGCTAAAGCTCCACAAATTGCTCCTCCCCACCTTGACTGAACAAAGGCAGCCCAGCTGGTGGCCCATGGCTGATCCAGAGCAATGTGGCCTTCAACACGGACAGGGAATGCAGTGGTTGAAGATCTCCAAGGGGAACAGTGATTCAGTGGTGGAGGAGACCACAGAACCATAGAATCAGAAGGGTTGGGGTTGGAAGGGACGTTAAAGATCATCCAGTTCTACCCACTGCCATGGGCAGGGACACCTTCCACTATTCCAGGTTGCTCCAAGTCCCATCTAACCTGGCCTTGGACACTTCCAGCTGTTGCAAGAGCATGGCCAAGATGATCCATCCTCCCCAACATCCCTCACCCTGGGCTCAGGACAGAGTGAAAACTGGGGAAGTGACCCATTTGCCCACCAGCCCAACAGCACCAAGCTGTGCCCACAGTGGAGGAGGGACCAGGAGTGCTTTGGTCACCTTCTGCCAGTGGGTGACAAAGCTCCTGGGCACCCTGTGGCAGAGGAGGGTGGGCACATGGGGTTTGGTGGGCTCAGCTCCCCTGCAGTGGGTGGTGATGCTGAGGGGTCCCTGAGGGCTGTGAGCACCACGCCTGTGTGTTCGTGGTGGGCAAGGCCCTCAGGGTCAGTCCACATGGGTCCCACCTGCATACCAGATCAGCTTGCTTTCCAGCAGGACCATCCAATAGGATGACAAACTCCCCCATTGCTGGCATCTTCCTAAGCAGAAAAAGGTTCCTGACAGCAGAGCAAGGTGGGAGCAGGAAGGTGAGAGAGGAAGAAAATCTCACCACTCTGAGATGCAGATCCAAACCCCGCCGGTATTTAGCTCATTGTTCCAAAAAACATCATTTAAAAATCAGACTGCAGCGCTCGAAGCCAAACCCATTTGTTCCTTTAAAACCGAATCTCCAGGGAGAGGGGAGGAAGGGACGTCGCTCTCAGCTGTGCTTCCCCGCTGACCCAAATACCCCGGGCTGGAGGGATCAAGGGCCAGGAGGTGACCTCAGATCCGCCGCTGGAGGAAGTGTCTTCCCTCGCTTCCCGCGGCTTCTCCCGCTCGCGCCGCGCAGCTGGGACAGGGCAGCCGCAGGAGGGGACGGGGACAAGATCCACACAGGGTCACCTGCCCCAGGCAGCTGGCGTTTCTCAGAGGAGAGATGAGGCAGCCAAAGGTAATTCACCTCCTGCACCTCCTCCGCAAGAAATAAATCACTTCTTGTCTCGTAGCAGGCACGGGGAAGCTCTGCTGCTGTGACAAACCTCGTCACGCATCTTCACAGCCCTCCCCAGCCCTACCTGGCTCCGTTTTTGGGTGGCCTGAGAGCCCAGGCAACCTCGTGGCCCTTCCCAGGCGGAGGTTGTGGGTGAGCAGACGATTGTGCCCCCCTCGGCAGGGCTCCCGCGGCACATCTGGAGTGAAAACCAAGCAGCTGTTTCATCTCATGCCCTTGAAGATCCATTTGCGTCATCCCCTTGTGCTCTCAGAGTGAAGCCTGAACCGCTCCCAGCGGCTCAGCCCCATGTGCTCAACACCCCCCGCGGGCTGAGCCCGTCCTGGGGACGGATGGTCAAGGCTTAAATACAGGCAGATGCAAAAGTCAGAGCTGAGGAAGGCACCACGATGCACGGCGGGATGGGAAACTGAGCTTGAGAGCAGCAAAACGGAGCTGAGGAGTTTAAAACTGAAGCTGGGGAGGCCCAAACTGAAACCTGGGGAGCACCAAGTTGAAGCTGAGGAGCAAAAACTGAACCTGGAGAGCATCAAACTGAAGCTGAAGAACACCAAAATGGCCCAAAGTGCAGCTGTGGAGCCCTGAACTGATGCTGAGAAGCCCCAGACCAAAGCTGTGGAGCCCCAAACTGGAGCTGGGGAATCCCAAACAAAACCTGAGGAACAACAAACTGAACCTGGAGACCAACAATTGAGAGCCACAAACCAAAGATGGGGAGCATCAAACAGAAGATGAGGGGCCACAAACCAAAGTTGTGAAGTCCCAAACCAAAGCTGGGGAACACCAAACTGAACCTGGGGAGCACCAAACTGAGGTTGAGGGGCTGCAAACTGAAGCTGAGGAGCACCAAACCAACACCAGGACACATCAAATTGATGCTGAGGGCCTCAAATTGATGCTGAGAAGCCCCAAACCGAAGCTGAGGAGCCCCCAAACTGAAGCTGGGGAGCACCAAAATGAAGCTGAGCAGCCCCAAACCAAGTCTGGGAAGCACCAAACCAAAGCTGTGGAGCCCCAAACTGTGGAGCCCCAAACTGAAGCTGAGGAGCCCAAAACCAAGGCTGGGGAGCACCAAACTGATGTTGAAAAACCCTAAAGCAAGGCTGGGGAGCACCAAACTGAGGCAGCCAGGCTTCTCTGGATGGGAGCTGGTGGTGGTGGGGCATTGTGGTGGCAGCCACCGTGCATCACGTGCAGCTCAAAGCCAGCTAAACTCATTAATTGTATAGCAAGCCCTGCTTGGTACCGTACCCTAAAGCTTCAGAACAAAGTCCTCCTTTATCAGGTTTGGCTGACTTCTCCCCCCCACACCCCCCCCCTCTTTTGCAAACAATTCCACAACAGCCTGAAAATTGGAATAAATGGAATTATTCAGAGGAATTATTCAAGGCAAGGTCTGGCTAAAAACCCTTTCAGTGCCCTGCTCATGGTGGTATTAGGAGAGGGTAAGGAAATACATGAATTTTGTAGAAATGTCCTGTCATTGTGCCATGATCCCATGGCCATGGATAAGGCAACAGCTTCCCAGCAAGTGTCAGTCCAGTCTTTGTCATGGGGGAGTTTTAAACCACTGATTTTGAAGTGGTTCAGGAGCTCGGAGCACTGGAGCAGAGCAGGCTGGGAATGTACTTTGCTTTAAAAACCCCACCACGCCTCTCCTGACTGTGCCTCTCTGCCTCCCCTCACTCCCAAGGACGCAGGGGACGCTTAAGAGACGATGCCCAGGCCACCTCTTGTAACCACTAAGTGACAGATCTCAGCTTATGTGAGAGAAAAGTCCCAAAATGAGCTGCCCTGCGGCCACGCTAAGTAGAGATGGAGACAAATCTGTGGTTTCGCTTGGCAAGCAGCAGGCACGGAGTGTTTGCCTGGGGTTCCTGCGCTCAGCATCCCGGAGAAGCTCAGTCCCAGCCACATTTTGCATCCATTTCATTCCAAACCCATCAAACTCGACCCTGGCTAGAGCAAAATGGCGTTAGAGCTGGTTTCTGCGCTGCATCACGTCCTCCCCCTCCACAGCCTCAGCCTCGGAGGCTCCAGAGCCGGTCCAGAAATGCAAATTCTTGTGAAATCCATCCAAAAGCAACAAGGCAGCATGTGCTCTGCAGCTGAAACCCACCATGTGCCCAGGCGGGAGTTCTCTTCCCAGCACTCCACTCCACAGGCCAGGAAGGTTTTTCTTCTCTGCGTCGCCTCTGGCTTGCAATTTTTGAGGGATGATTCACCTACCACACACTAAAGTTACCCAACAAACAGGAGCTGCAGCTCCTCAGCATGGGCCACGTCCCATCCAGACGTCTTTCCATGACCTACACACCCAAAGAGACCGAGGATCTTGTTACTCCAAGCTGTCCTGGTGTTGTGTGAGTCCAAGGGATGTTGGGTTGGACCATGTTTGCCCATGTCCCATCTCCCTGGGTGAGTGCCTGGGGCTGTCTTGGCATTCAGCTGCTGTTGGGCAAAACCAGTGCCCTCCCGCAGCTCCTGCCCAAATGAACTGGCAGAGACTCTTTAGCACTGGGTGGGGGGAAAAAACAAATCCTGGGGATGAGCATCTCCCCCCTCGCCTGCGCTGTCAAACGCCTCGCCAGCCCCTGGCTGCGTTTTCATCCAGCAATTTTACGAAAAACAGAAAAGTTCCATTTTAATTGGTGAAAATTCCCTCCTCCCACCCGCGGAGCACCAATCTGTAATTAGCCTTTCATGTAAAACGATGTTTATTCCTGACGGAGTTTATCTTGGCACAAACACGCGCTCTGAAATGTGCACACATTTGAAGACTCAAACCCTGCATTTAATTCTCTATCTGCTTGTTAATCCTCATTGTTCCCAAGCCCCTTTTCAAAACACACCCACAGGGAGAAGAAAGTATTTTTTTATGTATATCTATAAAAACCTCCTTCCAGCATCAGGACACCAGCGGCGAGTGTGGCACCGGCTCAGGGTCCGGCTGCCCCCCGGCCACATGGCGCCAAGACCACACCTCCTGATTTTGTCCATCTTCCCCTTTCTTTAATCCACATTTTTCTCCCCAGCCGTGATGCCCCTCAATGTTCCCACAACTGAAGGACGGGAGCTCTGAAGTGGGATAATGGGACAAGCACTGTGGGGAACAGACCAGGAGCCTCCAGCTCTGTTTTGGAGAACCTGACCTCAACGGTGGCAGCCAGAACCCAAGTTCCAAGATTCCTGGGCTGAATGTGGAGTGATTTGGGATTTGCACTCTCCCAGAAGTAGCAGCCACATCTCCCAACACAGCAGCTCAATGATGGACCAGCAGCCCCTGGGATCTCCCAGCTGGGACTGAGTGACCAAAGCAGATCAGATCCTTGCCCTGTGCCCAGCTCCAGGTGCAGATGACAGCAAGAGCAGGGGGTCCTGAGTGGCTGCCAGTGGCTGCTCCAGGTTGTTCCATTTCCAACATGGCAATAAACACAGTTTCCACCTTATAAAGTGAAAGGGACAGCAAAGGTTTGGGATCAGGGCCAGGGGCAATACCAGAGTTGGGATTAGGGTTTGGGTTAGCGTCTGGATCAGGGTTAGAGTTTGGTTTAGGGTCAAGGTCAAGGGACGTTGCTCTCCCCAGCCCAAGGCATCCTGGTGGGCTGGGGTTTCCTCCAGGCCCCTCACCCTGTGTTTTTGGGGAAACCGTTCCCACTGCAGAAGCCAGGCAGGTCCCAAAGCTGATGGCAATGATTAACCCTGGTGAGACACTGTGGGTCAGCTCTGGCCCCAGACACCGACTGCTGCATGTCCAAAGCTCTCAGCCTTTGGAAAAGCCATGACCTGACCAAACTTCACTGGGCTTTGACTGATTAACCTCCTCCAGTCAGCAGGACAAGGTCACAAAGCCTGGGAACAGCTCAGCACTCATCCCTCATCCCTACCAGGGAGGTGTGAAACCCTTCTGCTTCCCCGGCCCCAAAATGTGTCATCTCCTCTGAACCCCACCTTATGTAACTGGCAGCTTTGTACTGGTAACCAGTTCCTGTAGCTGCAGACAACTGGGAGGACAGTGCAGCTGAGGGACAGGGTGGTGGAGCCTCAGGAATTCACCCCAATGCTTCATCTCACAAACAGGGCAGGACGGATGGAAGGGGGAAGGACACCAGCACCAGGACCAGACCAGCAGTGCTGGGATATGGGATCAGCCAGGGCCAGCCACTGTTTCCCAGGCTGTGATCCAGGTGAGTGCTGCCATTTTTGGGGACACACCTGAAAAGTCCTAAAGATCTGGAGTGTGACTATGGGAGCACCTCAATCCCTGTCCTGCCAGCTCCCCCATGTGAGTGGCTGCCATGGCTTCTCCCAGTTGGAGCAGCCTGGCCAGCCCTGTGATCCCCAGGACACGGAGCCGTGGCTCCCACTGGAGCAGCCTGGCCAGCCCTGTGATCCCCAGGACATGGAGCTGTGGCTCCCACTGGAGCAGCCTGGCCAGCCCTGTGATCCCCAGGACATGGAGCTGTGGCTCCCACTGGAGCAGCCTGGCCAGCCCTGTGATCCCCAGGACATGGAGCTGTGGCTCCCACTGGAGCAGCCTGGCCAGCCCTGTGATCCCCAGGACTGGCTCCCACTGGAGCAGCCTGGCCAGCCCTGTGATCCCCAGGACATGGAGCCGTGGCTCCTGGTCAGCACAGCTCGGAGCAGATGGCAAGCAGCACCGGCTCACAGGAAGGGATGAGGGGCAAAGCCAACAGAGCTCTCCATGCCAAGGTCAGGGGTTCATCTCCCAGCCACGAGCATCCCTACAGGAGCCAGTGCCCAGCACTGATCCACCAGTGCATCTCCATCTACATGGTGACATCACACCTGACACACAGGATCCCCAAAGTCCCCAGCGCTGCTTCAGGGTGAGAGCACCTGGGGCATCCCTTGATGCCTTGGGGAGAAGATGGGATGGATCCTGGCCACCAGTGGGAGGCAGGTTGGGCTCCGCTCCTGAAACAAAGCTGGTGGCCCAAGGCAGCTCCATCCTTGTGAAATCACTGGGCACTCTCTGCCTCCTCTGCCCCCCTCCCACCAACCCCTCCTGGGCCGTGTTTGGGAGCCCTCCTCCCTCTGTGGTGAGACAGGGGTGAGAAAGGATGCTTTCTTCCAAGCTGGAAGAGACAGAAAATTCCCCTCTTTGCCAAATTTCTCCCAAGCCATCTTCTGTTTCCCATTAAGAGCGAGGAGAAGAAGAAACCCCGCGGCCCAGCTCCACGCTCCTCCCACCACAACTCCCATGGGCACTTGTCAACATCCCAGCACAAAAAAAGGAGAATTAAACCCATGCAACCTGGCTGGCCGTGACCCAGGGACCCGCAGAGCGAGGGCCGGCGGCGGGTGGAAAACAACCCCCCTGCTCTGCTCTTACATCTCCCCCACGGAAACTTTCCAACTCCAGTCGCTGGCAGGAGCCAGCCTGATCCCAGCTGAATTCCTTCCACTTACCAGCAAATAAATAGCAGTTAAATGAAAGGAAAGAGAAAAACACCCTTTTCTTCAAAGGGGAAAACAAAGAAGTCAGGGAAAATAAATGGAGGCGAAATGTTGGGCTGGTCACAGGCTCACGAAGATCTTTTTCCTTCCCAGTTGGGTACTTGACAGCCTTCCCTTTCAGCTAATTAAGGGATACTCAGAAAGAAAAATACTTCCAGCCCTTTGCCAGCCCTGAGCATTAAGGGGAGAGTCCCAGCAGGCTGGACACCAAGCCCAGGAGCCCTGGCCACAGCTCCTCACCCGCCCAGGCACTGGTTTTTAGACAACTAATTGCCACTGCAGGACAGCTGCAGCCTTCTCCCGGTCCTGGCAGATTTCTGCACGGCCTTTTCCTCCAAACCCTCTGGTGGTGGACATCTCCAGCCTTGGAATCATAGAATTATGGACTCTTTTAGATTGGAAAAGCCCTCTGAGACCTACTGTTAACCCAGCACTGCCAAGCCCATCACTAAACCATGTCCCCACGTGCCTCATCCACACTCCTTTTCAATCCTCCAGGGTGTTTAATGTCTATCTGTACCTTCCTCTAGACAAGGGCCAGTCTTGAACTCCAATATTTCTCCCAACCAACACCTTCCCTGCTGTAAAACTTCCAAGCATCACTTTGCAACCTGTCCCTGCACAGAGAACACACTTAATTTCCTTGGGTTTTGCAACTTTTTAGGGAGCTGAAGGCACCTTCTGTCCTCTCTCAGGAACAACCCCAGCCCAGGTTTCAGCACTGCACATTCTCCCTGCACGCCTCCACATCTCCCAGTCAGCCCAGTCCTTTTCCATTGCGTGGTGGATGAGGATGGAGATGGAAACAGGGATGGAGATGACATGGAATTGTGTCAGGGGAGGGTTAGGTTGGATATCAGGGAAAGGTTCTTCCCCCAGAGTGTGGCTGGCACTGCCCAGGCTGCCCAGGGAATGGGCACGGCCCAGAGGCTCCAGGAGCATTTTGGGATGCACAGGCTGGGATTGTTGGGGTGTCTTGTGCAGGTCTAAGGGTTGGACTGGATGATCCTTGGGGGTCCCTTCTGGGGGATATTCTGTGATTCTATTATCCTGTGAGATGGGGATGAGGATGGGGATGGGGATTGGGATTGGGATGGGCATGAGGATGATGTGGGAAGAGCCAAACTTCCCAAACACCCATCAGCCAAGGCCAGGGCACCCCCAGGATGAGCGAGGCTGGAAGAAAGCATCCCTGGCTTTTTCCCATGCTCCACTGGCACTGCTGGCTCTGCCCCATGGCATCACTCCCCTGGCACCCCCCACCCAGAGCTGCCCCCAGAGCCCTCCAAGCTCCAGAGGAAAAAAATGCTGTACCAGCCTCAGCCTCAGCCCCACTGGAGCAAAAACCCTGAAATGGAGAGGGCTGGGATTCCTCCCCTGTGGCACCCGGGCAGAGCCACCCACCCCAATATTACCAAAGTATTTCAGTTCTGTTATTTATTCACTTCCACCCAACACAGCCCAAATTTCCCCAAAGACAAAGTCTGCCCACCCAACACCCAACATGCACGGAAATATGAAAGGGAAAATCCTGGTGGCTGCTCTGGGTGCTCTCCTGGCCCCTCCCCAGGCTGGCTTTTAAGATGTTTTGCCCCCAAGGTTCACTCACCAAGGAGGTAACACCTCCCTCCACGGCCTCTTCCACCTCAGCTCTCCCCTCTTCCCCAGACTGTCCCAGGGCTCAGCCTCAGGCCCAACCCTCCAGTGACATGAGGGACACGAGGTGATAACTGACCACACTGGGGAGCCTCCTCTGCTGAGAGGATATCTTTAAAAATCAAAATAAATGAAGAAAAGCCGTTTGAAAGCAGGCTGAGCAGAGCCCCAGGGCAGGCACAGAGTCATCCTGGGCTCACACGGTGTCTGTGGGACAAAACAGCTCCGTGGTGGAACATCTGGGCTCAGCTCCTGATGGCCATCAGGAAATTATTTCTTGCCCCAGTGCTGGAGAGGTTCCCCTGGGTGTGCACCACAGACACCAGTGCCTTTGGATAGAGCTCCCGGAGCCTACGGACCAGGAAAAAGATCCCCAGATGACACAACACTTGCATATCATCATTAAAGCAGACACCCAGAGGGCAAGAGAAGGGTAAAATATCCATGTGATTTTAATCTCTTGGAGCTTCCTTACATTAAAGACCACATTTGAAAACAACCGGAGATCTCAGAAAAATTAGACCAGGCTGTCATTAAGCAAATCCAATCGCTAAAGCAAAGTGAAAACCAGCAGTATTTTATCTAATTCTTTTTTTTTTTAAAGCCCAGCAAGAAGCAGGTTACACCCCTTTGCCAACGGGCTGTCACTTTTGGCTGACCTGCTCTCATTTGAAAGTTTTTCAGACGCCGGGTGGCTTCGGGGAAGGGCCAGCCCTGCCCTTTGGTGCTGCGGGCAGGAGGGGAAGAGCCACGGCCGAGGGTTCAGAGCCCCGTGCTTCCCATCAGCATCCCAGGAACCCAGCCCCGAGCCCTGCAGCTCCTGCTGCTGCCCCTCGGACGGGGATCCACCAGCCGTACCCATAAATAACCCGGTGTGGATGTGTGCACACACTCACATCTCCGTGCAAATTAAAAACCAAGCCCCCCCGAGGGCTTGAGCCCACACGACAGCCACAGGCAGAGCTCGCTCGGAGCCACACAATGTTTAACGAGACCGAGGGGAGCTGGGGACAGCCCCGACCGCTCCGAGTGCCCCCGGTAGCAAAGGGCTCTGCAGGCAGGTGAAACATTAATGTGCTTTCCTGAGGAAATGCATTCGCTTTTTGCTGCATCAAGAGCTTTGAAATGGGAATAAACAACAGGGCAGGTTAATGAAGGCTTCTGTCAGGTACTGGGTGAGGTTTGGTCCCGCGAGTCGGGGTTAGAAGCCACACACCCCATCTCTGTGGCCAGGGAGCCTCCTCTTCCTCCCCATGGAAATACAGCTTTTGGGGTGGGAATCAAAACTTCCCCTGTCCCTACAAAACTCACCCTGTCCTACAGTGCCAGGGGTGGGATTGCTGCAGGGAACACACCCCACAGTCCCCAGGCTGAGCTCCCACTTCACCCATCCATGCTCAGGGGCAAAGGGAAGAGCAGGTGCTGGGAGGATTCAGCAGCGTGGAGCTGGAGCCTGATAGGATTTTGGGGTATGGAGGGATGTGAGGGGCCAGGGGCAGCCCTGCAATGCAAAGCCCCAAGCCTGGGGTGGCTCTAACCCCTCCGCCCTGCCCAGCACGGATCCATGGGGATGTGCTGGGGGACACCAGCCCGCCCTGGGGGTGCTGCTCCCGAGGCATCAGCAGATCCTCAGCCTCTGCGGTGATCCTGGCACGGGGAAACCCCTTCCCAAGGGAGCTGGCACAGGCTCGTGGGGTGGCATTAGGGACAGGCAGAGCAGGACAGGGGTGCTGGATGCCAGCAACGAAGGGAAGAGCAGTGACACCACGACAAATCCTCACGACGGGGCTGAGCAGGGACAGCCACACATCCCCTGTGCCCCTGTGTCCCTGCCCCGGGCAGGGAGGGCTCCCAAATCCCAACTGCTCCAGCTGAAGTTGTGGCAAAATGTCACACATTTTCCATGGCCAAGGACCATGAGTGGAACAGCAAACAGAACCAAATAGTGCTCCCCACATCAACCACAGGCAACCTGGAGCTGAAACTGTCCCCTAAAAACACCCCTGCTGCAGCACTGATGCACCTGGAGAGCAGAAGGCTCGGGATGCAGGACCCTGTGTGCATCCACTCTGGGTCTGAAGTGTCCACGAAGCTCCAGCGTGCCCAGGAGCTGGGAGAGGCACGGAGGAGGGAGGGAAAGGGGGGACGGAGGACCCGAACCCCGGCAGTGTCAGCCCCGGCAGCCGCGGGCCTGTCGGGATCACACGGAGTTTGCAGAGCCGGGGAGAGGCTCGTTTTTGTCTCCTCTGCTACCGAGGCTGATACCAGCTGCTTCTCGTTGAACCAGTCCGACCATCGGGCCGAGCCAAAACTGATTCATTCATAAGAAAATGGGAAAGGAGATCGACTCGTCACCCTGACTAATGGGGAACGCGGCCAACAACCTGCAGCCTCCACACCGGCCCCACATCCTGCTCGCTCGCTTCTTCATCATCCTCCCAAACCCCAGCGCTCAGGGGAAGCTTTGTCGGGTGATAAAGCAGGAGTTATCTGCTGCTCAAAGTGTCGGCGCGTGGCCAGGGGCTGGAATCACCCGGCAATGCCGGGCATTTTGCAATCGCTGATTCCTGCTTCGGAAGCGGAGGAAACATTAAAGCCCTCAGAGACATCGCTCTCCGCGCTGCTCTGCCTCGCATCATCTTCCCAACAGCTTTTAGGGTTGTTTTTTTTATCTCCTTCGTCCGGCGATAAAAATCTAAACAACCGCCTTTGTGGAGTAGAAATACTCTGCCTGCTGTAAAAACTGTTTTTTGTGGGGGTTTTTTTTTGCGTCATTTCTGTTTATGAGGCCAGTGGAACACAAACCGTGGCGGGGGGAGGCTGCAGATGGTGGGGCTGGGAACCCTGGGGCTGGGAGGATGCTGTCCCAAGGGAAGGAAACGAGCTCAGAAAACCAGACTGGGGCTAATCTTATCTCCAGATGGAGATTAGGATGGGCCAGCAGGAGTTAACAGCCAGGCAGAGGGGTCAGAGCAGGTCCTGAAGTGCCTCCTCTCCAGGCTCCTTGGTTCACGCTTTGGTTGATGAACTGAAGCAGGGCAGAGTCTAAACAGCTTTAAAAAAAAAATCTGCCATGATTTCTTAGCTTTGGGCAACACACTGGATTTTATATGAATTTCCCTTAATAAATGTCCTCTCCTAAAGTGCAGATCCCAAGGGCGTTTTAGCTCTCCCAGTTACAAGCCTGTGACACCATCCCTTGCCCCCAGGTCACCTGCAGACATCAGGACAAACAAGGCAAAACTTCAGTTCCTGGGGAGAAACCCACCCTGGGTCTTGAAAATCCCCATTCTCAAGGCAGAAAAGCACCAGCCAGGCCAGTTTGGGTGGGGAAATGCCCCAAATCCTGACTGGGAGTGCTCAGCCTCCTTGAGGGCTCCACAGGGACAGTGGAAAACTGGGACCACGTGAGTCAGAGGCAAGCAGAGCTCTGGAATATCGCAGCCAATGTCTCTCACCTCTCCCACACCACCCCAGCAGGCTGCGACAGAGTTGCCAAATATAAAATGCTCATTTTCCCATCTGGGCTCCAGGGCAGCGATCGAGCATTTCACACGAGACACTGAGAGGGGAAAAGCCTGCTGCAAAGGGTTTTAGGATTCATTCCCAGATGTCCCCCCCCAGCATCAGCCCCGTGCCCTCGTGCAGCTGTGAGTGTGCACCCCACACCTGCTGAACGGGACAGGAAAAACCTGCAAGGGATGGAAATCTCATTCCCAAGGTGCAAGGGAAAAGCCGTCCACAAAGTTGTTGACAACATCCCTGTCAGTCCTCACCCCTTCCCCTCCCAGGCTGGGTTCTCATCGACTCTGGAGAAGCTTTCCTGGCATCAGGACAGTCAGCACAGCTTTTATTTAATGCTGAATTCTCCCCTGGATAGGGGGATGGTGGGAAACAAGCAGGAGGAGCCTTGCACAGACCTCAAACCCCCAGCATTGCTGAGACTTCAACGCGTTTGTACTGAAAAAAAATAAGATAAGAACCCAACACCGCCGATATTCCCTCCCTGGCAACGGCCTATCCCGATCCCAATCCTATTAATATCCTCTGCAATTAAGTGATAAAGCTGTAATTGCCTTATTTGATGTAGCTGGGCACAGCAGCAAAACAGGAGCTGGCCTCAAATTCATCACCCTGGGCATTTTAAAGCCACCCAGTCCAAAAGGATTCTCCTGCTTTGTGGACAGATGGACAGACAGGGCCCTACAGCAGCTTTGCCCCTCAAACCTGGGGCAGCAGCATCACCCCCGTGCCTGGGCACTGCCCCAGTGCCATCCCCAGCTCCCACACAGGGCATGGGCAGCCCTGGCTGGGATGGGAGCACTGAAAGGGGCAGCTCTGAGTCCACTCTGGCTGGTGGAGGGACCAGACTCCACCAGCGACTCCCCCAGCCCTTCCCACATCCCTGCTCCAGCATCCCGGGGAGCAACACGAGGCCAGGCAGCTGGGAGAGCCTGCCAGGAGCCAGGGCACTGAGAGCAGCCCTCCAGTGTGGCATCTGTACCAGCGGGATTGGGGCACTGGATTTAGAGGAGGTGACCCCAGTTTTCCACTGGGGTGCTTCGGCATGAGGAGCAAAGCCAGACCCCGCCCCTCTCAGGCCATAAAAAGCCCAATTTTGTATTTCTATCCACAGGTTCATGACCTCTAATGGAGCTCTGATGGGCTGTGGCATCTTCCCAACGGCACCAACCCTGATTTCAGCTTTTAAGTTTGGTATTTCCTGCATCCTGATCCTCGCATCTTCCCAAACCCTTTTACTATTTGACCTCAGCACCGCTCCTGATCCCGGGAGCTGCCACCAGAACCTTGGGAAAGAAAACTCCAAAACTCCCCCTGTGTGAGCATTTCCCAAAAACACCCCAATCCCCCTGGCCAGAGAAGGGCAAAGCCCCCCTGGCAGGGCGGGCAGGCTCCCGCCGGGGAGCAGCCACAAGAAAGGCCCATGCGATTTGCATCGTTAGCATTCTTTCCGTTTTAATAACCCAAGGTGTTACCAGCAACACTGTTACTGATTTTTATCTCCGCAGCGCCTTTTAAGCGCTCCAATTTGTTTTTCTTGGAGATCTCGTTTCGTTTTATTAAAGCTGACACCGAAGAGGGGAAAAGGAGACGTTCTGGGCCCAGAACGAAAATATCCCGTTTAAAAACCCCGTATTATTTTCTTGGAAACGCTTCTCCGTTGACTTTAATTAAGCTCTCCCCGGGCTCGCGAGTTTGGCGTGCTTGGCTCTCAGGCAGGTTTAATCCCAGACAAGCTCCCCACACCCCCAGTTGTCCCCGCTCCCACAAATCTCAAGAAACAAACTGGGTTTTGCTGAAATACACGGATTAATAGCTGGCCCACCATCAAGAACATCCTGACGTTGCCTTTTCGTCACCGGCCACGGCGTCAGCACACGGCCGCGACCGCTCTGCTCGCTTTGCCAGCACAGCCAAAAAGCAGTTTTACTCTCTTTTTTGTCCTCCTTCATTTTATTATATTTTTATTGCCATTGCAAGGCTGGGGGGATGCATCTCTTGTGCCCGACCATGCCCCAGAGCTATCAGGGCAGGCAGGGTGGCCACAGCCCAGCTCTGGTGACCACGGTGCCACTGCTGAGCCTTGTGACGGGTGCTGCCATAAAATCAATAATTACACCCCCACCCCCCCCCGTTGGTAGAAGGAAGCTCTTCAGGATGATTGCAAACACTCCAAAAGTTGGGAAATCCCAGGAGGGAGCTTGTCTGGGCATCATCTGGTGCATACCCATTATGTAATTACCAACAATATTTAATCACAGATGATACTTTTCCATCGGACTCGAATCAGACGGAGCACGGGAGGCACAGTCCTCACCATGGAAGGAGCTGCCATCAGATGTGATTCCCACCTCGGTGGGAATAAACCAGGGCTCCAGGTTTATTCACTGAGCTCCCCCTGCTTTGCACAGGTTTTGTGAAAAAAAAAACCCCTCCAGCTCCCTGGCAAACATCCACATCCCCCTGAGAGGGAAGGATTTTGCCTCCCTTTTACGCACAGGATCTTCGGGCGGACAGATTAAGGCCAAGAGCTTGAAACAAAAGCTTTGTTTTGGTGCCTGGTGTGAGATGACCAAGAAAAGGGCCTTTGGGGATGGCCACTGGGCAGAGTGGCTGTGTGCCCTGGGGTGGGCTGGGGTGGTGGGTGGGTGCTCAGAGCAGGTTCCGTGGCTGCAGGCGCTGTGGTAGGGTTGTTTCTCCTCCCTGAGAAGGGCCCCGGTGTTTGCCCGGGGCGAACCCCAACAAGTCAGCCCATGCTCGGTGCCTGAGCCGCTCCGGAGCACGCGGGGCTGCCCGCCCCAGGAGAGGCAGCTGCTCTGCAGGGAATCATGGAATGCTTTGGCTTGGAAGGGACCATCCAGGTCCAACCCCGCTGCCATGGGCAGGGACACCTCCAGTGGACCAGCTTGCTCAAAGCCCTGTCCAACTCTGGCCTGGCAAAGTGAGCCCAGGTGGGTTTAATAAACCCATAATGAGCTGCTAAACCCAAACTCAGAGCCAGAAAAATCCCAAAGATGCGGAGGAGCAGGGTCCGGTGAGCTCGGCTCCTCCAGTGTGAGGTTTTGCAAACCAGATTCTCCCAAAACCACCCCGCTGGCAGCACTGACCCCAAAACGCCCTCCCCACCTGGCACTGGGGACACAGCGCCGGGAGCTGCCGGTGCAGCGTGTGGTGCAATGCTCCTGTGCCTCCGGGGATGGAGGAACGGGATATCCCCGAGGGGGAGCTCCCCTGGGGCATGCGAAGGGGTGCTGGGGCTGCCATCCTCCTCTCGGTGATCCCACACGAGGCCGGGAGGATGCTCAGAGCACGCTGGGCTGCTCCTCGCACGGAGAGTGGCACGGCACGGCACGGCACAGCTGCCAAGCATGTCCAAGGTGAGTTCCAGCACAACAACTCGCCACGGGCACAGGGCAGTGACCCGACAGCTCTTCCCGAGGGTTTTCCCCCGTGTTTCACCCCGCTCCAGCTCTCGAAGGATGTGCAGGGGACAGGGGCAAGCTGGTGCATCAGGTAATTTTTGAGGGATCTACAACTAAAAGGACAAGGGCGGGGACGGGGGGAAAGCCCTGCAAACGTGCGGGTGGAATGCAGGGCTGTGGCACCCTGCCCGCGGGGCGCATCCCAGGGAGGCCGGAGCGGCCGCCGGAGCCCCGGGCGGGCCGGGCAGGGCGAGCGGGCAGCGCCGCGTCCCGCCGGCCCCGGAGCTGGCAGGACCTGTTGTGCGAGGTGCCGGGGAGAGGCTGGAATGGCTCTCGCCTCGCGAGCGTGTTGCAGCAATTCCCAGCGCACGTCATGTGGGTTTTGCAACCGCCCCGACTGTCTCGGGGTGGATGCGCCCGAAAGGTGCGGTGCCCGCGGCGGGCACGGGACAACCGGGCACGGCCCCCGGCCATGCCCAGCCTGGCACACACCGCTCCTCCAGGCTTTTTTCCGCAGGGCTGGATGCCAGAGGGCAGCATCTCCTTCCCTGGCAATAGGGAATGATCAATCCTTCGAGGAAGAGGAAGGGAAAACCCAACAAATCCCTGCTGTGATGGGTGCAGCAGCGTATTTGCACACGTGCTGTGCTGGCGCCCAGTCCCTCTGCTGCCCATTGCCGTGGTGATGCCATGGGATGCACGGGCTCAAGGTTGTGGAGATCCAGGGAAAAGGGATTCCTCAGGGAAAACACCGGCTGCAAGATGTGGGTGCGTGGCCTCTGTCTCAGCTGGGAAATTCTGGCATCCTCCCCCCTGCTCTGACCCGCTCATGAGAATCCCCTGGAGGGTGATCATTCCAAAAAAAGTGAGTGGGAGAGATCGAGGTATTTGGTGACGTGCCAGAAATTCCGTGTGGCACCCAGACAGCAGCCAGCAGTGGGCAGAACCCAAGTGGTTGGACTCAGTGATCTCAGAGGCCTTTTCCAATCTATTCCATGAGTCAGGGTGGAGCCTCGTTTGTTTCCAGCGAGGGGGCACAGCTTTGGAAGTGCCCGTGGCACCAACCCAAACGCCACCGAGGTGCCCAACAGCCGTGTGTCACCTCCTCCAGCCACGCTGTCCCCCTGCTGCTGGCATTGCCACGCTGGCTGAGGCCCCCAGGAAGGACTGGGATACAACAGCAAAAGGCTGCTCTGGGCTCGTACCCAGGTGGTGCCAAATCCCACCAGGCACAGTGGCAGTGCCACCGTCCCACCGGGGTCACCTCCCTGCCAGCACAGCAGGAGCGGGGCTGCTTTGCTGCCACCCAGGGAATTTCCCCCTGTGCACACCATGGGATGCATAATCAGCCTTGGGAGATGGAAACACAGGTAATTCCTCCTTTCCCAAAGTGCCCTGCAGGGAATTTGGCTCCACATTCACTGATCCTGATGGTCCCCACCACGCCACCAGATTTTTTGGAAGACTGGTCCGTGGTGGGATGGGCTGATTGATGGTGCTGCCACATAAGAGGGATAATCCCTGTGAACAGACGTGTCTGGAGACTCTGGATAAGGAGGGGGAGAGCCAGAGGAGCTGTCCCAGGGACAGGGGCAGGTGACAACGCCCACGTGAGCTATGCACAGCCAGCCCCAGGCACTGCAGCGAGGTCAGCGGCGCCTCCCAGCTACGGGGTTTGGCCCAACCTGATGGGTCAGGTCTATTTTAAGGTGTTGGATGTGAACCATCCCAGCTGATGGGCGTCTTCCAGCTGCTCAGGGGTTTGAAGAAAATTAAAGGGGGACTTGTTAAACTTGTGGTTTTCTCCCCAAGACAGGAAATGAAGTGGTTCCTTTGCAGCCCCACAGTTGCATCACACCCCATTGTCACTTTGTGCCACCACATCCATCTCAGCCCTGTGACCTGCAGCACTGACCCCTTCACCCTCCAATCCCTCCTCATCCTCATCCTCATCCTCATCTCTCATCCTTGTCCTCATCCTCATCCTCATCCTGGTCCCAGCCCAGTCTCAGTGATGGAGCTGCAACTCAGCACCTTCAAAGTTTAACCCACGATCCAAACCCCGCAAAGTGGAGGTGGTTTTGTCCATTTAGTTGCAACTGAAAGGGCCAAAAAACTCCAAACCAAGTGCACAACTCCACGTCCCACTTCTTCATGGGCCACAGCAAGGTCACAGGAGCTGCTACCACTCGAGGACAATGGCCACCAGGAAATACAACTTTACATCTTCTTGGCAGGCTGGTGGAGGACACTTAAAAGTCAATTAAAAACCACTAAAATGGCAAATGTGCTGGCTGAGAGGGCCCCTGCAGTCTTGAAAAACAAGAACCTCCCTTAGAAACAGCACTCCGGCCTCCTAATAACCTTAATCGCTCCCGACAGCCACAAGAACCAGGTTTAACAACATGACTGGGCTTTGTTTGCTTTTCAGGCTGCTTTATCTCACACGGCACCTTGCAATCAGCTCAGGCAAAACCCCAGTTCCTCTAAAACTCCCCCGTGTTTCCCTGCAGTCACAGACTCCCAAAACAGAGGCAGCTGAGCTGGGGCACAGCCTGGTGCTGGCACATTGGCATCCCACCATGGGAAACCCCCAGTAAATCTGGGAAAGCTCCCTGGTGCCCTTTGTACTCTCCAGCTGGCAGGGTAAGGTAATAAAAACGTCTTTATTATCTCTTTTTTGCTGGATTTACGTCCCCATCTGGGCTGTGTAAATATTGTTGGTGTCAGTGCATCGCTCCGTGGGGTTAGAGGAGGGTTGGAAACCAGGATGGACACGGGAAGGGCTCCAGGAATGCTGAGGACCACAGCACCCTGGGCCAATCAAGCTGTGAAACAGGGCCAGCACAGCACCCTGGTAATTCATAAAAGCTCCAAATCCTGCAGATTTGGGTAAGAAGGTGACAACCACAGTGTCACCTTCAGGAGATGGGAGCCTCCAAAAGGCCAGCCGTGGACAATGACCCAATCACAATTTTGGGATAATTTCCAGTATCTCTTGTGGGCAGCAGGTTGAGGAAGGGGCTTCTCCCCCTGCTCCAAAGGGGGTCCAAGAGAGCTGGACGGGGACAGGACACAGGGAATGGCTTCCCACTGCCAGAGGGCAGGGAGAGATGGAATATTGGTGAGAAATCCTTCCCTGTGAGGGTGGGGAGGCCCTGGCACAGGGTGCCCAGAGAAGCTGTGGCTGCCCTGGATTCCTGAAAGTGTCCAAGGTCAGGTTGGACAGGGCTTGGAGCAGCCTGGGACAGTGGGAGGTGTCCCTGCCCACGGCAGGGGATAGAATGTGGTGATTTTTAAGGTCCCTTCCAACCCAAAGCACTCTGTGATTTACCCTGACCTTGGGATTTCTCTTCCCAGCTCCTAAAGCTCCAGCCACACTCATCCACCCACAGAATCTTCTCCAGCACAGAGAGGAGTCCATGGCTTCTCCTCCCCCTCTTTCATGTGACTGTTAGCACTGAAATGCTTTATTTTCTCTAAAAAAACAAACTCACCCTTTCTTACCAAGCCTTCACTACAATGCTGGAGTAAAACCAGCCTTTTCCACCTGTGCTCACCTGCCCTAAGGATGTGAGATCAGCACAAAGAAATTCCCCAGCAAATCAGGTGGGAATTCAGGAATAAAAAAGACATCAGCCCTGCCTTGGCCTCAGGGTCTGGTCAGTCAAGGACTGAGGTCCATGCACCATTCCAGCTTCCCTAAGCACAGGGAGCCCCAGCAGCCTCTGCTCCCTGTCTGGAGCTGGATTTAAGGGGGGAAGCTGCACCCCAAATCCTTGCACATGGATCAGAGGATGCTGATGCACTCAGAGGAGCTGCAGCCAAACCAGAGCAGCTCCTCAGGCCATTTCTCCCAATGCTTTCAGTCCCATTTCCAGCAACCAAAACATTAAATATTAAGTGAAGGGAGTTAATCTATACCTGGGATATTGACACAAAGAGGAGGAGGGGACAAGAAAAAGATAAATAGATCCTTTAAAAAAAGAACCCAAAATCTGTGTGCCTCTGCAGGCTGTCCCACCAGGGCTTTCCAGATCTCGAGCACGGCAGCGAGGGTGTGTTTGGAGGAACAAGATGCACCAAGATGTGTCACTCTCCTGGCTCTGCCCAGGCAGCTGGAGCACCCTCTGGGTCCCTCAGGTGGCCCCTTGGCCGAGGGCACAGCCCTGGTCAGGGCCAAGGTCCCCTCTCCAAGGCTGGAGCAGCGTCCAAGCAGTGGCAGAGCAGACACTGATGTCAGAGGCTCAATGCCCAGGTAGTGCTCACCAGGACTGTGCTGCCACCCAGGAGGGTCTTTGGAGCTGGGGAAGATGAGTGTGCTGGGCTGGCTCACCTGTCCCCTGGCTCAGTGTCAGGCCTCACTGTGGGACCAGCACCGGGACAGCCACGGATCCCTCAGCACCGGAATGAGCCTCGTACAACCGGAGCGAAACGTCACCGCTCAACACCCTCAAGCATCACTCAACACCTCTCCAGCAAAGCTGCATTTTTTTTCTTTTTCCTGGCTGAGTGCTCGCACGTATATTATTATTATTATTTATTTTTTTATTCCGCTCTCAGCATTCCTCCACTCCCCCCGAAGAGAAAACAAACCCGAAAGCACAGAGTGTGCCTCGCACAGGCCCCGGTGTCCCGCGGGGAAGGGGCACGCGGTGGTCGCACAGCCCGCCCGCCCCAGCCCGCCGTGCTTGTTGACACAGGCAGCACAGTATATTTCTTTAAAGAGAGGAGCCTATGCATTCGATGCATCGCTGCCACAGGGTTTGTTTTCAAAGCCTGACCCCAGACCTGAACTCCACGGATCCTGCGCTTCTCAAGATCAAACGCGAGAAAACGTGACCAATGCAAACAAGAAATAAACCTTGATAATTATAGCCGGGGCGGCTATTGTTCAGTGCCGACTAGCACCCGCTTCTGCATAAACAGAACCCTATTTTTAAAGGGATGCCTGCCCAGCTGACAGCATTACTCCCCATTTTGCCTCCAAACCCTCTCTTTGATACAAACCCACCTCCCTGAGACCTGGAGGAGGTTTAAGAGCAGACACAAAAGGCTGAGCCGTGCCCACAGCCATACTGGATGCCGCTGTCGGAACGGGGAGCGGATCCTCGTCCTCCCAACCTGCTCCAGGTTAGCGGGGGACGAGGGGCTCCCTGGGGTCGGGCTGTTGCCTGCAGCTGGCGGGCTCAGAGTGACGTCGGAGGACAAACAGACAGCACCGGTCTTTTCAGGAAGGCCACATCACTTAGCGCTTGGAAAGGAGCTCCGATATTTTCCTGATTATGTTTGCACGCAAACGAGCGCCGCGGGGAAATTATGCAATGCTGAGCGGGGAGGGGTGGGAGCGAGGGAGGAAGGGCTGGAGGGGGGCCCCGGGCTGCACCCCGCTGCCCTCAGCCCCAGCCAGTGCAGCTGCAGCCCCGGAGGTGCCGCGGATGGGCTCCATCACCAACCTCAGCACCGTAGCCTCGGAGCCACGGCTCGGCAGGGCTTTATTAACGGCCTCTTCATTAAGCGCCCAGACCAAAATGCATATGTTCATCACCCAGGCAATTTAATTACCCAGCCTGGGTTCAACCTCGCACACCCACACGCCTTTCTTTTTCGAGGCCTCCGTGCGGTCATAGCCTTAAATAAATAGATGGCAGGACATGAGGCAGATGCTGACTCTTACAACCTCTGTCTTGGCCACAGAGCCTTTAAACCACCAGAACTTGCAGTGTTTAATTTCTTTTGTTACCGCTTCTACCTTTAGAGCCCTGCCTTAGGCTTTCTAGATGCAATCACAGGCAGCAGGAAACTGAGAGCTACACTATGAGCTTCCTGGGCATCACACGCGCTCACACACAACACACACACACACACACACTCCAGCCCATCAATCACCCTAATTACGACTGGCCACACGTCCGCAGCTCTCTGTGGCACTCCGTTACTGCCCGTAATTACACGGTGGCGTCGTTTCCCTGGTAAGAGTATCACGGAGTTAATTTGGGAGTGTAGATGTGGTGGATCCCGTAATGAATTTCATCCTGGCGCGTTCCCCGCCGCACTCGCCGGCCGTGCGCCAGCTGAGGGAGGGAACGCGGGCAGCGCTGGTCCCCAAAACAGGGCTTGAAGGTCCTCACGCACCCCTGGCACTCATCTCTCCCCAGAACACTCCTGGCTCCTGGCTGCTGCCCACGTCCCATCCAGAGCCAGGACAGCACCACGAGCAGGTTCCCTCAGCATCAAGTGCTCCTCTCCACCTGGCAGATGAGAGCGAGGTGGGCCACGGGTGTCCATCACGGGGATGGACACCATCTCCCAAGGAGGACAGCAGGACCTGGGGCAAGGCTGAGCCTCCCAACACCGGCGTCCAGCTGGGACCACCACGCCAGCAGGCTGGTGTCCTCCTGCCAAGTCTGCTTCAACTTGGCAGCAAGAAACATCTCTTTTCTCCACATTAACCCTACCCAGCCTGCATCCTGGCCGGGCCTGTCGGTCCTACCAAAACACGCAGCTGGGAGCAGCCCATGGATCTTGCTTTTCAGGGATGTTCAGTGCCGGAGACCCCGCGCCGCCCTCGGAGTGACCGCGCAGGCGGCGCTGCCAGCCCTGCCCTGTGCCGGCTGTCCCAGTGAATGGACACGGCTCGGACGGAGCGTGGCAGCCGGGCAGATGCTCTCCTGCAGCCACCCCCGGCCAATACGGCAGCCAGATAGAAAGCTTGAAAACCCATAAAATGGAACAATAATAAAGAAAACTAGAGGGGGTGGCTCACACCCAGCAGCTGATTCACCGGCGCTGTTCTGCTTTACCCCAAGACACACCGGCAGGACAAGCTAAGGGCGTGTTTTTCAGCCGAATTACTTTTAATTGAGTACATCGGAGCTTAGAAACACATGATGCTGTCGGAGATAAATATAGCCACGGCTACGAGGATAGAGGGGGCAGGGAGCAATCGAGGTTCAACACAGCCGAGAAGGAGCTTCCAGCTCCGGGAAGGCAGCGCCGGCCGCGCCGCCGCACCTTTCCCCGTTCCGCTCGGGCATCCCCGCTCCACTCGGGCACCCCCGCCCGCCCTGCCCGGCCCGGGGAAGGGGCCGTGGAGCCCGTACCTGTTTTAAACTCTAGCGCTGGGTCCTTCTCGCCTTCGCCCAGGTCGCTCTGCAGCATCATGTAGAGGATCCCGAAGGAGTTGTGGATGCCGAAGATGGAGCCATTGCACCAGGCGGCCGCGAAGACCACGACCCAGCCGAAGCCGCCCTCGGGGGGCTGGAAGGGCGCGGCGGCCCCGCTCTGTCCCCGCTCAGCCGCGGCCCCAGCCCCAGCCCCGGTCCCGGCCCCGGCTCCGGCTCCGGCTCCGGCTCCGGCCCCGGCCCCGGCCCCGGCCCCGGCCCCAGCCCCGGCCCCGGCCCCGGCCCCGGGCTCGCTCTCGCCCGCCGCCGCCGCCGGCACCTTCTCGTCGCGTTGCGCCATCGCGGCCGCGCTCCGGCCGCCGCCCGCCGCCCGACTGCCCCGCAGCCGGTCCCACATGCCCGCCGCCCCCCCCGGCCGGCCCCCCCGCCCGCCCCCTCCTGCCGCAGCCTCACTCCCCGCCTCCCCTCCGCCGCCTCCATCCTCCTCCTCCTCCTCCATCGCGCCGCTCGGCCCCCGCGTCCCTACCTGCGGCGGGGGCCGCCCGCCCGCCCGCGCCCCCCTCCCGTCCCCCCGCGGCGCTCAAAGGCGGCCCCGGGCCCGGCCGCGGCCCCGCATCGCCCGCCGAGCCGCCGCGCCGCCCCCGCCGCCGCATCCTGCGGCGGGCCCGGCCCGGGGCGGGCCCCCGCCAGCGCCGCCCCCGCGGGGCCCGGCGGCGCTTGGGGGGCGGCCGGGAGCGATGCGGGAGCCGTCGCTGCCCCCCGGCCCCGCACGGCCCCCCCCCGGCTGCGGGGGCATCCCGCGGGCACGGCCCGAGGGGCTCTGGTGGCCCGGCGGGGGATGCTGCCGCTCTCCTCCGCCCCGCAGCGAAACCCCGGAGCCGCCCGGGCAGGTGGCAAACGCCCGGCGAGGGGATGCGGTTCCTTCCACGCCGGGCATCCCGGTGGGGTTTTTGGCGTGCCCTACCTCGGAAAGTTTGGGGAGCGTTTGTGTGACACCAGCCCGGCTTCTTGCTGGGGAGAGCCGCCAGCATCACCCGGGCAGCGGGGTTGTTCCCAGGGCCACGGGTCACCCCACGCTGCCTTCTCCGGGCGGGACAGCAGCGGCCACCCAAACCCGATGGTTTTGGGAGCTGTTCCCTCGCCTCTGCCTCGTTTTGCAGCAAGCTCTGCCTTTTTCTCTTCTTTCAATAAATAATTACAAACCCACCAATATATTAAAGCCTGTCTTTTCACACGCTGAAAGTATTTACACTTTCATATATGCCAAGTCTGAGTTATTATTCTTTCTTTCCCCTAATGGCTGTGTCAGTGTCAGATTCCTATCAGAGTAAAATAATACATCCCAACCTCCCGCTGCTCTTTCTTTACCTCCAGGGATATTAATTACAGGGCAGGGTGCGGAGCCGGCAGGGAGGCGGCGGCAGGGCCGCACCATCTCCCTGCCTCTCCCGCAGCCGGAGAGGAGCGCCCGGCCACGGGCTGCGGACTGGGAAGGCTTTTGTCTACGTGCTGCGGCTCGCCGGGCTCGGAGAACCCCTGTGGGACGCGGCTACAGCCAGGAAAACCTCTCCTCGGCCTTCCCGCCCGCTCCCGCCGGCAAATCACTGCCAGCTCCATCGCCATCCGCTTCCTCCCAGCCAGAGGATGAGGAGCAGTGGCTCTGCCTGGCTCCGAGCAGCCTCTGTGAGCGGCGCCGAGACCCGAGCTGGAAGGATGCGCCGATGGGAAACGCGGTGCTCTCCCCTCGCCTTCCCTCCTGGGCACCCCGCCGATGGATGAGCCCAAATCCCCCCGGCCCGTGGGGTGCCCGGCGGCAACGCCGCGCTCAGGTCAGCCTCGCTGCTGGAGGAACTGCATTTTTATTTCCCTTCCTCTCTGGTGGAGTCTCCTCCCCGGATCCCCATCTCCACAGCGCGGCCGGGGGAGGCTCGGGAGCTTTGGCAGCATCTTCCACTGCCCTCTGCCGGCACAACGAGCAGCTAAATTTTAATATCCATATCACCAGAAAGCCGGATCAGCTTCCTGGCCTGCTGGTTTTATTTTGTTAAGCCCCTGCAAGCTGAGACAGAAGGGGCCTGGGGTACCCCGGGTGGTGCACAGCAAAGCTGCCCCCCCAAAATATTCATTCTCCACGGCAGCAATGCAAGGCTGGATTTCAAACATCAATGAGAGAGGTGGGAGAGCTCTTTGCCATAGAAAACACCATCTCATGGAGACTTCTTCCCTCTGGAGCTGCATGAAGGCACTCAAAGGGTGGGAAGCAGGAGGTCAATATTCCTGTGGACCTTGAGGCAGACGCAAAACCCAGGGAGCAGCATCTCTCCTGGGTTTGGCTGCATGGTGACTGGACAGAGCAGTTTTTGGCCCAGACATCACTGGGCTGGACTGGACCAGTGAGACTGGGGGGTAAAATCACAGAGGGGGCTGAAAAAGTGCGGGTTAAAAGTCTGTGCTAGAGCTTTCATCCAGGAGGGAGATGCAGCCTGGGAAGCTCCGGGAAGCTCAGGCAGGAACAGCTGTGCCTGCTGTAAGAGCACGGAGCATCCCACCCAGAGGCTCTGCAGCTTCATAACCACGAGATGAAAGAAACACTGAGGAAAACCAGAAAAAGCTGCTCTTCCCTGGTTGAACTCAGTGAAAACACCCTTCTGTGTCTGCCACGTGGTTTTCCTCAAAGCCCTGAGCCTGCCAGCTCGGTGAGGGATGCAGTGGATGGCAGCAGCACAGCCAGGCTCTCCAGATCCTCATCTGGCATCCCTGGAGAGCTGGCAGGGAGCACCTCATGTCACAGCTGATGAGCCCCCGGCCACCCGGGCAAAGTGTGGCTGTCGGCAGCCTGTGCTTGGCTCCAAACCGTGGTGCCAGAGCCTCTGCCAGAGGGATTGGCTCCTGCACAACGTGTGTGCCTGGTTCTGCAGAAGGGGAGGAGTGACTGGAAATATCTGTGCAAACACCTTGGGAAGTGTTGGGGGGGGGGCGTGGCCTCGGGGAATACAAATTCCTGGTGGCTTTGCAACCTGGCTTTGTTTTAGTGACACGGGGACATGGAGGGTCGTCCTGAGGACAAAAAACCTCGCTGACAGCATCTGCAGCTTGGCCAAAAGCTCTGGGAAAACATCTCACCTCCTGGGCAACAACCCCTTGCCGTCATTAGCAATGCTCCTTTCTTTAGACTGGAGTTGTAGTTAAGGCAGCTGCTACATCTGGCCTGGCAGAGATGCTGTCCCAGAGGAAAAAGTAGCTCGGGGACAGCCTTAAGGATGTGGCAGAGCTCACTCCATCCCTTCCAGGGATGCTGGAATGCAGAGTCTGGAGCCCAAAGCTTGTCTCAGGGAGAAGGCAGAGAGAAGACCAGCACATTGTCACACCCTTCCTCTGCCTGACCTCCCCAATGTTTGGGATCAAAAATATCAGAGGTGGCATTTTCCACCTTTTTGGCAAGATTAAAGTTGATTCTACTTTGTTTGGCTGAAAAATGAGGCAACTTAAAAGTGCTGGTGTGAGCAGTGGCTTTTCAGGGCACCACGTGCCACCAAACCCCACCTTTGGCTTCATTTTGGCAGTGGAAATCACAGCCCCGTGTCCACCCCAGTGGCTCCAGGCTGGGTGGGGAACGTGGAACGTGGTGTGGCTCAGATGCTGCTGTCCTACCTGATTTCTTCATGCAGTTGAGCAAAACCACTATTTCTGTCCCAAACAGAGGAGCAGGGTGGATCTGTGCTGTATTAAAGGGCTTCTGGAGCCCCACAGCTGCCTGCTCACCTTCAGCTGCAGAGGTGGGGAGGGCATTTTCTGAGCGTGCCTCACCGGTTTTCCACGTTTCCTTTGAAACAGGAGCTACAAGGGCACGTTCCTGTGGGGAAGTGGAAGTTCCTGCCCAGCCCCAGCAGCCCCAGCCACGATGCAGCCACCCCAGCCCTGCTGTGTAACCCCACAGGACCTCGGAGGTGCCAGAGATGCTCCGCTGATGGGAAGAGCTCGAGCCGGCGCACAAAGGAGGCAGGGATCCAGCTGTAAATTAATATTTTATAGAACACCAAGAAAAAATCAGAGAGGCTAATTACAGCGATAATCATCGCAGCCTGGAGGCATTTCCATGGAAGGCAGGAATTACCCAGGATTACCTCAGCCCTCGCAGCAGCCCGCGCGGGAGGCGAGCGCGTGCGGCGCTGCCACGGCACCCACCTCCTCCTCCTGTGCCACCTGGGGGTCCACAGCCCAAAACAAAGGGCTTGGGCAGCCTCCTGGCATCCCAGGTGCTCAGCTTTTGGTTTGCTGGGCTGGGTGGGATGATGGAGGGGTGGTGGAGCAGTGGGATTTGGGGCTGGGTGCTCAGCTGGGCCCCACTGTGCCTGTTTGTCCCCAGTGTCACTGATGTGGGAGCCAAAGTTGACCCCGAGCTGCTTAAAACCCCGAGGGATTCAGGGAATCACTGGCAAAAAAGTTTGTGGATGTGCCCCCGGGATAAGTTTTTCCTGTGGTTCATTAATTTACTGTTATTAACTGGTATTTGCATAGTTTATCCAGTGACAGAATGAATTCCCTTGGGAAAGGGTGAATTCCCCATCAGCTCCTCACTTTGGAGGGTGGGGGCACTGCCCAGCTCCAGCATGGCACAAAGTCTTAAGCTGTGAAAAGGGAAATATAGCTTGGATATTAGGAAAAAGATTTTTATGGAAAGAGTGATAAAGAACTGGAATTGTCTACCCAGAGAGGTGGTGGAGTCACCATCCCTGGGTGTGTTTAAAAAAAGATTGGACGTGGCACTCGGTGCCAGGGTTTAGTTGAGGTGTTGGGGCATGGGTTGGACTCGATGATCTTGAAGGTCCCTTCTGACCCGGTGATTCTGTGATTCTGTGATTCTGTGATTGTATGATTCTGTGATTCTGTGATTCTGTGATTCTGGCTCATGGCAGGCCTGGAACACCTCTGGGAGCTGCATGGCCAGGAGTTCTGCAGGCTCCTGTCCCTCAGCCCGGGACAAAGCCAGCCCAGACACCTCCAGGGGGAGCAGAGAAGCCTTGGTGCAGCTGTTTTGTGCCCCTGAGCTCGAGCAGAGGCCACTGCTGGCCTGACACCCAGAAAAAATTCGGGTAAAACCCAACAAGTGCTGTGCACAGAGCTGGGAAGAGCCTGGGCTGAGGCTGGCCCTGGGCTGAGGGTGCTGAGGGTGCTCAGGTCTGTGGGTGCTGCTGCCTGCACCCTGCCCTCACCCTGCCAAGCTGTGTGAGGCACCCCGGGCACACTGCTTGTGCCCCCCAAACTCAGGCATTTGTGGGCTGAGAGCACCCAGGAGTAGAGGAGATGGTCTGGGGGCTCCAGGGGCTGAGGCCTGGGGCAGTTGTGACACCCTTTGGGTTTGCTCCTGTCACTTTGAGGGTTTCTGACATGCTGGGCTGCTCCTGGCAGCACTGAGAGCTGCGGAGCTGCTGCGAGCGAGGGCTGGGGGTCACCCAGGGCTGCCCGTGTCCTCGGGCACAGCGTGCCGTGGCACTGGGGCTGCCCACCCCTCCCGTCCAGAAGTGAGCCCCCCCAAATCCCTGCCTGGTGCTGTCGCGGGCTGTGGTGGTCCTGGGAGCAGCAGCAGCCTCCTCGCCCTGCCCTGCTGCACTTCTGGCTCTGTTTGGGTCAGGGAAAACTTTTCCTCCGCTTTTTGAGATGGGCACGCCTCTGGTAGCGCCAGCACAGGGACAGGACAGCTGGCCAAGGCAGCCCAGCATGAATCCGGAGAGTCCAGCCTGAGTGTCCGCGCTGTGCTGGCTGCTCGAGGGAGGTCCCTGGGGACACCGGCAGGAAGGGTTGGAACGGGGGTGCAGAGCTGCCCGGGCTCCTTGGGGCACGACAGAGCTGCCCTTACAAGGGTGGGAGACACAGCCTTGTGCCAGACCCCCAGCTCCAGCCGGAGATGGCAGCTGTCCCTTTTGGGGTGCCCTCGCCCTTTATCCGTGCCGGTTTTCCCTTCCTGACGAGCAGCGGGAGCTGCGCTCGGGGCTGCGGGTGCCGGGAGCGAGGAGCTCTCCCCGCTGCCTCCTCCGGGATGCGGCGCCTTCCTGGCAAACACGGCTTAATCCCGCCCTGGAGGGCTCCGTAAAGAAATCAAAGCGTGAGTCATCTCCCTCCAAACCTCAAACCGTGTCACAGATTATCCCTCGCGCTGCTCAAGTTCTTTCTTCCCCCACACGCCTCGGCGCAAGGGGAAGCGAACTCGTTTGCCACATTCCAGCTCCGGCACAGCTCGAACCACCTGTCTCTCCGGGCTCACTCTGCCCTCTAGTAGCGGCTGCGTTTACAGCAGTCAGAGAATCATGGAATCGTGGAATTGTTCGGGGTGGAAAAGCCTTCATCGAGTCCAGCCATTCCCACTGGAAAAGCCAAAGCCACCACTAACCCACGTCCCCAAGTGCCACATCCACACATCCTTTAAATCCCCCCAGGGATGGTGACTCCCATCACTGCCCTGGGCAGCTGTGCCAGGGCTGGATGGACCCTGCAGTGAAGAATTTTTCCTTAACATCCAATAAAAATCTCCCCTGGCCCAGCCTGAGGCCGCTCCCTCTCCTCCTGTCCCTGTTCCCTGGCAGCAGAGCCCGACCCCCCTGAGCCCCCTCCTGTCAGGGACTGTGCAGAGCCACAAGGTCCCCCCTGAGCCTCCTTTGCTCCCGGCTGAGCCCCTTTCCCAGCTCCCCCAGCTGCTCCTGGTGCTCCAGCCCCTTCCCCAGCTCCATTCCCTTCTCTGGACACCCTCCAGCCCCTCAATGTCTTTCTCGCTCTGAGGGGCCCAGAAGTGCCCCAGGATCTGAGGTTCTGTTTCTGTGGGTGCCCAGCTCTGCTGCACCACCCGCCTCCAGCAGAGCGTGCCCTTGGCTGCCCTGGCTGGGCAGGGATTTGAGGAAGGGCTGTGGGGCCACTGGAGCCTGCCCTGGCTCTGCTGGCATCCCTGGCATGGACACGCAGCTGCCAGGGGCAGAGCTGAGTGGTTTTCCTGCAGTGTCAGCCCCTGAAGGAGTAATTCACATCACTCCTTAGCCAGCTGCAAAATCCCTGCCAGACACTTGGGCTGGAGTGAGGACATTGCCTGGAATGGGTTTGTGTGGGCTGGAGTGGCCTCAGAAGGGCAGAGCCCCGAGGTGGGGTCTGTGGCAGGGGTGTTGGAATTGGATGGACCTTTAGGTCACTTCCAAACCAAACCATTCTGGGATTCCAGGACTCCCAGGCTTGGATTTTGTTAGACCCCCAAGCAGATGAAGCTCCTGCAAATGTTTGCACTCAACGTGGTCCAGTGCTGGTGCTGGGACACAGAATCATGGAGTAATTTGAGTTGGAGAGGATCTTGAAAGATCTTCTAGTCATAGCCACAGGCAGGGATGCCTCCCGCTATCCCAGGTTGCTCCAAGCCCTGTCCAGCCTGGCCTTGGACACTTCCAGGGATCCAGGGGCAGCCACAGCTTCTCTGGGCACCCTGTGCCAGGGCCTCCCCGCCTTCATTGTAAAAAAATTTCTTCCCCGTATGTAGTCTAAACTGACCCTCTTTTATTTTAAAACCATCCCTTACTGTTCTGTCACAACAGATCCTGCTAAAAACTTCGTCTTCATCTTTCTTGGAGCCCCTTTAGGCCCTGGAAGGGGCTCTGAGCTCTCCCTGGATCCTTCCCTTCTCCAGGTGAGCACCCCCAGCTCTCCCAGGCTGGCTCTAGAGCCGAGAGACTCCAGCCCTTGGAGTCCCTCTGTGCCATGACCAAGGAGAGGACCCCAAATCCTCGGGCACCAGTGTCTGGTGACAGTGACAAGCTGAGGAGGACAATGCTTTGCTTGGAACCCCAGACCAACACCTCGTCATGGATCTGATCCACGGGGAGACACCCGGGGACTCCACAGGGCACGGGGGAAGCGTGAAGAAGATGGTGGCAATGCCACACCTGGAGAAGGCGATGCCCAACCCGCTCCCTCTCCCCGGAGCATCCCTTCCCCTCCCGGCCGTGCCAGCGGCCGGAATTCCAGCGGGATGCTCCAAACCCGCAGCTCACGGCCGGAGGCTGGGAAGCCGCGGGGAATCGAGGATTTATTAAAACCCCGAGGCGAAGTTGTAAGGGCGGCTCCGGGGTGCCGGGGCCGCTCGGGGAGCCCCGGGCTGGCGGCGCGGAGCGGGGCGGAGCGGGGCGGGGGCGGCGCGGGGGCACATGCGCCGTGCGCGCACTGCGGAGCGGCGCGGGCAGCGCGGGCAGCGCCAGCGGAGCGGGGCGCGGGGCGCGGGCAGCGCCGGCGGCGGCCGCAGCCCCGCACGGCCCCGCACGGCCCCGCACGGCCCCGCCGGGCCCCGCCGAGACACACCCCGGCCACCCCGACCCGGAGGAGGTGAGCGCAGGGGATGCGGGGATGACGCGGCGCAGGGAAAGTGGGGGGTCCGTGTCCCCCCCAGGTGTGAGCGCGAGTGTGGGGACATCCCTTGGCGGGGCATCGGGGGGGTTGTAGCCTTTTTATGGGGGTCTCCCATATCTTTGCATCCTTTTGAGGGGGGGGCATCGCTGCGTGGAAGGGATCCCCCAGCGCTCTGCATCCGTGCATGGGGGGTGGGTGATCCTCTGCCGCTTGACATCTTTCCGGCGGGGGGGTCCTCCATCCCTTCGCATCCTTGCGGGGGAGGGGGTTCTCCATCCCTTTACACCCTTTCCGGGGGGCTCCTCCATCCCTTTGCATCCTTTCCGGGGGGTTCTTCCATCCCTTCGCATCCTTGCGGGGGGGGGAGGGCCGCTCTGCATCCCCGTTTTGCTGCATCCCCCCCAGCTTTGCATCCTTGCACGGGGGCGGGGGGCCGATCCTCCATCCCTTCACATCCTTGCTTTGGGAAGGGGCTGCCCGAGCTGCCTCCCCCCTTGCGTGGGGGGCCCCTCCACTTTGCAGCTATTGATGGCCGGGGGAGGGAGGGGGGAATCCTGCACGTTTTGCACCTGTGCCTGGAGGGGAGGGGGTCAGGCTGCCCTGCACGTTCTCGTGGCGGGGGGAGGGATCCCGGCACCGCTCGGCTCATTTGCGGTGCTCCGGGCCTCTCTGCACCTCGCGCTGGGGAGGAGGGGGGGGGTGTGTGCTGTCACTTCGCATTCCTACATGGAGAGGGAGGGGGGACCTGGCTGCTCTGCACCCTTCCGTGGGGGCGGGGTGGGGGCGGGGGGCTTCGCTTGCCATCCTTGCATCCTGGGGAGGGAGGATCCTTCGTCTTTACATCACTGTGGGGGATCAACGGGGCCCACGGCTGCCTGTGCACCCACAGCCAGCGCAGGGCTGGGGAACTGGGGGGGCTCCGGGGGGCTCTGCAGCCCGGTGTGAGGCCGGGGGTGCCGAGGGGACAGCGCTGAGCAGGGCACAACCTGCTGTCACCTGTCATGCGTGCCCCCCCCCGCCCCATCCTGGCGCCCTCCCTGGGATTTGGAGCCCCGTTGGGTTCAGAGCCCCCTTGGTGGCCCCCCCAGCCAGGGGCACCCCCACGGGCAGAGCTGCGGGTGGGCCCGGAGCCCCCCAGAGCTGCCGAGCCTGGGCCTCCACGCTCGGTGATTCAGCTACTTGCAGGGAGCTTTAATTCTATCCCTTCCAACTCGAGTTCTTGCTGCCTCGTGGTGGTGTCAGCGCGATGGATTACCTGCGGATTGAGATGCTTTTTAGCGGAGTTTGTGGCTGCTCTGTGTGCCCGGCACACCGGGGCAACGCCGGACACGAGCCGGAGGAGGGGAGCGCAGCCCCGGGATGTGCGGGCAGCTCGGGAATGGCAGGATTAATAATTCATCTTCCAAACTTCGGCGTGCCAAGGCACACCCCTCACGCTGCAGCTCGTTGCCTGGGTTTTAAAGAGATTGCTGGTGTAATTTTCTTTATAAAAAACGGTGTTTTGGCGGTATTTGGGTATCTGAGCAGCTGCCAGGGTGCCAGGTTGCAGAGCTCGGTGAGGAGGGCAGGGTGATGGCAGCATCAGTCCGGCACAGCCCACCCCGGCAGGCAGAGGGTTAATGTGCACCGGGCTGTGCTGTCGCAAACGCAGAGCAGGCTCTTCCCCAGAACGCTGTGATGCAACTCAGACCCCAAATGTCCGCTCCTTTCCCCGGGAGCTGAAGCCCACGGTGAAATCTCGAGATGAAGCATATTTTGCTTTGAGCTGTCATCTCCCTTGGCCCAGTTCTGAACCAAAGATGCTCATCCTCCATTTTATGGCAGATGACAAATCAGCCGCCGATGCCAAGATCTTGACAAGTTACGAACAACAGCCCTCGAGCCAGAAGTGTTAAGAAATAAAAAAAGAAAAGCAAGAACGCTTTTTTTTTTTTTTTTTTAGATTTTTTTTTTTTTTATTGCAGAGCTGCTCATCCAAAAAGGCACCCTCTGAGCTGCACCCCGCGGGCAAGAGCCGCGGCATTTCGCACGTCTCGGAGCAGAGAGGCTGCAGCCAGCTCGGAGCTGGGATCTGCCCCCTCTTCCCCACATCCACCCGCGGTTTTGTAGGGTGCAATTGCAGCTCTGGTGGGAAAACCCACACGGCCACGCTGGGGAGCAGCAGGCAGAGCCCAGCCCCGCAGGTTGGAGCTGGCTTGGAGCGCTCTGCTCCGCGGCTGGAGATGCCAGTCCTGCGGCTGTTCCCAAAGGCAGCAGCAGCGGCTTTCCAGAAAGCCCCTCGCTGCTGGCCGAGGGTTTCCCGGGTTTATCAAAGCGCCTTCTATATTGGGGAGAAAAAGGCTGGTTTGTTCAGCGGCGTCCTGCTCGCACAACCCGGCAGCGAGCGAGGGAGATCCTTCTGGTAATGAGCTGGGCACAAAAGGGGGGAAAAAAAGCCGTCATTGAAGATTTTCCTTTGGTGATAGAGTCATTAAAAACAACACATGATTCCTGGGCCAGCAGGGATCTTTTGCAGCCAAAACAGAGCCGGGATCTGTGCTGTTTTCCCACAGCCCCATCCCCTGACTCCTCCTCTGAAGATCAAGGCAGAGCCGCCGCTCCCGGGCATTCCTCGCACAGGAACCGGGCATGGAGCAGCCAAGGGATGATGGAGGAGGGTTGTGCATAGTTTCATCCACAACTTTCCCCCTCCTTTTCCCCTTCAGCATTAGGGTATGGGGATAGATGTGCTTTTATGCATGGATTTTGCATGGATACGGATACTCTGCTCTGTATCTGTAGCAGAGAGAGCCAAAAGGTGGATGGGAAGGACATGAAGAAGAGGCCCTCAGCTCCAGGGGACACTGAGGGCTCCCTATTTCTGAGAAATCAAACAACAGAACTCAAAATCCACATTAATTAAACCCCAAGGAAAGCTACTGCCTGAAAATTCCCTTGCCAGCGATGGGGGGGGTTGTTCAGCCTGGAGAAAAGAAGGCTCCTTTCCAGTAGAGCCCCTTCCAGTACCTAAAGGAGGCTTATCAAAAGGAGGGAAAGACTTTTTACAGGTGGAAATAGTGATAGGTCAATGGGGAATGGTTTTGAACAAAAAAGAAGACATTTAGATTAAAAGTTAGGAAGAAATTCTTGGCTGTGAGGGTGGGGAGGCCCTGGCACAGGGTGCCCAGAGAAGCTGTGGCTGCCCCTGGATCCCTGGAAGTGCCCAAGGCCAGGCTGGACAGGGCTTGGAGCAGCCTGGCACAGTGGAAGGTGTCCCTGCCCATAGCAGGGGGGTTGAACAAGATCATCTTAAAGGTCCCTTCCAACCCAAACCCTCCTGTCATTCTGTGATTTACAGCATTTGCTCTCACATACCTGTAAAGAAACATCATTTAGGTAAAACCCATGGAGGAGCCCGTTTGTTTTAAACCATATTTGCAGCAGGACGAGGTTTTGTACCAGCCCCAGGGTAACGAGGCGGTTGCATTTGTGGCATCCTCATGAGCAAGGCTGGTGCTGCAGAGCCCAGCTCTCAGAGGTGCTGGGGATTTAGAGACGCTTTAGTCAAGAGCTGTTCCTCGAGCTGCAACATTCTACAGTAAAGGGAGGGGGGGAAAAAAACCCCAAACCAAACCACCAACTGTGGCATTTACTAATAAAGCTCTTGAGGAATATTTTTAGCCGTGATTTAACGTTGTGTTGCACTTTGCTGTGAAGCGTTCGCTCGCTGAAGCCTCCTGGCAGCTGCCGTGGTGGAGCTCGCAGAGGAGGAGCCGCAGATGGGCCGGGGGAGAGGCGGGGGCAGCGCTCCCGGTGGGACACAGGGCACTGCTCCAGCCCGGCCAGGAGCGATGGAGCTTCCACCGAGTCCGGTGGGACACAGGGCACTGCTCCAGCCTGGCCAGGAGCGATGGAGCTGTGCCCTGGGGCTGGTGGGACACAGGGCACTGCTCCAGCCCAGTCAGGAGCGATGGAGCTTCCACCGGGGCTGGCCGGACACAGGGCACTGCTCCAGCCCGGCCAGGAGCGATGGAGCTTCCACCGGGGCTGGCCGGACACAGCTCTCTCTCCCCTCTTTGGCAGGAGGGCCTGGCCCTTCCCCAGCTCTCCCCAAATCTCTTCCTGGAGGCAGCAAAATTCGCTCTGTGCCACCCGGGGCTGGGACCTCTCTGCTCATTTCACAGCGAGCCCACAGAGCTCCCCGGGCTGATATCCCGGGGGTGGGGGACAGAAATGCCATCCCACACGCTTTTCAGTCCCCTAGGCATTTTGCCACCTGATGCTTTGTTGATCCTGCTGCTTTCCATGGCCCCAGACCATTGGTAAAGCCAGGCTCCTTTGGGGTGCGGAGGTGTCAAGGAAGGGGCAGGCAGTGGCATTGCTCCTCCCATGCTCACCAGCCCTCAGTGCCACCCTGAGACTTTATTTTCACTGAAGTCCTGCCCTCTGCTTTATTTTGAGCGAGGGGAACACTTGGGATCCAGCAGGTTTTAATACATTTAATGAACCTTTGGACAGCAGCTCTGGAGCAGTGATCACCTTCCCAGGGAGCAGTGACATTTGTCATGCTGGTGGCGTTCTCGGGCGTTTGGGCTGGCAACAGATGAAGAAGTGGTCGCAGATGCATTTTGCAAATTGGAGCAGCGAGTCCTTGCGGTGCAGCTCACGCTCCATTTTGTGGGAAGGGAATCAGCAGATCTGGCCCAGCTCTCCCAGGCAGGTTTTCCCCTGCACCACAAAGAGCCGCCTGCACAGTTTTTCCTGGCTGAATTTCTCCTGAGACAACAAAGCTCCAGCCCCCTGTGGGTTGCAGGCTCTGCTCTCCCCATGGCCAACCCTGGTAGGAAAGCAGGAGTTTGGGGCCACCTGAGCCAGAGGTTGCCCCTCAGCCATGAGGTGGCTGCTGGTGGCCTCTCTATCCTCTGCAGGTTTGTTCTGTTGCTCCTTGGTCCATCCCACGCCGCGGCAGAGCTCCACAAATTGGCACCTTGAGAACCTGCTGCTTTCACACCTACCACCTATTTCTGTCTGCTCAGCAGCATCACACACCCCCAGATCCTTCCCAGCCCTCTTCTGTACCAGATCCATCCTGCCAAACTGCACAGGACGAGCTCCTTCAGGCACCTGCAAACCCCACCGAGTGTCAGCTCTGCCTCTTGTCCTTTCCCTGACTTCAGATTCAGGCGGTTTGTTGCTCCTTTCATTATTTCAGGACTTCTTTGTGCCTCCCTCCTGCCCTCAGCCCTTCCTCACCTCTCCATTCTGCACCAAACCAGGGTCCTGAGCAGCCACCACGAGATCTGGCACCTCTTGTTTGTTTAATATTCATTTATAAACTTTTTTGTTCAAGGTTAATAGATTTTTCAGCGTATCTCTTGTTTTTTGCGCTACTCTGGCTCCTGGCATCCGACCAAAGATTTGCTGCCTTGCAAAAGCCTCCAGCTCCTGGCAGTGTCTGCTCCTCAGGGCTCAGAGGGACCCTGGGAAGCCCAGATTGGGAAAGAGCTTTGATTGCAAGGGCTGAGCTGACAGACTGCCCCAAAGCTTGGCCTAGAACTGAGCTTAGAGCAGGGCTGACCCCACCTCCAGTCTTTGGGCGTTTAGTTCACCACCCCCTTACCCACATTCTCCCCAAATCCACGCTTGGGGTTTTTCCAGGCTGTCTGACACACAGTGAAGGAGGTTTCCCTCATCCCTGCTGCTCCATGCACCATCCAATTCCATCAGAAATATCGGAAATCCCTCAATTTGCAGCTGGTGATGAGCAGCGTGAACATCCTTCCCACCAGTGCTGCTCATCTCTGCCATGGCTCCACTCCCACTCCAGGTTCCTCCTGCAGGGAACACCCATGGAAAACAAGCCCCAAAATTGTTTTCTGCTCCACCATGGCCCAGTGAAAGAAGGTGGGAGCCAGGACACTTCTCCCTCCTCTCTCATGCAACATCAAGCAGGGCTCCAGGGCTGCAGGTGTCAGGCACTGACCAACCCAAGCATCTGTTGATCCCTAGGGATTCACCAGCACCTGAGAATCCTGTGGTCACCAGCCTGTCCCTCCTTGCAGGGCCACCCAGAGCACTCCTGCTCCTTCAGGACACTTTGGATCTGCCAACAGGGTTGTAAATCACAGCCCAGTGGGAGAGAGTGGGTTTGGAGGCACAGTCATGGTGAGGACACAGTTACACACGTGGAAGGCTGTTGCAAGGAATGTAAGGAGCAATGGCTGGACACAAAACTCCTTTTTTTGGATCATTACAAAATGAGAGCTGCTTTTCTGCCCCTGGTGGACCCCGAGGATCTCAGCTGCCAGATGTTGGCGGCTGCTCAGGTGAGGGATAACATCTGGAAGGAGCCAGCTGGAGGGGTCACCCATGGGCCAGCAGCTGCAAATCACAACCCCACCCTGCTTTACAGGGACTGGGGCAGCTCTTATTGCCCACAACTCCCTGGTCTGGGGAAGCAGGGGCTGCTCCTCGGTGCTGCCAGCAGCTCTGGGTTTGGGATGCTGCTGGCAGTTTGATTCTTGGGGGGAAATCAGCTCCTTAGGGCACAATAAACAGCTCATTTCTGTCTCATCCCCTCCCCTGCCTGCTCACCTCAGCTGGGTGTGGCTCCCTTCCAAGCTGGGTTTGGGAAGCAGGTGGGAAGATGGTGAGTGTCCCTCCTCACCTGTGGCATTTCCCAGTACGAGATTTGGAGCTGTTGGCTCTTTCCAGTCATGGGGAAAAGCTGAGTGAGGGGAGAATCCCCACAGTGCACCTGAAACCTGAACCAGCCCCTGGCTGCTCCCATTCCTCCTGCCTTCCACCTCCAGGAAATTCCTGCTGAGTTCGTGGCTCCCATTTCCTCCTCCTGCATCCTGACACCATCTCCCACTGAGGGCTCCTGGCTTCCACTCAGGAGACAGAAAAATCCCATGGATTTCAGTCCATGGAAGTGATCCTAGAGCCTGAACCCGCCAATCCCTGCTCTTGGAAACCTTTTCTTGAGGGTCTGAGGATCTGCCACCCAAAATCACCCCCTTGAAGTCCTGGGAATTGCCTGAAACGCCAAGAAGAGCAGGAGCAGTGCTGGGCACAGCTCAGCATCCCCTTGCTGAGGCTCTGGCCAGGCCAGCAGTGCTCAGGGTTTGTGTGCAGCCTCTTGGTGAGTGTGAGCAAGACGTGCCAGCGAGGACAGAAATGAAGCTGGCATCTCTGGAGTCACGTGCAGCCCATCCCCACCCAGAGAGCTGTGATCCCATGGGTCAGGACAGGCCTAGAGATGGCAGGGTTTAGGGGAGAAGCTGGGATTTCAAGGCAGAAGTCAGAGGTTTGGTGCTGTTGGTGTCATGGGAGGGGGTTCTGATCCCTGTGCTCCGTTAATTGGGGGTGTTGAAAAGCAGCTTCTCCTGTGGTTTGCTCAAAATTGCCTTTCCAGGCTGTCCTTGCATAAAAATGTGCCCAACTCCTCCTTGGTTCCTTCTGCTGCAAGCTCAGAGTCCTGTGTGGCCTCTTTGGGGTGAGATTAAAGGGATTTTCCTCCTCCAGGGCTGCTCTCCCAAGGCACAGCCTCAAACGCTGCCGTCACACCCCTCACCCACCTTCTGCCTCTCTTCAAACCTGTCCCTGCTGGCAGGTTTCAAACCACAAATCCCATTTTTTTCCTTCATTCTGCTGCAGGATCCCCGTGGCGGCTGCAGGCTCGGGTGGCCCCAATTCCCCCCGGGTCCCCTGTGCAGGGACAAAAAGCTCCGGGTGCCGGTGGCGGTGTCCAGTGGCTGTGTCCAGTGGCTGTGGCCCAAAGGGATGCTGAGAATGGCTCTTTGTTCCCTGTTTCTAATTGCTGGGCCCAGGCAGCTCGTTAAGGGCTCTGCCCTGTGCCCTCCAGTCCCTGCAGCCCTGGGACGTGCCCGGGCTCAGCCTTTGAGGACAGATTTTGGGGGTGAGACATAAAACCAGTTTGGGGTGAAGCTGCCAGTGTTGCTCAGATCTTCACACAGCCTGGGGGGCCCGGGGGTGCCCAGAAAAGGGGATTATACAAGGCCAGAGCAGACATCCAGAGCCCCCCCAGCAAATGCTGTCACACAGGAGCAAACAGCTGGCAGAAATCTGGATTTTTGGGGGGCGGGGACAACACCGCATCCATGAGCGGTGACTCTGGGAAGCACTGGAGGACACAGAGTTTGCTCTGAGCCCGAAGCATCGCCCAGCCCTGCGGAGGGTTCAGGAGCGGGGTCCTTCCCATGGCACCCCGAGTGCCCCGGGCAGAGCGCAGCCCTCAGCGAAAGGCTTTGGGCTCCTTCATGGAGGGAGCTTGAATTTGCATTTGAAAGCAGCGGAGGAGCTGCTGCTGCTGCCGGCCGGGTGCTATCAATGGGAAACTGTTCCGTCTGACGCTCCCGGGGCCAAAAAATGTGAACTCTGCAGATTGCTGGCTCCGCTCACGGGCAGAATCGCTGGCTCCGATGCCGGCGCCCGGCGGCTCCGCTCCCAGCGATTGACGGAAGCTGCTTTTCCTTCGCTGCCAAAGTTTTGGGAGCGATGGGGTGGGTGGGGACGTGAAGCGGGGGGGATTCTGCTCTCTGGGAATGCTGGTGGTGCTCTCTGCTCCTTAGCAGCCCAGCCATCAATTTGTCTTTGCTTTGGGAGCCGAGCTGAGCCCAGAGGCGCTCGTGGCACCTCAAACCCCCTCGTGTGAGCCTGTGGGGTCAGTGCCTGCTCTTGTCCCAGCCCCAGGCTGCTCCACCCCAGGAGACACCAGCGTGGATGATAAATGCTCCTTTTTTGCCTCTTTTCCCTGCCTGTTCCCCACCATTCACACTTTACACCAGAGGGGTGACCTGTCCCCAGCACCCCACACCCCGTGGTGCCCATCCTTCATCCTTCCCTGCAGCTCCCGTGGGTGCCTTCAGTGGGAATGAGGCGTTTGGGTGTGGGCATCTCCCTACATCTCCTTAAATCCTGTAGAAAATGAACCATGCCCGGGTCAGGGGGGGGACAGCGGAGCAGGAGACACCCAGAAATGCTGGGAGGACACCCAGAAATGCTGTGGGGGCACCCAAAGATGCTGTGGGGGCACCCAAAAATGTTGTGAGGGCACCCACAGGAGCTATGAGGGCATCCAGGGATGCTGGGGAGGGGGGCCATGCAGGGAGCTGGGATGAGCTGGCCACAGCAGCTCGTCTCAGTGTAGTGTGTGCACAAATAAAACCCTGGAGAGCCCGCAGTGAGCTGGAAATAATGGCATTACCAGCGCTTCCTCGCTTCTGTTTGGGCTGGACGAGGCTTTTCGGGGCCAGCTGAAGGGCTGCAGCACAGGGCAGCTTGCTCCTGGGTTGAGCACAGCTCTGGGAAGTGACTGGGGAAGGGCACTGTGGCACAAAGGTAGGGACAGGGTCCTCACCTCCACCCTGGCATCCATGTGCTCACCAACATCCCAAAGCTTGCACCCTCAGAGCGTCCCCTGCCTGGAAAAGGGATGGCTTTTCCAAGGAAAAGCCCTGCTGTACCTGCCATGTCCCAGCGTGGGCAGGAAGGATCTGCTGGGTCGAAAGCTGAGGGGGTGGGGAGAAAACAGGCAAATGGTAAAAGTTTTTTTCACCTTTCCTTTCTTTGTCCTTTGCCAGGAGAGGTGTGAGGGCTCACCATGCCGCTGGTGAAGAGGAACATCGAGCCCCGGCACCTGTGCCGGGGGGCTCTTCCCGATGGGGTGACGAGTGAGCTGGAGTGTGTCACCAACAGCACGCTGGCTGCCATCATCAAGCAGCTGGGCAGCCTCAGTAAGTCATGGCAGGGCATCCCTGGCTTGGGATGGCACTGGGGTGGCACTGGGGTGGCACTGGGGTGGCACTGGGGTGGCACTGGGATGTCACCGTCACTCCCACCAGCTCCAAACACACAGAAACAGGGGCTGGGTGAGAGCTGTGAGGGCTGCAGCCACCCCTAATCCACTGGGAATTCTCCAGCTTGTTGAAAATAGGGGGATGCTCAGGGCCAAGCTCAAATTTGGGACTTGGTGGCATTTTGAGAGCCGTTTTCCTCCTGTGGCTGGTCTGTGCAGTGGGGGACAGAAAGCCTTCAGGAGCCTCTTGCTTCTCCACTTGGCCAGAAATAGGAAGGTCAGGTGAAGATTTAAAATACTCTGAGGTATTCTTTTTAAAGTTAGAGCTTTTTGAGGAAGAGAGGTCTCTATCAAAGGCCTAAATCCTCAGCTGTCTTCCTGCCCTGGGACTGATCTGAGCAGAAAAGGGGCAGAGGAGAGCACTGCACACACCAGCATGAAGGTTTAATGGGGCAACCTATTTCATGCTGAATTTCCACTTAAAATAGAGAGAGAAGCTATTCAGGCCCCCCCCTCTTTTACCTCTGTTCAGGAGTAGATTCTTCCCTAAAATACTCCCAGAAAAATAAACCCAGGATTTAGGGAGCTGCTGGAAGTGCAGTGGCACCCACGTGTGCTGAGGCTGTGGCTTCCTAGTCCAGGGGAAAAGGGAATTAAATATGACCGAGCTGGTGAATGGTCTGAGGAGGTTTGCAAAGTGCCCTGATTTTGGGAACTGTTTGATAGCTGGGATTGGAGGAATCCCTGAGGATCTGGGGGGATGGGATGGGATGGGATGGGATGGGATGGGATGGGATGGGATGGGATGGGATGGGATGGGATGAGATGGGATGGGTGCTGTAGCCTACAGGTATCAGCAGTGCTGTGCCAGACACCTCACTCAACTCCATGATAGGAATAACCCAAAGAAATAAGCTAAATAATCCTAAATAAATAATCCTAATAAATAAGCTAAATAACCCTAAATAAATAAACTGTTGTAGGGAAGCACTGAGTGATGCAGGAGCTGCTGAAGTGAAACAAATTGTGGATTCTCCCTGCTGTGGCACTGTCCCCACTGCCCTGCTCTTGGCTTTCCACCTGGGCTGAATTTCCCCTCCATGCTGTGTCATGGTCATTTTTTTGGCTCATCTGTCCTGGTGGATCCAAGGGCTCTTAGGGGCACCACAAATGTTTTGTGCCCCTGTGGGTATTGCTCTCCCTGGAGAGGATGCTCCTTTGGGCTCCTCTGCCTCCTTGCAGTGCTTTGGGAGAGGCTGAGGCTCAGCTCCCAGAAATCCAGGCTGGGGAGAGCACCCCATGGAGCCAGAGGGGGGGTGGGTGGTCCAAGGGATGGGCTGGGCTGGGTGAGCCACCCGCTGTGGTGACAGGCGTGTTGTCCCCTGCCAGGCAGGCACGCAGAGGACATCTTTGGAGAGCTGTTCAACGAAGCCAACAGCTTCTACATGCGCATGAACTCGCTGCAGGAGAGGGTGGACCTGCTGGTCATCAAGGTGACGCAGCTGGACTCCACCGTGGAGGAAGGTGAGGAGCTGGGATTGGTTTGGGATGATGTCCAGATGTGTTTTCAAGCCCGGACTGAGGCCACTCCCGCATCCCTTGTCCTTCCTGTGCCCCCCAGTTTCGCTGCAGGACATCAACATGAGGAAAGCCTTCAAGAGCTCCACGGTGCAGAACCAGCAGGTCGTGTCCCGCAACTCCATCCCCAACCCGGTGATGGAGATGTACCAGCGCTGCGACAAACCCCCGCCGCTCAACATCCTCACGCCCTACAGGTACTGGCACAGCCCTTCCTGGGGGGGACGAGGGGGTCCTTGCCACCAGAAGCACCAGGCGTGGCCCCCATTTGCAGTTGGGTTTCTCCAGCTGCTGTGCTGCCACTCCCATTGCGTGGGGTGCTTGGAGTGTGTGTCCACACACGTGAGGTGATGGCTGTGTTGGATGTGTTTGTGGTGGGGCAGCAGCTCATGGTCATGATGATGCCAAAGCCCTTGGGCAGGGGAAAGGGGGGGTCTTGTCCTGTGTCTGGTAACCCTCTGTCCTCCCTTCCCAACCCCCAGGGATGACAAGAAGGACGGCCTCAAATTCTACACCGACCCCTCCTACTTCTTCAACCTATGGAAGGAGAAGATGCTGCAGGCCACAGAAGACAAGAGGAAGGAGAAGCGCAGGCAGAAGGTGGGTGGGGACAGAGGGGGACACAGAGGGCTGCAGCTGGGGCTGCTCGGGACCTGGGGACAGTCACCTCCTGGTGCATCCTGCTTTGCATTGGGTGCATCTCACAGGGCTGGGTGCTGCTCCCCAGGGACCACTCCTGGTCTGGAGGAGCCAGGCTGGAGGTGGAGCCGTGGCTTTGTGTTCCCGCAGGAGCAGCGGCTGGTGGAGGACTCCACCCGGGAGGTGAAGAAAGTGAGGAAAGCCCGCAACCGGCGCCTGGAGTGGAACATGATGGCGTATGATAAAGAGTTCCGGCCGGATAACAGGTTCTCACCATCCCCCTATCACATGGCGTCATCGGAAGGATCACTGTCCCCAGATAATAGGCAGGTTCTACCTCCTACACCTTCAGCTCACGGCTCTCCTTTGCTTTGCTCTTCCTCTCCGTCGTTGCGGGGGACGTGTTGCCCACAGCAGGGTCGGGGTGCTCAGTCTGTGGTAGCTTCATGGATAGTCGGTGTCCCCAGGGTGTCATCCTGGACCTCAGGTGGAGCCTTGGCATTGGGGTAAAACCGGAGCACTTTCTGTTTCGCAGCTGAGGGAAGAAAGTCGTTCAGCTCTGTTGTGTCCTCCTCCCGTCCGCTGTCACTCCGCTATCTTGTACATCAATATTTTAGTGGCCTTTTCTTGTTTCGTTGTCTCAACCCCAAAATCCTCCCAAACCCACACTCCCCGAGCCCCCTCAGGAGTACAACAGTTGTGTTTCCCTGTGGTGCAGATCGTACGCGTCGGACGCTGCCGACCACTCGTACCCGGCCAGCCCCAACCACCCCGCGCAGCTGCTGGCCCCGGCGTCCCACCTGGCCCCGGCCGAGCACAAGGAGGGGGTGCTGGCGGCCACCAACCCCCCGGAGCACGTGTTCCGGCCGGCCGCGGGCAGCCGGCAGAACAGCCTGACCCGCCTGCAGCAGCCCCACGCGCCGCCGCCCCCCGAGGCCGTCCTCAACGGGCCCAGGCCACACCTAGTCAAGGATTACGGGTAAAGCTTTGGCCTGCGCCATGGTGGAGGGGTGTCCGAGGGAAGGGAGGCTTGGTGGGGGTCTGACCCCCTGTTTCTGGGCTGATGGAGCTGCTCCTCTGCAGATTTCATGGTCCAAACACAGTGAGACTCAAGGCTAAATCAGTCAGGAGCACTTTGGGGGTAACATCATCCTGGATAAGGGGGCAGGTGGATGGAGGGTTTTCCCCTGGGGTGTTGCCTGCCTCCCACCACTGCATGCCCCACAGCCCATCCCACCAGCAGAGCCTCACCACCATTCTGACCCTGGGGTTCACAGCAAACCAAGCCGGAGCGGAGCCAGTTGGGTGCTGGGATAGGTGATGGTGCCAGGATGGGTGATGGGACTGGGATGGGTGATGGGACTGGGATGGGTGATGGATGCTGAGATGGGTCATGGGGCTGGGATGGATGATGGATGCTGGGATGGGTGATGGATGCTGGGATGGGTGATGGATGCTGGCATAGGTGATGGTGCCAGGATGGGTGATGGTGCCAGGATGGGTAATGTGTGCCATCCTTCAGCCAGCAGTGCCCTGGCAGTCAGGAGGGCCAGCTGTGCCCTAGAGGGCATCGGGCCCACCATCACCAGCCAGGCAAGGCAGGAGATTGTCCTGCTCTGTTCTGCACTGGGGTGGCCTCATCTTGAATATTGGGGGCAATTTTGGGCACCAAAATACAAAAAAGACATTAAGGTATTAGAGAGTGTCCAAAGGAGGCCATGAAGATGGTGAAGGGCCTTGAGGAGAAGCTGTGTGAGGAGTGGCTGAGGGCACTTGGTGTGTTCAGCTGGAGAAGAGGAGACTCAGGAGAGACGTCATTGCAGTCTGCAAATTCCTGAGGGGAAGCAGAGGGGCAGATGCTGATCTCTTCTTTGTGGTTACCAGAGGCAGGACCCGAGGAAATGGCCTGAAGCTGTCAGAGGAAGTTTAGGTTGGGTATCAGGAAAAGGTTCTTCCCCCAGAGGGTGCTGGGCACTGCCCAGGCTCCCCGGGGAATGGGCACAGCACCGAACCTGCCAGAGCTCCAGGACTGTTTGGACAACACTCCCAGGGATGCACAGGGTGGGATTGTTGGGGATGGCGCTGTGCAGGGCCCAGAGTTGGACCGGGTGATCCCTGTGGGTCCGTTCCAACTCAGCCCATGCCGTGGCTCTACGATTGCCGTGGCGCTGACCCCTCTGCCCCCGTTGCAGCCCGCAGCCGGTGCCCATGGCCGAGTACTTCGTGCCGCCGGCCCCGCCGCCGCCGCCGCCCGTCATCCCATCGGCACAGACCGCCTTCGACAGCCCCATCTCGGCCACCCCCGCGCTGGCCCCCGGCTCGGCCGCGCCCCCATCCTACGCCCCATCACCGCCCCCCGCGCCCCCCGGCCCCTACTCCGCCTCGCCGCCGCAGAGCGGCCCCATGGGACCCCCAGTGGCCCCGCCGCCACCGCCGCCCGGGCCCCCGGCCGTGTCCGCCTCGCCGGCGCACTCCGCCTCACCGCCTGCCCCCGCCGTGGAGCCGCGCAAGCCGCAGATCCCGCTGATGCCCATGAGCGACGCCCGGAGCGACCTCCTGGCTGCCATCCGCAGGGGTGAGCGCGGGGACCGGCATTGTCACCGCCGTGACAAAGTAGAGTTGGGTGACACTGGCGACACTTGATTGGCCAGGTGATGGGGGAGGATGGTGGGACCTTGAAGGGGGAATAAATGCAGTGTAGAGGTGGGGGACCCATGGTTGGAGGTGGAATGAAGCCCCACGGACTGCTGGCGGATCTCAGGCAGGTGGCTTCCTCCTAGGCTGTAGTGGGTGATGTGCTTCAAGGTTGCTCATATTTCCCTCTCTGGCAAATCTTCAGGTCAAATGGTAAATTTAACCTTCCAGAAGGTTCCGTATCTTCAGGCTGAGTGGAAGCAGAGGGGCTTTATTCTGTGATACAGCTTTGTAATCACACACATTCATAAAATCCTAGAATGGTTTGGGTTGGGAGGGACCTTAAAGCTCATCCAGCCCCACTCCCTGCCATGGCAGGGACACCTTCCACTGTCCCAGGCTGCTCCAAGCCCTGTCCAGCCTGGCCTGGGACACTTCCAGGGATCCAGGGGCAGCCACAGCTTCTCTGGTCACCCTCTGCCAGGGCCTCCCCACCCTCACAGGGAAGAATTCCTTCCTGACATCCAATCTGAGCCTCCTTTCTCTCAGTTTAAAGCCATTCCCCCTTGTCCTACCAACCCTATCCTACTATCCCATATAACTTTATAATCACCAGGGCAGCAGCTCTCTCATCTCAGCCAACACTTTATAACCTGGGGGGGGAATGCTGCACATTGGGTGCATCTCCCTAAAGCCTTCCCCACTTCCCCGCAGGAATCCAACTCCGGAAGGTGCAGGAGCAGTGGGAACAAGAGGCCAAGAAAGAGCCCGTGGGCAATGACGTGGCGACGATCCTGTCGCGCCGGATCGCGGTGGAGTACAGCGAGTCCGACGACGACTCCGAGCTGGACGATAACGAGTGGTCGGACTGAGGGGCCCGGGGCTGGGCTGGTCGGAGCTCCCGGCTCCGTTCCAGGTGTGTACAGGCGTTGTTCCAGGTGTGTGTAGGCGCCTCCCCCAACGTCGCTGCCGGCGGGCGCGGGTGGCCCCGCTCGGGCAGGAGCTTTGCTTTTACACTATGTCCAAAACCCTTCGGGCAGCAGCAGCAGCAGCACTGGTAGGATACACCTCGGAGGCAGTGAGAGCAGAAATTAGCAGCACCTTCACAGTTAATGACTTCCAAAATTCTCTGAAGGCAGGTTAATAGGATTACTCCAGATTTACACCTGGAGCAAGAGCGGAGACTGGCCCTGAGCGTGCTTTGCGAGAGGAAGGAACCCCAGAGGCAGCAGTGCTTTTTCAGCTAAATGTTAATTGTGATAACGAGAAGCTCCTGGAGAAGAAGCCTTGTTTGCACAGCTGGTGCCACCACGGGAGCGCAGGGGTGGCCCTGTGGGCTTGGGGACACTCTGCTGCTGGTGGTTTTGGGGTCAGGCAGCTCCAAAGGCTGCGTGTGGGCAGGAGCCTCCTTCCCTGCCGAGCGACACACCACGCTCAGCTGCAGCTCTGTAGGGATGGTCACCGTCGTGGTGCTGCTCCCTGGAGAATCATGGAATGGTTTGGGTTGGAAGGCAGCTTTAGAGCCCATCTAGTCCAGCTAGATCTGGGGCACCTTCCACTAGACCAAGGTGTTGGTGACCTGAGCCTGTATCCACTCTCAGAGCTGTTTTTGTGGGATCAAAGAGGGAAGGCTGGTGTGGCTGGCAGGGAGACACAGCCTTGTCCGGGCTTGTTTTGCCTTTTCCAGCGAGGGAGAAGAGGTGTCCAGGGAGCTTCCCCAAGCCCAGCTCTCCTTGGCCTTAGTGGTGACACCATTTCAGTGTTATTTGAGAAAATGTGTATCAGACAATCTGCTGCTTTCAGGTAAACCCTTGACTTGCACTTTGCAGCCCCACAAACTGTGCCTGTACAGCTGGGATCAGCTCAGAGCCAGGCACTGATTCCCCCTACCTGATCCTGCTCCATCCCCTGTCCCACAGCTGGGCACTGATGGAGGAGCTGAGTAACCAGGCCCCTATTTCAGCACTGAAAACTCCTGTTTTCCCATCAAAACAGGGCGTGATTCATGGCAGACTCTTCACAGGACTACGAAGGGAGGAGGCACAGGGAAGGCAGAGCAAAGGGGTGGGGAATACTGGAAATATCACAGGCAGGTGTGAAAACCTGCAGAGAGCTGGGAGAGGTTCCCCACAAGTGGAAAATGGGCCAGGACCAGCCATGGGTTTGCCAGTGTGATGTCCCCAGATTCTCTCGTGTTCCCCTATACCACGAGTCCCTGAATGGGGAAAGCCTGGGCTCTGTGCCCAATTCCCCGCCTCTCCCAGTAGCCCTGTAGGTGATGGCTACTGCAGCAGGATTTTGACTTTGTAGAAGCAGCCAGACCTGTAGAAGAGGTGGGAGGATATGGCTGAGGCCCAAATGCTGATCCTTAACTTCACAGAATCTTAGAATGGTTTGGGGTGAAAGGGACCTTGAAGACCATCTCATTCCAATCCCCTGCCAAGGGCAGGGACACCTTCCACTAGAGCAGGCTACTGCTCTCCTGGGAAATGCTGGTGTTGATCAATGTCCCAACATCTGCTCATTTGCCCCCAGTGACAAACCCTTCATGGCCAGATGTGGTGAATCCTCTGCCCAGCTGCTGGGAAATGCCCCTGGGAGCTCTCCCTTCTCTTGAGTGGCACAAGGTGGTCTCTTGTCCCTGGAAACCTAGGCTGGGAGCTGTGGTGCTGAGTGAGCTGGAGCAGAGGGGCAGAATGGATTTGGGATGTGGGAGAGGGCAAGGCAAGAAGCAGCAGAGCAATGGGATGCGTGGAATAGCTCATCTGCCAAACCCAAGGAGCAGGAGTGATCGGAGGAGGCAGGGACACGCGGTGTCCTGCAGGTGGCCAGGACATTCCTGGTGCTCACTGAGAGCTCTCAGTTCTGATTTTGACCCTCTTGAGATGCAGGGAAACAGCTGAGAGAGCTTTTTTCCAAAGGTTGGCCAAGACCAAGAGCCCCTGCAATGCCCAGGACACGCTTTCCTTGGGAAGGCAGCTGGGGTTCGGCCTGGAGCAGGTTCAGAAGGAAGCAGTGTGAAAATTCAGGGTAACATTTAAGGTGGTGTTTCTGGTGGAGCATTATTGACGTAGATACAATCACAGAACTGTTTGTAAGTGAAGAGAGATTGGGTTTATTTAGGAAATTTAGGAAGAGTAATAACCCTTTGGGAGAGAGAGGAAATAGCAGGGGCAGGTGGAGCTGCTCTGTCACAGAGGTCGAGGGGCTGCAGAGTCACTGTGGGGACCCAGCAGAGCTCAGGAGCCCCAGTGGCCCCGGGGAAGGGCTCAGGGACACCCAGGACTGGCTCATCCCTTGGCTCTGTGGCTGTCCCAGTTCTGCACAGCTGAGCCAGTCCTGGTGGGAGCTGGAGTGCAGCCCAGTGCCCCTAAAAGATCAAGTCCCTTCTTTTCATGCACCAGTTGCTGTGTGCGAGTCACATGGGACCCTGGTAATTGGGGCAGGATTCCATTGGTGTGTGGCAGGTCAGGGCTGTCCCTGGAGCCTCCCACTGCCCTGTCCCCTCACTGGCAGCTGTCAGGGTTGGTGCCATTGCATGGCAGACAGGACAATCACAGGAAGGTTGGAAGGGACCCTGAAGGTCATTTAGGTCGCTCAGGCCTTGCCTGCCCCGTGCACAGGCCACACCTGCAGAGCAGATGCACAGCTGGCAGCCCCAGGGGGGCAGGAAAGGCTCAGCCCCAGTTCCTCACACCTTTAGGTTGTCACACCACGTCCCCGTGGGGCATCCCAGCAGTCCCAGCACATCCTCACCCCTCCTGTTCTGCTGATGGAAATCCCCTGATAACACAAACCCAGCTCACATTCTCAACTGCAAAGCCAGCCAGCAGCAGTGACCCCCCAGCACTGCCAGCTGGTTGGAAACATCACAGTCCCCCTCTTCCAGGGACCAGAAGAGCCATGGAAACCCTTAAGCTGTCTTGGTAGCAGGGCTGGGATCCCCCATCCTCATCCCAGAGAGGTGTCTGGTGGAGCTGGTGGAGAATTAACCTCAGGGTGTGTTTGGACACCCATTTCTGCTCTGGCCATGGCTCACCTGGCTCTTCCCAGCTCTCCCAACGGCACCACAAGGCAGGAAAGCACCAGGAATCATTCAGGTGGGAAAAGACCTCCAGGGCATTAATGCCACATCACAGAATCTCAGAATCACCAGGTTGGAAGAGACCTTCAAGATCATCGAGTCCAACCCATGCCCCAACACCTCCACTAAACCCTGGCACCGAGTGCCACCTCCAATCTTTGTTTGAACACCCAGGGATGGTGACTCCAGCACCTCCCTGGGCAGACAATTCCAGTCCTTTATCACTCTTTCTGTAAAAAACTTTGTCCTGACCTCCAGCCTCAATTCCCCCTGGTGCAGCTCGAGGCTGTGTCCTCTCCTTCTGTCAGTCACTGCCTGGAGAAAGAGACCAACCCCCCCTGCCCACAGCCACCCTTCAGGGAGCTGTAGAGGGTGACAAGGTCACCTCTGAGTCTCCTTTCCTCCAGGCTGAGCACCCCCAGCTCCCTCAGTTGTTCCTCACAGGGCGTGTGTTCCAAGCCCCTCCCCAGCCTTGTTGCCTCCCCTGGACGCTCTCACATCGTGGCACTGAGAGCCCCAACCCCATCACAGCCATTCCATCCTCAGTGCCTTCACTCGGGGGACTCCTGCCCACCTTTTTTTGAGGCAGAATCACCTGGATTTTGCTCAGGTGACCTTGGAAATCCACCAGAAGTGGCACCGATTCCTTGGCTGCTCTGGGCTGGCGCTGCTGGGATTGTGCCACGCTAATTAACAGTGTCTGTCTGTCTGTCTGTCTGCCCCACATGCTGCACAGCCAGGATTTTGTACAAACGTGCCTGTTTCTGTGCATTCTCCCCAAAGTAGGCCATGCTGTGTTACACAACCTGAAACGCTCAAATCCTCATGTGGGCCGATATAAAAGTGAATATTTAAATATTTTATCTAGCCTGGCAGACGTTAAAAAAATACAATCCAGGTCACAGATGATTGAATTTCTCCTCTCTCAAGAGTACCAGAATTGGGCTGAGGAGATTCTCCTGTACATTAAGGTATCGTGTTCCCTGTTAAAATATAGCAGTGGCATTTCATTGCCAACGGATAATCACGGAGTGCCAAACATTTAATGAGCCCAACTGATCTCCTGAGAGCTCCTCTTTCCATTTTATCTGCTTCCCCCTACTTGCCAATTTATGGGCACAGATTAAAAATAATAAATATGGCTGTCAGCAGAAGGGGGAAAAGTATCCTGTGTGCATACGAATGGATTGGGCTGGAGTCAGTGGAGCAGCAAACGAGCCATTGTGGTTCTGCTTGGAGATGCTGGTGGAAGGTTCTCATCCTTGAGGTCCAGCAGGAACCTCTTGGATGCCCCAGGTTCATCTGAACAGGGACATTTCTGTGCCCTGTGAAGCTACAGCAGGTGTGAAGGCTGGTCCTGCTCAGGTTTCTGAAGGTTGGTGGAAGTCCTGCAGTGTCCACTCCTGGCACTGCACTCGGTGTCCCCAAGGTTCGGGTGACCACTGGAGCTGGCTGGTGGCTCTCAGAGGGTCAGTGCCCTGAAGGAAAAATGGATTGGGAAAAATTCATTTCTAATTTTCCACCCTGGGAAGAGACCCAGAGAGGAGCAATCATCCCCTCCCATGAGAGCTCCTGCTTTTGCAGCTGTTTCATCGCAGGAAGGTTTTACTCCAGTGACAAACTTAAGGCTGAACTTGGCTTCTTCAGAGAGCTCTTCCCACAGAAGAGCCCTCAAATTTCCTCCCAGCGACTTTTCCATCTCTCTCTCCCTTTCCAGACACCCAGCAGCCTCAACAGAAGCTTTGCAGACTCCCCTGAGCCCCAATTAACACCTCAGCTTTAACGACAGCTGGAAGTTTTGCTTGGAGGGAGGCAGGCTGGAGCACTGGAAGGGGCTTTTTTTTGGGGGGTGCATTCCAGAGGTCCATGGCTGGCAGGAACACGGTGCCAATTCCTTGTGGATGGACCAGGGATGGCCATGGGAAGCACTCCCCACCATGGGATGCTGGCAAGGGGAGCACAGGCCGTTCCTTTCACCAGGATTCCCGTTCTTCCTGTAGCAGTAGTTATTTAGGGGTAAGGTTTCCTCAGCTGGAATGTCACTTTACAGATTAAAAAAATTAAAATAAAATAAAAGTAAGGGCAAGGAGTCTGTCCTGAGGAGTTTACAGTCTACAGCAAAGACCATGTAACCTGCACTGCACTTTAGAAGCCTCAAATGCTCACTCACCCATAAATTCGCCCTCGATGGGGCAGCAGCACCTTGAGGATTGCTGTCCCTTCCTTAGGTGACCCCTGAGCAGCACCACAACCCCTGTGGGGCTCTCCTGCCCCTCCTCTCCCCCACGCTGAAGTGCCTGAGCAAAGTCCAGGAGAGCCAAGCCACGCTGGGTCTGTCCCTGAGCCCTCAGGGTGGGCCCTTCCCAGCCCCACAGCTCTGCTCTCTGGGATGGCCATGGATGGGGTGGGAATGGTGCCGCTGCAGCCACCTCAGGGCTGCCATCCACTCGTGTGACAGCCTCTGGAAGATGTCCTTTTTCAGCCATTTATAACCCAAATCTTGACTTTGAAGCAGTTCAATCTCTTTGAGAATCAAAGAGGGATTTTTTTTTGTGTGTGTGAATTTGATCACTCTTGGACAAACCCCTCATTTTCTGGGCTCGCTCTCTCCAGCTCCACCTTCTCCGGGTGAAAATTGTGCCTGTATTTTGCTGGTGGAGGGAATTTAAAAAAAAAACCAACCAAACCAAACCCCAGAGTTAAGAACTTCAGTGAGGAGGTGTTTGCCCCAAAGCCTTCAGAGCAGGGTGGCAGGGGGACAACAGGGTGTCCCCAAGGGAGGACACTGCCCTGGTGGTGCCACCAGGCTGAGGCAGAGCCTGCAGCTAGGGGTGGGATCTTGCTGAGGGAAACCCCCGGGAGGAGCTGGATGGGAAAAGTGTCCCCTGAAGGCAGATTTGATGTGACATTACCCACATTTATATCTGAATTACAGAGTGACAGGACCCTGAGGTCATGGATGCCTCCACAGCACCACTGCTGCTTCACCCTCCCGTGGGCATCTTGCCACAGGTGCCACCTTCCAGAGGTGACTCTGACCTCTCACTCGTCCCAAGAACAGGATTAAATCTCTCACTGGTTGTTGTGAGCCCAAGGGTGTGTGAAAGGAGCCTTTCCCTGCACACTTTTCCCATGGTGGCAGTGCCAGGGGCCTGGGCTGGCCCCGGGGGGATTTTCAGCTCAGTGGTAATTCCAACACTCGGTTCTGTGCAAGGTTAAGAGTGCAGAGAGGGGGAAATCAGGCAGAGAGAAATCAGCCCAGCGTTTTAGGTTGGTCAGGCTCACACCAGGGGAAGCCTCAGCCAGGTCAAACCCTGTGCAAAGCCATGAAGGGCAGTGAGGGGAATAAATCTGTTCTCCAGGTCAGTGTGGGATGGAGCTGTGGCAGGAGGGAGCTGAGTTAGAGCTCAGGGAAAGCTTTCTCCAGGTGGGGATGGAGAAACTCAGGTCACAGGACTTTGAGAAGCCAGAGGGAAGCTCGTGACCTCGTGTGCAGCCAGGGGGTGGTGAAGGTGTCCACAGGTTTGTAATTCTGCCTCATCCCCTCTTTGGGATCTGTCCAGGTGGGTTACAGCCCCAAAGCATCCCCAGCTGCTTTTGCTCCCCCTTGGTTTTGGTGTTGACCCTCAAATCCAATAAAAATAAAATGTGCTGCAGAATAAAGAGCTGGGAGGGAAGGATGGGAGCTCCCAGCTGTCACTGCTGTGTTCCAGTTGTTAAAGGGCAGCAGCTCCTCTGGACCATCCCTCACCCACAGGCTGTAGTGAGTAAACCATTAAGGTGGACAATTTAAAACCCACCCTTTGGTTTGGGGTGGCTCAGTTGAGAAATCTAAAAATAAAATAATAAAAAAAAAAAATCCAAAAATAAACAAAAAAAAAAAAAACCAAACAAAAAAAACCCACCCCACAAAACAACTAAAAAGCAAACAAACAATTCACACGTGATTTCCAGAAGGATAAACTGTTCCCTTTGCTCCCCTCAGAGCTCCAGGGAAGGTCAGGCACAGCAACACTTCCCAGGCAGGCAGCGACAGAATGGAGCAGGTGCCACCAGAACCACTTCCAAAAATGCCAGGAAAGTGGTGTTTGAGGAAAAGCAATGAGCACATCACCCCCAGTGCAGCAAGGAGAGGGTCTCCAACCTCTGCAGGAGATGCTTTTGTCCCTGGAGGCCCCTCTCCAGCTCAAGTGGTTCCAATCCCATTGATTTTCACCTCTTCCTGGTGCTGGTGCAATCCTGATGCCTCCGTGGGAATGCTGGCTCCGTGGAAAATCACTTCTTGCCATGGGAAAACCACAAAAGCCTCGTGTTAGAAAGGAATAGGACTTGGAGCTGGGGGCATTCCTGTGATGCCCATGGAGAGCTGGTGATTTCCAGGAGCAGCTTCGGCAGAGCCCAGCCAGATCTCCAAAAATCACAGTCCTGAGCACCACCCCCCCCTCACTGCTCCCCCTCCAAATTTCATTTTACACTGAGATGTTCCAGCTCTATCTGTAGCTCTGGCCAGTTTTCAAACGGGGCTGCTCTTTCTGGGGATTTTTGTCTCGGGTTAGAGCAGGTCAGCAAGAGAAAGGAAATCATAGAATCCCAGAACTGTTTGGATCTCCAGTCTGGTTTCCACCCCCTGCCATGGACGGGGACACCTTCCACAAGACCAGTCCCACCCAATCTGCTCAAATCCCCACAAATTAAAAAAAAAAACTTTAAAAAAATGCATTTTCAGGACATTTTGGGGGCTGGTGGCTCCTCACCTTAACAGACTTCCCTAATTTTGGGGCTGCCTGACTCGCTGGGGGGATCTGCAGCGGGGTGTGAGTTTGGGGTGATGCTGAGCTCTGCTGGCACCTTCCTCCCCTCTGCCTTCAGCTGTGCCCTGTCACACAGAGGGCTGGGATCCAGAATTCCTGCTGGGGACACCACGGGGCCAGGGCAGCTCCTTGGGACACAAGTGCCTTTCCTGGAGGTCCCCCTGGGAGCTTCCTGGGGTGGGCAGAGCTCACCTGGGCTGGGAACCTGGAGCTGCCCAGACCCCACGGGATCCTCTGGGGTCCCTCCTTCCCTCCAGTGGTTTGGGGAGCAGTTTTCACCCCAGTCTTGGCCAACCCAAGGAAATTTGCTCCAGCAACCTGGGGGCACGTGGCAGTGCTGCCCCCTGGCACAGGGACAGTCCCCAGGGGACATGGGGGGTGTGGGGAGGGGACAAACCCTGGCACGGCTTTGCTGTGGGACACACACGTGCTGTGGGCTGCTGCTGTCATGGGGCAAACATTCAGGAGAGCCTTCCTCCTCCTCCTCCTCCTCCTCCTCGTGTCCCAGCCCAGGGCTGCTGGGACAATGCCAGCTGCTGCAGCAGGGCAGGAGCCACCTCGTTCCAGTTTTCCATCCCCTTTCGAGCCAGCAGGAGCACAAACAGCTCTGGGTGAGGCCAGGTGCTGTAGGAGAGCTATTTTTGGGGGGAATTGGAGGCAGGTAAGGATCATCTCCTGTGCCCTGTGGATCAAGGCACCTCAGACCCCCAAAGCCCCTCTGCTCTACCCAAACTCTGAGCTCAAGAGCCCTCCTGGAGCACGGGGGCACCAGTGCTCCCAAAACAGAGCATGAGTGAGCAGCCAGCTCCAGAGGAACATTCTAAAAGCAGTTTTCTCTCCCTTTGGCACCACCTGATCACACACAGAGCCCAGAGGCAGGGCTGCTCCTTGTGGGGTTGGCTCCAGCCCTGCAGAGGTGGCACAGAGGGGACAGGGACACCTGGAAAAGGCTCATTTTTTAAATCCCAGCAGGAGAATTATTGTATCAGATTTGCCACCTGCTAGGAGGAGCTGATGGGAGACAGGCACCTTCCCAAGGGATGGGCCGTGCCAGATGCCCATAGTTACAAAGCTGAGATGAAGAAGGAGATGTTCACTGTCTGGCGGGGTCTTTAACCATGTGCACTTAGTCAGTAGGTGAGTAGATGTTGCTGCCCGTGTCTATCTCCCCTGCCCAGTTGCTACGTGTGAACAAGTGTATTTCTCCCCAGTGTTGTGGGTTCTGCCTGTGGTGACACGAGGACGGAAAGCTCGAGCTTCCTCCTGTACAGGGTAGAGAGGAAACCTGGACCCATCCGAGGCACCGCTTGTAACTACATTTGTTCAAGAAATGTCATCTTTAACCCCAAACTGTTGACACTTTATGCATGTGCTAATTCAATTTAAAAGAAAAAAAAAGAAGAAAAAAGAAAGGAAAAAAAAAATTAATAAAGATTTTAAGAGGTTACAGTAGATTCGGGTTTGGCTTTGTGTCAGCTTGTCCTTTGCTGTGAGTTAATCAGCCCTGTGATGCTCCCTCCTCTGGTAGAGGCTGGGGCACGGGAGGAGCAGCAGAAAGCTGTGATCTCTCTAAACCCCTCCACTTGGAGAATCAAGGCCTCAGAGATCCATTAATTCCCGAGGGTATTTAATCCCGGGCTGCCTGGGCAGTCAGAGGGCAGGGGATGGTTTGGTGATGGGAAAGCTTTGTCTGTGCTTGGAGCTGCTCCTTCCCAACCCCTCCGTGTCTCCAGCAGTTCCTGTGCTCACCCAGCTCCTCCTGATCCCACAGACCCTGGGTGAGGGGAAGCAGAGACCCGTTCTGGGCTCTGAAATAAAAACACAGACACACAGAGAGTGGCACATACCTGGGACAGCAGCCCAGATCTTCAAAGGTTTTAATTTTACCCCTGCCCTCCCCCTATTTTTGGATATCCTCTTGACAAATCACTTTAACAGTTTTATTTACAGTAATAAAAATAAATTACTCTTACAGATGAATGTATAATATTATACACAATAGAGATACAGTGCAATAACAGCATTGATTTGTTTTCACTCGGTCATAAAGTGCATCGAAGGGGCTTGATTTTACCATTATTGGATGATAACTGTACATTTTCCTTTGAGATCAACTTTCCCAGCCAAGTTCAAAGGCTCATGACAACGCTGACAGCACAAGAAGGCGCTGCCCTGATTGCTGTGGGCTGGCCTCGTTCCTGGGGAAGCAGGCAGGAGGGAGGCAGGGAATGGGGATGGTTGATTCCCATCCCGTCTGTGCTGCTGCCAGCGGCCCCCGAGGCCCGGCCAGGGCTCAGAGCCCCAGGAGGGTGAGCACAGAGCAGGCTCTGCCTCCAGGGAAGTTTCCTGCTGGGCTTTGCCACCAGGAACTCATCCCTGCCTGCGGGCTGGAGGATTCCCTTCCCGGGGAGGATGCTGCTCATCCCGGGGGCTGCCGTGCTCTGACTGCTCCCAGGGGACATCAGCCACCAGCCCAGTCCTTGTCCCTGCGGTGCAGGGGAAAGGCAGGGCAGAGCCCAGGGCTGCAGGCAGCTCTGCCCCTCATCCTCAGCCCCAGCTGGAAAAAAAAAGGCTTTTCCTGGGACGAGCCAGCTGTTTCCAGCTGCCAGAGCCACAATAAGGCCATAAAGCTGTGCTTGTGGTTGCGGCAGGCAGGGACACGCCGTGCTGCCCCACACGCAGCGCCCTGCCCGCTGCAGCATCCTCACTCCCAGCCTGGGGACAGACAGACAGACAGACAGACACAGCCGCACCCGGCACCGAGCGGGGTTTGTGAAGGCAACTCTTACCCTGGGAGCTGGAGACAATTTATCCACATCCCTCAGAGTCAGGGATTAAAGAGCTTCGGACCACCTGCCTGACTTGGGTCTTCTCTGCTGAAGAAACCCCATTTTCTCTCTGTGATGCTCGGTGTTGCAGAGTTTTGCAGTGGGAATGGGGGGCTCCACTCCCAGGGCTGCGGGGACAGCAGGAAGGATGGGCTGGGGGGATTTTGCAGTGGGAATGGGGGGGCTCCACTCCCAGGGCTGCGGGGACAGCAGGAAGGATGGATTTGGGGGATTTTGCAGTGGGCAGCTGCACCGACAACAGGAGGGGTACAAATGGTCCAGGTGGAGCTGCCTCACCTCGCCACGAGGGAAGGCTGAGCAAGAACGAGAGGAGTTACAAGGAAATACCATTCGACAATTACTCCTGACAATTAGAGGCGAGCTGTTAATTGGTCGTTAACAATGGCGTGAGTCTCGATGCTGGTCAGGACACACCGATACAAGTGAGTACCAATGGCTTTTTGAAAGGTGTCCCCACCCCAAATTTGATGCTTCCACAAGAAAGAGATACTTCATCACCTAATGAGAACAGTAATGGTTTCTTGGGGGTTCACTCCAGGTTCGATTAAAACTCTTCAATGTGAACAAACTGGGGCTGCTACGTCAGGATTGAGATCCTGGAGATCTTCGCTGCTGGTTGCTGACATGAAGCCGGCTAAAGAGAGACATTTTCACTGCTCAAAGTCCCAAACTGACCAAAATGGAAAAGGAAAAAACCCCAAAAACCCAAACTAAAACTAAGCAGCTTTGTTGGTAGAGTCTGTACATTTTAATAGGGTTTTTATGTGTTTTCTTTTTTTAATTTCTCATGCTGGGACAGAGACAAGGCCTTGCTGTAAATGCACAAGCTCCCCTCAACCCTGGCACATCTCCACAAATCTCACCTGTGGTCACATCCCACCCCACGGTGGCCCTGGCCTTGTCACAGTGTATTTGAGGAATGTTTTCTCCTTCTTTCTCCTCCTCACCCTTTCCTCATCTCCTCAACTCACCCAGCCAAGCACCAACTAAAAGCTTTCCACATCTACATTCTGCTGGCCACCAGCTGCTGGTGGGAAAGCCAAAGGCACCCAGAAACCTGTAAATGAATCAGCAAATAAGCAGTGGATTCCTTTCCCTGGCCATGCTGATCCCTGCCATAGGCTCAGAGCTGGTTTTATTCCACCTGCAATTACTCAGGACCAGTTTTCTGCTGCTGTGGATCCAGACCAGCACCTGGAGAGTCCAGAAGGGACAAGAATCTAAGCCCAGCCTGGCTCTGGCCTCTCATCCTTTATCAAAAGCGATTTGCAAAGCTCAGGGATTGAAGATCCAGCAGCAAGATCCTGGCCAGGGGGAGGACAGGGAGCTCTTCCCAACCCAGCACCCACCAGCCCTCTCCAGGCAGGTCCAGTTCCCACCTGGAGTGGCCTTGGGGACTCTCTGGCAGTCAAAGGACACCTGCAAATTTCCAACAAGCCCAAGGCCCTGTGCTTTGCAGAGCTGCCACTGTGCCCGTGTCTCAGCTGAAAAGCACAATCATGAAATCAGAGACCTCATTTTAACAGAGATACAGAATCCCAGCTGGAGGAGGCCCCCCAGTACATCCACCACCAGAAAACACGGAGCAGTAGGACCTGCTCCAGTTGCTCTGTGTCCTTCTGGTGGTGCCCAGGAGGTGGACAGGGGTTGCTGGGCTCTTTTTAGCACGTTTGGAATCCTCAGTGAACCCACAGAGGATTCACTGTCCTGAAAACCAGCTGGAAACCCCTTTAGCTTGCCAGTGGTTCCCTCACCATTGGTGCCTCACCCACATTTGACACCATTACATTCATGGGAGCTGCTCCCTGTTTATGGACACAGAGCCCCATCCAAAGGCCCTGAATTCCATCCTAAACACGTCCCAAAGCCAGCCCCAAACACCAGGACATTCCCACCCTGCACACAGCAGCACTGCCCTGGTAAGTGACTGAAGGTTTTAAATTAACTCTCCTGGTGTTCAGCGTAAGGAGGCTCCAAAATCCAGCATCCCCACCAATGCCCAACACTGCCACTCCAGACTTTCCCAGTAAAAGGTTTTCTCAATGGAAAACAAAACCAAAACAAAGCCAACCCAAACCCAAAGCACTGAAGCCAAGGTGCAGTAAAATGGTCAGAGGTTTCCACAAGGCAATGCGTGGCAGGTGAACCTAAACCTCTTTATCTTCTTCCTCACTTCTCATTTCTCCCTTTTCCTCTGATAAAATAGGAGAGGAAAAAGAGGGAAAGAAACCCTGGAAACTGCACTATTTTTATTTAGGGGAATGACTGCAAAAATGGGGATTTTTAGAGGAGATTTCTTGAGACTTCTCCTGACACCTGACAAGTGCTTTTAACAACTTCCACGGGCAGCTTTAACATCTCAAAGAGAGAGGTGCTAGACCATCACATGAAAAGAAATGAGATCATTA